>OY728161.1:1564584205-1565213302 GCA_963277665.1 Viscum album
CCCAAGAGTCTTCGGGATGAGGATGTGATGTGTTCCCATGTGTCTTCGGGATGAGATGAGATGTGGTTCCTAGGTGTCTTCGGGATGAGATGTGGTTATAGCCGAGGATTGAGTGTCGGCGGGATACTATGAGCTTCGTATGGCCAGGTTGAGGCACTAGCTCGAGCTTCGTATGGCCAGGTTGCGGCACTAGCTCAGGAAGAGGGGGAAGCATCATATCGTTAGGCATGAGGGCTTGAGCAGTAATCAGTGGGAAGGTGGTGCGGGGTACCCATAATTTGGTAATATTACTATGCTACTCTATTGACTTGCGTTATTTGGTGAGTGTGGCTTGTGAGGTTGGGTGGATAGATTCTTTGTTAGGCTTTGGTTCCTCCTTTTTTTTCTCATGAAGAATTAGGATGTCTCCCCACCTGTGCATGAGAGTTTTAGGTTTTCCAACTGAGTATACTTGTATGCTCACCCTATGTTTACTTTCAGGTTTTCAAGAGGAATTTAGGGACCATGCGGGACCTTGCTAGTTGGGCGTTGGAGTTTTGCTGGTTGCATTTTTTGCTTTCTTTTTTTTTTGTATCGTACTTTGGGGATTTTCTTGTACTAGTACTTTTGTTTCAGTATTGTATAAAACATGCATATGGGTTTGGTTTTGGGTTTATTTTCATTTACTTGTTCCTTTTTCTTTTGGCGTCTGACTCATCCTATTTCCCGATCTTAAATAATAAAAAAGGGTAATGCCTCCCATATTTGTGAAAACTCATACCCTTGGTTCTAGTCTCCACTCTGGGGCCTACTGGAGGCGGGACTCGGGGGTCATTATCTCCCTTTCACCATTGCCAGTTCAGGAGGGGCATCTTTGGTGGGAGTGGGTCGTGACAATAATTGCTCTCATTACTCAGTCCGAGTGTTAATCTAATGTCTTCCTATTGAAGGCTGATGTTGTGTAACTAAATACCCCTGAGAAGATGTGTGAATCGGATCCAGGAGGAGGCTGCTGCTTAACCTCAGCAAGCGAATCATGTTTTGGATCTGAATCTAGTTGAGGTGAGATCATCAGAACCTTCAAAAACTATGGGGCAATCAAATGCTTCACACACAAAAAGGTTCCAGCCACAGGCATCCGGAATGAAGCTTCTTCATGCAGTGAAAGAGTCTCTAAAGGAATATAATACAAGTCCAGTGACCATGATAGGTATCATTACTATAGCTTCATCTTTAGTGAATCTCACTCATTTTTTTTCAACCCATACCGTTAATCTTCTTAATCTTCCAATGGAGCTTTTATCTTGTGAAATGGATATTGCTACACCCCTTGGCATGATGATATAGAAGGATCTCCGTAGTCCTGGTTGTGTCTTCTATCTATCAGATGTCAAAATTACTTGGAGTTTTCTATTACTTGACATGAAATCTCTTGACCTCATATTCAGGATGGATTGGCTCGTTGCTAATAAATCTCAGATTGATTGTTATCTTCGATTGGTCTATATTACCACACCAAGTAGTGTGTCTCTTATCTTTCAAGTAGAATTGACCCAAGGTTGAGTAGGGATAGACCTTCTTATCTAGATTTGGGTAAGGTAATATTAGTGTTTGCTTCTGATTTGGAGGAGTGGCCTCGCTCCATTTTTCGTCGAATTTCCCATCGTGTTTCCTTCTGATTTTTCTGATTTACCACCAGTAATAGAGGTTGAGTTTTCCAATGACTTGATGCCTGATACTCAAACAGTTTCCTTTCCCTCTTATCAAATAGCTCCAACTAAACTGAAAGAACTAATGTCCTAGTTGGACGATCTTCTTGAGAAAGCCTTTATTCACCCAAGTGTGTCACCTTGGGCGGTGTTAGTTATCTCCACCATGAAAGACGATGGTTCTCTGACATCTTCTCTTGTTGAGATGATTCTTCAAGAATATAATTCTATTGATTAAATCTGTAAGCATTAGATACTCTATTAATGGAGGGGAGACTGATGTCCAGTGGTTGTTCTCTAAAGAGGGTGTTCTGTGTTAACGGAACCATTATTTTGCACCATTAGCGATAATGAAGGAAATAATGGAGGATTTCCATATTTTCCACTGTATTGTGCACCCAGAAATCACTAATATGTTCTATGGCTTGAAGTCATAGTTTTGGTGACCATGTATTCTTTAAGTTTTCACCCCAGTTGGGTCATCAACGACTTAGGAGTCAAGGGAAACTTTCTCCTTGTTTTGTGGGATCTTTTGAGGTTGTTAATTAGGTGGGTAAAGTTGTTTAACATTTAGCACTACCATCGCATCTGAAGTCGATACATAATTTGTTTCATGTATCTTAGCTTTGAAAGCATTTATCTGACCTATCTCATGTTCTAAGTTGGCGTGATCTTGAAGTGGAACCTGTTTTATTTGTGACTGAACAACCGGTCATGGTTTTTTATTCTGAGACTAAGGTACTTCATGGGAGGATGATACCTCTGGTCCGTATGATATGAAATCATGGTTCTAATTCTCATGTGACATGAGAGAGGGAGACACTGATGAGAGAACGGTATCCTTGTCTTTTTTATGTGGAGGTTTCTTCATAGTCTTTCTGGGGACAGAAAGTTCCTATGGTGGGGAGGTTGTAACATCTCGTTACTATTTCAAGTTTTCGTAAAGCCTTTTCTACTAAATTATTACGTTGAATGGGAAAAATGGTTTACGAATGAAAAGTTTCATTTTTGTTAAAAACGTCGTGGAATGGAAAAATTCCCAATTAAAACTCTATAATATTCAAATAAATATTTTCTGAGTTAAACACTGAGTAAGTATGAGTTTTCAAGGTCTGCAAAGTCTCAGGGTGGACGGAATAAAAATATTAAATATATTGTTTTAAGCATGGAAATTTTATTCAAAATAATTGAATAACTCCAAAATGGTATGTCGTATAAGAAATTTGAGACCACGGTTATATCCGAAATATGGTTTTTACCCTAGGAGGGGTATAACATTCAAAGGCACCGGAATTTTGGATGCCTCACTCATGAGATAAACTTTTTAAATAATATTTAATATATTATTTATTAAAAATAACTAAATATCTCAAAAACGGTGCATCGTATGGGAAATTCGAGACCATCGATGGGTCCAAAATGAGGGGTTTACCCTAGACAAGTTATAAAGTGTGTTAGCATCGGGCGTTTGGATGCCTCGCTCTCAAAAATAACCATTGTAGTTTTAATTATTTATTTATTCTGATTTTTTATTAATAAATTATTAATATCTCTCAAACGGTGCATCCGATGAGAAATCCAAGACCACCGTTGGGTCCAGAACAATGTGTTTACCTTAAACAGGGTGTAACTTTTTTGCGCAATAGTCATTCGGTGTCATTTAATTTTTAAGTCAAATGATCAATTTTTAAATTTAAAAAATATATAAATACATTTATATATTAAGTGTTCATCTTCTCTAAAATGGTCGAACCGCCATTAAAGCATGCGGTATTTTTCTAAATCCTTCATTTATTTTCCATTTTGAACTATTTTTGTTCCAACAACTTAATGAGATAAAAGACTTTGTATTAAATTTTCAGTTGATTCGGTGGTTTAAATGAGGGTTTCGGAATTGATGGATGTGAGGAACCTATTTGGTATTTTCAAATACCCGACTCATGGTTCTTGCTTGGGGGATCATTCAGTCATGGTTGAGAGAACCCAGATTCCTTTTTGCATGGTCAGCAAGACTTCGTTGGAGTTATTCCTCCCAGATAAAGGCATCGGACACCGTCTTCTTCTTCCTTATGGGGTGTTGCGGGAATGTGGTTTGTTATCCTTTTATTTTTGTTTATTTTTATTATTTTTATTACTTATTCAATCTTCTTCCTTCAATATCTTCTATGTTATTGGTCGGAATTATACATCGTCGGTGTTGTTGGACTCGTCTCAACAAGGAGAATCTAAATCATATTTTTGATTTGAAGGTTGCATTGTATTAATCAATCTGCTTTTCCACTTTTTAAATGGTTCTTTTTAAATAAATTTTTCAAAAGATAATTATTTAGAATTATCAATGAATAATTGTAACAACTTATCAAATAATAATTTTAATGAAATTATCAGGGTTAATTCTTAAATAGTTTTATTAGATGGATAATTATTTAAAATTATCAAATGATAATTGTTTAGATTATCAAAAGATGTATATATATATATATATAAACACATTTGGGACAATTTATTAAAATTATCTAGTTTTATTTATTTTTATTATCAAAAGAGATATATATAGTTAGTTAGTTAGATATATATTTTTGATAATTACTTTGGTAGTTAAGGATAATTTTTTTAAATATTAAGTTATCAATGTGTAATTGCATGAACTATTGAAGGATAATTTCAATCCCATGCATTTACATAAAATTATAATCCATATATTATCTAGGAGAGAGAAAATATTATCACATGTAATATTTTAAGTGATAATTTAAAACTTATCCTAGTGAGATAAATTATCATCACATGCGATAATTTAAATGATAATCTAAAAATTTTCCAAGAGAGAGAAAATATTTTCACATGTAATATTTTATTTCATTGTGAAATAAAATAGAGAGATAATTATCGAATGAGGTTTATAATTATTCTTATGGATTTTTTATTGTGATTGCATGCGTTAACATAATACGATAATCCAGAGATTATCCTGGAGAGAGAAAAATGTAATCGGATGTAACATTTTACTTCCCTGTGAAATAAAATAGATGTTTTTGGTTCTAGGACCCCTTGATGAACACAAACTTTGGTGTTCCAATGCTTACAATAATAGGGTCGTACGGAGGTGTGTTGAACCACACTGGGTATATTATCATTACTGCTATTATTGACGACCTTGAGGTAGGTGGTTCCTTTCCGATTAGCCAAATTGATTATCCTTGAATTGCTTGATTTATTTAAATCGTTGATTTAAATTCAATTTCTCAAATTTTCTTTCAATTAAATTGATAAAAACTCTATTCCAGTGAATCGAGATATTTGAAATGGTTTTGGCATGGAAATTTGGAAAACCCCAGTTCCATTGAGTTGGGTGTGTTTATAGAAATTGGATGATTTAAATTGTTTTTTTAAATTTTGGATTTGATGGAAATGATTTCAATTAAATTGTTGAATTTAATTGTGGAAATAAATTGTGTAATGATGGAATTGGTTTTGAATGGATTTCAAACTAGTGAAAATGGAATAAAATGATTTGATAGAAACTGTTGGTTTTATCTTGTGAAAAGGCATGTTTTTGAATAAAACCTATTTTGGTTTTAAATGGAAAGAAATTGGCACTTTTGAAATGGAATAATGGGATTGATCGTATTTTTAAGTAGTCTTAAAATAGTTCACCCATCATGTATGGGCACATGCAAGCCTTAGGTAGTTAGTGAGTTATTTGGATACACTCAACGCTACGACAACGTTCTAAAACATACTTGCGGGGGGTCACATCCCCGACGGTTTGGTGAAAAGTCTCCTTTGTCCAGTGTCATAGGGACATGTGTATACACATTTTGTTCAGTTCACATAGAGAGTGTGGAATCCTATAGTTGGGTAATACTATCTTACCTTTTAGCATATGACCATGTTTCTCGCTTGTTTATTTATATTTGAGATATAAATGTATGCCAATGTTTGTTTGAACTGCTTACATGTCTACTGAATTTATATAAATTTTTTTGTATAATTGTTATACATAAGCCATTATTTTAGAAATATTCCATCATTTGTAAAATCATTGCTTAAAATATTTGCATCCATCATTTGAAAATGTGTAGCATGTTTTGTTTAAATATTATTTTGAATTTCCAAACCTGTTTATTTGAAAATTGAAAGATTTTATTTGGATAATCTATATTTGGCATCTATTATGGAATCATTGGTGGCATCCTACTAGGCTTAGGCTCACACCCTACTTTTGCCTTCGGGTGTTTGTAGACTTTCTTCTTCCAGGTTCGAGCAAAGGGAAGGGATCTTTTGGAGGTGGATCCAGCTGTTTAGCTTTGGTCTTGGTGAGTTGTGTCCTTAGGGACCTTGGGGTTGTCTTCCCATTTTAGTACTTTGGCTTTCATGCCTCTTTGTATTCTGGTACGTTACTCCTAGTGGAGTTTGTTTTGCTATGCATATTGTCTTGTTTCTTTTCTTCCACATTGTTGGTGGAAAATCATTCACACTTTCATGTTGTGTGATGCAAGGTTCTAGTAGTCGACCCGTGAGGATTGGGAATGCCCTTCGGGCTATGTTAGGGTTGTCTCGGTTATCAGGTTACCAGGGTACCTGGGCTGGTTCGTGACAAAATGATATTAAAGGGAGGTTGATCCTTTGACTTGAAGACAGTATGTTTTTGTGAAATCTTGTCGGGACTTAGGAGGTAATTGTGATTGAGTGTTTGGCCATCTCTCATCGCAATGAACCTTAAGTCGCCATGGATGGTTAGGGAAAGACGTCTTGTGGTGTAGTTCCTGTAATTTCCCTATTGTGATTTTGATAGAGTGAATTCCAAATCTTGTATGTTCCTTCTATTGAGAATAATTTCTCTCATTACTCAGTCTGGATGTTAATCTAATGTCTTCCTATTAAAGGTTGAGGTTGTGTTACTAAATACCCCCGAGAATATGTGCGAATCGGATCTAGGAGGAGGCTGCTGCTAAACCACAACGAGCGAATCATGTTGTGGATCCGAATCTAGTTGAGGTTAGATCATCAAAACCTTTAAAAACTGTGGGGAAATCAAATGCTTCACATACAAAAGGGTTCCAGCCACAGGCATCCAAAATGAAACTTCTTCATGCAGTGAAAGAGTATCTAAAGGAAGCTAATACTAGTCCAGTGACCATGATAGGTATCATTACTATAGCTTCATCTTTAGTAAATCTCACTCGTTTTTTTTTCAACCCATACCGTTAATCTTCTTAATCTTCGTATGAATCTTTTGTCTTGTAAAATGGATATTGCTACACCCCTTGGCATGATGAGAGAGAAGGTTCTTCATAGTCCTAGTTGTGTCTTCTCTCTATCAGATGTCAAAATTTCTTGGAGTTTTCTAGTTCTCGACATGAAATCTCTTGACCTCATATTCAGGATGGATTGGCTCGTTGCCAATAAAGCTCGAATTGATTGTTATCTTTGATTGGTCTACATTACCACACCAAGTAGTGTATCTATTATCTTTCAAGTAGAATGGACCTAAGTTCTAGTAGGGCTAGACCTTCTTATCCATAGTTGGGTATGGTAATGTTCATTTTTTCTTTTGATTTGGAGAAGTGATCTCCCTCCATTTGTCGTCGAATTTCCCATCGTGTTTCCTTCTGATTTTTCTGATTTACCACCAATAAGAGAGGTTGAGTTTTCCAATGAATTGATGTCAGATACTCAACCATTTTCTTTTCCCTCTTACTAAATAGCTTTAACTAAACTGAAAGAACTAATTTCCCAGTTGGATGATCTTCTTGAGAAATCCTTTATTCACCCTAGTGTGTCACCTTGGGAGGTGTTGGTTCTCTCCGCCATGAAAGCTGATGGTTCTCTGACATCTTCTCTTTTCGAGATGATTCTTCAGGAATATAATGCTATTGATGAATTTTGTAAGCATTAGATACTCTCTTTATGGAGGGGAGACTGATGTCTAGTGGTTGTTCTCCAATGAGGGTGTTCTATGTTATCAGAACCATTATGTTGCACCATTAGCAACAAGGAAGGCTATAATAGAGGATTTCTATATTCTCCAATGTGTTGTGAACCCAGAAAGCACTAAGATGTTCTATAGCTTGAAGCCATAGTTTTGGTGACCATGTATTATTTAAGGTTTCACCCCAGTTGGGTCATCGATGACTTAGGAGGCAAGGGAAACTTTCTCCTTGTTTTGTGGGATCTTTTAAGGTTGTTAATTAGGTGGGGAAAGTTGTTTACCATTTATCACTACCATCACATCTGAAGTTGATACATAATTTTTTTCATGTATCTCATCTTTGAAAGCATTTATCTGACCCATATCATGTTCTAAGTTGGCGTGATCTTGAAGTGGAACATGTTTTATTTGTGACAGAACAACCAGTCATGGTTGTTGATTCTAAGAATAAGGTAATTTGTGGGAGGATGATACCTATGGTCCATATGATATGGAAGCATGGTACTAATTCTCATGATACCACTACTAGAAAATTTAGTATTCGTGGAGGGTTGATTCGGGCGACCGCCATTTGGCGGTCGCTGTATATTTTAACCCCCGCCCTATATTTTTCTCCCCCCGCGACCCTCCTCCTCCCGCAACCCCATTTTGTTCACCCTCCCACAACCCTACCTCTGTATGGCATCGTCCCCCATATCGTCGTCGTTGAACAGCCCCAGCCCTTTCGGGCGTCGTCCCCCATACCGCCGTCGTTGAACAGCCCCAGCCCCATCGGGCGTCGTCCCCCATACCACCGTCGTCAAACAGCCCCAGCCCCGTCAGCCCCCACCGCTGATCCCTCCTGCCTCCATCGATCCCCCCTCGTTGAGCCCTTTCGCCATGGTCTTGCCCCGCCACTGATCCCTCCAGCCCCCAATCCCTCCCACCCCCATTGAGCTCCCTTAGTCAAGCCCCACCATCCTTTGTCAAACCCCACTGGAAAAGCCTCTTGCCCCCATTGATCCCATGCAGTCAATCCCCCTGTTGCGCATTCCCAACCTCACCGGCCCCCTTTACCGACAGTGAGTCCCCTGCAGGTGATTTGTTCAAATTTCAGTTCAATATTATGTATTCAATTTGAACATTAGGTGATTATTACATATGTACTTCATGTTTCCACAAGTCCAATAGCTCTCTATACTCTCATAATCATCCAATGTATTTTTATTTTGGTGCGAGTATAGCATTTGATATTTGTGGAAGGTGTATGAATTGAGATTTAGTTGCATCACATACATGATTTGGCCTTTAATACTATATCACATACATGATTTGGACTTTCTTTAATATAATTAAGCATTTTATTTTACCCACAGTCTCCCAGTGAGTTGTTCATTACAATTTTAAACATTGAAAACATTTATATGAAATCCTTTGCCAAGCATCCAAAAAATGCTTATTGAGCCATATTTTAATGTTTCACCTTTTTTTAATGGCTCGGATTGAGGTGATTGTTGTGGATGTTTTGTTTTGTGCATGACCTTTACTAGTTAGTTTAAGATTATGTTTACCAAAATTTCTTATCTAAATATGTGTGCTACATTTTTCCTTTCATGCCATCTTTTGAATTCATGAATGTGATACAGCATGCTGAAAGCAACTTGAAATGCATGATGCCTTATTTGATGATTATTATGAAGTGATGAATTCAAAATTTCTTATTTAAATTATGGAAATTAAGAAAAATATTGAAAATGTACAATGAAAAGACCACTATCCTTGTGGGCCACAATTGTTGATTCGTAGTGGTAAAGTATTGAAGTATAAAAGAACATTCTCAGAGAACAAGGTTTTTGAAGATGGTTTTCTTGTTGTAATGCTTAGAAAGGTTAATCATTCTTCATTATATGTTAATTTTATGTATTCTTCCTATAAAATACTTCTCAAGAATGTTCTTTCTCGTAGAATGCTTTTTCATTTTGAAGGCCTTTACTAGCAATGAGCATCTCTTTAAAATGAAGGGCCACTATATGAATTTATGTGTATAAAGCATTGTGTAACCCTCTATTCATTATTCCAACCTCAATAAATTTCATCTCTCCCTACCTCCCTTAGCTAATGTTTTGGTTATGGTAGTGATTTACCTAATTACAAGTTTTTTACTTCATTGTCAGAGTACTTATTTTCCTTTTTAAATAATCTGTTTTTGAGGTGGTGGAATTTATCTATCTCATGTATCATGATCAAGTTTTTCAATGCAGTTATATACAAATAAATGGTGTCATGTTTTGAATGAAAAAATGAGAGCATGAGTTGAAACAATAGCTTTATCTCAATGCTTGTTTTTTAGAACATTTTCTTTGAATTTTAATTTATCCAGAACTATAATGCATGTTCTGACATGTCATTCTTATAGTATTTTAACTCTAGCCTCTTCAGGGTCTTATATATATTTTTTATTAGGAGAGTAAATTAATAGAAATGGAAATTGAGAGGTTTGAATGTGAACCCAAACATAGCTTATATGTTTTGGTGTTTTTTTAAAAAAAAATTGGCGTGAACTTTACTCTCTTTATTGCATTTTTTTAGTTATGATGTTACCTTATTTATTTGTTTACTTTTATATATTTTGATGTTGTTCCATAATAGAACCTAAGACTACAAGACTGCGTTTCATGAAGTTTCATGGTGTCTCTAATGATCCAATTAGATGGTCTTGTTTTGAAGCATTTTTCCTTACGGCATGGTTTCAATTGCAAACTAGTACATGCAGTTGTCATGATATGAAGTTAATTTTATTTATAATAGTTTATAACACATCTAGAATGACCTATTTCATTATTATAATTTATTCATTTCTTCTTGTATGCATACAGAGAAAAACTATGGGCTCATTAGGGGTTCCGTCCACACCGATTACTTCTTCTGTCTTGTGAAAATGCACCCGAAGTTCTTGAAGAAGCTGTGTGAGTTGATCTATTGGTAAATGATTCTCTTTGTTTTTGTTTCACAATTCATGCCTGTTTTGGATTCTTGTTTTACAGAGTTACAAAGGGAACCCCTTCCACTTTTGATGACATAGCAACAAAGTAAGGAATCAAGTGCAGTATTTATTTTCTTGCAAGTATGGCATGTCCTTAAATGTTGGGTGTGGAGGTTGAGAGCAGGGATGGGTTATTTTGGGGTTTAAATGATGGTGAAAAAATTGTATCTATTATTTCAGGTAACCCTTTCAAGCATTGAAGGTGAGGACTTAGATCTATTGATTTTCTATGAATCAACCAACAGGTGTGTTTCTTCTTGTATCACTTCAAATTTTCATTTAATCATTATAGTGTGTGGAGTGCCTGAATTGAATGTCACCCTATTCTTAATACATTGTTTCTTTCTTATAGAATTGGTTTTAATGCCTAATATTTTATTTGGGCGATTATGTTTGATTATAGGTAATAATTTGAGTTTACATATTAGGTTGAATCTCTTGTAAACTCATTTAACTTTAAATATATAACTTACTATATCATGATAAAAGATTAGATGGGTAAAGAATGGTCAACCTGAATCGGATCTGAATATTATTCATATGTCGGACTACCTATCCCAATTATTCATGTTTTGTAAGAGCTGACGGAACGTCAATCAAACGTTTGGTCTTTCCAGAATGACCAAATATGTGATTTTTAAAGGTTTTACATCCATTAAAAAGGTGTGTCCGGGGGTCAAAATGAGTCGAACGATGTCTGAATGCTATGAAATCAGAAGACAACAACCGAAGAGTAAATTTTGAATGACTCGAGCATATGAAACATCAATTAGAGATTTCGTTTTCCTGGGATGACCAAATACGCACCTTTAGTGTCGTAAAACACCAAAATGTGCATTTAACGGTCAATTCCATATCAAACAACCTCAGAACGACCTGAAATCATAGGAAGACCGTCTTATTATGATTCTTGTTGTGTAAAAGTAGACGGAACATCAATTGGACGTTTGGTATGTCCAGAATGATTGAATATGTGATTTTTAAAGGTTCTACGCCTTTTAAAAAGGTGTGTCCGGGGGTCAAAATCAGCCGAACGACGTCTGAATGTCGTGAAATCAGATGAAAACAACCTTAGAGTAAATTTTAAATTGTTCGAGCAGACGTAACATCAATCTGAGATGTCGTTTGGCCGAGATGACCGAAAACGCACTTTTAGTGTCATAAAACACCAAAATGTGCGTTTAATGGTCAATTCTGTATCAAACGACCTTAGAATGACCTGAAATCATAGGAAGACCATATTATTATTATTCTTGATGTGTAAGAGTAGACGACACATCAATTGGACATGTGATTTGCCCAGAATAATTGAATATGCGGTTTTTAAAGCATTGACGCCCTTTAAAAAGGTGTGTTTGGGGGTCAAAATCATTTGAACGACCTCCGAATGTCGTGGCATCAGACGACAAAAACCGTAGAGTGAATTTTAAATTTTTCAAGAAGATGGAACATCAATCCGAGATTCTGTTTGGCCGGGATGATCAAAAACACACTTTTAGTGTCATAAAACGCCAAAACGTGTGTTTGATGGTCAAATCCATATCAAACGACTTCAAAATGACCTGAAATCACAGGAAAACCATCTTATTATTATTCGTGATGTGTACCAGTAGACGGAAGGTTAATCGGATGTACGGTCTGCCCAAAACAACCGAATATGCGGTTTTTAAAGGATGAACGCCCTTTAAAAAGGTGTGTCTAGGGGTCAAAATCATCCGAACGACCTTTGAATGATGTGAAATCAAATGATAACAACCGTAGAGTGAATTGTAAATTAGTCGAGCAGACAGAACATCAATCTGATATTCCGTTTAGCCAGGATGATCAAAAACGCACTTTTAGTGTCATAAAACACCAACATGTGCGTTTAACACTTAATTCCATATCAAACGGCCTCGGAATGACCTGAAATCATAGGAAGACCATATTATAATTATTCTTGATGTTTACAAGTAGATGACACATCAATTGGACATGCGATTTTCCCAAAATGACCAAATATGCGGTTTTTAAAGGTTGGACACCCTTTAAAAAGATGTGTTTGGGGGTCAAAACCAGTCAAACGACCTCCAAATGTCGTGAAATCAGATGAAAACAACCGTAGAGTGAATTGTAAATTGGTCGAGTGGACAAAACATCAATCCGAGATTCCGTTTGTCTGGGATGTTTGAAAATGCACTTTTAGTGTCATGAAACACCAAAATGTGTGTTTAACGGTCAATTACATATCAAACGACTTCAGCATGAACTGAAATCATAGTACAACCATCTTATTGTAATTTTTGATGTGTACCAATAGACGTAACATTAATCAGATGTACGGTCTGCCCAAAACAACTAAATATGCGGTTTTCAAAGGTTGGACGCCCTTTAAAAAGGTGTGTTTGGGGGTCAAAATCATCTGAACATCCTCCGAATGATGTGAAATCAGACGAAAAAAACCATAGAGTTAATTGTAAATTTTTTGAGCAGACAGAACATCAATCCGAGATTCTGTTTGGCCAGGATGATCAAAAACACACTTTTAGTGTTATAAAACACCAAAACGCGCGTTTAACGGTCAATTCCATATCAAACAAAATCGGAATGGCCTGAAATCATAGGAAGACCGTATTATAATTATTCTTGATGTGTACAAGTAGACGAAATGTCAATTGGACATGCAGTCTACCCAAAATGACCGAATATGCGGTTTTTAAAGGTTGGACGCCCTTTAAAAAGATGTGTTTGGGGGTCAAAACCAGTCGAACGACCTCCGAATGCCATGAAATCAGACGAAAACCACCGTAGAGTGAATTTTAATTTGGTCGAGTAGATGAAACATCAATCTGAGATTCCGTTTGTCCGGGATGATTGAAAACGCACTTTTAGTGTCATAAAACACTAAAACGTGCGTTTAATAGTCAATTCCATATCAAATGACTTCAGAATGACCTGAAATCATAGGATAACCATATTATTGTTATTCGTGATGTGTACTAGTAGACGGAACATCAATAAGATGTATGGTCTGCCCAAAACAACTGAATATGCGGTTTTTAAAGGTTAGACACCCTTTAAAAAGGTGCATCTAGGGGTCAAAATCATCCAAACAACCTCCAAATGTCATGAAATAAGATGACAACAACCGTAGAATAAATTTTAAATTGTTTGAGTAGATGTAACATCAATCTGAGATTCCGTTTGGCTGGGATGATAAAAAATGCACTTTTAGTGTCATAAAACACCAAAATGTGAGTTTAACGTTCAATTCCATATCAAACGACCTCAGAATGACCTGAAATCAGAGGAAGACCGTATTATAATTATTCTTGATGTGTACAAGAAGGCAATACATCAATTGGACATGTGGTCTACCCAAAATGACTGAATATGTGGTTTTTAAAGGTTGGATGTCGTTTAAAAAGATACGTTTGGGGGTCAAAACTAGTCAAACGACCTCTGAATGCCGTGAAATCAGACGACAACAACCGTAGAGTGAATTGTAAATTTTTTTAGCAGACGAAACATCAATCCGTGAAGTCGTTTGTCTGGGATAATCGATAACTCACTTTTAGTGTCATAAAACACTAAAACGTGCGTTTAACGGTCAATTATATATCAAACGACTTCAGAATGACCTGAAATCATAGGAAAATCATCTTATTATTATTCGTGATTGGTACCAACAAACAGAACGTCAATCGGATGTTCGGTATGCCTGGAATGACCGAATATGCAGTTTTTAAAGGTTCGACGCCCTTTAAAAAGGTGCGTCCAGGGGACAAAATCAACCGAATGGCCTCTGAATTCCATGAAATCAGATGACAACAACTGTAGAGTTAATAGTGAATTTTTTGAGCATAAGGAAGGATGACTAAAAATGCACTTTTTGTGTTATAAAACACCAAAACGTGCGTTTAACGGTCAATTTCATATCAAACGACCTCAGAATGACATGAAATCATAGGAAGACCGTATTATTATTATTCTTGATGTGTATGAGAGGAAAAAAATCATAGATTGATATGTGAAATAGTTGAGGACGGTATGTCAATGGGTGATGTCGTTTGTCCGGGATGACAGAAAATGCACTTTTAATGTCATAAAACATCAAAACATGCGTTTAACATTCAGAGATATATAGAAAACGATCTCAGAATGACTTGAAATCATAGAAAATATATCTTATTATTATTTTTGATGTGTACGAGGAGACGACGCGTCAATCGGAGGTGCGGTCTACCCAGAACTACCGAATACGTCGTTTTTGAAAGGTTTGACGCCTTTTAAAAAGGTGTGTCCAGGGATCAAAAACAGTTGAACAACCTCCAAATGCAATGAAATTAGACGACAATAACCATAGAGTAAATTGTGAAATGGTCGAGCATACGGAATTTCAATCAGAGATTCTGTTTTCACGGGATGATCCAAAACGCACTTTTAGTGTCATAAAACATCAAAACGTGCGTTTAAGAATAAAATCCATAGAAAACAATTTCAGAATGACCTAAAATCATAGGAAAACTATCTTATTGTTATTTTTGATATATATGTCTTTATTTAAGGTCAATCGGATGTGTGGTTTGTCCGGGATGACCAAATATAAGGTTTCAATTGCATTTCAATTATTAGTTGAAATATTTTTTTTTTACTAATTATTTTATTAAATTTTGTGACGAAGTTTTATTCAATGATGGGTGTAAAGCTTGAAGATGATGAGGCAAAGAGATTTATGTTCTCGTGGTTTTAGTTATTTTGAATTATTTTTTGTATTTTTGAAATATAGTATTTTTTTAATGTTGTTGTTACTTTTTAAAAAAAAAAAAAAAAAAACCTATAGCGACCACCATATGGTGGCCGCTATATGCCTGCATGGATGGTCTAAAGCGACCGCCATTTGGCGGTCTCTATAGGTAATCTTGATGTTATCTATAGTTTCCTCCAAATGGAAGATGCTAAAGGAAACAACAACAGGACTAAAGCGTCCACTGTTTGGCGGACACTAGGCGGCCGCTGTAGGCCTTTAGCGACGGCTTTTGGCGATTACTAAAGGCCTTCTTTATACTAGTGGACGTGAGAGAGGGAGACACTGATGAGAGAATAGTGGCCTTGTCTTTTTGATGTGGAGGCTTCTTCGTAGTCTTTCTGGGGACAGAAAGTTCCTATGCTGGGGAGGTTGTAACATCTCATTACTGTTTCAAGTTTTCGTGAAGCCTTTTCAGTTAAATTATTAATGGGAAAATGGTTTATCAGTGAAAAGTTGCGTTTTTGTTAAAAACGTCACAGAATGGAAAAATGCCCAATTAAAACTCTATAATATTCAATTAAATATTTTCTAAGTTAAACACTGAGTAAGTATGAGTTTTCAAGGTCTGAAAAGTCTCAGGGAGGATATAATAAAAATAGTAAATATATTTTTTTAAGCATAGAAAATTTATTCAAAATAATTGAGTAACTCCAAAACGGTCTGTCGTATAAGAAATTTGAGACCATGGTTATGTCCTAAATATGGTATTTACCCTAGAAGGGGTATAACATTCAAAGGCGCCGGACTTTTGGATGTCTTGCTCATGAGATAGAGTTTTTAAATAATATTTAATATATTATTTATTAAAAATAATTAAATATCTACCAAACGGTGCATCATATGAGAAATTCGAGACCATCGAAGGGTCCAGAATGAGGGGTTTACCCTAGACAATATATAAAGTTTGTTAGCGTCGGGTGTTTGGATGCCTCGATTGCAAAAAAACCATTTTAATTTTAATTAATTATTTATTCCAATTTTTAATTAATAAATCATTAATATCTCTCAAACGGTGCATTCAATGAGAAATCCAAGACCACTATTGTGTCCGGAATAAGGTGTTTACCCTAAATAGGGTATAACTTTTATGCGCAATAGTCATTAGGTGTCATTTAATTTTTATGTCAAGTGATCAATTTTTAAATTTAAAAAATATATAAATATATTTATATATTAAGCATTCATCTTGTCCAAAATGGTCGAACCGCCATTAAAGCATGCGGGAGTTTTCTAAATCCTTAATTTATTTACCATTTTGAACTCTTTTTGTTCTAACACCTTAATGAGATAAAATTAAAGACTTCATATTAAATTTTCATTTGATTCAGTGGTTTAAAAGAGGGTTTCAGAATTGATGGATGTGAGGAACCTATTTGGTATTTTCAAATACCCGACTCATGGTTCTTGCTTGGGGGATCATTCGGTCATGGTTGAGAGAACCCAGATTCCTTTTTACATGGTCAGCAAGACTTCGTTGGAGTTATTCCTCTCGGATAAAGGCATCGGACAACTTCTTCTTCTTCTTTATGGGGTGTTGCGGGAATGTGGTTTGTTATCCTTTTAATTTTGTTTATTTTTATTATTTTTATTACTTATTCAATCTTCTTTCTTAAATATCTTCTATGTTATTGGTCGGAATTACGCACTGTCGGTGTCGTTGGACTCGTCTCGACGAGAAGAATCTAAATCATATTTTTGATTTAAAGGCTGTCTGTTTTTCCGCTTTTTAAATGGTTCTTTTTAAATAAATTTTTCAAAAGATAATTATTTAGAATTATCAATAAATAATTGCAACAACTTATCAAATAATAATTTTAATGAAATTATTAGGGTTAATTCTTAAATAGTTTTATTGAATGGATAATTATTTATAATTATCAAACGATGGTTGTTTGGATTATTAAAATATGTATATATATATATATAAACACATTTGGGATAATTTATTAAAATTATCTAGTTTTATTTATTTTTATTATCAAAAGAGACGTATATATAGTTAGATATATATTTTTGATAATTACTTTGGAAGTTAAGGATAATTTTATTAAATATTAAGCTATCAATGTGTAATTGCATGAAGTATTGAAGGATAATTTCAAACATATGCGTTTACATAAAATGATAATCCATATGTTATCCAGGAGAGAGAAAATATTATCGCATGTAATATTTTAAATGATAATTTGAAACTTAACCTGGTGAAATAAATTATCATCACATGCGATAATTTAAATGATCATCTAAAAATTATCCAAGAGAGAGAAAATATTTTCGCATGTAATATTTTATTTCATTGTGAAATAAAATAGAGAAATAATTATCGAATGAGGTATATAATTATTCTTATGGATTTTTTATTGTGATTTCATGCATTAACATAATACGATAATCCAGAGATTATCCTGGAGAGATAAAATGTAATCGGATGTAATATTTTACTTCCTTGTGAAATAAAATATATGTTTTGGTTCTAGGACCTCTTGACGAACACGAACTTTGGTGTGTCGATGCTTACGATAATAGGGTTGTGCAGAGGTGTGTTGAACCACACTGGGTATATTATCATTGTTATTGTTATTGAAAACCTTGAGGTAGGCGGTTCTGTTCTGATTAGCCAAATTGATTATCCTTGTATTGCTTGATTTATTTAAATCATTGATTTAAATTCAATTGCTGAAATTTGCTTTCAATTAAATTGATAAGAACTCGATTATAGTGAATTGTGATATTTGAAATGGTTTTGGCATGGAAATTTAGAAAACTCCAATTCCATTGAATTGGATGTGTTTATGGAAATTGGCTGATTTAAATTGTTTATTTAAATTGTGGATTTGATGAAAATTATTTCAATT
The DNA here is from genome assembly GCA_963277665.1 of Viscum album. Classification (NCBI taxonomy): domain Eukaryota; kingdom Viridiplantae; phylum Streptophyta; class Magnoliopsida; order Santalales; family Viscaceae; genus Viscum; species Viscum album. The sequence goes on from OY728161.1 coordinate 1,564,602,495, forward strand.
AAATTGTTGAATTTATTTGTGGAAATAAATTGTGTAATGATGGAATTGGTTTTGAATGGATTTCAAACTCGTGAAAATGGATTAAAATTATTTGATAAAAACCATTGGTTTTATCTTGTGAAAAGGAATGTTTTTTAATAAAACCTATTTTGGTTTTAAATGGAAAGAAATTGGCACTTTTGAAATGGAAGAATGGGATTGATCATATTTTTAAGCAGTCTTAAAATAGTTCACCCATCAGGTAAAGGCATATGAAAGTCTTAGGTAGTTAGTTAGTTATTTGGATACACTCTACACTATGACAACATTCTAAAACATACTTGCGGAGGGTCACATCCCCGATGGGTTAGTGACAAGTCTCCATTGGCCAGTGTCATAGGGACATGTGTATACACATTTTATAGAGTTCACATAGAGAGTGTGGAATCCTATAGCTGGGTAATATTATCATACCTTTTGGCAGATGAGCATGTTGCTTGCTTGTTTATTTATATTTGAGATATAAATGTATGCCAGTGTTTATTTGAACTACTTACATGCCTGGTGAATTTATATAAACTATTTTATATAAATGTTATACATAAGCCATTATTTTAGAAATATTCCATCATTTGTAAAATCATTGCTTAAAATATTTATTTCCATCATTTGAAAATGTATAGCATGATTTGTTTAAATATGATTTTGAATTGCCAAACCCGTTTATTTGAAAATTGAAAGCTTTTATTTGGATAATCTATATTTGGCATCTGTTATGAAATCTTTGGTGGTATCCTACTAGGCTTAGGCTCACACCCTACTTTTGCCTTCAGGTGTTTGTACACTTTCTTTTTCCAAGTTCGAGCAAAGGGAAGGGATATCTTGGAGGTGGATCCAGCTATTGAGCTTTGGTCTTGGTGAGTTGTGTCCTTAGGGACCTTGGGGTTATTTTCCCATTTTAGTACTTTGGCTTTTATACCTCTTTGTATTCTGATACATTACTCCCAGTGGAGTTTTTTTGTTATGCATACTGTCTTGTTTCTTTTCTTCCACATTATTGGTGGAAAAATCATTCCCACTTGCATGTTGTGTGATGCCAGGTGATAGTTGTCGACCCGTGGGGATCAGGAACACCCTTCGGGCTTTGTCATGGATGGCTTAGTTATCGGGTTACTAGGGTACCCGGGCTGGTTCTTGACAAGTCCACATCTTCCTTCTGTTGAAATCCTTTCACCACCAACATTTCCTTGTACCTCTTCTTTTCATCATGTTCTTCCTTGACCCGGTATACCCATTTATTCTGCAATTATTTCTTTCGTAATGGTAGAGGTGTCAAATCCCAAGTATTGTTGTGATGTAGTGAAAAATATCCTCCTTTATGGGAAACTCCCACTTGATCAACCCATTCAACTGCATTACCTCTTCAAAACATTTATTTTATCCACTGTTAGTCAATAAAAATAGTGTAATGATGGTGAATACCTCTGAATAGGTATTCTTACCCTTGTTGATCTCCTCAAATCCATTGGAAGACTGGCTCCACTTGTTCTGATGTCTCATGCTTAGGTATACCTTTAAGCTCCACTTGATCTTTGCACTCTAATTCTTTGTTCTCATTTTCATCTTCAGCTGAATGGAGATCCTTGTACATGAAACCTTCATTAAATACCACATTCTAGATTCTGATGATCATCTTGTTGTGATCATCCCAAAAGTGATAACCAAACTCCTCAGAACCATATCCAATAAAGAAACATGGTTTGGACTTAGCATCAAGCATATCCCTTGCATCAACATCTATATTTACATATTCCAAACAACCAAAGACTCGTAAATATGATTCTTACATCCTTTCTAGACCAAAGGTCCTTAAGAATACATTCACCCATTGGTACAGATGGACTCATGTTGATGAGATATGTTTCCATGTTCACTGCCTCTTCCCAAAAGGTTTTTGGATAACCTCGAGTACAATCTCATACTCTTGGAACATTCATTCAATGTCTTATTCATCCTCTCAACCACACCATTTTGTTTTGATGTACCTAGAATAGTCTTCTCCCATCAAATTCCATCATTAGAACAAAATTCCCTAAACTCATGATTGTCATACTCTCCACCATTGTCAGACCTCAATACTTTCAACTTTGATCCTGACTCATTCTCCACCATGGTCGTCCACTTCTAAAATGTCTTAAACACATCAGATTTTAGAAAGTAAACCCATACCGTTATTGTTGATTCATAAATAAATGCCACATAATATTGTGACCCTCCAAGGTAATATACGGGTGCATACCCCCAAATAGAAGTGTGCACCAGGTCTATCTTCCCAGCCTTCAGTGTTCTACCTCCTTTCAAAAAATACACCTTCTTCTGCTTTCTGAAGATACAATATTCACATAAGCCAACATCTAATGACTTCATCTTTGGTAGCAATCCTTTTGTTTCCAACACCTTCATCCCCTTCTCACTCATGTGGTCTAGCCTATAGTTCCACAGTTATGAATCCCTGAAAAATTTTATTGATGCAAGCATGTCCATGAAAGTTTCTATCATGTTATATAGGGAACTATTATTTTCTCCCCAAGCTATTCCCATGGCTCCCTTGGTGATATTTCATGCACCACAAGTGAACATGGTGTTATAACCTACATTATCAAGATATCCTACATAAATAAGATTTCTTCTTTGTCTAGGGATATACCTCACATTTTTAGAACAAGAAAACTCCCACTTTTGATCTTGATCAGTGAATCTCCTTTCCTCAAAATTTTAAAGGGTTCATCATGAGCAAGATGCACCTTGCCAAAAAATTTAGAAAAAAATTATTTAGGAAATCCTTCTCCAAAGTGGAATGGAAAGATGCCTATAATTCTAAATTTCAAGACTCCATAGGTCTATCCACACTTGGTAGCAACGCATCATCAGTTACTTCATCCACCGTGTTTACTCAATTGGTTTTAGGTTCCTTCCATTTATCTCTTCACTCATTCTTGGCATGTCCTTTCTTTTCGAAAATCTAGCAGGTAGGACCATCCCCCTTTGCCTTGTCTCGGCTCTTTCCTCTTGACTTTTCTCATCCTATGTGATTGTCTCACTATTCATATCTTCCTCTTCCTTCAACGTTCAGAGTAGAACCAGATAATCTTCTCGATTCTCTCCTTTGAATATCCTCACTGGGGATCAGGTCTCACACATCCTTCATAACCAACTTTGTATTCCCCAAAGAACTGCTCGTGGCTATTATAGTTTCTTCCCAACTGTCAAGTAATGAAGACAATAAAACCAATGCACATACCTCATCATAAAGCGCAATATCCACCGATGTCAACTGGATTGTGATGGTGTTGAATTCATTGACGTGATCTATAACAATCATCCCTTCAACCATTTTTAGATTAAACAATCATCGCATCAAGTGCACTTTGTTTGATGCTGAAGGGTTATTGTGCATATTTTTTAGAGCTTTCATCAGCTCAATCATAATATTCTACTCTTTTATGTTGAACGCCATGTTTTTTACCAACGTAAGGCGCACACCCAGAACCTATCGATCCAGTAGATCCCACTTCATCTGCTCCATATTCATTGGCTTTAAACCTGAAAGCAGAAAATGAAATTTCTTTTGGTAAAGATAGTCTTCAATATTCATCCTCCAGTGGATGAATTCAGTTTCATCAAAGCGGTCGATCTTCACCTTGAATTCTTCCATAGCCATAATTTAATTTGAGAATTCCAAGCTCAACTTTTGATACCATTTTTTGTGGAAACATTGGGAGTCTTAGTGATAGAACAAGTTTTCATATGAATAAAAGACAGAATAGAAGAAGAAGAAGAACATAGACACAATGATTTACATGATTCAAGAATATTCCCTATATCCATGGAGAGGTATAATCACTTCACTATGAAATCCAAGAGCACAATTACAAGGATATCTCAGATTTTCTCACACACACAGAAACCCTAGCCTGAAACGAGATAAAGAGGACAAAGCATTGTTCCATCAACCGCATAGGAATTCTGTTGTACTAAAATGAAAGGTGTCTAGAAGTTTGTACTACTACAATATTGCAGTCACCCAAGTCCAAGCTACTACAATGGTCGATGGAAAGAAGTCTACAGAGCTACAATACTATTTTCTCTAAAGTCCAAGATGCTACAATAGTCGTGTCAAAGTCTTCACTGCTACAATACTGTATCGGTGTCGTCCGGTTAGCTCAACCCATGGAGTTGCGTCCTGGTACGTAGTATGGGCTGAAAGCATTTGATCCAACTTCATCGAAAATGGATTGGTCTACACTAATCCAACAACCACAACCTTTGCACATATCTAAAACAAACTAGAGTTGTTGCACTGTCTATCAATGGTTATCATACTACAACCCACCACCTCGACACCGTGTCATTTTCGTTCACACCTACACCTATCACAAAACATCACATCATCATTATTGATGCCATCATAATTTTATAGTCGATGGCATCGCCTTCAAAAACCAAATACCGAAGATTCTTCATCGAAACCACTTATTTCCTTCAAAATGCACAACCAAATGTAGGTCTCACCTCCTGGAACACCAATGGCAGCTCAAACAGCATCTCCCAAAGCTTCCTTGAGAACCACCATACCAGATCGACCTAGGGAGAAGTGATGGAAGATGAATCCAGGGTAGATTTAAAGTGGCCTAAGGCCTCCATGAAGAGTTGTGACCTCCGCCAAACCATCAATTCCTTCCTACATAGAACCACCTTGAAAACTTTATACACTGAACAACCACCATAAATGGAACAAACACCTCAAAAATGAAGTAAAAAAACTACAATCATCGCCCCAAACAACCATAGGTCACGCCTCCTAGGACACTATCGGCAGCTCATCCAGAACCTCCCAAATCAATGAAAACCATTACTCTAGACCAGGTGAGATGGAAATGCTGAGTAGAAGGTAAGAGAATAGGAAAAAACACCACCAGAATCAAATGAAATATGAAACCATAGTAGAAAATGAGGAGAATCACTGGGATGAGAGAGCCCATGAGAGAGAAGAGAGAAAGGTGGATTAGGAGGAATCTGAGGAAAAGAGGGGGGAGGGGAGACAATGTCAGATGGAAGCGATGTCAGATGGAAGCGTAAGTCTCCCCCTCCAGATCACCACCGAGGAGGAACACTCGGATGATCATGTGATGAATGCAACACAGATAACCTCTCAAACCAGTACCCAACCTAAATTTCCACATACCCGAAGGGTGTTCCCGATCACCACGGGATAGAGACTAGCACCCATGAATCAACAACAACCAAAGGAAATGATTTCACCCAACCTAAAGAAGAAAACATGACATATATATATACGATGGGAAGATTTAGAAAAATAATAAACAAGTATATAATCCATAACAAAAAGGAAACAATATAGGTGATACAACTCAAAATTTTCTAAATAACCACCAAGAGAAAAGTCTCACAGCAAAGGACAATAAAAAAGAAAAATAGATACTTCATGATATAGCATGGGAAACTCCCACTATCTCACCACCAGCTACCCCGACTCAGCTGACATAAATTTTACCACCTCACTGTGGTACCTTGCCTTTCCTTATATTGAAATACATACAAAGGTCTATACACCACTAAAGGGGTGTGCATGGTGTGAGATAACATACACAGTATGATCCCACCTAGGTGTTCCACAACAAGTCTTTGTACAATAATCTAAACATGCTCAAATTTAAAGAAAACATTTTATTATAAATAGTTAAATAGTTTTTATATCAAAAGGATGGTAAAACATTTCCCCTTTTCCCCAAAATTCAAAATAATCTAGGTAAAAAAAATTCAGAAAATTTCATATATATTAAAGTAGTCAGATCAAAGAAAAGAATGTATCACATATCATATCATATCCAAGGTAGTACAAGCTAAAATAGTACAATCCAAAGCACATGTAACATCCTACAAAGGATCATTGTAGGTATGGATAGCTAAGACACTCATACCTAAACATAGACAATTGTGCACATCAAGTCACTAGATATATACATTGAATCTAGAGAGAATAGGAACACCCCCAGAAAGTGAACCCCTGATAGGTCTATCATGTCCCTAGATCAATGGGCCTATAGAATAGAGGAAAACCCCATGAGTAAACCCCCAAAAAATGGATGAGGCTTATTACTACACCTTCCACCTAAGTACCCAAGGCTTTCCATGTGCTTTGTTTTCCAAACCATTTCATCAAAAATATTCTTTGAAAAACTATTTCATAAATCCATTTCAAAATGCTTTGAAAATACCTTTTCTTTTACCAAATCTAGGGGGGACCATTTTTTATCAAAAACCTATTTCCACGAACAAAAATTAATCATTCCAATTCATTTATAAAATGATGTATAAAACCATAGTAATACAATTCATCCAACAAGGCTAGAGATGAAACCACCTACCTCAAAATCAAGTCGCACGCCCCCACAATGGGATCCACCAACCAGAAAGGAACACAAGGTCAACAATAGAGTCCCTCAAAGAACACGCACCTGCCGCACTGCAACCAACAAATGGTCGGCCCTCAGAAGAAGATCACATAGTGAGTCTAGAAGGAACAACACCAGAAAATCAATGGATCTAAAAACATAGCACAATGGTGCTTCTGTGATCAAGGGAAATAAAGAAACAAGAAAATCACTTACTTGGAGAGACAGAGCGCAACAACTCCGATGATCAATCACCAAATAAAGTGATCTGGAATGAGCATAGGTCCCCAAAATCACCTAAGAGAGCCCCTAGGTTGAGAGAGAAGTGCATGTGGTCGAATGATTAATTAATCACCTATGCAGCACCCTAAAAAGCATAAACTGTCAGAATTACATGACATGAATCCCTTTCACATAATGTAACTACTGATTAAAAAACCCCACCGAAAAAGACATCACCACAAATTTAAAATATTGATCCCGACTATTTCACGATGTGTAAACTTTTCACGACATGTAATATTTTCACACCCTGAACTAAACTCATGACATCTTCCAGGAAACCAAAACATGACATGAAAACTTTTTATTATGTCTAAACCTTTCATGGAGTGTAATAATTTCATGATGTAAAATCACCCAACAGACTGAAAATTATCCAAATTTTTCTCAAAATCCCAAACCAACACCGGTTTTCTCCAAACTCGGGTGTAACCCTACAAATCCTTTAATAAATTTATACTTGGACTCCATTAATTCCAACAAACATACATACTTGAATGTTATTTCATTTTCCTCAAAAAAATATCTTCATCCTCAAGAGTCCCAAAATGAATCCAAATAAAGAAGGAAATGAAAAGAGAGAATAGAAATACCTAAAAGTGGGTAACAGGATGTTACAAAGTCCCAACCATTATACTTTTCATCCCTCGTAATTCATTTGGAAGAATGATGTTCGAAAAAAGATGAGTCCATTGCTCCCTCATCAATGACTCATGCTCCCAAGTCTCAGGAGAATCTGATCTGTATCTATATAACACTCAGACCAACGGAATCTACTTCTCATACAAGACTTTCACCTAAGAGTCAACAATCTCTATTGTATTCTCCACAATAGAAACATCTGGATCTAACTTAATCTCTTCCCAACTTAGAATGTAAGAGGGATCAGGATGGTATTTAATGAGCTAAGATATGTGGAAAACATAATGAATACCCATTAACTGAACCAGCAATGCCAACTGATAAGCAACCTTCCCAAGCCGCTCAGTGACCTTAAATGGTCCAACATATCTCAGACCCAACTTTATCTATTTTCCTAGCTAACGGTGACCTAAACATGGAGAAACTTTTAAGAAAACCCATTTTCCAAGGGAAAACTCCAAAGGAAAACATTATCGATCCACATACGATTTCTAGAAAATCTGAGTTGTAACCAGATGTCGACATATATCCTGAATCCCCACTGATGTCTCCATAATGAGACTCGGTCTCACCATAGAGGTCTTGCTCACCTATGCCAAATAAAGAGGTAATATGCACGGGCGACCATACAATGACTCAAAGGTATCCATTCTAATTGATGACTGATAACTGTTTCTATAAGAAAACTCAACTAGTCCCAAATGGTTATCCTATTATCCACCAAAATCCAATATGATGGAATGAAACATATCCTCCAAGATCTGAATAGAATGCTACATCTGGTCGTCTGTTTGTGGATAGTAAGTTGTACTCATCTGACCTGAGTTTCCATAACCTCTTAGAGACTCCTCTAGAACCTCGAAGTAAACCCGGGATCCTTTTTTGAAACAATGGAAGAAGGAACCCTGTGTAACCTCACGATCTCATGCACATACAACTTACCTAGATCTTCAACTTTTATGGTGTCCATGATCGGAATGAAGTGAGATAACTGTATCAACCTATAAATCATCACCCAGATAGCATTCCTCACTCAGAGAGTCTATGGTAATTCAACAACAAAAATCATGGACACCTCATCCCATTTTCAAACTAGTATTAGAAGAGGTTGGAGCAAACTAGAAGGTTTCATATGCTTTGTCTTAATCTGTTTGCAGGTGTAACAATGGGACACATAATCTGTAAAGACCTGTAAAATTCAAGGAAAATTTTTTTCTTAATTTTCTTTGGGATTTTTACAAGAACACAATTTCTGACGGCACCTGATTCTGAGGCCCGGTGTGCCCGGAATCATTTTCCGAAGTTTGGCTCGGGTACGTTCAGTGAACGAACGAGCAGGTTTTTTCTAACTTTTGAACTGGTGCTCGGAATCGAATTCTGAGGGCACCGATGGAATCGCAGCGCCGATATTTTCTTAGAAACGCCTTTTTCGGAGTTGTGTTTGCTCGGGTGTGGTTTTTAATTTTTGGGGTTAAGTGAAGAAAATAAAATAAAGTGGTGCGACAACTTTATTTTATTTCACTTAAAGCCACTTAAAGTCACTTAAATCCACTTAAGCTAAGTTGAAGCAGATAGGGTGGAACCCAAAATATCCTACCCTCTTGGTAGGATATTTGTGAGGTGGGGCCCGCACGAGCCCCACCATTTCTTTCCCCCTAAGTAACGCACCCGCGAAAACTCCCCTTTAATGAAAGTCAACTGGTGCGTTTTCTAAAACTCTTAACGCTCCTATTAATTGGACAGTTAAGACGTTACCATTAATTCACCGAATTAATGGTTCGTTTCTTAACTTGTTTTTCAAATTGTTGGCATGTAATAAAATAAGACCAACACGCGTTTGCTTGTGGGTGGCTTGTTGAGAGGATCTGAAGAAACTCTAAGTCCTTCATCCTCCTTCGCGAAGAATGCGAAGAACGCAAAGGCGACGAAGAATGTCGAACCCTCAGAGATCGGCGACGCGACGCCGTGTTCCGCAACGCCGACGATTCTCCTTCCGCGATGCTTCTTCCGCGAAGTTTCTTCCCCGCAACAATCTCCGATCATCAACTGCTTGAGGTAGGGGATTACAGTTCTCTAATTTTTTGTGTATTTTATCCTCAACATGGGTTTAAACGTGCAATTAAATCTGTGTGTTTTCTTTAACCCTCGGAGATCGTCGACGCGACGCCCCCTTCCGCGACGCGACGATCCTCTTCTTCCGCGACGGTCAATCCCGCGAAGAACCCACGTCCGACGACAACAACGAGGTAGGGGTTTGTTTGATTTAAATCATTGTGATTTATACCCGCGTCGTATGATTAAAATTTTGGTTGTGAAAATATTTTTAAAACCGCTAACTCGGTGGGTGCGGACCAATGAACAAGCCCGAACCCACCGCCCTTATCGTTCTTGGTGTGCAAAACGGCGGACGTCGAAAAAGAGGGACGCACGGGCGACGCAGGGTCCTCGCAGTGAAGGACGGACCCTAGGAGGACCTTTGGCGAAGACGACGTGAATTTTCGACCACCGGAACTCGTCCGGTGGTCCGCGGAGCGACCCACCGGCGGCGGAATGCGGCGGCGCCCGGCGTGCCGCCGTGGAGAACCGTCGCGGCGGCAGCAGCGCGGTCCCGCGACCGCGCGGGACTGGAGGAGCACAGAACGCGGTGGCCCGGACGCGTCCGCTGGCATGGGCGGCCCCACTCGGGGCCGCGGTTCTCTCACGCGGGGGTAGCACGCCCCCCTCTCCGCTCGGCCGTAACCGGCCGAGCCGACCCGCCGGTCGGGCCGGGTCGCGCCCAGGCCGGGCCGGGCCACCCTGGCCGGGCCGGGCCGCGCCGGCCGGGTCGAACCCGGACCCGGGTCGGGTCGCCCGGTTCGGGCCGACCCAGGGGGGTTGGGCCGGGTCGGTCCAGGCCCAGACCCCCCCGTTTTCAGACCTTTTCGGTCTTTTGCTCATAACTTGAGATGCGGGTCTCCAATCGACGCACCATCAGCGGTGATGTGATCCTTGGATCGAGACGGTCGTTTCAGTATATCGCACTCAAGGTTTCGGAGTACTTGGGGTTTGGCCGGGTTGGTTTGTACACGAAACCAACCGGGCCCTCGGAGCGGAAACACTTATATCTTAAACTCCGGACGTCTGATTGACATGTCGTCGACTTTGTTGGATTCCTCTAAGTGAGACGGATCTTTTGGCTTACTCCGCCTGAGGTTTGGACGCAGGTGGAGTACGGTCGGTTGGTTTTGCCTTAAAAACCAACCGGGGCCCTGGGACAAAAAATCCAATAACTCTCCGATCGGGCGTCCGATTGACGCGCCGTCTGCGACGTTGAGTTCCTGTTGTCGATACGGAACTTTTGGATACATCAACTCTGGACTATGTGTCAGTTGATGTATCAGCCTCTCGGCTCGTGGAGCGGACCCTCCCGAACGAGCTTGCTGTGTGCGGGAACCCTAGTGCTGGCTGCGACTGCGACGACGACGACTGTGTAGAGATCCTCAGTGGATTCGACGACGACGACTACAACAATCAGCGATCCTACGTGGGTCAGTGCTACAGATCCTGTGTGGGTCCGATCCTGTGTGGGTCAGCACTCAGCAGTCCTGTGTGGGCCAGCGCCTACAGATCTTGTGTGGGTCTGATCCTGTGTGGGTCTTTGCGGGGGTTAGTTACCTATCGACCCTGTGTGGGTCAGATCATTTGTGGGTCATTGCGGGGGTTAGTTACCTATCGATCATTTGTGGGTCAGATCCTTTGTGGGTCATTGTGGGGGTTAGTTACCTATCGATCCTTTGTGGGTCAGATCCTTTGTGGGTCATTGCGGGGGTTAGTACCTATTGATCATTTGTGGGTCTGACGGCTTAGATGAATTAGTGGCAATATCTGATCATCTCTATCGCCATACAAAGAAGTATTCATGTGTGAGCTGAAATTCTGTTTTGCTTTCCTATGTGGATTGTGATGAGCTATCCTGTGTGGATTTACGTTTTGCTTTCCTGTGTGTACTGGGTTGTACTTGGGCTCGGATGTTGGAGTCGAACGAGAATTGATGACTTAGGTATATGTATGGGCATATACCTAAGCAGTGTCGGATGTTACTTCGTGATTGTATCTTTCCTTTGTGGATTATCCTTTGTGGATTTTGGGAGACCTTCGGGGGTCTCGGGGTCCCTACTGAGTAGCTTATACTCACCCCTGCATGGGCTATGCCCGCACTACGTTGTGTTGGTTGCAGACGACGGACAGCACTGATCGTGGTTGAGGCTTGCGGAGCAGGACGGTACCTGGAGGTGGACCACTGGGCGGGACGTACTCAGAGCGGTTGGCTGGACCCGAGGAGCAGTGGAGGCTATTTGTACCCACCCTTCAGGTGGGATATCCAGTGGACAGCTCGACGTTGCGACTTTACTTTTCAGTTACTGTTTTCCCTTCCAGTTGTACTTTACTTTCAGTTTGGGTTTGTATATTGGCCCACTTACTTTTCTACACTTACTGTTCTACTCAGTTTTTACTTAGTGTTTACTTCTACTGCTTGCTTGCTCTGTGGTGTTTGTTTACTTTACAAAGACAATGCCTTCCCTTTTTACCAGGATTTACACCTTGGTGCTAGTCGCCAGCCCCTGGCCTATAGAAGGCGGGCTTGGGGTAGTCACAGCACGCGCCCCGAGGACGGGTCGTGACAAATTGGTATCAGAGGAGTTCGGTTCTACCACAGAACTTGGGACTCTGATCTTTTTCTATGTGAAGCAATAGTGTTAAGCGTATTGGGTGTGGTTATCAGTCCAGGGAGTCCAGTGTTGGTGCGGCAGCCGACGTATCCGTACACCAGGACCCTGACTTCTGATTTCCGACTTAATGCACGAAAACAATGATTGCATGTGTGATTCAAGTTTTCTTTGTGATTACTTTGTGTCAGCTCACCAAGTATACTGTTCTGACCGTGGTGCACCTGTTTCCTTTTTAGGATGGCCCCACGACGGCAGCCAGCAAGGGTTCCGAGAGTTGTGCGTGACGACATCCCACTGAGCGACGAGGCCTCGGTGCAGGGCCCTTTGACAGCTGAGGCACCGGCGGTACCTCTACCCGCCGAGCCACCGATGCTTCCAGCCCTAGCCGCTGACGATGCACGTCGCCTTAGTGCACTGCACGAGTTCCAGCGCCAGCGACCGCCTAGGTTCCTCGGGGAGACGGACCACCAGGCAAGCGAGGATTGGCTGGAGGCAGTGGTCCGAGTTTTCAGGTTAGTGAGGATACCAGCAGACCTCATGGTGATCCTCACGGCGAGCCTACTGCACGCGGCAGCGGGCTTATGGTGGAGCTTGATGCTCCAGGTGCACGATGAGACATCTCTCCTATGGATGGACTTTGAGAGCCTCTTCCGCTCGGAGTTCATCCTATCCACCCTTCGTGTGGTGCGTATCCAGGAGATTCTTCAGCTGCGGCAGGGCAGCTTGACAGTCGCCCAGTACTCGGCGAGATTTACCGATCTCTCGCGCTACGCGACAGACATGGTATGGGACCCATTCTTCCGGGCCCGGACCTTTGAGCAGGGTTTGAGACATGAGATCAGGGCATCGCTGATCTCCCTCAGCATTTCGACCCAGGCAGGAGTACTGGAGCGAGCCCTTTTGATCGAGAGCTTTCTTGCTGAGTCTACACCAGCGGCGAGACCTACCGCGGGGCGGCATGTAGCAGAGTCTTCTGCAGCAGGCAGTTGACGGATGACTCATGGGTCCAGGAAGACTAGACCCTCACACAGACGACCTCAGAACACTGGCTCAGCAGTGCGGGACACACAGCGTAGAGCCAGTCTTTCGAGAGGCAGGCAGTGCTACAAATGCGGCGGGCAGGGCCACATGGCTCGTGACTGCCCGACCCACCGTGCCGAGAAGCAGCAGACAGTTGAGGGGAAACCCAGGCAGAGGTAGAGGGTCGATCGTGGCGGTCCGCAGGGAGCAGGCGGACGAGGCAGAGGAGATGGCCGAGCAGCAGGTGGTGGGCGACGGTTTGAGGCTCTACCACCACCACTAGGAGGTCCACCCCGACCACAGGGAGCTGGCGGGCAGAGATAGGCACAGCTCCAGGCAGCATAGGCCTATGACCACGGCGCGCCCGAGATGATTCAAGGTACTATCTGTGTCTATTCCACCCTTGCTGCAGTTCTTATAGACACAGGAGCGAGTCACTCTTTCATAGCCGCTGCCCTTGTTCGGAGCTCGGAGATTCCGACAGAGCCGTTGGCTCGATCCTTACGGCTAGAGACTCCTACGGGAGCAGACTCGACGATTACACACTGGTGCCGGCAGTGTGAGCTTACTCTAGGAGGCGAGAGCTTCAGCTGGGATCTTCTAGTAGCGGCGTCGAGGCCTTACGACGTCATCTTGGGCATGGATTGGTTATCTACAGTGTGAGCTTACTCTAGGAGGCGAGAGCTTCAGCTGGGATCTTCTAGTAGCGGCGTCGAGGCCTTACGACGTCATCTTGGGCATGGATTGGTTATCTACAGTCCATGCTCAGATTGACTGTATTAGGCGCAAGGTGCGATGTGTACGCACCGACGGGAGCAGGTTCACCTTCACCGGCGAGAAGGGAGCCTTCGCAGCACAGGATGGACTTCCGCAAAGGAGAGGACATCCCATTACCCATCAGTTGGATAGCCTCATCCTAGGAGCAGTTGACGTACGGAGTCCTAGTTTTCCTGCAGCGGTGGATCAGTATGCGGACGTCTTTCCCGACGACGTTCCAGGACTACCTCCTCGCAGAGAGGTAAACTTTTATATTGACCTGTACCCCGGGACAGCCCTGATATCAACTCCAGCATATCGTATGGCCCCCGCTGAGCTTCGAGAGCTACGGGTACAGTTGGAGGACTTTCAGAGCAAGGGATTCATCCGACCCAGTGTTTCACCCTGGGCTTCCCCGATATTGTTCGCCAAGAAGGCGGACGGGAGCTTGCGACTTTGTGTCGACTATCGTTGCCTGAACCAGGTAACAGTGAGGAACAAGTATCCACTACCGAGGATTGATGACCTCTTCGATCAGCTCAAGGGAGCACGGTGGTTCTCGAAGATAGACCTCAGGTCAGGCTATCATCAGCTCAGAGTTCAGGATGAGGACGTGCAGAAGACGGACTTCAGATGTCGGTATGTCCACTATGAGTTCTTGGTTATGCCTTTCGGCGTGACCAATGCTCCGGCAGTGTTCATGGGCCTCATGAACAGGATATTTCATCCATACCTCGATCGATTTGTCGTGGTCCTCATCGACGACATTTTGATATACTCGACGACTGAGGAGGAGCATGCTTAGCACTTGCGTGTTGTACTAGACACACTCCGAGAACACCAGCTTTATGGAAAGCTCTCGAAGTGTCAGTTCTGGATACGTGAGGTCTACTTCTTGGGACACGTAATCTCTGAGGCGGGAGTTGCGGTGGATCCTGCGAAGATCGAGGCAGTGCTAGCTTGGGAGCCACCCAAGAGCGTGATGGAGGTGCGGAGTTTCTTGGGACTAGCTGGATACTACCAGAGATTTGTGTCAGACTTCTCCAGAGTTGCGGCACTACTCTCATCTTTGTCGAAGAAGAGGAAACCCTTTGTGTGGTCAGACAGATGTCAGCAGAGCTTCCAGGAGCTGAGACAGAGATTGACCAGCGCCCCTATCTTGAGATTGCCTGAGGAGGGAGTAGGGTACATAGTCTACTGCGATGCATCAGGGACCGGACTCGGATGTGTCCTGATGTAGGAGCGGGCGGTGATCGCCTATGGATCACGTCAGTTGAGGCCGCATGAGCAGAACTACACTACCCACGACCTGGAGTTAACAGCAGTGGTCTTTGCTCTGAAGACATGGCGACACTACCTGATGGGCGAGCGCTTTACAGTCTTTTCTGACCATTAGAGTCTCAGGTACATCTTCTCTCAGAAGGACCTGAACCTGAGACAGCAGCGATGGCTCGAGTTCCTCCAGGACTATGACTTTGAGATAGTCTATACTCCCGGAAAGGGGAACGTGGTAGTCGATGCTCTCAGCAGGAGGACGGGCATTCAGCTACTTGAGGAGGCGACAGAGCAGCTAGCCGCTTTGCAGATATCCTTCGTGGATAGAGATGGAGCAGCCTTCCTTCAGTCACCCCTCCACTACTGCAGTAGGTCAGAGAGGCACAGCGTGGGGACATTGACTGTGAGACGTGGCGTGCACAGATATCCTCAGGTCAGGCACCTGATGATTTCTCCTTTGGAGCAGAGCACGACGTCCTTTTCAGAGGACGTACCTTGGTACCAGTTGCTTTACGAGAGGAGGTGCTGAGAGAGTTTCACACTTACCCTTTGGCGGTACATCCTGGAGTGGAGAAGATGTACCAGGATCTCAGACGACAGCACTGGTGGCCGGGCATGAAGAAGGTTGTGGCGGAGTTCGTTTCTCAATGCCTCGCCTACCAGCAGGTGAAGGCAGAGCATCAGGTACCAGCAGGCTTGGTACAGCCCTTGGAGGTCCCGGAGTGGAAGTGGGATGGGATATCTATGGACTTCGTGACTGGACTTCCACGCACTTCCAGAGGTCACAACTCCATTTGGGTGATTGTCGACCGACTCACCAAGTCGGCTCACTTCTTACTCATCAGAGAGCAGGGCTCAGTGGAGAGCTTGGGACGTATCTACATTCAGGAGATTGTGCGGCTTCACGGTGTGTCATCATCTATCGTCTCCGATCGAGATGCTCGCTTTACTTCCCGGCTTTGGAAGGGGTTGCAGGAGGCGTTCGGGACGCAGCTATGTCTGAGCACCGCCTTTCACCCTCAGACAGATGGTCAGACGGAGAGGACAATTCAGACTCTCGAGGACATGCTTCGCGCATGTGTCCTCGACTTTGGTCGTAGCTGGGAGGATCACCTACCCTTGGTGGAGTTTGTGTACAACAACAGCTACCACTCCACCATCGGGATGGCACCGTACGAGGCGTTGTACGGCCGACCTTGCAGATCTCCTTTGTGCTGGACAGACCCTGGGGAGTCAGCACTTGTGGGACCAGAGATGGTCCGAGCCACGATAGAGAAGGTCCAGATCATCCAGGAGCGGATGAGGATAGCTCAGAGTCGGTAGAAGTATTATGCTAACAGGAGGCGGAGGCCACTAGAGTTCGAGGATGGCGACCACGTCTTCTTGCGTGTCTCACCTCGACATGGATTACGGAGATTTGGCTGAGGCGGCAAGTTATCTCCACGCTTCATCGGACCATTCCAGGTCCTCAGTAGCATTGGCGAGGTGGCTTATCGCCTGGCTCTACCACCTCAGTTGCACCGGGTGCACGATGTCTTCCACGTATCTCAGTTGAGGAGATACGTGCACGACCCGACGCATATCATTGACCATGGGGAGCTAGACGTTGATGATGGGGTGACTTTTACGGAGGTTCCAGTGGAGATCGAGGATCGACAGGAGCGGGTCCTACGTGGACGGTCGATTCCTCTAGAGCGTATCAGATGGAAGCACGGGAACCTCCAGGAGAGCACTTGGGAGCGGGAGGCTCAGATGCGTGCTCAGTACCCACTTTTGTTTCCCTAGCTTATGATGTATCTTTACGGGGACGTAAAGCCCTGAGGTGGGAGTAATGTAAAGACCCATAAAATTCAAGGAAAATTTTTTTCTTAATTTTCTTTGGGATTTTTACAAGAACGCAATTTCTGACGGCACCTGATTCCGAGGCCCGGTGTGCCCGAAATCATCTTCCGAAGTTTGGCTCGGGTACGTTCTGTGAACGAACGAGCGGGTTTTTTCTAACTTTTGAACCGGTGCTCGGAATCGAATTATGAGGGCACCGATGGAATCGCAGCGCCAGTATTTGCTTAGAAACGCCTTTTCCGGAGTTGCATTTGCTCGGGTGTGGTTTTTAATTTTTGGGGTTAAGTGAATAAAATAAAATAAAGTGGTGCTACAACTTTATTTTATTTCACTTAAAGCCACTTAAAGCCACTTAAGCTAAGTTGAAGAGGATAGGGTGGAACCCAAAATATCCTACCCTCTTGGTAGGATATTTGTGAGGTGGGCCCGCACGAGCCCCACCGTTTCTTTCCCCCTAAGTAACGCACCCGCGAAAACTCCCCTTTAATGAAAGTCAACTGGTGCGTTTTCTAAAACTTTTAACGCTCCTATTAATTGGACAGTTAAGACGTTACCATTAATTCACTGAATTAATGGTTCGTTTCTTAACTTGTTTTTCAAATTGTTGTCATGTAATAAAATAAGACCAACACACGTTTGCTTGTGGGTGGCTTGTTAAGAGGATTTGGAGAAACTCTAAGTCCTTCATCCTCCTTCGTGAAAAACGTGAAGAACACGAAGAACACGAAGAACGCGAAGGAGACGAAGAACGCCGAACCCTCGGAGATCGACGACGCGACGCCGTGTTCCGCGACGCCGACGATTCTCCTTTCGCAACGCTTCTTCCGCGACATTTCTTCCCCGCAACAATATCTGATCATAAACTGCTTGAGGTAGGGGATTAAGGTTCTCTAATTCTTTGTGGATTTTATCCTCAACATGGGTTTAAACGTGCAATTAAATCTATGTGTTTTCTTTAACCCTCGGAGATCGTCGACGCGACGCCGTGTACCGCGACGACGCGACGCCCCCTTCCGCGACGCGACGATCCTCTTCTTCCGCGACGGTCAATCCTGTGAAGAACTCACGTCCGACGACAACGACAAGGTAGGGGTTTTTTTGATTTAAATCTTTGTGATTTATACCCGCGTCGTATGATTAAACTTTTGGTTGTGAAAATATTTTTAAAACCGCTAACGCGGTGGGTGCGGACCAATGAACAAGTCCGAACCCACAGCCCCTTTCGTTCTTGGTGTGCGAAACGGCGGACGTCGACAAAGCAGGCCGCACGGGTGACACGGGGTCCTCGCAGTGAAGGACGGACCCCGGGAGGACCTTTGGCGAAGACGGCGTGAATTTCCGACCACCGGAACTCGTCCGGTGGTCCGCGGAGCGACCCGCCGGCGCGCCCCGCCGGCACGGCGGCGCCAGCGGTGGAAGGCGGCGGCGTCCGGCGCGCCGCCGTGGAGAACCGCCATGGCTGAAGCCGCGGCGGCAGCAGCGCGGTCCCGCGGCCGCGTGGGACCGGAGGAGCACGGGACGCGGCGGCCCGGCCGCGTCCGCTGGCAAGGGCGGCCCCACGCGGGGCCGCGGTTCTCTCATGCGGGGGCAGCACGCCCCCCGCTCCGCTCGGCCGTAACTGGTCGAGCCGACCCGCCGGTCGGGCCGGGTCGCGCCCAGGCCGGGACAGGCCACCCTGGCCGGGCCGGGCCGCGCCGGCCGGGTCGGACCCGGACCCGGGTCAGGTTGACCCGGTTCGGGCCGACCCAAGGGGGGCGGGTCGGTCCAGGCCCAGACCCCCCCCCCCCCCCGTTTTCGGACCTTTTTGGTCTTTTGCTCATAACTTGAGTTGTGGGTCTCCAATCGACGCACCGTCAGCGGCGATGTGATCCTTGGATCGAGACGGTCGTTTCGGTATATCGCACTTAGGGTTTCAGAGTACTTGGGGTTTGGCCGGGTTGGTTCGTACACGAAACCAATCGGGCCCTCGGAGCGGAAACGCTTATATCTTAAACTCCGGACGTCCGATTGACGTGTCGTCGACTTTGTTGGATTCCTCTAAGTGAGACGAATCTTTTGGCTTACTCCGCCCGAGGTTTGGACACAGGTGGAGTACGGTTGGGTTCGTTTTTCCTTAAAAACCAACTGGGCCCCTGGGACGAAAAAGCCAATAACTCTCAGACCGGGCGTCCGATTGACGCGCCGTCTGCGACATTGAGTTCCTGTTGTCGATACGGAACTTTTGGATACATCAACTCTGGACTATGTGTCAGTTGATGTATCAGCCTCTCGGCTCGTGGAGCGGACCCTCCCGAACGAGCTTGCTGTGTGCGGGAACCCTAGTGCTGGCAGCGACTGCGATGACAACGACTGTGCAGAGATCCTCAGTGGATTCGACGGCGATGACTACAGCACTCAGCGATCCTACGTGGGTCAGTGCTACAGCTCCTATGTGGGTCTGATCCTGTGTGGGTCAGCGCTCAGCGGTCCTGTGTGGGCCAGCGCCTACAGATCCTGTGTGGGTCCGATCCTGTGTGGGTCTTTGCGGGGGTTAGTTACCTATCGATCATGTGTGGGTCAGATCCTTTGTGGGTCATTGCGGGGGTTAGTTACCTATCGATCCTGTGTGGGTCAGATCCTTTATGGGTCATTGCGGGGGTTAGTTACCTATCGATCCTTTGTGGGTCAGATCCTTTGTGGGTCATTGCGGGGGTTAGTACCTATTGATCATTTGTGGGTCCGACGGTTTAGATGAATCAGTGGCAATATCTAATCATCTCTAGCCCCATACAAAGAAGTATTCCTGTGTGAGCTGAAATCCTGTTTTGCTTTCCTATGTGGATTGTGATGAGCTATCCTATGTGGATTTACGTTTTGTTTTCCTGTGTGGACTGGGTTGTACTTGGGCTCGGATGTTGGAGCCGAACGAAAATTGATGACTTAGGTATATGTATGGGCATATACCTAAGCAGTGTCGGATGTTACTTCGTGATTGTATCTTTCCTTTGTGGATTATCCTTTGTGGATTCTGGGAGACCTTAGGGGGTCTCGGGTCCCTACTGAGTAGCATATACTCACCCCTGCACGGACTATGCCCGCACTACGTTGTGTTGATTGCAGACGACGGACAGCGCTGATCGTGGTTGAGGCTTGCGGAGCAGGACGGTACCTGGAGGTGGACCACTGGGCGGGACGTACTCGGAGCGGTCGGCTGGACCTGAGGAGCAGTGGAGGCTATCTGTACCCACCCTTCAGGTGGGATATCCAGTGGACAGCTCGACATTACAACTTTACTTTTCAGTTGTTGTTTTCCCTTCTAGTTGTACTTTACTTTCAGTTTGGGTTTGTATACTGGCCCACTTACTTTTCCGCACTTACTGTTGTACTCAATTTTTACTTAGTGTTTACTTCTACTGCTTGCTTGCTCTGTGGTGTTTGTTTACTTTACAAAGGTAATGTCTTCCCTTTTTACCGGGATTTACGCCTTGGTGCTAGTCGCCAGCCCCTGGCCTATAGAATGCGGGCTTGGGGTAGTCACGGCACGGGTCCCGAGGACGGGTCGTGACATAATCTACAATGTTGTGCTTCATACCTGGACACCAAAATCATCATATCATGTCATAATACATCTTTGTAGTGCCTGAATGAATGGATCGAAAAGAACTATGATAGTCAAACAAAACTAAGATCCTCACAGATTCTAGGGATGAAAAATTGATCCCCAAAATGAAGAATACCATCTAAAGAAAGGGACCAACCCAAAATGATCTCCCCACCATATAAGGGTTTCTTAAATTCCCCTGAACTCGTAATCCTTCTATTAACCCCACAGAATGGACTCAGGGAGAGATGATGATAAATGAACACATGTCAGAACCATAACTAAAACATCCTCCTAAGCATCCAGATGAAACTGAGCGAAGATCCCCAAAAGGTTTCACTCTTCGAGATTCTAGAACAACGTGTGATGGTACTTTCTTGATGAGATCATATTCAACGACATTCCCTTCTCTTGGGGTGTAGTAAATGTCGAATTCAAATGTCTAAAGGTATTTCACTCACTACCTCTATCTAATATTCAAGTCTTTCTGATAAAAGATATATTTTAAACTCTTATGGTTAGAAAAGACTGTGAACCTCTCCCCAAAAAGACAATTTCACCAACACTTAAGCACATTCATAACTATGGAAAGCTATAAATCATGATTGAGGTAATTCTTCTCATGTAGTCGAGATGGAGAGAGTCGTAAGCCACCACATGATTATCCTATATAAGCACACAACCCAAACCAGCACCAGAAGAATCACAGAAAACCATATACCCCCTACCGATCTTTAAGTAGGAATAGAATAGGAGATGATGTCATAAGTCATTTCAACTCGTCTAAAAAAGACTGACACTTTGCATCCCATATGAATTTCACCCCTTTGCTGGTAAGAGCATTCAAAGGTGGTGTCAACTTTGAGAAATCCTTGATGAACCATTGATAATATCCAGTAAGTCCAAGGAAGCTTTGAATCTCAAAGACATTTTTTGGATCTTCCCAAGACAAAATAGTCTTCACCTTCTCAGGATCAATTGATAATCCATGCTTGTAATGACCTCATCCCCAGTAGCCCAAAGTTGATGTATGTTTTATTACATTAGCATAAGATACATGGAATCGCATCCCGAAGGACCGAATAGTTTAGTAGTCTTGGTATATTGTATAAATACTTGAGTCTTACATTACATTTGAAAACAAAAATCACAACATAATTTTTTTTGAGAATAACATTATTCCCACTAGCATATCATTGCATATAAATTATAGTACAATTCATGGATTCATGGGAAAATAAACAAAATAAGGCTGAGCTCAAATTCTTAGTAAGGGTTAAGTACAGTGAAAGCTATCATGAATAAATAAAGCACAATCAATAACGAATTAACAATATAGTAAGGTAAATATCTAAACACACATACCATTTAAATAATTGACTTTCATAATCAATGGAAAGGTAAATAACTAAAAACAAGTTTCATTTAATCAATAACATGACTCATAATTGGATAATTCATAATCAATATGGAAAGGTAAATAACTAAAAAACATGTGTCATTTAATCAATAAACTGAGAATGAAATGCTTCCAAAAATAATATCATTCTAAAAATAACATGGATAATAATAACTGAATTCTTAATGAAAGAAATGCTCAATTATTGGATGTCATGTCTTAGTCACGTGATACCTCTGCCATCAAGATCTATCCTCAATAAATTTTGAAATTGATGGGTGGAAACCCATTTAACTAAGGTTGGCCAACTGATACATCTCATGAGACATGCAATGCATCGAGGGGCTATTTATAACCAGACACCACTCGTGTCTTCATTTACAAATCATTCCTCATATATCAAATGATCAATTTAATTCATGAATAATGTGTCTTATCATCAAATATCTATATTGAGTAAGGGATACGGATTCGTCAATATTTCCCAAGTTAATCAAATAATTATCAAAGTAAACATCATATGTACAAATGGTATACAGTTTAGGTAATAATCATATCCATCATGAAATAATATGAACATTTAATAGAAATGTAATGTCTGGTGAAAAATGATTAGAAGAAAATGATTTTTTTCAAGAGAAAGTTAACAATCATAAAAAAAAGTGAGATTGTACAATAACTTTTACCACCTGGTAATTTTCAAGTCAAATCCCCTAGGATGAAATGATTCAAATTGAAACTTAAAATACCATGAAGTATGAATGAATAATGATATTACATGTAAAGGAAATATATAAACCATATAAAAGGAATTAGGTGCATAACATTACAATATTCCTTAATGAATGGAAATTGAGATGAAGTCTCTTACCTCATGATTCCTTTTGGATAAACATGTTTTAACCTCGTGTATAGTGGTTTTAAACTTGTTATTAACTTATAAAAGAACCATATTAATATTTATAATATCATATATAATCCTTTTATAATATCTTATCACACGTTTTTTAATAATCATTTATTATTTTCATTTTTTCGAGAGTTAATTGTATTGTTTTCTCATTCATGTTTGGTCATTAAAGTTCCAGTTCTTGTACATATTATATAGTTCCATCATCTCTAAAATAATAATAATGACATAATTATCATATTTATACATCAATTATAATTTTAAGACCATTCATGAAAAATGGTTTTTAAAAAATGAAGTAAGTTGTAATCATGAAGATTGTATGGTGTACGCATGCATCCATAACATTTCTATTTTCTAATGATCGATGTGGAAAGGAGGTAATTAACATTTTATCTTTCAAGAATGATCATAATATCATATATACCATATTATTTCTTTAAATATACTTATATATATCATCCATATGGTGTGGTGATGAAAAAATAGTCACATCGCTTCGTGAAGGTGGTAGTCCACACGTACACGAATGATGTTATCATTTTTCAGTGTAAGAAAGAAAATGATATATTATCTTTTTAGAATGATAAATATGTCATGAATATCATAATTGTGTCATGTATATCACATATATTCATTAACGTTAACTTTATCACCTTCCATGTAAAGTGTTAGTGAAATATGAATCACATCGCTTCATGAGGTGATAGTCCATCGTACACACAAGCGACGTTATCGTATCCCTTACGAAATGGAAAGTAAAAAATGTATATATGATATAATAACTCCAGATGTATAATTATGTTATAAATATCATATATATACTTTAGATCCATTATCATACCCAACCATGAGGGGTGGTAATGGAAAAACTAGGGGTGTCCAAACCCGACCCAACCCGACTCGACTCAACCAGGTTGGGTCGGGTTGGGTCGGGTTTGAAATATTATATGCATGGGTCAGGTTGATTTGGGTCGACCTATGTTCAAGTTGGTTCGGGTCATAGGTTGGAAAAAAAATGATCCAACCCAACCCAACCTATTATGAACCGGCTCGGATACTCTGGTATGCTGACACCCGAGCTGATACTGACATGGCCCAAAGGGTGTTCCCGATCCACATGAGTTGGCGACTAGCACCATGCATCAAACAATATGAAAGTGGGAACAAATTTTCTACAAACATAATGGAATAAAAAACTACAAGTCATCATGCACAAAAGAAAACTCCATAGGGATAACTATGACATAAGTCAAACAAGTAGAAACAACCCAAAGTACATCATCAAAGTACCAGAAAATGGGATATACAACCTGAGTTCCAACGGAAAAAAACACCTCAAAGCCCAAAAATCAACATCAACTACCACCTCCAAGTGGTATTTTCCCCTTGATCAAACCTGGAAGGAGAAAATCTACAAATGGCCAAAGGCATAGGTAGGGTGCGAGCTAAAATTCCAGTAGGGACTCACCATGGATTCCATAATAAGATGTCACATTAATTAACCAAATAAAGATTTCAATTTTAAATAAAATAGGCATGGTAGTTCAAGATCATATTTAAAACAAATCATGTTTTACATTTCAATTGATGGAAAACATTTCTAAACAATGAATTAATAAACATTTTATATAAAATAGTTTATATAAATTCACAAGGCATGTGTAAAATAGTTTACAATCAATGGCATATATATATCAAAATAATCAAAAACGAGCAGCATGGTCATCTGCCAAGAGGTACGACAGTCCCAAGTTATGGGATCCTCACACACTCGAATAGGTAATCACAGTAATAGGTGTACATATGTCCCTCAAAAACTAGTCAAAGAGGACTCGTCACCATCCCATCAGGGATGTGACCTATTGCATGTGTTTTGTTAGAGTTGTAAAGTGTTGATAGAGTGTTGTCCTAAATAACCCACTAACTACCTAGGCTTGCATGTGCTCTAACAACAATCAATAATGGGAAATTTATTTCGAAACTATTCAAAATACCATTAACCCATTTCCCATTTCAACATGCTAACTTCTATTTAAAAATAAAAATAGGTTTTTAATCAATCCATGCCTTTTTCAAAAAAAAAACTAATGGGTTCTTATCAAAACAATTTAATCCATTTTTCTCAAATACAAATTTGAAATCAATTTTACAATTTAATCTCACAATTTTCCATCAAATTTCACGAACACACCCCAATCCATTGGAATTGGGGGGTTTTCCTCAATTTCATGCCAAATCAAATTCAAATCCTCAATTCACTAGAATTTGGTTTTAAACCAATCAAATGCAGGCAATTGAATTTAAATCAATCAATTTAATTAAAATCAAGCAATTTGGGGTTAAATCGATTGAAAAATCTTAAATAGAACCACCTTCCAAAGATCACGGGATCACACAACACAACTTCCACAGTGGGATTCATCAATGAAGAACGTCAATAATGGAGATCCTAGAATCAAACCTAGATTAAAGATCTAAAAAATGGGTACTAGATCCTCCAAAAGCACAAAGATCTAGAAAACCCTAGGGAGGAGAGAAGGAAAGAGTGGGAGAGACCAAGAAGTGAAGATTCACATACCCAGAGGAGATCGAACGACATTTCCCATGCTTCAATTTGTCTTTGAAAGGGTTTGGAGGAGCCAAAATGGGTCCTAGAGAGCTTCTAAGACCTAGGAAATCATTCTATGTTGAGTTAGGGTTGAGCGGGGGTCCAAATAGGGGTTCAGGAATTTTTCAAAGAACTTTCAAAATAATTAAATCATGCGCACATGGTTAGCTAGGCAGGGGTGCACGGTTTTTCAAACTGTGCACCCAAACCATGTGCCCCTACTGGTGGGGTTGCATTGTTTCCCCTTGGTGGGCGCACGGTTTGACAAATCGTGCGCCATCCATGAAAACCCTCACTTTCTAGGTTTTCACGGCTTTTACTAACAAGGTGTATAGTTTGGGAAAACCATGCACCCATCATACATTGCCCAAGAGTCCTTCAAAATTTTCAAAATTATTCCTGAAACAACCCAAGACGAAACACAACTAAAACATGATCAAAATATGGGTCGGGGAGTACCATAAAATAGTAGCATGATGTTACAACCTCCCCACTATAGAAACTTTTTGTCCCCATAAAGCCTATCAAGAAGCTTTTATGTCAAAAATATGAGGCAACTTCTCTCTCATCAGTGTCTCCCTCTCCCATGTCTCATGAGTATTAGAACAGCGTTGGCATAGCACTTGAAGTAAAGGTATTATCCACCCACGAATTACCTTGGTTTCAGAATCAACTATCCTGACTGGATGCTCAGTCATGGATAAATCAAGCTTGACATCAATATCACTCCATCTCAGAACATGAGATGGATTAGAAAGATACTTTTGTAGCTAAGATACATGAAACATATTATGTATCGATGTCAACTGTGGAGGAAGTAATAAATGATAAGCCACTTTCCCCACCTAATCAACAACATCAAAAAGTACCAAGAAATGAGGAGAAAGTTTCCCTTGCCTCTCAACCCGTCGATGACCCAAATAGGGTGAAACTTTCAAGAACGCCTAGTCACCAACTGAAAACTCAAATGGTTTGTGATGATGATTAGCATAATATTTGTACTAGTTTGGTTTCATCAACATTATTTGATGAATCACCTGTATCTTTGATGTCGTCTCTTGAACCAAGTTTGGTCCAACCAAGGAACTTTCACCGATCTCTGACCAACATAACAGAGATTTGTAAGGTCGGCCATATAAGGCCTCAAAAGGAGTCATCCTAATCACAGACTGGTAACTATTGTTATAATAAAAATCAACCAGACCTAGATGGCTATCCCAAGCCCCACCAAAGTCAAGGATGAAGGCGTGAATCATATCCTCAATAATTTGTATAGCTCTTTCTATCTAGTCATCCAACTGCAGATGGTATGTTGTACTCAAACGGACTTGAGATCCCAGTGCCTCCTGAAATCCTCTCCAAAAGCAAGATGTAAATTGAGGATCTATATCAGAAACTGTAGAAGATAGAACTCTGTGAAAATGAACAATCACTTTCACATAGAGATTTTTGAGCTCCTCAACTTTGGTTGTATCACAAATGGGTATAAAGTGAGATGATTTGGTCAGCATATCGATCACAAATAACATCAAATTATTCTTTCTCTGGGTATGCAGAAACCTAACCACAAGTCCATAGAGATCTCAACCCACTTCCAAGATGGCAGTGGAAGTATCTTGTAAAGACCCGAAAATTCCAAGATTTTTTTTTAATTATTTGGGATTATTACGAGTCTACGAAAATTGACGGCACTTGATTCCGAGGCCCAGTGTGCCCAGAATGGATTTTTGAACTTTTTTTAAGGTGCATTCAGTAATCATATGGGCGGCGTTTTCTAACTTTTGAATCGCTGCTCGGAATTGAAATCTGTCATTGAATCTGCAGCACCGAGATTCGCTTAAGGGAAGCTTCACTTTGACCATAGTAGGTCGTGAGAAAAAGATAATTTTTTAGACTTTTAAAAGAATAATAAAATAACATGTAATTGTTATTTTATTTTTCTCCAGCGGTTGAGCAGTGGTGGCGGGACCACTGTGTTGTCAAGCCATTTAATGGTTTGACTCCCCTTTATTTGTAACTGCACCATTGGGAATTGAGAGGTTCATTAATTAATGAACCTCATTAATTCCTCAGTGCATTACTCACCCTTTTCCCACTCTATTTAAATGGAGCTCAGGTTAGAGTTTTGGACACAACTTCTTCAAGCGAGGAACCTCTCATGAAGTGACGCGACATCTTCCATTGACGGGGAACAGAAGTTTGAACGTCGTCTGAGGGATCGAACCGGGAACGAAGAACGTCGACAGCTTCATCAAATCGTGGAATCTCCTTCCACCACCGTGATGACTCCAACGTTTTTGAGGTAGGGGTTTGTGTTTGGAATGAGGTTTATCATTATTTTAATGTGATGTATAAATTACTCCCACCAGTTATGATGTTAATGTGGAGGGCGCGGGCCAAACAAACAGGGCATGGACCCTCCGTCGCTTCGTTCTTGTCGCATTCTTCGGGGGAAAAGCTTCCAACTCCTCAGAATCTGGAATATGGGAACCACGCAACGACGGCGGCATCCCGGGAGGCCCGAAGGCACAATCGGAAAGGAAAACGGACCACCGGAGCTCACCCGGTGGCCCGCGGAAGATTCGTTGGCGCAGCACCGACGCCGGCAGGCTAAGGCGGCGGCCGGCGCTCGCCATTCGCAGAGGAGGGCGGCGCCGCTCGATGCCATGGCAGTCGGACAGGAAGCCGACAATGGTCGGCCGTGGAGATGGGATTCGGCGTGCCGTCGCGCGCTGTGGTGAGACAGGCCGCGACTCGAAGTCGCAGAGAAGGTAGGGACCCGCTCCCTGCAGGTCCGGCGGGTGATGAGGCGGCGCCATGTGGTGCTTCCAATTAAAAGAGATGAATGGATCTTGAGTCATTCGGGATCAAGGGGGCCGCATCTTGAATCCACAACGGAGGTGGAAGGGGACCCACTCCAAGCGGGCCCCGTGAACAGGCAGGCGGCGCCACCTGGCACCGCTAATCAAGGAGTCAAATGGATCCTTTGAGTTGTTCGAAAGGTGGACCACACGACCCCTGCGCGGGTCGTGCCAGCCGGTGGGCCAAGCCGTCATGGCCCAGCCCAACCGGGGCAGGCTGGGCCGGTCCGCGACCCAGGGAGCCGAGCCCGGCGTGGCCCAGCCCATCCAGGGTGGGCCCGAACGGTCCGCGGCCCAGCCCAACCAGACTGGCCCAGGCCGGTTTGGGTTAGCCTAGGCCAAGTCAGGCCGGGTCGGTCCGACAGGGTCGAACCGAACTCGGACCCCTCTCGGGCCCAGAAACACTTAAAAGGTTGTATCTTGCGAACCGGACGTTCGTTTGATGAACCGTCTGCGGCGTTGGAATCCTTAGAGTGAGAAGATCTTTTTGAGATACTCCATTAGAGATTTGGATAATGTCGGAGTATGCTCGGGTTGGATTGACCCCAAATCCAACTGGGCACTCGGTACTAAAATGCCAATTACTTACAGACCGGGCGTCCGGTTGACGCGCCGTCTGTTGCATTGGAAACCTTATAACACGACGGATCATTAGGTAACTTCTTTGTGGGACTTCATGCCAGTTGAAAAACGACCAATGGCTTGAGGAGCGGTTTATCCTAGAATCAAGCGTGCTTTGAGCAGGAATCCAGTGGCTGGCTGTGAGATGGAGGTTGGAGACAGATCATACGGAGGTGAGTACCGAGTAATCATGTGTGGGTCAGCACCTAGAGATCCTGTGTGGATCAGCACCTAGCAATCCTGTGTGGATCATCACCTAGCGATCCTGTGTGGATCACCACCTAGTGATCCTGTGGGGATCATCACCTATAAACCCTGTGTGGATCAGCACCTAGCGACCTTATGTGGATCAGCATTCTAGCGAACCTATATGGATCAGCAGTGTGCAACCCGACGAGGACCAGCCTTAGAACGGCCCGTCGTGGATTAGCGACATAGTGATCCTGTGTGGGTCAGATCCTATGTGGGTCTTGTGGGGGTTAGTACCTATCAATATTGGGCGGGTCGGATCCTGTGTGGGTCTTGCAGGGATTAGTATCTCTCGATCCTAGGCGGGTTGGATCCTATGTGGGTCTTACGGGGGTTAGTACCTATCGATATTGTGTGGGTCAGACTTCATATGGTCAGAAGTAGTGTCTCTTGATAGAATAAGATGATCAAGATTTACGACTAATCTTTTGTACTTTTGTAGTTTAGTTATACCTGGGTTTTGAGCTGAGTCCTTTGCTTTGTGCTTTGTGATTGAGATCATGCTTTGTGGTTTTCCTTTGTGAAATTCTGAGAGACCTTTGGGGGTCTTGGAGTCCCTACTGGGTATTGTTATACTCACCCATGCACGGGCTTCGCCCGCACCTTGTTGTGTCTTGTGCATACGACGAGCAGCCTTGACTGAGACTCGGGGAGCTAGGACCTAATAGTGGACGGCGGTGACGGTTGACATGGAGAGCTGTGGAAAAGAGATGTATCTACCCTTCAGGTGGGATCCTCGGTGGATGGTCTCATAAGCTATTTTTTCATTTCAGTTGTAGTTGTATCTTTCAGTTGGGATTGTATTCTGGTCCTTTTACTTTCTGTACACACCTTTACTACTGCAGTTTTACTTCGTGGTTACATCTTGTTGTGTTCTTGAACTGTGTGTTTATACAGGTTTAAAGGCAATGCCTTCTCGTTTTAGGGATACACCTTTCCGGTGCTAGTTGCTTACCCATGGCCTATGGAAGGTGGGCTTGGGTTAGTCACGACACGGGCCCCTAGGGACGGGTCGTGACATAGCTGAAGAAAACTCAAAGGTCTCTGGTTCTCGACCTGGACCTATTGACAAGTATAACAATGAGATACAAAATCAGTAATGCCTCATCTCATACCTAGCCACCAGAATCATCACCACATGTCATAGAACATCTTTGTGGTTCCTGAGTGCATTTCCCACTGGGAGTTATGGAAATCCCCCATCACAGCTTTCTAGACCGATAACGGTACCATAAAACAATTTTGATAACATAGAATGCCTTTCGTGGAGAAAACCCACTCAAAAATAATCTCCCCACCATAAAGAGAGCCTATAATTCTACAGAACTCGTCATCAAGTTGTTGTTCCTGAAGAATCATCTCAAGAAGAGTGGAGGCCAACAAAACACTAGCCAAAACAACCTCATCCCCTGATTCCCGAACTCCTATCTGCAACTCTGCAAAAAGATTCATCATGTTTCACTCTTCCGATGATCTTTTCATGGCCTGGGTCGGAATTTTCTTGATCAAAGCATCTGTGATGACATTCCCTTTCCCCAGGGTATAGGCGATGTTGAAATTAAAAGATTGTTGGTATTCCACCCAACACCTCCGGCAGAGATTCAAATCCTTTTGATAGAAGATATAACTCAATATCTTGTGGTTGGAATACACAGTAAATCTTTATCTGAAAAGGTAATGCCACCAACTCTTAAGTGCATGCATCACAATTGTGAGTTCAAGGTCATGTGTCGGATAATTATTTTCACGTGGCCTAAGCTGATGAGAGACATAGGCTACCACATGATCACCATGTATAAGAACACAGCCCAAACCTAAACCTGATACGTCACAGAAGACCACATAGCCATGTCTAGCCTCTAGAAGAGTTAACACTGGTGCAGTAGTCAAAAGACGTTTCAACTTAACAAAAGAACTCTGGCATTTCTCATCTCAAACAAACTTTACTCCCATCTGAGTTAGGGTAGTCATCAAAAAAGCCAACTTTGAGAAGTCCTTTACAAACCGGCGATAATACCCAACTAAACCTAAGAATCTCTGAATCTTGAAAACATTTCGTGTTTGTTCCCATGTCATCGTAGCTTTTACCTTCTCAAGATCAACTAATATGCCATGTTCCAACACCATGTGTCCCAAGAACTTCACTTCCCGAATCAAAAAATCACATTTTGATAAATTGGCATAAAGGTGGTGACATCTCAACAATTCTAAAACTATTATCTGATAACGCACATGATCCTCCTCATACTTAGAGAAAACAAGGATGATATCCAAAAAGACTACCATGAAGGTATCAAGATAATCATGGAAAATCATGTTCATTAAATCCATAGAAACTACAGGATCATTGGTTAAACCAAATGGAATGATAAGGTACTCATAATGTTCATACCTTCTCTGAAAGGTGGTTTTCTGAATGTTAGATTAGTTTATTCTTAATGGATGGTAACTAGATCAATGATCAATCTTCAATAACCACTTCGTCCCTTTCAACTGGTTAAAAAATCATCAATTCGTGGTAGTGGATACTTGTTATTTACCTTAAATCGATTGAGATTTCAGTAATCAATAGAAATGTGAAGTGACCCATCAGCTTTCTTAGTAAAGAGAACCAGTGTTGCCCAAAGTGACACACTCAGGCGTATGAAGACTTTCTCTAAACTATCATCCAACTAAGTCTTAAACTCTTTCATTTCAGCTGGTGTCATGCGATAAGAAGGAATGGATATTAGTTGAGTACTAAGAACTAAATCAATAGAAAACTCTACCTCCCTTACCAATGGAAAACCTAAGAAGTTAGAGGAAAAAACGTCAGGAAACTCAATAAAAATTGGAAGGAGATCATCACATAGGGATTCCCTCTCCAGATCAAAAGAGAACATGGATATTACTTTCCCTAACTTTGGATTAGAAGGTCAGGCTCTACTCGACCTCAGGTCCCATTCTCCTTGAAATATACAGCACACCCCATCAGGCATAGTAAAGGAGACCCGTCGAAGATAACAATCAATTCAAGCTTTATTGGTAATGAGTCAATTTATCCCAAATATGAATTAAAGAGGTTTCATGTCAAGAACTAGAAAATCCTAAGAAAGATCAATCTATGGTAATGAGAACGCACATACGGGACAAAAAATACCCTTATTTCTCTTTGATCTGAGGGGTGTAGTAATATCTATCACATAAGATAAAATCTATATAGGAAGATTAAGAAGATTCGCAATACGAGTCCAAATGAACGAATGATATACCCTAGTATCAAATAAAGTAGTCACTAAAGATGAAGTGATAGTGATGGTACCTCTCAAAATCGCTAGACCCGTATTTTCTTTCTCTGGAGACTCTTCCACTGCATGAAGAAGCTTCGTTCTGGATGTTTATGCTTGGAACATCTTTGTTCATGAAGCATCTGATAGCAGCGTAGTACTTTTTGGAACTGATGATCCCATGCCCCTATGGGGAGTATAATAGACATGGTAGAACTTTTGAAAGTGACCTAAGCATCCATAAGAATCACATATTTTAGGTGCCTCGGTGAAAACCTATTTCAAGGGCCCAGGTTGGCCACACTGGTAACAAATCAAAGGGCCTCTTCTTAACACTGAAGGAGGTCTAGAAAATTCCTACTATCGAGAACCACCATACGAATCATCATGCTTCCTCTTCCCATTATGGGAACTCATAGAACTTCCTCTAGAACTAAAAGGAACTCTTTTCAACACTGACTTACCATCAAGGTCCATTTAAACCATCAAAGCTCTATATAGCACAACAACATAAGAAGGTAGATTCATCAAGAAAACCTAAGAACAAATATCAAATCAAAGTCCAATCTCAAACTACCAAGTCTTTGTATTCTCATTTGATACTATCTCATGTGCAAACTACACAAGCTTACCAAAACGACTTTCATATTCTATCACGATCCTATCAGTCGGCTCGAGGTTGAAAAACTCTATAGCCTTGGAGAACACCATAGACTCTGGATAGAACTGATTAGTGAAAAGAACTCTAAAGTCTTTCCACTCCAACCTCTCATGCTTCTTTATCATCATCATCATGTCCCACCATCTCCTATTAGGTCCCTCTAGCTCGAAGGTGGCAAACTTCAACTTGATTTCATCTGGAATCTCTAAGAACTCAAATAGAAGTTCGATATTTATCAACCAATCCTCAGCTAGTTGAGGATCATTAGAGCCTTGGAATGCTGGTGGATTTTGGTGAAGGAAATCCTTAGCACAAATCCTAAAGTCATCCTTATGAGGTTTCACAACTAGGGCTTGAACGAGAACAGGTGTAGGTGACTGTCCCAGAGCTCGGACAACATGCATAATAACTTCAACCATATTTTGGTCCATGGGAGGATTTTCTCAATGTGTTTCATCAGCAGCTTCCTCCTGGATCCGATTCACACATCTTCTTGGAGGTATGATGCTACACAAAATCAACAGACAACATTGAAGACATCAAAAAGGTTACGTGGAACAACTCTCAAACAAGAGAAACATGGAAAATTTAATCCCAACAGATAGATAAACAAGATTTTAATTTCAATCTATCCAAATAAAAACAGGGAAAAGACTATAACTAATCCTCAACATGTCTTTCCCAAGCCACCCTTGGTGACTTAAGGCTCATTACGGTGAGAGCTGGCCAGGAACTCGGTCGTAACTACCTCCTAAGTCCCAATAAGATTACACAACTACATATTGACATCAAGGCAAGATGATTAACCTGAACCTTTGATACCACTTTGTAAGGAACCATCCCATATACCATGGTACCCTGACACTCGATTCGGTCCTAAAATGGCCGGAATGGCATTCCTGATCCCCATAGGTTGGAGACTAGCACCTCACATCAAACAATATGAAAGTGGGAACAAATTTTCCACAAACACAGCGGAAGAAACAGGTACAAGTCAGTATGCACAAAAGAAAACTCCATAAGGAGAACTGTGTTAGAAGTCAAACAGGTAAAAACAATCCAAATTACATCATCAAAGTACCAGAAAATAGGATAAAAAACATGAGTCCCAATGAATACAGCAGCTCAAAGGCCAAAGATCAACAGCAACTACCACATCCAAGTGGTGTTTTACCCTTACTCGAACCTGGCAGGATGAAATCTACAAACGCCCAAAGGAACATATAGGGTGTGAGCTAAAAGCCCAATAGGGTCTCGCCAAGGATTCCATAATAAGATGTCTCATTAATTAACCAAATAAAGCTTTCAATTTTAAATAAAACGGGCATGGTAGTTCAAGAGCATATTTAAAACAAATCATTCTTTACATTTCAATTGATGGAAAACATGTCTAAACAATGGATTAATAAACATTTTATATAAAATAGTTTATATAAATTCATAAGTCATGTGTAAAAATATTTATAATAAATGGAATATATATATCAAAATAATCACAAACAATAAACATGGTCATCTTCCAAGAGGTACGATAGTTCCAGGTTATGAGATCCCCACACACTCGAACAAGTGATCATGGAAATATGTGTACACACATCCTTCAGACATGAGTCAAAGAGGACTCATCACCATCCCATCAGGGATGTGACTTGTTGCATATGTTTTGTTAGAGTTGTAAAGCACCAAAAGAGTGTTGTCTCAAATAACTCACTAACTACATAGGCTTGCATGTGCTCTTATAACAATC
This sequence comes from Viscum album, assembly GCA_963277665.1. Taxonomy (NCBI): domain Eukaryota; kingdom Viridiplantae; phylum Streptophyta; class Magnoliopsida; order Santalales; family Viscaceae; genus Viscum; species Viscum album. The sequence goes on from OY728161.1 coordinate 1,564,637,381, forward strand.
AATAGTGGGCAATTTATTTTAAAACTATTCAAAATACAATTAACTCATTTTTCATTTCAATATTTCAATTTCCATTTAAAAACCAAAATGGATGTTTAATCAATTCATGTATTTTCCAAGATAAATCCAATGGGTTCTTATCAAAAAAATCTAATCCATTTTTTCCAAATAAAAATTTGAAATCAATTTCAAAAATCAGTTTCACAATTTATTCCACAATTTAATTTCACAATTTTCCATCAAATTTAAAAAACACACCCTAATCCATTGGAATTGGGGGGTTTTCCCCAATTTCATGCCAAATAAAATTCAAATCCCCAATTCACTGGAATTGGGTTTTTAACAAACCAATTGAAAGAAATTTAATTTAAATCAAGAAATTTAATTTAAATCAAGTAATTTAGGGTTAAATCAATCGACAAATCTTAAACGGATCCACCTACCATAGATCACGAGATCACATAACAAAACTTCTGCAATGGGATTCTTCAATGAAGAATGTCGACAATGGAGATCCAAGAATCATACCTAGATTCATGATCTAAAACAACAGGGATTGGATCCTCCAACAACACGGAGACTTAACAAACCATAAGGAGGAGAGAAGGAGAGAGCAGGAGAGACCAAGAAGCAAAGATTCACATACCTAGAGGACATTGAAAAACGTTCTCCAAGATTTGATCCACCTTAGAAATGGTTTGGAGGATCCAAAATGGGTCCTTGAGAGCTTCCAAGACCTAGGAAATCGTTCTAGGTTAAGTTAGGGTTAAGCGGGGGTCCAAATAGGGGTTCGGAAATTTTTAAAAGAATTTTTGGAATAATTAAATCTTATGTGCATGGTTAGCTGGGCAAGGCTGCACAGTTTTTCAAACCATGCACCCTAACCATATGACCATACTGGTGGGGTTGCATGGTTTCTCCTTGGGGGGAGCATGGTTTAACAAACTGTGCACCAACCGTGCAAACCCCCACTGCCTAGGTTTGCACGGTTTTCACTAGAAGGGTGCACAATTTGGGAAAAATTGTGCGCCAACCGTGGACAACCCAAGAGCCCTTCAAAATTTTCAAAATTCTTCCCAAAACAACCTGAGATAAAACCCAACTAAAGCATGATCAAAATAGGGGTCGGGGAGTACCTGAAAAAAATAACAAGATGTTACACAACCAACCCGTTGATTACCCCCTATGTTGATCTTCCCTCCCACGCGCCGCTTCTCTCTAATCATACTTCACTAATACCACCTCTCTCACTGCCTCCTGAGTCCCGACCCAAGGCCCCCGTGTCTTCATTAATGCCAAGTCATCGTCTATGCCATCACTTTTTCATCGAGCTCCACTTTTTTGGGGTCGATTCGTTGTCAGGATGGGGGTGATCCTGTCATAGCGAGGAAGACGAAGTGGGAGCCGGAGGAGGGAACCAGCATTAGTTCTCCTCCATGATGAATGTGTTGCATGATCAGGTCTCCAACAAAGCACGCAATGGAGAGATCATGATCGTGTTGGGCGCCAGCGGCTTGGGGAAGTCCACGTTGATCGATGCATTAGAAAACTGGATCGCTAGGGGGATCTTAAAAGTGAGTGTAGCCTTGAATGGTGAATGCCTGGAGTCTTGCCTCCTGAAGGTCATATCGTCATACGTGATATAGAAAAGGCTATTTTCCATATAATGATGGTGGAGGAGACACTGATGTTTACTATGGAGTTCCTCCTCCCTCATGCGCTCTTTCTTGGTTGAAAAAAAATGATACACGTCCAGGCCCTGATCAACTAGTTAGGGCTCCGGAATGCCTCCCCCAAGACGTTGATCGGTGATGAGGGAAAATGCGGCATCTCCGGCGAGGAGCAGCACACTGGGTGTCAATCAACATCAACATCATCCATGACCCGATCATCCACTTCTTCTATAATCCCATCTCCATTGATTTTTTTCCCCACAACCCGATCGGCCCGACCCAACCCAACCCAAGACGAGTTGGGTCGGGTTGTCTCCAAACTAAAAGCAATCTTTGACCCAACCCGACTTGACCCAACCTTTTTTTCTTGGGTCGGGTCCAAAAATTCCCCAAACCTGACCAAACCCTACCCATGGATGCCCCTGGGAAAAATGAATGACATCGGTTCGTGAGTGGTAGTCCATTGTACACACGAATGATGATTATGTAACTCATTTGATGGAAGTGGGAATGGTTTTAGGTCATGACCTTAATATAACAACATCTTAGTATATTGAATATATTCATGTTATAATATCATAATTTTTTAATAAGAATTAAAGGATTTAGAGGAAGAAATAAAATAAAAATGTCCATTGAAGAACGTTACCTCTTTTTCGGGTAACCTTCTTAAGTTTTCACCAAAAGCCTTCCTAGGTTGGCTTTCTGTAAAAACTAAGGCTTATGCAATGAGATAAAGGAAGTTGAGAAGTAATTTGGGTAGGACTTTGATGAAACAAAAGGGTGTGAAGTTTTGAAGAAGAGATGAGAGGGGGTTGCCTTTTATAAGTGACATGAGTGGCGCACTTGTAATTTTTTAAAAGAAAAAGGTGTATCCACAATTTTCACATGCCACAAGGATCCAAAATGGAGTATTCTAGAGCCTTAAAAATGATAAGGTTGAAATAGGTTCAACCAATAGATTTTAGACAAGTTTTTTGGTCATTTTAACCCTTATCTTTTAAGTTTACCCCCTGAGAAATCCATTTTTACCTTAACTACGGTAATTAATTTTTACTATTTTCACTATTCATTTTGATCAAAAATTAAGTTTCCCTTATTAGATAATATAAATTATACTGAGTCCAATTATGGAATCCATTTTTCCAAATTCAATTCACAAAAGTGGAAATATTTGATTTAAAATTATTCTCGCAGATGTGATAAGAAAACAGGTTTTCAAAGAGGAAATGTTCAAAAGTTTACAAAGTTTTTATATCAAAATTCAATATAAAAATTATTACAATGACCTATATTGGATTAATAGATATATAATTGAACTAATTTTACTTTAAAACCAATTTAAAATATAATTTAACTTTATAAATAATTTAAATGAAAATGCAGTTTTCAATTAAATTTTAGTATTTTTCATCATTTATCAAAAAATAAAACATTTCAGAAAAATCTCAAAAATTCACCTTGAGATAATTTTGATATTATGATTTTAAAAATGAAGTTTATTTTTTCAAATAAATTTTCTAAAAGTGGTAAAAATAATTTTAAATTATGTGCGTAAAGCGTGACTAAACCGTCTTTTAGAAAAAATGCAATTTTTAAGAAAACATTTCTTTTTCATTTAAATGATTATTATTTTATTTCTAATCAATAGATAAACATAATTTTCATAATTTATTTAGTATTAATCATACCTACCAACTTAACATCTAGACTATAATGGTATACTATAGTATGGTTCATTTCAATGTGAAGTTTCATATTCTGTAAGCTATTGAAGAGATTAAATTTATTTAAAAATAAATATTTTGTAAAGTCTTGGGTATTATATTTTCTTCTAAGCTTGGTGTTGTGTGTCATACATGTTATTGAAAACAATATTTCTCTTTTAAAATCCTGGGGTGTTGCAATGCTCAGAAATCGCATTCCCCAAGAACTTCACTTGGATCCAAAAATTGCATTTTGAAAGCTTTCCATACAAACGGTGACTCCTCAGGATTTCCATAACCAAACTCAAATGGTTCTTGTGCTCGTGCTTGGATCTCGAATAAACCAAAATATCATCCATAAACACTACCACGAAAGTGTCGAGATACTCATGGAATATCTGATTCATCAAAGCTATGAAAATTACAGTAGCGTTAGTCAGTCTAGACGGTATCACAAGTTATTCGAAATGATCATACCTGCTCCTAAAATTCATCTTTGGTATATCAGACTCCCAAACTCTAAGCCGATGATAACCCAACTGAAGATCCATCTTTGAAAATCACCCCCCCCCCCCTTTTAACTGATCAAACAAATCATCCACATGAGACAAATGATACTTGTTCTTAATCATTACCCAATTTAACTTCTGATAATCCACACACAATTGGAGTGAACCATCTAACTTCTTGGAAAAGAGCATAGGGGTTGCTCAAGGAGAAACACTAGGGTGAACAAACCATTTCTCCATCAAATCATCCAACTGAATCTTGAGCTCTTTCAACTCCAATGGTGTCATACGATAAGAGGGTATTGAAATCGACTGCGTACCTGGAACCAGATCAATTGTAAACTCCACCTCCCTCTCTGTAGGAAGACTAGAGAAATCATATGGGAAAACATCAAGAAATTCCTGAACAACAGCAGAATGTTCAATAACAGAAGAAACGTCATCGGGATCAACTGTTACAGTAGACAAAAAACTCCTGAGATTTTAGCGGGAAGGTCTTGCACGACCAAACCTCGAATCCCACTTTCCCTGAAACACCCAAGAGCTCTCATCTTCCGCAAGAAATGAGACACGTTGATGATAAAAATCAACCTCTACATGATGAGAAACAAGACAATACATCCCAATGATGACGTCAAATAGATCCAGATCGAGAACGAGGAAATCCCAGACTAACTTTGTATTAGCTATTGATAGCGAACAAGGACACTGAAGCCCCTACTCTTTCATCTTCCCAAGAGGTGCCACTAACTACATAACAAAAGGAATGAGATCCTTTGGAAGTTTAATCATATCAATGAAACGGCCATATATAAATGAGTGGGAAACACCAATATCAAATAAAGAAATCACTACTGAAGATGCAATAAAGATGGTACCTCTAACTGTCGTTGGACCTGCATCTACTTCTGCCAGAAACTCATCTACTGCGTTGAGGTACTTCACTCTTGAGGATTGTGGATGAAGTCATGTAGTCTTTAAAGAATATGATTGTGTCACGGTAGCCTTTGGAGCCGACGATCCCTGATCATAACAAGGTGTAGACATAGCCTGACAAAAGCATTGCAGATAACCATAACATCCACAACGGTTACACATCTTCACAAGGGAAAAACAAGAATGTTGGGTGCGACTGACCTTACCACACTGATAGTAGGTTAGGGGCACACTACTAATTGTAACTAAAGGTGCAGATGAGGCATGTCATTGAGAACCACCACCACCGCTTCTGTGATGATCTTACCACTACCTCATTTCCCTTGTGCGCACTGAAGCTGCCACTAGGTGGAAGAGAATGGTCAGAACAACCAACCTTGTCTATCATATTCATCTCTTTCATCATCGTCATATCTACCGTTCTCTGCATAGGTTGAAAGCTTCAGCATAAATACCTACAATTTGATATCCAAACACAAAACCTACAAATACTTATGAGCCTTTAGCTGATCATTCTTTACTACCTCTGGAGCAAGATGAATCAGCTCCGCAAATCGATTGGTGTACTCCGACACCGAACGCTCTCCCTGCTGCAAAGAGAGGAACTTCATAGACTTCTCCATTATCAGTGACTCTGGACAAAACTGTTGGAAGAAGAGAGTCTTGAATCCCTTCTAATCTAAGCCCACATGTTTATCCGCATGTACCATGGAATCATACCATCTATTGTTGGGACCCTCAAGTCCGAAAATCATACACTTCACCTTGATACTCTCAGGTGTATCCAGGAAGTTGAAGATATGATCGATCTTGTCCAACCAATCATCTGCCGCTTGAGATTCATTCATACCCAAGGATAGTGGCTTCTCACGCAAGAACTCTCATGATCGGTCCCTTGCTCCTCCAACCCCTAGTTGTTCCTCAACAACTACGTTTTGAACTTGTGGTACATTTTGATCGACAACACAACGTACCCGCACGATAGCCTCGATAAGATTTTGATCTATAGGCGGATTCCCTTTAGGAGCATATATTACACCCTCCTAAGGAACCCATGGAAGGCGTCTTAGAGGCATACCGCTGCACACCAAAACAAAAGAAACGATTAGAAAACAAGATAATCTCAGTTCAAATCAGAAAACTAATAGAAAAAAAAAGTAAGATTAAGATCGAGAACTCAAAACGGGACACACATCCCAACATCTCATGGTAACTTGTGTCTCCTCGCGACAAGAGCTAGTCAGGTACTCACCGCAACTTACCTCTCAAGTCCTGGAAATCCTATCTCCAGTCTACCAAACATACCAAGACAATGACTATTGAGGAAGGACCACCTCTGATACCAAATTGTGACAAACCCAACTTGGATACCCTCTCAAACCGATAGCCATCTCGAATTGCCACATACCTGAAGGGTGTTCTTGATCCTCACGGGCTGACGACTAGAACTCAAACATCAACAACAACCAGAGGGAATGATTTCTTCCAACATGAAGCAAAAAAAATGACATATATATATATACACACATGACAGGAAGAAATAATGGAAGAAGAAACAAGTATATATGTCACAATAAAAGGAAACAGTAGAAGCAATACAACCCAAAAGTAGCTAAACAATCTCCCAGAGACAAGTCCCACAACAAAGGACAATAAAAAAATAAAACAAATACTTCATGTGAAAGTATGGGCAACTACCATCATCTCACCACCAACTACCCAAACCCAACTGACATAAACCTTGTCATCTCATTGAGGTGTCTTGCATTTCTCTGCATCGAAAGACATACAAAGGTTTACGCACCGTCGAATGGGTGCACAGGGTGTGAGCTAACAGGATCAATAGAATCTCACTCAAGTGTTCCATAACAAGTCTCTATACAACAATATGAACATGCTCAACTTTAAAGAAAGTGAGGCATGATAAACAGTTAAATAGTTTTTATATCAAAATCAGTGTAAAACATTTCGCCTTTTTCCCACAATACCAAATAATCTAGGTAAAACAATTTCAAAGCATTTCATATACATCAAAGTAGCCAAATCAAAGCAAAGCATGCATCACATATCATATCAAATCCATGTCAATATAAGCTAAAACGGTAAAAGCCAGAGCATAGGGAACATTACGCCAATGATTACTACAGGTCAGGCTAGCTAGGACACTCGCACCTAAACATAGAAAATTGCATGCATCAAGTCTCTAGATATTACATCGAATCTAGCGAGCAGAGGAACACCCCAGAAAGTGAACCCCTCAACAAGTCTATCAAGTCCCTAGATCAATGGGTCTAGGGAGTAGAGGAACACCCCATGAGTAAACCTCCCGACAAATAGACGAGCCTTATTACTATACCTTCCACCTAAGTACCAAAGGCTTCTCATATATGCTATTTTCCAAACCATTTCATCAAAACCATGCTTTGAAACCCCATTTCAGAAATCCATTTCGCAATCCTTTGAAAATACCTTTTCTTTTACCAAAACAAGGGGAAAACCATCTTTTCTCAAAAACTTGTTTCCACACACACAAATCAATGATTCCAATTCATTTATAAAACAATTTATAAAACTAGAGAAATGTGGTTCATCCAAAATAGGTCGCTAGATAGGAAACCACCTAACTCAAACTTGGGTTGCACAGGCCCGGAACAGGATCAACCAACCATAAAGGAACACAAGGTCAACAATAGAGGCCCTCAAAGAACACGCGCCCTCAATACCGCAACCAGAAGAGGATCATCCCCTGAAAGAAGATCACACTGCGAATCTAGAAGGATCAACACCACAAGATCAACAGATCTAAAAACATAGTGTAACAGTACTACTGCAATCAAGGGCAATGAAGAAAAATACAGATCACATACCTAGAGAGACATAGCGCAACAACCCTAATGATCAATCATCGAACGAAGTGGTCCGAAAGGAGCGGAGGTCCCCAAAATTGCATGGGAGAGATCCTAGGTTGAGAGAGAAGAGCTTGTGGTCGAATGAATAATTAATCACTAGTGCAGCGCCCTAAAAAGCACATACTGCAAGAATTACATGGCATGAATCCCTTTCACATCGTGTAATTCCTGATTAAAAAGTCTCATCGAAAAATGCGTCGACTCAAAGTAAAAATATCAATCCCGACAATTTCATGATGTATAAACTTCTCACGGCGTGTAAGATTTTCACACCCTGAACCAAACTCATGCCATCTTTCTGGCAACCAATACACGACATGAAAACTTTTCACGATGTGTAAATCTTTCATGATGTGTAATCATTTCACAATGTGTAATCATTTCATGATGTGAAATCCCCCAACAGACTGCAAACAGTCCAGATTATGCTCAAAAGCTCAAACCAACACTGATGTTCTCTAAACTTGGGGAGAACCCTACAAAGCATTTAACACATTTATACCTGAGATCCATTAATTCAAATAAACATACATCTTCGAACTTTAGTTCATTTTCCCCAACAAACACTCCTCGTCCTCAGAAGTCCCAAAACACACCCAAATAAAGAGGGAAAAGAAAAGAGTTTAAGAGAAATATCTGAAAGTGAGTAACAGGGTATTAAAGAGTGAGATGGGAGATGACACTGCTCAAAAGTTGCCTCAGTGGAAGAAGACTATAGTGGAGAAGAATATTTTATACTTTCAATTTGAAAAACAAAAGGTCAATATTTAAAGAAGGTAGAGGAAGATTTGACCTCCATTAGCTTGCCTAAAGAGGATGAACTGAAGGGGTGTGTACATTTCTCCCTTTCTATCTCCATTCATTTTTATATAATATAACAGAGGGGCATGCATCATTGATTAAAATAATTAATCCACATAACCTTTAAAATTTTGAATTAATAAAATTTATGAATTTTAGACATCCTCACAAAGATATATTGGTATATTTAAATTGACAAAAAAAGGTTTGGTTAAATAAAGGTGTGCACAACCGGTTTTGATCGATTAAGTGCATCAATTTGAACCAATCGACTAAGAACCAATTATCATGATAGAGAAATTGAAATTGAACCAATAATCAATACAAAATCACATTAAATTGAACAAATTAGAATATATCCTCTATAGTTGGTTTTAGATTGCTAAAGAAGTAAGCCTTGACTAAACACCAAAATCAATTTAAGTTATTAACCAATCCAATGATTTAAACTAATTTTACCAATTTATGTCAGTTGGGTTCAATTGGTTAAGTTAAACATGCCCATGGTTAAAGAATTATGGTTTTCATCCCAAGATTTTAAATTTTATCATAAATTATATAATTTAGTAAATTTGAGAAATTGTAGATCACTTCACTCAAGTGGTGGTACTAGTGATCCCATTTTCTCAATTATTCACTTGAAGTGACGGGAGCCCCATGCATCCAAAACCCCAAGCATCATTCATATACAGTCCTCAATAACAAAAGATTCTTTTAAGCCACAAATCTAATCATAAATTTGATGCAACATTACAATATCAAACACAAAGCAAAAAATATGAGAAAAAATAAATGAGAAGAATGACTCCACCAAAGAGAGAATAACAAGCCCAACTAAAATGCACAACTGCAATCCCTCCCAACATGACATTGTATCACACAGTGAATCACCAATGCTTCCAAGAACAAGATGATAGAATCGTTATCTGCAGGCTCTGAGTTCATAATAGTGATCGGGTTCGACGACATGAAGGTCAGACGGTTCAAAATTGGTGGAGAATTTGAACCATCGCTTCTTCTCGACAAGCACGAGAAACAGATCCAACAAAAACCCAATAACCACCACAACCAAGCTCATCACCATGACTTTGAGTGTGGAAAGAGCCAACACAACACAAATCAATACTGTCGGAGGCACGCACATGACAATTGCACCGATCGTATCCACAGGTATCCTAAATGGTTGTGAGGCCATCAGGCACTTCACCCCCAGCTTCACAAATGCAATGAACTACAAAATCATTCCAATACAGTACAAGAAGTTCTCAGCTGCCACGATCTCCTGAAAGTTCAACCACGAAAGGAGCACCACCCCAGAAGCTGAGAAGTGGATGCCAATCAAGGGGGTACCATATTGAGATCACTGGACAAAGTATTCCGGAAACATCCCCACTCGACCATGCCTAAGAGAAGGAACGGGTCACTGCTCATCTCAGCCATGAACATCCCCATGTTTGACAATGCAGCTGCCTCCTAGACCCACCACCACAACCAAACTCCCCGAGCATTTTTGCAATGTCTGAGAAATACCCATCTGTCCACAACTCCCGATCAAGCAGAATCATCCCAGTGCCAACCAACAAAGGGAGTAAATACCCAAGAACAACAAGGATTAGAGCGAAAAACAAATCCCTTGGGAGGGTCTTCTTTGGCCTATCCACCTCCCTAGCCAGCGTGCTTATCAAATCTCTATAATTCAGATTCTAAAACAGGGTGTTCAAATATCAATTCCAATCCACATGATGCAGATCAAAAAACAACCATCTCGAAGGCTCCAACTTCGGGACAGACACCAATCCCATGACCACAAAATGAAGGATTGAGAATGCGCCTAAGAGAACGGCAGTCCATCCCACGATTGTTAATCCCTAATAGTTCATGTATGTGAGACCTATGGTGAGAGCCAGCACTGCTGCAACCCTAGGTAGGTCATTTCCCAAAACAGGGATTCCTGACTTGAGATAATTGAGAAACAAAACAGGGAACAACACGTTATCGATAACCCCTCTCAACCATTTCATCCAACCTTGCTGGAAACCTGAGAAGGAGCCCAACGCAGATGAAACCCACACAACATACCCTCCATTTTCAAGGAACATGGGGGCCATCTCAGCAGTGATTAGAGCTTGAGGAACACTCCATATCAATGGAAAGACAAGAAACCCTAAGAGGGCCAGAAGGGTTCCCCCAGCGTGAATAATGTCCTCAACTCCAAATGGACCTCTATAAACCTCATAGAATATCAAAAATACAAGAGGAATAACTAAAAAATTTCTGAAACTCTCTGTCTTGGGATGAGTTGATGCTTGGCCAGTCCCAACATATTTTGTCTTGCGGTGGTCGCTCATGTCTGGAACATGGTCATCGCCACCCTCCTACCCACATATGGAACTTCATGCTAGGTCGTGTAAATGAGAAGTGTTTAAGAAAATTACATCAAGCATGGTATTTAGACTCAATTGAGTTAAAACCCTTGGATGCATGTCATACTTATTTACAAGGTAGAATGACCAAAGCACCTTTCAGTGGGAAATGAGAAAGAGCCAAATAACCATTGGAATCAGCTCAAACTGATGTATGTGGTCCATTTCCAGTAGAGGCAACGAGTGATTTTTCTTACTTTATTACTTTTACCGATGACTATAGTAGATATGGATATATCTACTTAATAAGGTATAAGTCATATTCCTTTAGCGTGTTTAAGGAATATCATAATGAAGTAGAGAATCAACTTGGTAAGAAGATTAAGAAACACTGCTCAGGCCGTGGTGGATAATATCTTAATCAAGCTTTCATCGATCATTTAAAGGAGTGTGGGATAATTTCCCAACTCACTCCTCCTTAGACACCTCAGTGGAATGGTGTTAGTGAAAGGAGAAATTAAACCTTACTTGACATGGTCAGATCGATGATGAGTCATGCAACTCAACCATTATCCTTTTGGGGATATGCACTACAGATTGTGGCATGTACACTAAACCGAGTACCAACTAAAGCAGCAGATGGGATTCCATGCGAGTTATGGTATAGAAAGAAATCTAGTCTGTCACACATACATGTATGAGGATGCGAGCCTTTTTTCAAGAGTATACCTAGTGACGAATTAGCATCTCGAAGCAAGAAGTACATATTTATAGGTTATCCTAAGGAGACTAAAGGATATTACCTAAATAAACCTTTAGATATAAAAGTAGTTGTAGCAAGATATGCTACATTTCTAGAAAGGGAACACATTTCCAATGGAAATAGTGGGAACAAGATTGACTTTGATGAAGTTGATACTTCAAATGCACAAAAGTTTGTATGAGAATAATCTCCATAAGAGACAGTGGGAGAGAAGGATGTTTTCGAGACACAAGTACTTCATAGATCTACTAGAGAGGTAAGAGAACCAGAGAGAGATGTTTTTCTTGTCATTGAGTCGGGTGACACATTAATCCTAGAGAATGATGAACCTTTAACCAATAAGGAAGTAGTATAAGACAAGGATGCTCCTAAATGGAAAAATGTAAGGCATTCTGAAATAGAGTCCTTGTACCAAAATTAAGTTTGGATTTTGATAGACCCAACAAAAGATGTAAAACCTATTAGGTGTAAATGGATATTCAATAAAAATATGGACATGGATGGTCAAGTGAGCACCTATAAGGCATGACTAGTGGAAAAGGGTTTCATGAAACATCAAGGCATTGACTATGTTGAAACCTTATCGTCAGTGGCTATGCTAAAATCCATCAGAATATTACTTGCAATAGTAGTCTTCCATGATTATGAAATTTGGAAAATGGATGTCAAAACTTCTTTTCTAAATGGGAAGTTAGTTGAAGATGTTTATATGACACAACCTGGAGGGTTCATTATGTCAAAGAGTGTCAATAAAGTGTGCAATCTACAGAGATCCATTTATGGATTGAAGCAGGCATCATGATCATAGAATATTCAATTTCATGAGGCCATAATAGAATTTAGTTTCATTAAGAATGAAAGTGAGCCATGTGTATATAAGAATGTAAGTGAAAGTGTCATCGTTTTCCTAGTATTATATGTCGATGACATATTATTAATCGGAAATAATGTTCAATTCTTAAAGTCGGTGAAGACTTGGTTAAATGAATGTTTCTCCATTAAAGATTTAGGTGCAACAACCTATATTTTAGGAATCAAGATCTATTAAGATAGATCTTAGAGGTTGTTTGGGATAAGTCAAAGTACATATATTGATAAGGTACTCAAAAGGTACAATAATGAACAATCCAAGAGAGGATTGTTTCTAGTGTCACATGGAATTAATCTCTTAAAGAATATGTGTCCACAAACACAGGAGGAGATTGAAAGAATGGGTAGAATCCATTATGCTTCGGTAGTGGGATCTATCATGTATGTCATGTTATGTATTAGGTTTGATGACGCCTTTGCTTTAAGCATGGTGGACAAATATCAAGCCAAACCAGGAGATCTGTATTGGGCGGCTGTAAAACCTATCCTAAAGTACTTGCGACATGCAGAGGATATGTTCCTAGTGTATGGAGGAGATGAGGAGCTAGTTGTGAGGGGATATGCTAATTCTAGTTTCCAGACAGAACATGTTGATTTGAAATCAAAGTCAAGTTATGTCTTTTGCCTGAATGGTGGTGTAATGAGCTGGAGGAGCTCAAAGAAATCTGTGGTTTTTGATTCAACGGCAAAGTTTGAGTATATAGCGATTTCCGATGCAGTTAAGGAAGCAGTTTGGATACGCAACTTTATTTCTGAGCTTGGCATTGTACCTTACAGTGCAAACCCTATTACAGTATATTGTGATAATACTATGGCAGTGGTGTTTGCCAAGGATCCTAGGTCACACCAGAGGAAAAAAGCATATACTTTGGAAGTTTCATCTCTTGGGGGATTTTACTCAGATGTGTGGAGTCACGGTTAGCATAGTAGCCACATAGGATAACATGGAAGAGCCCCTGACTAAAACCATATCTCAGAAGAAACATGATACTCATGTGAGAGTTAGCGGGTTGGGAATTGTTAGCAATTGGATCTAGTGCAAATGGGAGTGTTGTGAGTGGGTACCCTAGACCCAACTCCTTTATTTACTTGGATTACCACCACATGTATACAGTTCGATATATTTATGTGTTTATTCTAACCATAATAGTGTTGATACTTCTGCATCCACTGTCTACATGGTAATGTCCTTAGATTACATTTCGTGTCAAAAGATTATAGCAGTTCTAGCTATAATGAGAACCTCGAGATACTATGATAATAATTTTAAATATATGTCCTATGGTCAAGATACATCATACTAACAGGACACAGATGATGTCTGACTATCATGTGTTAGGGGCTAATAAGTATTTTTCTCATGAAATTCACACTTGGTGATATCAAGTATATGAGATCATGAGGACAGACCCTCCAATGGGAACACCACATGTTTTCGGTGTCATTGGTTATTCCTATCTACGAACATGTATATTGGTCTCCGGACATGAGATCGTTATTAATGTGTATCATTTGATTGTGTACTTTGATGCAAGGAAAAAACCATGACATTGAAGTTGTGGCAAGTTAGTTTGTGTTGGGTGCATCATTAGTGGTATAACATTGGTTGAATGATCAAGATAGAATTTGTTGCTTCTAAGTTTAAGAAGAGATATCTCATTGGCCCAGGTTGACCAGGATGGTAGTACCTTTATTAAAATCAATGGTCATGGTACAAAAAGGTAAGTACGTCTAGTGAGGTCATGAAATAGATAAAGAAACAAAAGGATGATGACACAAATGTGCATCCTGCTTTATGAGATATCACAAAACAAAGAGATTATATTACACGGAACATGTTCGTATGAGGTAGTCATAGCTATGACATTCTTTATCTCCTTTAGAGAATTGATTGGTTGTTAGACTCCACCTTTGGTATGTGGGTTGGACTCGCTGCTATTGAGATAAGGACCTAGAGGGTCACACACTATGTGTATCCACAAGTTCCACCTATTCTAATGAATAGGAGTTTATGACGAAGTAAGCCCCACGTGTAGGGGTTGGTGAACGTTTGAGAATGATTGATCGCAAGTAAAACTAATTTAATTATATTATTCAAGTTTAGAATAATGATGATTGAATTTATTTCTCAAGGTATTCACAAGTTGATTGATCATAAAAGTGAATATGAGAAAATATAATTTTTCGAATGAACATATGATGTTCAAGGTTTGTTAAATTATTTGGGGAGTTTATGGGCCAAGTTAATCGTTTGTGTTTTATCATGTAACATTTTATAGTGTTACAAGTGAGTGAAAATATTTGACATTTATGACAAGTTTATTAAATCATGCGTATTTGAAAAGGTCTAAAATGAAGGTTATTACTTTCTAGGGACTAAAATGTAATTTTGGAAAGTATAACCTAGGTATAAAATCTCACTTTAGCCTCTTGAATATTGAACTCCACCATTTCGAGGAATTTAGTGAGAGAATCTCTCCTCTTTTCTCTCATGTTCTTAGAAAGAGATTTCGAAGAAAGTACAAGGTCGGATCGATCCCATCTTCTCGATCGAGTCCGTGTTCTTCACGCAATTGAAGGAACGTCGTAAAACTCTTTGATTTCCTATGCTAACACCTGAGAAACATAAATTGACGATCCAAGAGTTGTGGTGTATGTGTGGATGATCTAGATGACGTCTATCTTAACACCTTTGAGCCACGACACATCGACGGTGAGCAATTCAAACTGGTGACTTCAAACGAACAAGGAATCGTTTACTCTTTCATTCAATTTTATTTCTTGTGCTTAAATTTAATTACACACAATACTTTAAGAAATTTGAACAAGTTGTTTAGTGGATTCAGTGTTTTTAACATGAATTCAAACCCAAAAATTTTAAATTGTGTGTGTTTCACACATCCTATATGCCCTGAGTTCCTTCAGGTTCACATGTCATGTGCTTGGTTTCATGTGATTGATAGGGGTTTAGATTAATTAAATGCTAGCAATAATATATTCAGTGTTTTCCCAAATACATCATTGGTGGAATTTAATTAATTTATCCTAAGCATGTTATATTTTTTTATAGACATGTGGCTGAGACTAATGTGTAGGTGTTGATGAGATAGACTTGAGCCTTGAGTGGGTGGTAATTAATTTTGTATGTTTCTTCCCTTGGTGTGTTGTTTGTTTCTTGAGCTTTTAAAGTGTTTTTAAAAGTTAAATTCACTTGGCATAAAATGGGTTAAATAGTTTTCAAATGACTTAGGTTTTGAAATGGGATCTTTGAATTCCAAGTGTTTGCAAAATGGTTTTAATCACTCGTTTGAATGGAATTGGGATTTTGAAAGGTATTTTGCCTCGTTTGGACCGTGAACTTGGTGGAGTTTTGGTTTTTTATGGAATTGTTTCAAATGTTAAAAATGGTTTGTTTTTTCTCAAATTGTTTAAAGAAAGAGGGGATTTGTATTTGAATGGATTTCAAAAGGTTTGAAAGTGATTCCCCAAATGTTTTGGTTGAATATGTGGTTGAAATGAATTTTTAAAAGGTGTACATGGTTTGATGTACTAAGCCATGATTTTTGTGAGGCTTGTTTGGCACTTTTAAACTATGTTTTTATGGTATGTGTGTGAGACCCCCTTGAGCCCCTATTTGATATTTCTTGTTTTGAATCATGTCTCGAGGGGGTATACTTTATGATGGTTGCGTAGTTTGGAGAATAGCCTCCTTTTAGGGATGGGCTCAGAGATGGTTGGTTGGTCTAGCTTGGAGTTTGGTTAGCGATGGATCCTCAAAAGGGGTGTGTCGGCATGTGGAGTTGTCATATGATGGTTGTATGGATCACTCTAGAGTGAGTGGAGTGGGGTTATAGAAGGAAAGTGGTTTTTTTGTCCCCTAAGCTAGATGTGGACCCTCTAGTGGTTGGGCTAGTGGGCTGTTATTTTGGGTAGAAACCCGTGAGTTAGATGAGTTGTTGGCGACACCATACAACACTAATTAGTGGCTCTATATGATTTTTCACCCTGGATTGTTGAGATGTGGCTCTAGATGTGAGAGTTGGTCTAGTAGTACCATAGGACGGATGGTTGCGCTTTTCGGTCATCGGTTTTGTACCGATTAGTGAGACGATCAGGCTTTACAGACCTTTAGGGGCATGCGAGTAGATTTTTCTCCTTAACTTGAGTGGTAAGAAAGTGGGACGTTATAGTACTATGTGTGTTATAGTGTATGGACTAGGTTGTAGAGACCTTAAGTGGCTATGCTCCGTCGATGTGGGACTGGGCATTTGGCTTGTTTTGGGTTGTTCGGGGCCTTGGGAGCAGTTAGAAGGTGAATTTTGGAAATTTTACTGTCCAACAATGGAAGTGTTACTGCCTGCAGTGATTCATAGTATAAAACATGTGTTCAAGCCATGAAAGGGATCCTGGGAAGGCCCTTTTTAGAGGGTTAGTATAGGTAAGGTGGATGGTTAGATTGTGGTTTCGGTGTGGAAATGAAAGATGGGCCTTAGAGTGAGATGAGGCTACTAGTTGTTCCTTGGAATGGCAAAGACCATGTGAGACATGGTGATCTTGATACGGGATAAGAGGTGGCATGCTTGAAGAAGCGTGTTGAAATTCCTTGAGGATCAAGGTTTCAAGGTTCAAGGAACCTTGGGTTTTTGGAAGGATTGTTGAAGAATGGCCTTTGGGTGAGCAGTTTGACATTGGTATGCAATGTCGGTGGGCAGTTGCTTCTAGAACATTGAGTGTGGTTTGAAGTGCTTCTGATTGTCAGTGCCTTGGTGAACTACTTTGGGAGCATGCGTTTCATGAATCTTCGAATCTCATCGTGATGTGTTCGTGTAGAGGAGTGTCACGGTGTGCTGTTGGGTTTCCATGGAACTTATGCTAAGTTCACAGAGGAGTGGGATGATTGTGGTGATCGTCGATAAATCTGTAGTCGCGTAGTTTGGCTCGATAGAAGGGCAACGGTTGTGGTGGTGGTTAACGAAAAGTGGGGCCTTCGTGTAACAATGTATCATCCAGTTGCAAATGGGTTAAGATGTGCAGGTTGGCAGTTGGGGACTGTTGTGGCATTTAAGTTGGGCTCTTCGGATGAGGGTTGTTGTTCCTTATAAGTTGGTATGTGCGGTTAGTTGATGATAAGACCAGCCAAGTTAAGTGAGAGTTGTTAAGTTGTTGGCATTGTAAAACCTGGGTTTAGTTTCTTGGGTTGAGATTGCCAGGTCTAGTGGGTTTTTTCATAGTCACGCAGCAGAATCATGGTGGCCCTTATGCAAAAAAGGTCGAGATTGGCATTGAATTATATGATGTTGAGGTTGGGTAAATGGTTGTTGCATGACTCTTGTTTGGGTTCTATAAGGTGAGTTTTTTTGGCATTGAAAAATATGTCATGGTTGGTGGTTTGGTGACATAAGTGGAGGCGGCCAATGAGTCTGGCAGTTGTTGGTTTGTTAGAAAGTTGTTGTAGGGTTGTAGCTCATCATGGTGGATTGGGAATCTGAGGAGTGTCTTGTTATGGTGCATGGGTGCCTGAGATTTAACAATTGTTGGTGGGAACAGGTGAGCCTATTCGAAAAAGTGTTAGCGATGCTCATGAGTGTCAATGTTTGGCTGACAGTGAGGTTGGTTCGTGTTTGTGGACCAATGCTAACGGAGTTTTTTTAGTGCATGTCGGGAGTAGGGTGTAGGTGAACCTAAATCATGTGTTGAGGCAGGGTGTGGTAGTATGTGTGTGTAAATGAATGAGTTGTACCGATAAGTGAGAAATACCCATGTGCGTGTATTGATCTGAGGCAGTCAGGTGTGAGCTGGTGGCGCCAACCGGTGGAGCGAGGGTTGGGTCGTTAGATGGTATTTTGTTTCGATCTAGTGCATTCATGACATGTTTCATGGGGTGAACCACAATTCATGATATGTTTCAAGGGGTGAACCGTGATTCGTGGCATGTTTTGAGAAGTGATCCATGATTCGTGACATGTTTCAGGGGTGAATCAGGATTCGTGTCATGGTTCAGGGGGTGAACCATCTAACAAAATGTAATGAAGTTTCGTTTTGGTGCATCGACACTTGGGGAAGAAGGAAAGTTGGTACCTTGGAATTTGAGTATGAGATGGACTCGGTGTGCGGGATCATTGGGAGAATGCTAAGTTGGAGGCAGGTATGCCTTGTGAGGAGTGTCCAATGCTTGTTGTGGGTCGAAAGCGAAAACGGCTATGAGGAAAGGCAGTGCCTCTCACTCGAATGTTATGATTGCATGGATGTCTCCAAGAGACGAGTTTAATAGAGGGACTTGGATGTTCAGGCCTAGAGGCTGGATTGTTTGGGAGAGACCCCTACAGACACTTCTTGAGGACAAGAAGTCATTAGAGGTGGAGTTTATAATTCCCCTCGGATGTCAAGGTGTGTTACGGTTTATAATATTTCCCTGATTAGGTGTATCCTATTCATTTTTTACTATTAAAGGTGTTGAGGTTTGTATGGGGATGAGTTTTGTGGATTAAGACCAGTCCAGTACTGAAAAGTAGTAGCAGACATGCATTCAAGGCATGACATAATGTGTCACGCAGTGAAAGTATCAACCTAGGTCTTTGAAGAGTGTTGTTTGCAAAGGTTCACGATGTAAACCATAGGTTCGCATCATGAAAGTCTTCTAGGATGTTTTTTAGGGACAAGGTCCTCTTTTCCCCTCCCGGCCCACTTATTCCCTCCCATTTCTTCTCCCTCGACCCAAACACGACTAGGCGACGATGGGGGCTCCCTCTTTGGTGGTTTTGGATCCCTCTCCCTCATTTATTGATCGTTTCAAGCGTGGTTCAATGTGATTGCTTCCTCTTGGTAAGTATAAGCCCATCCATGCCCTAAGTCCTCGGTTCTTCCTCTGTTTCTTGGTTTCCGCTATATAAACCCTAATGTCATGGATGGTTTTTAAGGGTTCGGCGTGATTAGCTTGTTGCGGGTGGTGGTTCTTTGTGGTTTAGCTTCACCATGCTTAAGGTGTGACATCCATACCATTTTACGACTTTTGTATAAAATAGTATGCCTTGATTTTCATACAGGTGTGTGCGTAGCACTATGCCTCTTCTTTTGGCATCAAAGTGAGCGGGTGAGTTCTGTATCAATGTAGTAGGTCCCTTATAGGGGGTGTGACGTGTGTGCTTTTAAAACGGTAAAAGTGAGCCTCATGTCGGGGATGATCATAAGGTTGTCCACATGGGCTTTTGGGCTTGGAATGAGTTGTTCGATCTCGGTTGAGGATAGTGTGGTTGGGGAAAGTAACGTAAGTGTTCGGGTAGTGAGCCCCATTGAGTGTGCACCTTGGAATCGACAAACAAGAGCCTTGTGCAGGAAATAATGCTAGGGTTTTCCATTTAGGTAAACGGGCTTGGAAAGATCTGTTTGGGTTCAGAAGGGAATAGAATGACAATGGTATGATTGTGTTTGGGTTCATAGGATGATATAGGCTAATCATGAGGGATGTGTCCTAACTTGATGTGTGATATGAGGACAATCGTGAGTGAGATGGCCCTGGTTTGTTATGATGATGATGGCCACGGTGAGTGAGGTGTCAGGTCCAGTTGTGTTTGTGTTTGTTGATGTTTATGCTTGTGATTGTATGTGGCCTCCCTAGAGCCTACGAAGATGGGTCGTTGTGATTGTATATGGTATCCCCAAAGTCTGTGGGGATGATCTGACGTGATTGATTGTGGCCTCCCTATAGTCTATGAGGATGGGCCAGTATGATTGATGGTGACCTCCCTAGAGTATGTGGGGTTAGACCAGTATTATTGACAGTGGGCTCCCAAGAGTCTGCAGGGATGGGCCAGTGTGATTGATTGTGACCTCCCTAAAACCTGCAGGGATGGGTCAATGTGACTTAATGAACCTCCCTAAGTGATCAGGGATGGGTTAGGGTCTTGACCAGATCATGACCTTTGTGATAAGGCACGGGTCCAGTGTTGTATGTGCTTATGGGTTTCTGAAAGACATTCCTTTCAGAAATGTGCCAAAATGGTAGTGTCGGGTTTCATGGTGGCTTAATTAAGGCACGATGATATGGTGAATTGTATGTTTATTTATGTATTTATTTTCTGTAATTGCATTCACTTTTATATGATTAATGATGTTCTGTTAAGGATGCATTGGTAGTGTCTTATTGGGTTTATACTCACACCATGTATGGGCATCTCGATGCGCATGCAGACTCCTTATGGTTAGGGTTTCAGATGAGGGCAAGGGCCCTACTTAGGGCGGTTTTGTAGGAGCGGGTTGGTCAAGGTGATGTCGGAGAAGACTTTGGGATTTGTTTAGGAGATGCCTCTATTTATTTTTCATTTTTTTTTATTGAATATAGATTTTTCGTCTATGGGGATCTCTTGACTTATTGTACTAGATATTGTATGTCATCTGTTATAGCATGGAATGTTGTTATTTTTATTACTTCTGTTTTTTTCCTGTTGCTTTACTCTGATCAGATATTTTGCTATTGTGTACTATGATTGGTTATCTGTTACTGAGGGCATGGTCTCCTCACGGTGTCGCTTAAGCCCTCACCATTAGTCGGCAGCCTCTTATGTGCGGGGAGGCGCGCATGTGGTCATGTGGCATCCCCTCGACTTGGAACAGGTGATTTAGGTCGACACATCACACCATGTATCGATCATTAATACTTAGACGGCGTCTGCTGTCACTCAACATGTCATGTGGCACACACTGTGTACAGTCTTTATCGTGTACTGTGTACTTACACGACATGTATGCCTATATGGAATATCACGATAAACACGGTGTGTCATTTCATGGGTCAAGTTGTGTAGTCTTTGCAGCATGCCATAAATATATGCAACATGCACCGCTGGCAATGTGCATGAAGTACACGACATGTACGATGAGCATTACATGTTGTGTAGTTACATATTTTGCATGGCATTTAAAACACTACGTGTTGACCCACATAACACAGAGAAAATCACTTGGTGTGTACCTAGCGTGGGTTGACACATGTTACACGATGTGTACATGTCAACTACATGTCATGTGGTATGCGTCTTGTTTTGTTGCTTGGCAATAGTCAATACACAACGTGTAATTACGTTGTGTACCAACCACATGACTTGTCGTGAATTATATAGCGTGTTTAATCATGCGGGATTACATTATGTGCACACCGGTTACACTTCATACGGTCTATCAAATTGTGTGTTGCACTGACGGTCAATACGCAGGGTGTAATGACGTTGTGTACCGAGTCACATGGCACAACTTGCTCCTTGTGTGAGTTGGCCACGGGTACATGGTGTGTGACTTACTGGTACACGTCGTGTAACTATGTCATGCATCCAACAACCTTGGCACCTCTAGATGGGATATTCAAGTGTTCTTTGTGCATTTTTGTCCCATTGTTGGTCATGCATAGTTAGATGAACGTGTTGTCTTGCCCATTAGATTAAGAACGAAAATCTGAATATGAAAAATAACAAACCAACGCATAAAATTAAACAAATAAATTATAAATAATTATAAATTAGAATGTGGCCGCCTTGAAATTACTTGAAGGTTCTAGAACGTAGCGAAAGTGTTGGGCAGGTGCCTAATTTTTTATTTTCATCGGTGTCAACGGATAATGTCTAAAAAACTTGACGGATGCATCCCTGAAATCACCTAGAGAAAGATCTTTCACATTTAATTTATAATTAATTTAAAACAAGAATTACCTTGAACGTGATAATCATCTAGGTCAATTTTCATTGTCTCTCTTGATGTGTTGTCGTTGTGTTGTCGTTGCAATGGAGATCACTAAGTGCGAAATTCAAGAGAAGAAGTCTCAATGTCTTATGAGCCTCTGACACTTAATAGTCATACATCATATATATCCCGTCAGATATATATGTATCTAGACCATAAGTCATGTTTAAGAATATGGTTATAGCATCCCTAGGTTCTCATTATAGCGGAGAACAGTCATAACTCTTCGATGCGTCAACTACTTTAAGCACATTACCACATTAATGCTACGTAGAAGAATAATCATTATGTGATAAGATATTTATTAATATAATGAAAATTGAAATTACAAAGTCAGTTGGTTCTAGAATACCAATTCCAACAGGTCTCATCCACTTATATGAATCGACAATAATTAGCATCATCAATATATTCAAATGATGTACAAATTCATATATACATAGCTTATCATTTGTATATTCCTCAACTAGTATTAATTTTTTTAGTCTCAATAATTTACTTTCATTTTATCATCAACAATTAATGTGTTCTAATCTTAAATTTATAACACAATTAATTTATTAATGGAATCAATTAAACACATTAAACTCATATTATTTACCATAATTAAACAAACACCAAATGTGTAAAACCCACAAAAAAACATGTAAAGTATAAATCACAATTTAAAGCAAGTTCAAAATGTTAATTTAACTATCAATAGCGTAAATTTTGAACTACACAATATCAACCCAAAGAAATCCCCAAAATTACATTTAAACTCTCATTTAATATCACAAATATAATGAGTTATAATCGCCTTAAATTTACAATAATATAATTGAACCTAGACCATTCAACGCAAACAAGGCCAGCCAAATTGAGCACTCCATAACTTACATGAGAAATAGGGTTTAATTATTCAAAAACTCTTCACCCCATCCAAATCCATTTTAAATTTTCTATAATCCACTTTGAAGTTAAGTGGTAACCACACATATAACTAATCCAAAACAAACCCAGCACAGTACAAAACCAAACCACATGACCCGAATTTAAATTTCAAACACTAAAAAGCAAACAAAGAGGCGGGAAAGGCCGGCAGACATCGATCGTGGCAGGCACCCCAATCATCAATCTCGAGCCCTGTGTTGCCCCATCTCGTCGTTGTTGACAAACCACCCACACACCCTCGCCGCTGAGACCACGGCCCACCGAAAACTAATACCATTGATCCCAAACCAAACCGTAGAAGACCCCTTCAACCTCGTCGTCGTCTCTTCACCATCATCGTCGTCACAAGCTGGTGTCGTCATATAATCCGCCATTGCCCCACAATCAACATCACAGACCCATTTTTGAGATGAATTGCAGTACTAAGGAGCACTTCACGACCACCCATTTGAACCATTAAACACCGCTTTCTATGACGATGCTAACGATCACCAAGAAGAGCAACTCCGATGTGAACCCAAAGGGAGGAATGAAGTCGACAAAGGACGTGCATCCACGACTGACGACCACTCGAACAACACTTCCCAAAACCTCTTTGAAAGTCATCACACTAGGCCACATTGGGAGAGACACGATGGATCCTGAAGTAAGAGCATAGTAGGAGCGGAGACCTCAATAGTGAACCACAACCTTTGTCAGGACTGTCAACTCCTTCCTTCGGGACCACCACCATACGAGACTATCACCTTTGCACATATCTGAAACAAACCAGTCATCGCACTGCCCGTCGACAACCGCCAGACTGCAACCTATCGCCTCGACACCGCGTCATTGTCGCTCACACTTGCATCAATCACAAGACATTACATCGTCATCATCGATGCCAGGACAATCTTATAGTCTAAGCCATCGCTGTCGAAAACCAAACGTCGGAGAGTCTTCATCGAAACCACCTGTTTCCATCACAACATGCAACCAAAAACAAGTCTCGCCTCCTGGAACACCGTTGGCCGCTCGAAGAACACCTCTCAAATCTTCCTTGAGAACCACCGTACCAGACTAACTTGGGGAGGAGCGATGGGACACAAAGTCAGGGTAGAGTTGAAGCAGCCTAAGGCCTCCATAAAGAGTTGTGACCTTCGCCAGACAGTCAGCGTCTTCCTATGGAGCACCACCTTGTGAACTTTACGCACCGAACAACCACCATAAACAAAACAAACACCTCAAAAACGAAGTAAACAAACCGCAATAGCCGCCTCAAATAACCGCAGGACGCGCCTTCTGGGACACTGTCGACGCCTCAACCAGTACCTCCCAAATCAACGAAAACCAGCAATCCAGACCAGGTGAGATCGGAACGCTGAACAAGAGGTAAGAGAAAAGGAAGAAACACCAACGACATCAAATGAAAGATATGACTGTGGCAAAAAACAAGTGGGAGAGGGCATCACCGAAACAAGAGAACCCTAGAGAGATGGAAAGGGGATTAGGAGGAATCGACGGAAAAGAGGAGAGGAGACAATGTCAGATCAAAGAGCAAGGCGCCCCCTCCATATCACCACCGAGGAACCCTAGGACGAGCAAGAGGGGAGATGATGTTGCGCAGAGGCCGCCTCAATGGAAGAAGACTATAGAGAGGCATAAGATTTTGTACTTTGAATTTGAAAAACAAATGTTGAAATTTCAAGATATAGGAAGATTCAACCTGGATGCCTAAAGAGGATGAACAGGAGTGTGTGCATTTCTCCCTTTCTATCTCCATTCATTTTTTACATACTAAAACGGAGGGGCATGCATCATGATTAAAATAATTAATCCACATAACCTTTAAAATTTTGAATTCATAAAATTTACGAATTTTAGACACCCCACAAAGATATATTGGTATATTTAAAAACACAAAAAAAATGTTTTAGTTAAATAAAGGTGTGCATGGCCGGTTTTGATCCAATTAAGAGCATCGATTGGAACCAATCGACCAAGAACCAATTACCATAAGAGAAAAATTGAAATTGAACCAATGATCAATCCAAAATCACATTAAATTGAACAAATAAGAACATATCCTCTATAGTTGGTTTTAAATGGTTAAAGAAATAAGCCTTGCCTAAGCACTGAAATCAATTTAAGTTATTAACCAATTCAATGATTTAAACTAATTTTATCAATTTATGTTAGTTGGATTCAATTGATATTGATCAGTTCAGTTAAAACATTTAAAGAAATATGGTTTTCGCCCCGAGATTTTAAATTTTATCATAAATTATATAATTTAGTAAATTCGAGAAATTGTAGATCCCTTCACTCAAGTGGTGGTACAAGTGATCCCATATTCTCAACAACTCACTGGAAGTGATGGGAGTCCCATGCATTCCAAACCCCAGGCATCGTTCATATGCAGTCCTCAATACCAAAAGATGCTTTTAAGCCACGAATCTAATCATAACTTTGATACCCCATTACAACATCAAATACAAAGCAAAAAATATTAGAAAAACAAATGAGAAGAATGACTGCACCAAAGAGAGAATAACAAGCCCCAACTAAAATGCACCACTGCAATCCCTCCCAACATGACATGTATCACACAGTGAATCACCAATGCTGCCAAGAACAAGATGAAGAGAATCGTTATCTGCAGGTTTCGGGTTCAGAATAGTGATCGGGTTCGACAACATGAAGGTTGGACAGTTCAGAATTGGTGGAGAATTTGAACCATCCCTTCTTCTTGACATGCACCAGAAACGGGTGCAGCAGGAACCCAATCGCCACCGCAACCATGCTCACCGCCATTACTTTGAGTGTGGAAAGAGCCAACACAACACAAATCAATACCGTCGGAGGCACGCACATGACAATCGCACCGATCGTACCCACAGGTATCCTGAATGGCCGTGAGGCCATCGGGCACTTCACCCTCAGCTTCACAAATGCAATGAACTCCAAAATCATTCCGAAACAGTACAAGAAGTTCTCAGCTGCCACAATCTCCTGAAAGCTCAGCCACGAAAGGAGCACCACCCCAGAAGCTGAGAAGAGGATGCCGATCAAGGGGGTCCCGTATTGAGACCTCTGGCCAAAGAATTCCGGAAGCATCCCCCGCTCGGCCATGCCCAGGAGCAGGAACGAGTCACTGCTCATCTCGACCACGAACATCCCCATGTTCGACAATGCAGCTGCCGCCTGGACCCACCACCACAGCCAAGCTCCCCCGAGCATTTTCGCAATGTTCGAGAAATACCCATCCGTCCAGAGCTCCCGATTAAGTGGAATTGCCCCAGTGCCAACCAACAAAGGGAGGAAATACCCAAGCACAACGAGGATTAGCGCAAAAAACAAAGCCCTTGGGAGGGTCTTCTTTGGCCTATCCACCTCCCCGGCCAGTGCGCTTATCGAATCCCAGTAATTCAGATTCCAAAAAAGGGTGTTCAAATACAAATTCCAATCCGCATGATGCAGATCGACAAACAACCATCTCGAAGGCTCCAGCTTCGGGACAGACACCAGTCCCATGACCACAAAAGGAAGGATTGAGAATACACCTAAGAGAACAGCAGTCCATCCCACGATTGTTAATCCCCGGTAGTTCATGTAAGTGAGGCCTATGGTGAGAGCCAGCACTGCTGCAACCCTAGGCAGGCCATTGCCCAAAACCGGGATTCCTGACTTGAGATAATCGAGAAACAAAACAGGGTACAGCGCGTTATCGATAACCCCACTCAGCCATTTCATCCAACCTTGCTGGAAACCCCAGAAGGGGCCCAATGCAGATGAAACCCACACAACAAACCCGCCATTTTCAGGGAACATGGTGCCCATCTCGGCAGTGATTAGAGCTTCGGGAACACTCCATATCAATGGAAAGACAAGAAACCCTAAGAGGGCCAGAAGGGGTCCCCCGGCCCGAACACTGTCCTCGACTCCAAATGGACCTCCAGAAACCTCATAGAATATCAGAAATACTAGAGGAAGAACTGAAACTTTGCGGAAACTGTCTGTCTTGGGAGGAGTTGATGCCTGGCCAGTCTCAACATATTCTGCCTCGCTGTGGTCACCCATCAACTTGAAATTTCCTCACTTGGAACAGTCAAGAAACATGGAATAAACGCGAAGGAGCAGCGGCAGAACCAGACATATTCACAACAATTAAACGGAGAAAATGCCAATTGCAGTCAACCAACAGAACAAACGAAACACGAAAACTATACATTTATAGAAAGAAATGAGAATCCGCAAAGGTAAATTTTATACGGATCAGAGAAAACGAATAAAACCAAAACCAAAACCCAGATCATAGAATCAACATAACCAAAAAAATTCCCCGCCGTTTAAAAAATAGATACGCTCTTAACAAAATCGAACGAAACAATAAAGCCCTGGTTCAAACCCCGCCCATTAGAACTAAATGCAAGTTCAAACAAAAAACAAATCTGACCAGATCACTTGCCTGTTGAACGTAAGCAAAACACATATGATGGGAGGATGAGAAAGAAGCTCGAGAGTATACCAGCAAAGACTCCCTCGCCGCGGTCTGGGAAACGTCGGTTCCAGTGCTTTGGACTGCCTGCGACTGAGATGCCAGCGAGAATCCTGACCACACGAAAACCCACCGACGAAATCGAGTGATCTTAAAAATAGTTTAAACAGTACTTTATAAACCATTCAAATAATATTACCCATATATCCATACATGTAACATCCCAATCCTGTTCACCTTCACCGTAAACGAACTGGGTCATTACCTCCTAATATATCATAGATTGTCAACTAGCTCTGAAGATTGACATATGTAGATGGAGAGACTATAGGCTCATGTGAGCCCACTTCCAATTATGGGGGTGATTTGGAGGAGATTTTATGGACGCCATCTTCTTTCGGAAGTTGGCGTCAAACCCAGACCAACTCTTGCGGGGTGGGAAGTTTTTTTAAGGGTAGATGATCTACTCAAACAAC
This sequence comes from Viscum album, assembly GCA_963277665.1. Taxonomy (NCBI): domain Eukaryota; kingdom Viridiplantae; phylum Streptophyta; class Magnoliopsida; order Santalales; family Viscaceae; genus Viscum; species Viscum album. The sequence continues at coordinate 1,564,665,526 of OY728161.1, forward strand.
CGTTGACAAATCAATCTATTTTCATCTATATAACGGGATTAATTCCTGTAAAATTGCAATCTGTATTTGTTGTAATCTTTCGACGCTTCATCCAGAGAGAGAAGTAGAAGAACTCGCCCCCTTCTCCTGTGGACGTAGGCAATTCTTGCCGAACCACGTTAAATTCTTACGTTCTTCCATTTTCCTTTTCTGTTTGTGTGTTTTTCATTGTCAGGAACCTCCGCTTCACCAACAAAGTGGTATCAGATCCATCAGAATCAGAACAATGACGCTGAAGAATGGTTTTTTAGTGACTGAAAAATTGAAGGTGGTCGAATTTTTTTTTTGAGACTCGATCCGTGAAGAGCTCAACGAGACGATTCCAAAGTCGCAAATGACATAAAAACGGAGTTGAAACAAAGTTAGTAGAGGCAATCAAGGTTTCGATCAACTCAGCGTTACTACAATACACAATTACTGAAGAAGACAACACAATTAACATCAACAGTGACTTTCCGGTGGGTTTTCTGGCAACTATTCCGGCCAGCCACATCAGCGTCATTCTACCAATCGATCTAGACCATTGAAATTGTTTTGGTTAAAACCTGGTCAATCGGAGTCCATTTTTAGCAATCCAGGAGTCATTTTCAACTATTTTGGTCGTTCTAAACGCACATGTATGGTTAGATTTTCTAAATTCTCACTGTATCAATGGAATAAAATTCTGATGATATGATTGAACTCACCGCTTTTAATTATGTCATCTGGAAACCCAAAATGGAGGATCTTTTGTATATTAAAGATTCGTGAAAACCAATAATGGAAACTACTAAGCACATTGTAGTGTAAGCGGTGGAATCCTCAACAAACAGTCAATTCAGTGAGAAGACGTCGACCAGTACCCCGCCATTTGATGCGAAGTGGGTCGTGCTCAACAGGAAGTGGGCTGTCCAAATTAGACAGTGCATCAATAAAAGTATCTTTAATAATTTTTCCAATGAACACAATGCTTCCGTTCTATGGTTAAAATTAGAAAAAATGTATGCGGGGACAACCGCGCAGAACAAAACAAATCTGATACATCAACTTGTCAGCTTGAAGTACAAAGATGAGACCAACGTATTTAACCACATGAATGAGTTTCAAGGTACTATTGATTAGTTGAATTCCATAAAAATAATAATTGACGATTAATTACAGACACTATTGATGTTGAGTTCTTTACCGAACTTCAGATGGAACTCTCACTGTGAAAATGATTAAAGATAGAATTTTAAATGAAGAGTCTCAAATGAAGGAAGAGGGATATGCACCTGAATTAGAGGCTCTTGTCACTGAAAGGAAAGAGAAGCAGAGATAGTAAGGAAAAAGTAGAGGAAGAGAACCCCGTGATCAAAGTATTCAAAGGAGGAAGCGATCAAAATCCTGATTGAGATATGGTATTAAGTGTCACCACTATGAAAATCACGAACACTTCATCCAGGAGTGTAGGAGGCTAAAGGTATATCAGAGGAATCAGGAAGGTAAGACCTAAAATAATGATGTTGCAGTTGTCAATGAAGATATTGTTATTGTTAAAGAAGATAATCATGTCAGTCTTACAAGCCAAGACTCAACAAGGGTGATCGATTTTGCCGCCTCCTACCATGTCACACTCCAAAGAGATTTCTTCTCATCCTACACTTCAGAAAGTTTCAGACATGTGAAGATGAGAAATGATGATGCATCCAAAATCACTGGAATTAGTAATATTTTTCCAGAGACTAATATTGGATGCAGGTTACTGTTGAAGGATATGAGGCATGTTCCTGATATCTACCTCAATATAATATCAACTAGAATGCTTGATGATGATGGATATGTTAGTTCCTTCGGTGATGGGAAATGAAAGCTTAACAAAGGTAACATGGTAATTGTAAAAAGATGGAAATATACTTCTCTTTATCTCACAGATGCTAGACTATGTGGAGAAGAAGTCAATACAGCCAAAAAAGATGTTCTTGCAAAAGTTTGGCACTGTAATGTCCCGGATTTTTATATGTATTATTTTTAAATATTATATGGAATTAATTCGAGACCAGGCGTTGAGACAACATGAAATTCCAAGGCCAGGTATGTCTGGAATAAATGTTTGAAATATATTAAATATATTAAATAGCACGTATGAGTAGTTTTCCTAAAAAAGTGGAATAACTTCTAAACGGGTTCTCGGATTAGAAATCTGAGGTCACTATTGCATTTAGAACATCGACTTTACCTTAGGTGAGGCCTAACATCGGCTGACGCCGATCGACTGTGAAAAGTAGTTTTCAAATGTTTTAATGAATAAAAAATATTTATTTTATTTTAACGTTACGCAGTGATGCATATTCTCTTTTCTTAATAAGCATCTTGGTAGGGACCCAGGGTTAGAATTCATAACCCTAGAAAATTCCCTAATGGATCTGGAGAGAATTGTGGAGAAATATCTCGACAGACGACAATGGGATGGTGGATCAAGATCGTTCTTGATGGATCATCATTGACAACGAATCCTTAATAGAAAATGATCCTTTCCTAGGCAGTGCATTGTTATTTTAGATTATTCTTTCCCCATTCTTAGAGTTAATGATGAACACAAATCTACCAACAAATAGGTTGACCCACAGATCGATCATTCTTCCGAGATGAGTTTTATTTGTAGGATTTTATTATCGGGGTTCAATTGTTGGAATTACTTTGGTTATTCTTGATCATTCTTACAGAATGGATCAAGGTCGGAATTAATAACGGTCGAGGTTTTTTCCTTGTGCATTTCTCCTCCAAAATTCTTCGTGTTATTCACGTTCTTCATGGTTTATGAACAAACGATCGTTGCGCCTTCGTTTCATAGCGCAACGATCCGAGATTAAAGATCCGACATCAGTATGACTCGATGGAGGTGCAACGGTTGTTGTGGCAGTGGATCGAATGACTGTGGGTGTCGATTTCTCATTCTTCGTTGGAAACGAAGAACGACGACGATCTTGTTTTCCGAGTTGATTCAAGGCCCAAATCTTACCTATTCACTGATGGCATGACTAGACAACCTCTAATCTGGAGTTTCCCGATGAGGCGTAGTTGGGATCGGTGGACGGAGCGATGGGGAAGATGACGAATCACAAACCAGGGTTTCTAGAAAATCATGATGAACACGACGTGTATTTCAGAATACACGGTGTGTGGGCCCCCCTGAGTGGTGTATAGGGTTTCAGGAAGTAGTGAAGTGTCACACAGTGTGTGACACATGTCACATGAGATGTGGGACCTTCCCCGAGACTCAGGGTGTATCTCAGAAGATACATGGACACAGGGCGAAGTACACGGGGTTCCAACACAGTGTGTGCTCCCCCGCATGGCTTGGCTGAACCGGTTACATGGATTAACCTGTGTACTAGTACATATGTTGACACCATGTACTAGCACACGACCAAAGTACACAGGTGTACCTCGAATGTAAGGTCACGACGTGTAAGTCTTTCTACACATCGTGTACTCTCTTTTTACACGACATGTTCAATGACACAGGTCGTTGTATACGGGAAGTACTCGGGGTCAAGGAACACGGCGTGTGACCCTACTACATGTTGTGTATACCTTTCTACATGGGTTGAATCTCTTGTCCACCATATCTTGGACAAGCTTCATTAGGGTTCGTTCTCTTGATTGTTTCCCTAAAGGTTGGTGGGTATCATTTCCTACTCATAGGAGTATGATCCCTTCAGTAGGACTTTCTGGATAGAGTCATTGGAATCCCCTCCGAGAAGCCTAAAGTAGGATCCTCTATTCATTCTTCATGCCCTAGGTAGAGTACTTGGTATTGACGTGACCAACTTCATCAGGTGTCAATCATCTACTTAGCAGGTTAATCCAGATGGAGTTTTTGGTATCACCCCATGGCCCTGACTATGATCCTCATTTGTGTTTCATATCTCTCTTCAGATACATCAGTGTGTCTCTCTCATGAAAGTTCCCAATAAATAGGACTTCTCAGGAAGACATCATTAATGCTATCAGAATCAAGAGTGTGTTCTCCCGGATGAGAACACACTCTTGAATCTTCGGACTGAATCCCTAGTGCTGGTATACAGTAGTTGTGACTTACCTATAGACTTCTTATATTGGTTTGAGTATATCTGGATATTCTTTTTATGTGTTTCATGGAATCTTCGGACTGAATCCCTAGTGCTGGTATAAAGTAGTTGTGACTTACCTCTAGACTTCTTATATTGGTTTGAGTATATCTGGATATTCTTTTTATGTGTGTTGTAGACATACACTGTGTAGAGATGACTGTATCTTCCTTTGTGTATTTCTTTGTGGTTTCGGGGTGTCCTACTGAGTATTGTTATAATCACCCATGCACGGGCTTTGCCCGCACGTGTTGTGTCTTGTGTAGACAAGCGACCTTTTGACAGACTAGGACCAGACAAAGCTTTGTGAGTTCAGGTACGCTGAGGTGTTCCTATGACTTCGATTAGCAGTCCTAGTACCTATTTTGTTTACAGGTTGGACTTTGTAGTTTACAAACTCTTTCTTTTAGTGAGCTTGTATTCTGGCCTAGTTTACTTTACTATACTTTACTTTCTGTCATACTCTATCGATTGGGATAGTGGTATGCATGCATTTTTTTCTTAGTGGTTTTTACATTTTAGTATTTGTGGGATTGGAGATGTGTGTGTGTGTGTACAGATACATAGAAAATTCCTCCCATGTTAGTGATATGCCTACTCAGTGCTAGTCACCAACCTATGGCCTACTGGATGCGGGCTTGGGGAGTTACGAAAAGAGCCCCACTAGGATGGGTTGTGACATAGTGGTATCAGATTTGGTCAATTATACTATAGGACCAGGAGTCTATGAGATTGGTTTGAGGCAACAATGTTAAGTGTTTCAAGTTCGGATTTTAGGCCAGGGACTCCAGTGTTGGTGCGGGCGGCCGACATATCCATACACATGGACTCGGATAACCTGATTTTTGACTCAGTACATGAGAAAGCTAGTTTCATGGAAAATAATAGTACATGCATCATATAGGAATGAGTTTTGGTTCCATGTCCTTCTTGAGTTAGCTCTCCAAATATACTCATTGATTGTTTTACATCTTGTTTTCTTATAGGATGCCCCCAAGACACATTCCAGCTAGGATTTAGTGGCTCGATCATGAGGATGACCCCCTCAGTGTTGAGGCTTTGGTACATGGGTCATTTCCCTAGGTGTTTTCTCTAGGTGGTGCACCATCTATACTGCCACCTATGGAGTAGTATGTGGTACCCATTACACCAGCAGATGAGGAGCACAGACTGAGCGTGCTCTACAAGTTTTAGATATAGAGACCCCTCAGGTTCTAAGGAGAGACTGACCCTCAGGTGGTTGAGTATTGGCTTGAGGCGGTGACCAAATTTTTCCATCTAGTCAGGACACCAGCAGACCAGATGGTGATCCTAGCGGTGAGCCTTCTTCAGGGCTTGGCAGGTCGATGGTGGAGTTTGGCTATACACACTCATGACAAGGCAACTCTTTCATGAAAAAAGTTTGAGCATATCTTTAGAGAGGAGTTCTCATCAGTTACACTGAGAGTTTTGTATATAAAGGAGCTTCTTTAGCTCTAGTAGGGTAGCATGATAGTGTATGACTATTCATCAAGGTTCACCAACCTTTCCAGGTACTTGATGGATATGGTTAGAGATTAGTACTTCAGAGATTGTACCTTTGAACGAGGTCTGCATAGAGACATTCGAGCCAGCGTTATCCCTCTATGAATTCTGACTTATGCTAGAGTGCTCGAGTGAGCTTTGGTGGTCAAAATATTCTTGGATGAGAAGGTACAACCAGTAGTATTCAGTAGTGGATGAGAAGGTTCAGAGACCTTGAAATAATGGAGATGACATCAGTTTCAAGGATTTGGATATTGAATACATTTCAGGAGGAGATCCTAGGACATAGGATCTGCAGTTCATGGCTCACAGGGTGGGTCCAGCCAGCCTGGGGAGAGGCGATGCTACACTTGTGATGGTAGGGTACATCTCACTCTATATTGTCCAACCTGTTGAGTTCTTGACAGGGAGATAGTGGATGGACCACTGAGGAAAATACAACAATAGGAGCAGGCTGATCCACAGGGTGGCATACGTGGTAGAAGAGTTGGGAGAGCAGTAAGAGGCGGTCAACGTTTCGACTTATTACCACCACCACCCCTAAGAGGTCTACGCCAGGATTAGGGATATGGAGGGAATGGGCGAGGACAACTGCATGTGGTCGAGGCATATGACCCAGGGGATCTGGGAATGATTCGAGGTATGGTATGTGTCTTTTATACTTTAGTTACAGTACTGATAGATATAGGTTCTAGTCATTCATTTCTCACCACATATCTTATTCGAGATCTAGAGATTCCTGTTGAACCGTAACCGTTGACTCGACCCTTACGCTTGGAGACACCTACTAGAGAAGACTTAGTGATCACACATCTATGCTGACAGCATGACCTAACCCTTAGATGTGAGAGTTTCAGTTTGAACCTCATGGTGGAAACATTGAGGCCTTGTGGCATCATTCTTGGTATGGATTGGTTATCTTCAGTCCATGCCTAGATTGACTGTTTTTGGTGAAGGGTATAGTGTGTCCACAATGATGGAATGGGGTTTTCCTTTGTCGGTGAAAAGGAAATCCAAGCAGCGCAGGAAGGACTCGTGCATAGGGGGTGTAGATGATTAGTCACCACTTGGCTAGCCTAACCCTTGGTGAAATAGATTCCATGAACTTCCAATTTCCTATAGTGGTGGTGGATTATGAGGATGTATTCCCTAAAAATGTTCTAGAATTACCTCACCACTGGTATATAGACTTATGTATCAACTTACACCCTAGGATGATACTGATATCTACACTAGTATATCATATAAAACCTGTAGAGATTCACAAGCTGAGGGTGAAGTTGGAGTACTTGTAGAGGAAGGGCTTCATGAGACCCAGTATTTCACCCTACCAATTTTTTTTTTCCAAAAAGGAAGATGAGATCTTGAGGTTGGGTGTGGACTACCGGCACTTAAACCAGGTGACTTTGAAGAACAAGTATCCACTACCGAGGATCGATGACCTCTTCGATTAGTTGAGAGGGGAATGATGGTTCTCAAAGGCTGACCTTCGATCAGGCTATCACCAGTTGTGATTATGATATGAGGATATATTGAAGACAACTTTTAGATTCCGCTACAGTCACTATGAGAACTTGGTGATGCACTTTGGCATGACAAATTCCCCCGCAGTGTTCATGGGACTCATGAACCAGATATTTCAGCCTTATTTATACTAGTTCGTGGTAGTCTTCATCGACGATATCTTTATGTACTTGACATATGAGGAGGATCACTTGAGACACTTAAGGATGGTTCTGGACGTACTCTGAGAGCACCAACTATATGGGAATCTCTCAAAGTTCTAGTTCTGGATTTAGGTTGTACACTTTTTGGGACATGTTATCTCAGTGGATGGAGTGGTAGTGGACCCAACCAAGGTAGAGGTAATGTTAGCATGGGAGCCACCTAGGAGCGTGATGGAGGTGCGACATTTCCTTGGGATTACAGACTATTACTAGAGATTCATACCTAATTTTTATAGGATATCATCACCTATGATAACTTTGAATTGAAAGGGGAAACCTTTCGTGTGGAAAGAGAAGTACCATCAGACTTTCCAGTAGTTGAGGAAAAGTTTGACGAGTGATCCGATCTTGAGATTTACCGAGGAGGGTGTCGAGTATCTAGTGTTCTGTGATGAATCAGGAACCATGATTTGTTGTATCCTGATGCAAAGTCAAGTACTAGATGCCTATGGTTCACACAAGTTGAGGACACATGAGTAAAACTATGCAACTTATGATCTTGAGTTGGCAGTAGTAGTCTTTGCATTGAAGATTCGGTGACACTAACTGATTGGAGAATGGTTTATCATCTACTCTGATCAAAAGAGTCTCAAGTATATCTTCTCTCAAAAGGATCTAAACTTAATATAGAGGTGATGGCGAGAGTTACTATAGAACTATGAATTTGAGATTATCTATACTCATGGGAAGGGGAACATAGTGGTAGATGCTCTCAGTAGGAGATCTAGTTCACAGTTGCTGAACAAGGCATAAAAGTAGTTGGCCTCGTTATAGTTATCCTTTGTGGATGGAGATGGAGCAGCTTACCTTCAGTTGATGGTTTTCACCCCTCTACTCTTACAGCGAGTTAGGGAGGCACATATTAGGGATACTAACTATGAGAATCTATGTGCTTAGATAACTGCAGGACATGCACCTGATGGATATTCACAAGTTAGGGAGCACATCATCCTTTTCAGAGGATACAGAGTTGTACCAGTGGTGTTGCAGGAGGAGGTTATGCAGGAGTTTCATACATCCCCTTTATCGGTACATCCTGGAGTGGTTAAGATGTACCAATACCTATGACATCAGTTTTTGTGGATATATGTGAATAAGGTAGTGACATAGTTCATTTCTTGATGCCTTATGCGCCGGCAGGTGAAGGCTGAGCACCAAGTTTGAGCAGGTTTAGCTCAACCCCTTGAGGTGCCGAAATGAAAGTGGTATGGGATATTGATGGACTTTGTGATGGGTTTACCATGTATGTCTGGGGGACACAATTCCATCTGGGTGATCATTGACCAACTCACCAATTCAGCCCACTTTCTAGATATCCAAGAGCAGAATTTAGTAGAGAGCTTGGATGACTCTACATGCAGAAGATAGTTCGACTCCATGGAGTCTCATCAACGATAGTTTCTAATCATGATGCTCACTATACATATCGGTTTTGGAATAGATTACGTGAGGTATTTGGGACTTAGTTATTCTTGAGCACAACATTTCACTCCTATATAGATGGCCAGATGGAGCAGACCATTCAGGTTCTGGAGGATATGTTGCGAGCTTTCATGTTAGATTTTAGTTGTAGTTGGGAGGATCACCTACTCCCTGGTGGATTTTTCATACAACAACAATTACCATTACACCATTGGTATGACAATATTAAAGGCTTTGTATGGGTGACCCTGCCGGTCACCACTTTTCTGGACTGACCTAGGAGAGTCAGCACTCATAGGCCCAAAGTTAGTGCTAGCCACTACTGAGAAGGTGCAGATCATCCAGGAGTGGATGAAGACTGCACAAAGTCATCAGAAATCTTATGCTGACAGGAGGAAGATTCCTTTGAAGTTTGAGGAAGGATACCATGTGTTCCTTCAAGTTTCACCTTGATGGGGATTATGGAGATTTGGTCGGAGCGACAAGTTATCTCTAAGGTTTATCGACCCTTTTCAGATACTGCGTAGAGTTGGCGAGGTGGCGTACCACTTGGCTCTACCCCCATAGTTGGACTGGGTGAATGAAGTCTTCAATGTGTCACAGATGAGGAGGTAGGTGCATAATTCATCATACGTCATCAAATGGGGAGATATTAACATTGAGGATGGAGCAACTTTTTTTAAGTACCCAGTGGAGATCGAGGATCGGTAAGAGGGGATCCTTTGTGGGTGAGAGATTCCCTTGGTGCGTGTCCGGTGGTAGCATGAGAATCTCTATGAGAGCATATGGGAGTGGGAGGCTCAGATTTGTACTCAGTATCCATATCTTTTTGTGTATCCTTTTTTTCTAGATTTTCAAGGATGTAAACCCCCAAGGTGGGGAGAATGCAATGTCCCAAATTTTTCCATGTATTATTTTTAAATATTATATGTAATTAATTTGAGACCAGGTGCTGAGACAACGTACGATTTTGAGGCCCAGTATGCTCGGAATAAATGTTTAAAATATATTTAATATATTAAATAACATGCACAGATGGTTTTCCTAAAAAAGTTGAATAACTTCTAAATGGGTACCTGGATCAGAAATCTAAGGGCACCATTACGTTCAGAGCAGCAACTTTACCTTAGGTGAGGCCTAACTTCGGTCGGCATGAGACAACTGTGAAAAATAGTTTTTGAACGTTTTAATGAATAAAATAAATTGAATATTTATTTTATTTTAATGTTACACAGTGATGCATTTTCTATTTTTTTAATAAGTATCTTGGTAGGGACCCAGGGTTAGAATTCATAACCCTGTAGAATTCCCTAAAGGTTCTAGAGAGAACCTTAGAGAAATCTCTTGACGGACGTTGACAAGATGGTGGATCAAGATCATTCTTGAAGGATTTCCATTGACAATGAATCCTTGATAGCAAACGATCCTTTCCCAAGTGGGGAATTTTTATTTCAGATTATTCTTTCCCCATTCTTAGAGTTAATGGTGAATGCGGATCAACCAATGAATAGTTTGACCCATGGATCGATCGTTCTTGCGGGATGAATTTTATTTACGAGATTTTATTTTCGAGGATTGATTGTTAGATTTTACTTATTTTTTCATGGTCATTCTTACAGAATGGATTGAGTATGGAAGAAACAATAATCGAGGTTCATTCCATGGGGTTTTCCTTATTCATTTCCCCCCCTAAATTCTTCACATTCTTTTCGTTCTTCATGGTTTATGAATAAATGATCATTGCGCCTTTGTTTTGTGGTGCAACAATCTGAGATTGAAGATTTGGCATCGGTATGAATCGACAGAGGCGTGATGGTGGTTGTGACAGTGGATCAAATGATGTTGGGTTCCAATTTCTCATTCTTCATTGTAAATTAAGAATGATGACGATCTTATTTTCCGAGTTGATTCATGGACCGAATCTTACCAATTCGGTGATGGAGTGACCAAATGACCTAGGATCTAGAGTTTCCTGATGAGGCATGACTCAGATCGATGGCCAAAGCGATGGGGAAGATGATGGAGCGCGAACCAGGGTTTTTGGAAAATACCAATGAACACAGTGTGTATTTCAGAATACACGGCATGTGGGCCCCCCTAAGTGGCGTCTAGGGTTTCGGGAAGTAGTGAAGTGTCACACAACATGTTACACCCATCACATGGTACATGGTCCCTTCCCTGGGACTCGGCGTGTATCTCAGAAGATACATAGACACTGGGTGAAGTACACAGGGTTCCAACACGACGTGTACTCCCCCACATGGCTTGGCTAAACCGGTTATGCGAATTAACCCATGTATTGGTACATGATTAGAGCTACACTAGTTGACACCATGTACTGGTACATGATCAGAGTACATGGATGGACCCCAGATGTGAGGGAATGATGTGTAAGTATTTCAACATGTCGTGTACTCTTTTTTTACACGACATGTTCTATGACACGGTCCGTTGTACACAGTCAGTACCTGAGGTCAAGGAACACGGCGTGTGACCCTACTACAAGCCATGTATACCTTTATACATGGATTTAATCTCTTTTCCACCATATTTTGGACAAAATTCATTAGGGTTTCTCCCCTTTATTGTTTCCCTAAAGGTTAGTGGGTATCATTTCCTACTCGTAGGAGTATGATCCCTTCAGCAGAAATTTCTAGATAGATTCGTTAGAATCCCCTCTGAGAGGCCCAGAGTAGGATCCTCTATTCTTTCTTCATGCCCTAGGTAGAGACCTTGGTATTGACATGACCAACTTTACTGGGTGTCGATCCTCTACTTAGCAGGTTAATCCAGATGGAGTTGTTGGTATCACCCCATGGCCTCAGTTATGATCCTCATCTATGTATCATATCTCTCTTTAGATCTATTAGAGTATCTCTCTCATGATGTTTCCTGATGAATAATACTTCTCAGGATGATTTCATCAGTGCTATCAGACCCGAGAGTGTGTTCTCCCGGATGAGTGCTTCATGGAATCTTCGAACTGAGTCCCTAGTACTGGTATATGGTAGTCGTGACTTACCTCTAGACTGTGTGTCTTGGTTTCAGTATATCTAGATATTCTTGTTATATGTGTTATAGACATATATTGTGTAGACCTGTATCTTCCTTTGTGTATTGTTTTGTGGTTTTGAGGTGTCCTACTAAGTATTGTTATACTCACCCCTACATGTGCTTTTCCCTCACATGTCGTGTCTTGTGCAGATGAGTGACCTTTTGATAGACCAAGACCAGATAGAGCTTTGTGAGTTCAAGCAGGCTGAGGTGTTCCTATGACTTTGAGTAGCAGTACCAGTACCTATTTTGTTTATAGGTTGGAATTTGTAGTTTATAGACACTTTCTTTTGGCGGGCTTGTATTCTAGCCCAGTTTACTTTACTTCACTTTACTTCCTATCGTACTCTATTGGTTGGGATAGTGGTATTCATGCATTTGTTTCTTAGTGGTTTTTACATTTCAGTATTTATGAGATTGGAGATATGTGCGTGCATACATGTATATAGGAAATTCCTCCCATGTTAGTGATATGACTACTTGGTGCTAGTCACCAGACCTTGGCCTATTGGAGGTGGGCTTAGGGAGTCATGGTATGGGCCCCACTGGGACGGGTTCTGACAGGCACAGGCGAATTAGTCACATGAGTAAGAGAGGAATCAGAATTATCTCGAGGAAGGATTAATTTCTAGGAATAAAAGGTATACATTTGGATACCTATATTGATTACATGATGGGAAAACAACACAAAGTATCATTTCGTGGTTATTTACCATCCAAAAAATAAAATATTTTAGATTTGATTCACACTGATGTCTTTATGATGAGCACTAAGTCAATGAGATATGCTATTTATTTTGTTACCTTCATAGATGATCATTCTAGAAAAGTCTGAGTCTTTGCTTTGAAAACTAAAGATCAATTGTAGGATATTTTCAAGAAGTTTCATGTGAAGGTGGAAAGAGAAATGGAAAGATGGTTAAAGTGTGTGTGAGAAGAAAATGGAGGATAATACCCTGGTTTATTTGAGGTGTATGACAGGAGTTTTTCCATAAAGCTAGAAAAACCAGTACTGAATATTCCTCAATATAATGATGTTATTGAGAGGACTAACATGACAATTTGTGAGGGAGTCAGGTGTATGCTATCAAATGCAAATCTACCAAACACCTTTTTTTGGGGGGGGGGAGTCAATGAGGACCATAGTTAATTTTATCAACCTTTCTAAATCAGTTCCACTAAACTAAGACATTACAGAAAGCATTTGGATAGGTACAGATGTTTCATACAAACACATGAGAGTATTTGGCTATAGAGAATTTGTTCACATCTTAAAATATGAGCAGGTAAAGATGGATGGAAAAGTAAAGTAGTGTATCTTTTAGGAATATGCTCATGAGGATTTTGGATACCAACTTAGGGATCCTATCAGTAGGAGGATCATCAGAATTAGATATGCAGTGTTTCTTAAGGATCACACAATTAAATATTTTGAGAATCTAGAAAATGCATAGAAGTTGTAGTCTGAGGAAATTTTAGTTAATATGGAACTAATTTTACCACCATCAGTTCCAGATAGTGTGAGAGAGATATGTGATACAAATTATACATCACTATAAGGTAATATGACTCTATCTACTAATATGTCTCCATTATATGATATTCCAAAATAGATTACCCCTGATGTTAAGTTGAGGAGATCTACCATAGAATGACAATCGAGTCATATATACTCACCACATGAGTATGTAATGATAATTAATAGGGGAGAGAAAGATAGTTATGATGATGCAATCATGATTTAGCAAAAGATAAAATGGAAAAAGGCCTTGTAAGAGGAGATGATATCCTTACATAAAAACCACACATTAGATTTGGTAGAGTTACCACAAAGAAATAAGGCACTCAAGAAAAAGTGGGTATATAAAATCAAAGGAGAAGACAAAAGATCATTGTCGCACTACAAATCCAGAATGGTTGTGAAGGTATTTAGTCAAAATAAAGGTATTGAATTTGATGGTATTTTTTATCCTATGGTTAAAATGTCTTCTATCAGAGTTGTTCTTGGATTGGTGGCTAGTCTGAACCCGGAGGTTCAATATTTGGATGTAAAGACAACGTTCTTACATAGTGATCTTAATAAGGATATATACATGGAGAATCCAGAGGTATTTTAGGTTAATGGTAAAGAAAATATAGTATATAAACTTAGGAAAAGTTTATATGTTTTGAAATAGGCACCAAGGTAATGGTTTAAGAAAATAAACTCATTTATAGAAAAAAAATGTGTACAGGAGGATGAATGTTGATCACTATGTTTTCATAAAACAATTTTCTGATGGTGATTTTATTATCTTGCTGCTTTATGTTGATTATATGCTAATTATTGGAAAATGTATCACTAATATTGATAGGTTGAAGTATTTTAACAAGTATTTTGAAATGAAGGACTTGGGAGATACTACTCATATTCTTGGTATGACGATTACTCATGATAGGAGGAATAATTTTTTTTGGCATTCTTAGGAGTGGTACATTGATAAAGTTCTTGAAAGTTTCAACATGTGCAAGGAGAAACTAGTTAGTACTCAATTTTTGAGTCACTTTAGTCTCATTAAAATTCAAATCCCATAAACTAAGGAGGATAAACCAAAAATAGAAAAAAGTTCCTTATCAATTTGCAATTAGCAGTCTTATGTATGCTATAGTGTGCACTAGACCAGATATTTCTCACACTGTTGGAATTGTGATGATATTCTTATAAAATCCATTAAAAGGGAATTGGACAATATTCAAATGGATATTTATGTATCTCTAAGGCACATCTAGTTATTTTTTATGTTTTAGAAATGATAAACCTATTTTAGAAGGATGCACTGATACAAATATGACTGGAGATGTAGATGTGAGGAAATCTATATCTGTGTACCTAATATCATTTGTAGAGAGAGAAATATCATGGTAGTCATGAATTTAGAAGTGTGTTTACTTGTCTACCATAGAAGAAGAGTATATCACTACCACTAAACATTGAAAGAAGATGTTGTGGATGAAGAAGTTTTTATAGGAGATGGGACAAAGCTAGGAGTATTATATTCTCTATTATGATAGTAAGAGTGTTATTCATCTCAGTAAGAATCGAACATTTCATTCTAGGTCCAAACACATTGATATGTGAAATCACTGGATCCGTAATGTGTTGGAATAAATATTGTTGAAATTTGAAAAAATCCACACCAATAATAATGGGGCAGACATAATGATGAAAGTTTTATTGGAAGAGAAGCTGGACACTTGCAAGAAGACTACAATTCTAGATTCTACCCCATATTGATCATGAGGGGTAAATTTGTAGGGGCCACCCTCAATTATGGGAGTGATTTGTATGAGATTTTATTGGAAACATATTCTTTCAGAAGTTGGAAACTAACCCAGGACAACTCTTGGACCATGGAAGAGCATTTGATTATGGGAGGTTTTTCAAGGGTATATGATCTACCCAAAAAATGTTGAAAAATAAATTTCCCTTAATCTATATAAAGGGATTAATTCCCATGAAATTGAAATCTGTAACTATTTTAATCCTCTAACACTTGATCTAGATAAAAAAATAGAAGAACCTGACCCTTCTATTGTGGATGTAGGTAACCATTTATGAACCACGTTAAATCCTTATGTTCTTACATTTTATTCTTTTGTTTTTGTGTTTTTCATTTCCAATAACCTCTGCTTCCCCAACACCTTAGTATAGATAACTATAAATATCAAAATCATGATATATCAAAATGAACTATTTTACATGTCATACGATTCATACTGCAACAACAAGATCTCATGTGACATATCATATACAATATGGTCTGAAAGTAAACAAAAGAAAAGAAGAAATCCTTAAAACTGGTCCCAAGTTCTGGTATATCCTTGTCTCTAACAAGCTTCACTAACTCAACCATCAATATGTGCAAGACCTTTTACCTTACCTGAGTCACAAAACATGAAGTTAGATTTGGTAATAGGGTGTTTAGATAGAGTGTGAGTACAGTTCTATAGCTCACCACCAACAGTGTCCCTAACAAGTCCAGTAAATATATATGCATGATCGATATAGAATGATGACCAAATTTTTCATAAACTATCCCAGGTCACCCCATGCTTGATATAGTATACGACATGGTTTTGGGCAAGTTCTTGATTTCCCCGAGATGATAAAAAACACTAAGGAATCAAATGTAAGAATGTAGGAACATTTTCACCCAATAATCATAATTAAATACATAACTTTAACTCATCGAGAGTCCAAAATGACCCATTTGTAAGTAGGATTTCCATGCACATCAAACAAACAATTTCAAAATAAGAAACAAAAAAACAAGGCATAACCAAACATAAACATCTAAATAAATTCCATGGCATAAAAGAGACAAAAAAAGCTAGAAGATGTTCTCAATATATAGAAAAGCTGAAAGGAATGATACATACATGATAACAAAATAAAAAAAGAAAAACTAAACATTGTACTAATAATATTTGTGTGACCCATGGTCACTATCCAACCTCAACACTGAACCTGATCCAGAAGCATCTAACGGTAATGAGTTTGTAGAGAAAAAATCCTTTAGTACCTGAGTAGAACATAAAATATTTTTATAGGAATGAGCATGGAAGGTTTAGTAGGTATCCTCACCATACATCATGAATACCCTTTAAAAGTAAAACAATTTAATGTTAATTTGAAATACATTTATGAAAGTAGTATCATTTTAGCATTTGAGTAAACCAATTCACATAAGTAAATCCAAATTTTCCTTTCTTGAGAAATCAAACTACATATTTAATAAATAAAAAAAATTAACAGAAAATCTAACTTAGGTCCCTTTTCAAGAAAAACACCAAAAAAACTTTAAAACCAAAAAATATAAACAAACTATTTGAAAACCCACTTTTTTCTAATTTTCTTTCAAAACATTCCATAACTTGATTCTCACACATTCACAAAAGGTGTAAAAAAATGAAATGAAAGTAACCGACAATAAAAACCATTAGAAACAAAGAATAAATTCCAAAATATAAACAAAAGCAACACTCACTAAATAAAATAAAGGTATATAAAGTAAGCAACAATATAACACACTACAAAAGAAAGAGTTAAAAGTATATAATGTCATGGAATCATCCCTGGTGAAACAAAAAATAAGATTACCTGGTGAAATGGCTTCAAAATTTAGGGAAATAACCTCAATGAGTGGGATATATATAATAACTTCACTAGTACAATGGTGTTACCACACATATTTCTTCACTAGTTAGGGTGATACACTTAACTAATATAAAAGACCTCATTCATTCTAAGTTCACCCACCCAAGTTACACATTCATATGAAATGACAAAACATATAAACACCTCATTCACCACTTTTTCATGAAATTTTAAACACCCTGATATTTTAAAAAAGAACACTTTTTTAAATAGCATATACAACATGCAACACAAATCTTAAATTAATCAGGAACATTATTATTTAAATATGACCATTATAACCTAGCCATGAAATTAGAAGGTATGAATAATATAAATCAAATTATGAAATATATATAAATTTTCTACTCAATAAAAAAAATATTTATTAATTCATAATAAATAATTACTCAATTTTCAGTAAAGTCCTTTTATGCTTCAAAAATACATTTTCTTCAAAAATACATTTTCTTCAGAAATGATTTTTATTGATTTTTGTGCATGGATAATATAATTAACTTCTTCCAATTTTAGAAATGGTATTTTATAAAAATTATATCATTTTTGAAATTATCATATCAAAATTATATTATGGTTAAATTTTTGGTTTTTTTAGAAAAATTGATTTTTTAGTGAATAGTGAAAAATACCGTTTTTTGCATAAATGTCATTTCTTTTCATTGAAAAGTCCCATTATGATTTTAATTTGATCTTAAATAAACATAGATATTATTTAATTAGATATAATATAATTAATTACATTTTAATCATCATTATAATTGATTATGGTATAAGTTCATTTTTGGGCTTAAATACACATTTTTTTAAAAATTGTTTTTCATTACATTTTGTATTTTTGTCTTAAATTAATTTCTACCACTTATAGTAATTGGATATTGAAAAAATGGATCTAATATTTAGAATAAATAGGTTATAATTTGGTAAATAAATCCCATTTTTATCATTATGAATATTAACCATATTAATTTTTTGTTATCACAATAAAGGTAAATCTGGTAATCAAGATTAAAAATAATACGATAAGTTCTCCAGATCAACTCAACACTTTCCTATATTTAATTGGATGAGTATATTTCACCCATAATAGTACAAACTTAAAATATGGGTCATTTTATTTCCAAATTCCTTTGATTATAACTTTTATATTATTTTATGTAAATATAATGTCAAAAATGTCACTCTCTTGATTTGAATATATATAATATTTTGTGCTAGGGATAAAAACAACTTATGCTTGGTTTTAAATTTTTATTTGAAATAAAAACTATTTTTTATCATAATAATTTTTTTTTAATTTTTATTGATGAAATAATTACCTTAAATGCTTACGCAATGCCGACATAGTACTTGTGTAAGCAGTAGAAAAATCAAGTAAATGATTTTAAAAAATCTAAAAGTAATTTTTTTGAGAGAGTTATAGTGTCCCAAAAGTTTTAAATATAAATATAACATATTATGGGATTTATTAAAGGTTATAATTATAAATCCATTACTATATTCTTGTCTTTAAAGTCAAGCTAAATGAATAGTGTCAAAAACTACATTAATGATATTTTATGTTAAATAATATTTTATTAAATTATTTAAAAATTATAAAAACTCTGAAATATAACAATTATGAAGTTAAATGGTATAAAATTTTACATATTTATATTTTATGATCCAATTTTGAACTTATAAGTAAAATTATAACTCTTTAATATTGAAAAATTCATTATCATGGTTAAGGTTAAAATTGGTTTACCAAGGGGTTAAACCAAAATATAAGATTTAAAATTATATCTAAACCTACCTAAATTTTATTTTATTATTAAATTAAAACCATATACTACTTATATTAGAATCCATGTCATTTTGGAACCATTTTACATGAGTTCGACACATATTATATTATAATATTTCATGTATTTAAAAAAAATGGAATTAATGATATTTTATGATAAACAACATTTTATTGAATGATTTAAAATTAATAAAAATGATATATTCATCCAATTTAATGGTATATAGTTTAAAATATCAACTATATTCTATTTATGGGTCATTTTTTATTTTGTAGTAACTTTATTGACCCCTAAAGTGTAAAAAATATTGATATTGTGGTAATTGTCAAAAGGGTTAACAGAGGGTTAAAACAAAGATATAATGGTGAAAACATAATCTAGAATTGTCCAAATTTTATTGGATGAGAAATATTCAGCTCATAGTTATAATATATTATAATTCTATAAATTTTTATCTACTTGAAAATAAAAATCAATTTATATCAATTTAATACTTTATGAAATTCCAAAAATTCCCCTCCCCTCACTTATAAAATGGAACCTCCTCTCCTTTCTTCCTCACACATTTTGAGTAATCTATCTCAGCCAATACCTACTCAAATACATTCCTATAATACATACCTATGTTCTATATGTATTAGTTTGGTAATAATTCCAACCTTAGATGGATTAAGGAGTAAATCAAAGGAGGCTGTAGGAAAAAGAGGTATAAATTTTATCCAAATATTTTAGTTTTATTTCTTCTTAAACCTCCTTAGAATGTTATTCAAACATGAATAAATAACAAAAATAGTATATTAAATATATTTATATTTTTTATGTTAATTACATAACCTATATTCATCTCCTTCTTCCATCAAATGGGAAATAAATCCATCGTTTGTGTGTACGGTGGACTATCGCCTCACGATCCGATGTGATTTGTTTTCCATAATAACCTACTGTAGATATTTAAAATTATAGATTTAATATATATATATATATATATATATGATATTAATGAAATATTTATAATTATATAAATACAATATATCATTTACTTTATTATCTTTCCTTCCACTAAAGAATGATAACGATGTTCATGCGTACGCGTGGATTACCAACTCCACGAAGTGATGTGATTTATATTTCATGACCACATCACATGGATGCTATATATAAGTGTATTTAAATAAATAATATTATATTTATGATATAATCATCATTATATAAATATAAAATATACTTACCTTCTTTCCATCAGGATCATTGAAAAAATGGAAGAGTTACTCATGCATATGTATGACCTACCGTCTACATGATTGCATTGTAATTCATTTTTCATAACCATATTTAATGGTTGATTTTAAAAGTATAATTAATATATAAAAATTATAATTATTTCATGATTATTATTCTGGAGATTATGGAATAATTACTAGTTTGACCATAGTCAACTTACCAAATTCATTTTGGATATACGTGTTGAATATCATCAAAACTTCCGACGCAAACTAAATTGATTAAGTAATTATATATAACATTTTAATAAATAAAATATAAGAAATAATAAAATTGAAATTTTTTATGAATCAATTAAATAGTTAACATAAATTTATCATTGAAGAATATAAGGAACGTACGTAACTATTCAAACTTGAGATAATAGACACTTTATCTAAAAACCCCATTTTAAAGGGTTTAAAGATTTATTTTATAAATATTTTTCTTCCATATAAATATTCTTAAAATTATTTTATGGATATATTTATATGTAAATAAATGAATTATATAGGAAATTTTATGTCTCTTTTTAATTTCTTACAAATGTTTTTCAAAATGAATATTTTTATGTATTTTATATGAAAATTTTGGACTTTCTTTAAAAAAGGAAAAAGGAAAATTCTATTTTAATGAATACAACATCAACAAATTTTCCCACCATTGAAACCTTGATTTGATTTTTTATTCCTTTATAATATTTCTTGTTTTATTCAAATAAAATCCATTATTTACTTTTCCTTAGGTGTTTTATATTTGAAAATGGGGCTTTATAAAGGAAATGATATTTCAATATCTAAAAATGTTTTTCATATGGGTTAAAAAGAGTTTTTTAAGGGTTTAAGATGAAAATATGCAATAAAAAATGTTGTATTCATGATATAGTACTTGAGAATTATATATGATAATGGGTGATCCTGATACAACTTATAAAAATGGGAGAGCTCGATAAAACTTATATTGCGTGTGAGCCTGATCTAGCTCTCCAATGCATTAGGTAATGTTAATTGTTGTCAAATGAAAGGAGGGAATTAACCAGGGTGGTTTCTCCTATGGATTTAACTAGGATCCAGATATTTATGAAATGATTTTAATATAGGTTATGAATATAATGCTCTATGTTTCCTAAAAGAGATTTCTATTTACTTGTTATGTGTTTTAAAGTATTTCTTGAGTGAAAAGTGTATCTTTTTCACGTGGATATGATTTATTTCATATTATAAAATAATATTATAATAAAGGTAAAAAATTTGTGATTTCTCATGTTTTTTACTAGGCTAATAGATTTCTTACTCTTATGTCCCTTATCAAGATTTTTATTTTTCTCATACCATGTTTTCAAATGATTTTTCATAGGGCTTAAGGATTTGTAGAAACATTAATAAATTCAAAGTTCTGGATATGGAAGTTAGATTTAATAAAGAAATCATTTCTTTATAAAGAAATTATTTTTTGGGGAAAATGGATACTGTGTGGAAGTGTCCACTTTGAAATATTTTTCCATAATTCTATAAAACTCTAAACCTAAAATATATTTGGGAATGCAAGAAAATTGAATTATTTTATAAAGATAGTAGACTACGTAAGTTTGATGTTATATGTTTTGGATGGATAAAATTAGGTCAAATTTATTGTTATCAAATTCAGAAATCTAAAGATTATGTTTATAACATCAAATCCATTAGTTTGGGTCTGAGGCTCTTATAGTTGGTATCAGAGTAGGGTTTAAACAACTTTGGAGATTAGGATGTTTTCATATGATATTATCTTAAGATCCATGTATACCATCACGAGTTTATAATTTTAAGGTTTATCATAAGTTCAAAGTCTTTGACACCCCTTCTTAGGTTTTAAGTGATAAAATTTTAAAGATATTAATGATATTCTGAGAGACATTTACGGTAATATAACCCTTGGTTTTAGTATGGGTTTTAGTGAAAAAGTTATTAAGGAAGAATGCCTTTAAATTTTATGGACATAAGGTATTTATAACCTTTTAGGTTTATATTATCTTTGATGTTGTGGTAATTATGATTTATTATAATTTGGGAGTATATGTTTTATCATATAGAAAACTATGGGATTGAAAAATGATTTAGTGATTAATTGATTAATATTATTTCGGAAGAAGATCAATATATTTTTTGTGAAAATTATATGATTAAGTTAAAAATAATATTTTTATATAATATGGGGTTTTATTTGAGGAATAATAGTTGAATTATATTTTGGAAGCATATATGATTTTAATGTGAATTTATGGTGATTCAGGATATTTATGATTAGAATATTTTGGAGATTTTTTGATTAAGACATGTACATTTGTTTAGAGTTGGTGTCCTAGAACCAACTATTTGTACTTTGATTACATGGATATTTAATGCATTTAAAAATTAAATA
This sequence comes from Viscum album, assembly GCA_963277665.1. Taxonomy (NCBI): domain Eukaryota; kingdom Viridiplantae; phylum Streptophyta; class Magnoliopsida; order Santalales; family Viscaceae; genus Viscum; species Viscum album. The sequence continues at coordinate 1,564,688,024 of OY728161.1, forward strand.
TCATATTACATATTGTTCATTTTTCTGTATGACTATGATGTAATAATGTCCTAGAGTATTTGTTGCATTGATAAGGTCATGGAAGTTCCCCGCTATGATGTGAACCTTAAAATTCTATAACAATATTATTAAATATAGTTATGTGGTTAGATGATATACTATGATGGGACACATAGCATACATATCGTCATGTGTGAGTAGTCGTAAATAGATGAGACTTCCTCTCATGAAGTTCACACTTGGTAATCTCCAAAATAAGAGATTATGAGAACAGATCTGCTAGTAGAAATTCTGCATGTTTTGGTGTCATCAGATATTACTATATATGAGCATGTGTAATGATCCTTAGACTTTAATATTATCATTAATATGTGTCATGACTCTCACACTTTGATTTACTGAAGAAAACCATCATGCAGACAGTTGACAGGAAGTAGGGTACGTTGGGTGCGCTATGAGTGACATGTTATTAATGGATAAGTCGAGGAAGGATTTTTCCTTTCCATTTATGTAAGTTGATGTCTCGACCCTTTGATTGAAATAGAACCGTAGCATGAAATTCCATGGCCATAGTGTAATGACGAGTTTATTTCAGGTAGTTAAAGAACGATGTATCAAGAAAAAAGGTTGATGACACTATCATGAAACCTTTCTGATGAGATATTGAGACTCATGGATTATATAACACAGTGAGAATTTGTATGTCGATGTCATTGTTGCGACTTTAAGTTCTTTCTCATGGGTACCAGGACCCATTACTAGACAATACTCTTGGACTTTAGGCAAGACTGCCTAATGCCAACAAGAAAGAATCCTAGAGGGTCACACACTAAGTGTTTCTGGTGGTATCAGTTAAATTCTATTTAAATTTATTTAACTGAATAACTATTATTCTCATGATAGTGGAATAATTTTATTCAAGTTAAAATGATTTCATAAATTAAATAAATATTTATTCACCGGATTGTGGGTAAAATATATATATTTATTTTATTGAACATTTAATAAATATTTATTCACTAGATTGTGGGTAAAATATATTTATTTATTTTATCAAACATTGAATAAATATTTATTTACTATTTTGTAAATAAAATATTTATTTAAGAGAATAAATTATTTATTTATTTATTCAGGTGTTCAATAAATGGAAGTGGAGTTCGAGCGGACCAAGGCTAGTCCGGTAGTAAAATAATTATTTGCAAGATGGTAAATAATTATTTAACTAGTTGGTAAAAATTAAAATAATAATAATAACACTACTATTATTTTGTGACATAGAATTTTAATTTATAATTCTGTTTTGTGCAAGTTGACTCACCATAAATAATGATGCGGTATTATTATTAAAATCATGGATTTTCTCCAAGGTTATGAATGTATTTATTTGTTGTTACGCAATTAAATATTGTAACTGAAGCCCCATGTCGATAAATAAACACATATTTCTATTGTTCCACATACTGAACTGCACGCCCGGTGAATTGAGAATTTTTGAGCAAAACAATCTCTCTCAAATCCTTTTTCTGCCCCTCTCAAGAATGAGATATGTTCATCAAGGCTGAATAACAAGTGATCAAGAATGAATGACACAAGGCACTTGTTTCACCGTGCTAGCACCTGGAGAATGAGTGGTGTCAATCAGAGGCCATCAGAGCACATGTGGATCACTTCTATAGGAATTCTAGTTTGGATCCTCACAAGTGCAACGAGATAATCCGGAAGGTTCATTCCGAATGATCAGAATCATAAATGAAGAAAATATTGAAGATCCATGTATTCTTTTCTTTATGAAATTAATTAAATTAATTATAAATATGATTTTCAAGATCTTCTCTAAAGGTTTCGGGCCTCTTCCTTCTTTATTTAAATCTTTTATTCTATTCTATGGAGATTGGAGTTCATCGTCGTATTGATTCCAGAATAATCATTGATCATGGTAAAAATCAAAGTTGGGCATTGGCCCAAACACGCTTCCACTGTGCCCAGAACCTACAAGTGGTATCAGTGTAGTTACATCACAATTTATAATTATTTAAATATTTCTTTGATGATTTACACATTTAATAATTTAGTTGTTTCAATTCAAGTTATTAATTCTGCAAATTTGAATCTTGAGATATGTTCCTCCTATTTCGTTTATTGTTCACCTTACAGAAACGATCTTTTCTTTTAATTTTGATTAAAATAAAATATAGGATCTCATTCGGAGGTTCCAAAGGTTCCTAGATGTACAAAACCAGAACACACGGTGTGTATTCAGCAGTACATGCCGTGTAGTCAAGGTTCAATTCATTGGGTCTTGTCCGCCAAACCAAGTCGTGTCATTGGAGTTTGTCTAAGTTTTAATGAATCCATGTGTTGACTAGTAATAGGTGGCATGGGATTTTCGTATTGCACTCCATGTGGCCCACTGGACACGGTGTGTAGTATCTTCGGGTTAGGGTTGGACCGTGCACCTCGTACACGACTTGCCCGACTGGAGACTGTGTAACGAGGAACTACATGGTGTGTGGCCCACTGGACATGCGGTGTACTCCGAAGATTTCAAAAGTACACTCACACGCTATTTCCCCTAGCGTGTACTTCGTATAGACGGTGAACAATAGTACACACCGTGTAGTTGGAACTACACACCGTGTACTCATCCAAATTATGTATTTTTATTAAAATTTATTATTATAGTATACAAACCCTTGAGAAATGTACCATTGTGCGGGTAAAAAGTTGAGGCACAACACGTGATAGGTGTTATATATATGTGTGTGTTTAATTTAACATTTGCATAATATTCATTTCTAATCATTGGGTAGTTACGAATAAGAATTCACCAGGTTGCCTCCAAGGTACAAGTTATGTACAAAGATAATTTTAAATGAATTTATTTGTTTAAAATTATGATGGATGATAATCTCAAGGAAATTTAGAAAAGGGTTTAAGATAAAAGGATTGATTAATTAAATATGACAATTAATTGATTTAAGCATGATTTATCTTAAACAAGAACAATTAAAGAATTTAATTCTAGTTTTATTTATGCATAAATATAGTTGCATGTATGAATTATCATGAGCTAGACCAAGACCTTTATATGTGGATGATTTCTTTTAATTAATTTATTTAAATTAAATTTGTTAGCCTGTGTGCGTTCTCCTCATTAATATGTAGGGCCTACTTGACCAATGTTTATTTTATGTAAAACCCCCTTTTACCCCTCACCTGTGTGTGAGTTAAAAAATACATATGTAATGGATGGAACTCCCAAGCTAGTAGAGGCAGTTCAAGCTGGAGACAAGATGAAACCAATCCCAGGAGATACAGAGGTGGATAGGTGGAAAGTTTTAAACACAAACCTAAAAGGTTCAAGGTGTTTCTCCCCTAGGGAAGGGTTAGTTTATCAACTTCTAGATAAACTAACCATTATAAAATCTCATGATCATGCCTTTTACTTCATTTTATTTCCGTCATATGCATAGTTTATCATTATGGATGTGTTGTTACGATCACATAATTAATGAATTAAACAAGCATGCAAGATGAAACTAAAATAAACTAGGCTTATGTGTAAATATTATCAATATATGGTTAATCAATTAAGTAAGTTCCACTTAATATTAACAAGCATGTGATAATGATAAAAATAAATTCATGCATAAGAGATAAAAAACCCTCAAATAAAATATTAAGTTAGAACAAGCCTTTCTTTACTTGATTAAGGGAAAAACTCAATAAAACTATGTATTTGACCAACCCCTATTGGGACACTTACTTTTATACAGGAATCCCTTATGAAAGGTTTCAGGTTGATTTAACCATATTACATCAAGAGGAGTAGTCATTGCTAGACTTGGTGTAATATTGGAGGTAAGAGTTGAGGAAATCAAAAGTCAGAAATTCAGGATTGGGGAGTCCACTCAACAGATCAAAGAGCTGTAAGTCTGTAGTTGGCAAAGAACTTCCTACCTAAATACTTAAAATAGCTTGACCAACCCTTGTTGGGGTTATACAATGGGGAATATGGATCCTTTCTGCTAGAATTTCATGGAAAATAGAAATTACGAGTTCAATAGTGAGGGCCATTGGGACTTGATAAAATAGTGGGAGACTTAATAAAATTAATTTATTATTTATCACAAAATGTAATCAAGAAAGTACTAATGATCTGCTCTTTTAATTGTAGAATAAAATGAAAATCTTGTCAACCACACTATACCTGCGATCAATTCTGGATAAAGACCACATCCTCACTGGCAGTAACTTCTAGGAATGGTTTAGATGCCTTTGGGTTATCCTATGACATGAACGAAAGTCTTACATGTTGGAGTCAACATTACTTGATCTGCCTGCCAAAGAGGTGAGTGATGAGGATAACCTAGTCTATGAAAAACATATGAATGATGCGACCAACATTTAATTTTTGATGATATCATCAATTTCTAGTGAGATCATGAAGTATCACGAAAACATGAATACTTATAGCATGATTGAGCACTTTTGTGGTCTTTACAAAGAGAGAGCAAGATATGAAAGGTTTGAGATCCTGATCGCACTGCGATTCACTGTTTCATTTTCACCCTTACACCACTATGCTAAACTTGTTTTATATTGAAAGTTATAAAAATAATAACAAATTTCATTCCATGTTTGAATCATTTATTTTGTGTTTATCACTGTTAAAAAGTTCAATGTTACTTGTTTTGATGACTCCATTATAGGAGGAGGTGATTTGGAGGACCCATGATGATGTCCAAGAAAAATGGGCCAAACTGCGCAAGATCCATGCACACCAGTGAAATAATCTGCACACTTCTCCTGAAACATGCATCCAATTGGACTGAAATTTTTTGGAATAGTCCAAAATTCATTGGGATATATTTCATATGAAGGAACCCAAGACATATTTGTAAATCTGGTGGTCCAACCGACCTGATATGTACAACACACCGAATTTGCACAAAGTCAAAAGTGGTGTGCTGTGATCTATCCATATCTCGCACTCCACTTGTCCAAAGGGTGCCAAACTTTCGGTGGAGATAGTAAAGAGGTGTGGATACAACTTTTTTATTTTCTTGAAAGCGATATAATGTTGTATGGAGGTCAAATCCCATGTGATAAGTGGTTTTAAGAAATCTGTGTGCTCAAAACCACCTTCCCATTTTCCTATAAATTGGAACCTTGGGCTCCCCATTTGTAAGTTCGGCCAAGGAGTGAAGTGCTGCCAATTTGGAGTTCCATGATATTCCTCTCCTCATCCTAGAAGTTCTGGAGGCCCCTATCCTTATAGGGGGGGTCAATAATGAATAAGGATTTCCACCCGAGCTTTATTTTCCTCCCGATGTTAAGCTAAATGGTGGGTGGTCATTTCGAGGGAGCTACACAAACTTTGGAGGGAATTACAACACTTTTTCTTCTATTGGTTTTGTGTAATTTTTGTGCTAAATATTTCACTTATTTCTTATCTTGACATGATTCTCCTCTGATTGCATTTCTATTGTTATAATTAAGTGAAACGCTTTTTATTTCAACACCGATTAGGTTGAGATTTCATGTGGGAATCTTGGGTTGTTCCGATTAGACAAGATAAGAGTCCTATTTATCTCACACATACATAATATTTCAGTATTCTTTGGTAGCCTTTATTCTCTATTCTTGATACCCAAACCTTGACAACATGATTATTGTGTCAAGGGTGGTTCTTTGAGCATTGTTTAAGAGGCAAGAGGGAAGCTGAGATCTTGAAAACCCTCAACCAAAGGATTCCATTAAACCATATGTATTTTTCAGAATGATTAACTCACCAAGATGTGTAGTGAACTTGAAATGATCTCCTTATCTCATAATTCTAAAACAAAACTTTTATTTATCAACTATTAAACTCTTTAAATCAAGTCATTTTCCATAAACTGTTTTAAAACTACCCCTCTTTAAGTACTTCTTATTAAAAACGCACACTCTAAACCCACCAACGCTCCTTAAGAGATGACCTAGGGTCCACCCTAGACTATAAATCAACCTTAAAAACATAATCAATTTGACGTGTCATGACAGCATGATCAGATCTCCAAGGCACTCTTTTAGAGTAAGCTTGGAGAGGGTACCCTAGTCGGGACTCATGTAGTCAAGATCATTGGCTACATTGAGTGCCTGGAGGTTCTAGGGTTTAAAATCCCTAAAGAACTGGGCACCGATCTTATTCTCACATCACTCCCTTAAATCTTCTCCAGCTTTGTTGTTAATTTTAACTCTAACAACATTGAGAGGACTCTATATGATCTTATTATCCTCATTCAACAAGTAGACAAAGATATAAAGGGTGACAAGCCTTCTAAACTTATGGTTAATAATAGGAAAGGGAAGGTAAAGATATTTAAGACCAAATATTCTTTACTCCCTTTCAAGAAAAATAAGATCAAAAGTGAGTCAAGGGAACAAGAGACTGTTTGTTTCGCATGTGGCAAGAAGGGCCACTGGAAGAAAAACTGCACCCAGCCTAAGAAGCATGTGGAAGCTTCAGGTGCATTTGTTATCGAATGCAATATATCTGTTTCTACAAATTGGGTATTATATATAGCTTGTGGTGCCCACACATGTATCCAAATGTAAAAACCAAGTAGATTCAGGAATATTGACCAAGAGGAGGTAGATCTATGAGCAACCAATAGAGTCGGACTTGCTGCTGTAGCTATCGGGGAGTACCACCTCATATTTCCAACAGGGATGATCTTGGTGTTAAAGGGTTGTTATTATGTGCCTTATATTACTAAAAACATTATTTCTGTATCCAGATTAGATACAGATGGATTTTTTTTTCAAGTTTGGAAATGAATGTTTCTTCTTTTACAAAGATAACATTTGTTTTGGTAGGGCACATTTATACAACGATCATTATGTGTTGGATTACACAAACTAAGTAATGAAAATCGATAACAAATATACTTCACATGACTCATACCACAACCAGCTTTGGAATCACCAGCTAGGTCATGTAAATGATAAATTCTTAACAAAGTTACATCAAGATAGATATTTAGATTCTTTTAAACTAAAACCACTTGGCATATGTCATGCATGTTTACAAGGAAAAATAACCAAATCCCCATTTACTGGGAAAGGTGAAAGGGATAAAGAGCTTATTGAATTGGTTCATATAGATGTGTGTGAACCATTTCCAGTTGAAGTAAGGGGAGGGTACTCATACTTCATAACTTTTACTGATGATTTTAGTAGATATAGATATATCTACTTAATGAAGTATAAGTCAAATTATTTTGATAAGTTCAAAGATTACAATAATGAAGTTGAGAACCATCTTGGTAAGAAGATTAAGAAACTATGCTAAGACTGAGGTGGAAAATATCTTAATCAAGACTTCATTGATCACTTATGGGAGTTTGGGATCCTATCCCAACTCACTCCTCCTTACACGCCCCAGTGGAATGGTGTGAGCAAAAATAGGAACCACACCTTGTTGGACATGGTGAGATCAATGATGAGTCATGCAAGTCTTCTATTATCCTTTTTGGGATATGCGTTACAAAAAATAGTGCACATACTAAACCAAGTACCAACTAAATCGATAAATGGTATTCCATATGAGTTCTGGAGTGTAAATAAAGCCATGTTATAAAATTTACATGTGTGGGGAAGCGACGCATTTGTTAAGTCCTCTTTAGGTAACAAAATTGCATCCCGAGACACAAAGTGTACCTTTATAGGATACCTCAAGAAAACAAGGGGATATTACCTATACAACCCCTCATACAAAAACGTTATAGTGGTAAGACACATCATATTTCTTGAGAGGGAGAACATGTCCAAAAGAGATAGTTGGAGCGAGATAGAATTTGATGAAGTCAGGGCTCAAGGTACATAAGAGTTGGTACAAGAATAGATTCCAAAAAGCCCCATGGAATAATGAACTATTCCATAGACACAAGAATTGTGTAGAAGTACAAGAGAGGTTAGAGAACTGGAACAATATGGTTTTATAGTTACCAAAAAAGGTGACTCGTTATTAGTTGATAATAATGATCCTCTAACCTACAAGGAAGCAGCAAGTGGCATAAATTTTGACAAGTAGCAAGAAGCCATGAATTCTAAAATGGATTCCATGTACCAAAACCAAGTCTGGATTTTGGTAGATCCTCCAGTTGATGTAAATCATGTTGGTTGCGAATGGTTATTCAAGAAGAAACTGGACATGGAAGGACAAGTCAGTACCTATAAGACACAACTGTTTGCAAAAGGGTTTAAGCAGCGTCAAGGAATTGACTACAAAGAAACCTTTTCACCCATTGCAATGTTGAAATCCATCATAATTATATTGGCCATTGCCTCTTAACATGGCTATGAGATTTGGAAAATAGATTTCAAAATAGCATTCCTTAATGGGAACCTTTAAGAAGATGTATATATGACACAACCTGGAAGTTTTATGACTCCAAAGGATTCCAATAAGGTATGAAAGTTGAGAAAATCCATTTACGTATTAAAGAAATCATCTAGGTCATGGAACATTCGTTTTGATGAAGCCATAATGGAATTTGGTTTTATCAAGAATGAATGTGAGCCTTGTGTCTAAAAATGGTTTAGTGAGAGTGAGGTCATTTATCTAATAGTATATGTTGATGACATATTACTTATTTAAAATGAGATACTAGTCTTACAGTCTGTTAAGGCAAGGTTGAATCAATGCTTCTTCATCAAGATCCATCGTGATATATCCAAGATATTGTTGGGCCTAAGTCAAAGTACATACATTGATAAGATACTGAAGATATTCAGTACGGAATAATCCAAGAGGGGATTATTGCCAGCGTCACATGACATTAATATTTCCAAAAAACGTGTCCTCAAACACATGAGAAAAGTAAGATAATTGAAAGGACTCCATACGCATCTGTAACACCCCGAGCTTCCACGATACGCCTCTCTTTCAATAATGCAATAGCTTGCATTGTACGCAAGTTCGAGTTCTAAAACACCGCGACTAATCAAAGTAGCCGTTATGAATAGTAATAACCACTTTTTAAAATTATAGAAATTTATATTTCAAACTGGACTTCACTTGTATTTGTAATATCTAAATTAGCCTATGTTGAATTTTTGGTATTTTTCTAAGAACTTCTAATTTTTTATGAATAGTGAAAATTACTTAAAAACAACTTTTTTAATCAAAATAATTTATAGTGATAAATTATACTATTTAGTGGTTTTAAAGTATAATTAGAATATATTTTTACCATTTTATCCAATGGTGGTCATTAGAATTAATTTAACATTGAAATTGGACATAAACAATTGTCAATCTTTTGATATAAATTGTTTTTTAAAAACACGCTATTTGTTGTAACAGCGGGAATTAATTATAAAATTAATTAATGCAACTTATATGTTTGGAATTTTTTAAAATAGACATAATTTTTGAATTTGGAATATCAATTATAGCTTAGGGTGAAATTTTGGCTTTGTTCTGAAAAACTTCAATTTTTGATGAATAGTGAAACCACTAAGTGGTAGTTAAATAACTGATTTTTCATTTAAATGAAATATTACCACTTCTGTGATTTGATTTTCAAAAATCTGACATACATGGTTGTCATTAAGAAGTAAAATGTGGTTCAATGAGATTAAAATAATTTTTGGTGAATAGTAACTTTTAAGTTCTTAATCGCGATTAGAGGTAATTAGTGTAGTTTAAGGTAAAAATAATGTTTTAATAATATGAGATGGGCTTGAAACTTGTCATACTCCTATTGGATGAGTCATGGCCGACCAAGACAACCCATGGGTCAACTTGGGGACCCCATGGAGCCACTTTAGTTGGAAAATGACATTAATATATATTTATTTAATGTTAAAATTAAATTGACACAAACATGAGTTATTTTACTAAAACAGTTTTTAAGTGGGGTTAAACAAGTCCAAATTTTGATTATAAGTATTCATTAGAAAGATAAAAAGATTTCCTACATCATAGTATTTTTTTTATAATTTTTAGACATTAAATAAATTAAATTATTTATGACATCACTATGATGCGACGATGACCTCATTATTTAACGATTTAAATAAAATGAGAAGATAATGCAAAATCCAAGGCTTAAACTTGTCCAAAGCATATTTGATGAGAAGATTTCGAAACCTTATCACCTTAGCCTCGAATTATATAAGTGTGGGACCTTTAGAATCCGAAAAGCATTGTGAAATAATGTAACATTTCAATCTTTCCAAAAGTGCCCCTCCTCTCCACTTATAAAAGGCCCCCACCTCTCCCACCTTATTCACACCTTAAATCCATTTGTCTCGGAGAAACTCTGCCCAAATACTCTCCCAACTTCCCCCTATTACTCCTAGAATCCTCACTTTGGGCAGAACGCTTCCCAAGGAAGCCTTTGGATCAAATCAAAAAGAGTTACCCGATTTTGAGGTAATGTCTTCGCTAATGTTGTTTTGTTTTATTTTTCTTCTCCAACCCCCTAAAATCTTTTTATTCATTTCTTTTGTAACAACACCAGTATCCTCAATATACTATGATGTTGTTATAAGAAGTATTAGAGCTACACTTACACACACCCACATCTAATGGTTAAAGAACATACGGTTTCTGTGGATGACGAATTTCTGCCTCACGAAACGATGATTGTTCAACACTCATATAACACCTTCAAAGGTGGCCATTAAGATGTAACTATTTTTATATATGATATATAATATGTTTATGTTTTACTTATGCTTCTGTATTTCTCATTTATGGCATACTTTATGATTTCCATTATGGGTAAAACACGATAATTTCATTTTAGGAAGTGCGGACTACCGCCCCCTCAAAGTGATTTGAATCGTTAATGACATATGTGGGATGTATAAAGGATGGATTAAATGGTATTATACACTATATTATACTGTAATTATATTATAAATTTATATCATTATGATTTCATTCCATTAAATACGAAATAGAAATGAAAGTATCGTTCATGCGTACGTACGGCTTACCGTCTCCATGAACGGTGCATTTCATTTCTTACCTCTAAATGTTACGTAATATTATGAATGAATGTATATAATGGATATATAAGATATATAGGATATCTAAATAATGAATATAATTCTGGAGATAATGGATATTCTACCACATAAACAACTTGTAATTATAAGAAGTTTATTGTTGACTCAAGTACCAAAGATCGGAAAAACAACCGTTATTAACTTAAATAATTACATAATGTTCATAACATTGTAATAAGTGATATAAAAAGGATAATTAATTGAAAATGGTTCTTAATAAGGTATATATTAACTCTAGTTTATTATTCAGGAGGTTAAAGAACGGTTGAGTCAAGTCAGACACAAGGTAATGGAATTTCTTAACCCAATTTTCACTCTTTGGGTTAATCTCCTAATTTCAAATTATGTCATGATATTATTATGTCTTATATTGTATTTGTACATTATTTATGTGTACTTATAGTGAATACAAATTATATATGTACTTTATTTAAAAAAATGATCTTTTTAAGGACTTCGTCTCAATCCCCTTTCATTGAGGCATATTTGGTTTTATACAAAACTTTCTTTTATACGGTGTATAAACCCCTTTGTCTTTTAAGTTTATTCAAAAGGAATCTTTTTATATGAAGCGTTTTACTAAACGACAAAAAGGGAATGTTTTTCTTTCCGTACTTATGCGGCGACAATGACTTCTCCGCCGCTGTGACCATTATTTGAGTTTCGGCTTCCTCTACAAGCCATCATTTTTGTTAATGAAAAATAAATACAAAGTTTTAACTTTCTTTTATTTTGGTATTGAAAATGGTTTTGAAAGCATTTTTATTATATCAATGTGTTGTATTGATATCTTGTGATTGAAATGTGGAAATGTTATGTTTTCTTTATGCATGTTTTATGTGATACGATTATGTTATGGTTTATGATATGTTTAAACCTATTCATATGAGGAATGCATTGGACTTAATAAGTGACGGGTGGAGCCCGCTGTAGCTCCTCGATGCATCGGCAGGTCTCATGAGACAAACTAGTGTCTTGGCACGAGGCCTTGACAAAATCTTATTTGTGGTCTTGGCACGAGGCCTTGACTACGTGGTTATGATAGTCTGGCATTATGCATTCCATCATTATGAAAGTGGTTATTGATATTGCATGTGATTATTCTACCAGTAGAATATCCATGTGAAGAATTAAATGGCATTATCTCATTTTACTTTTTCCATATTATGTTGAAGTTCATGTTTAAAAGGCTTTTGTTTTAGTTATACATTGCCTTAAATGTTAATGTTTATTTATGAAAGCTTCCGCAATATTGTTATCCTTACTGAGCATCTGAGCTGACCCCTTTCAATGTTTTAATATTTTCTAGGATGTGAAGAAGTATTTTATGAATGACCTGCAGGGATAGTCAGAAGAGGATATGAGTGTGGACTATGAAGACTTTGTTATTAGTTTTTCACTTTATGATGTAATGTAAGACTTATGAATGTATCTAGTGTTTCCAAGGATACTAAACTAATCGGTCTTTCGAGACTTGATATTTTGTGATCATGCCAATGTTACGAAGTAATGTACCGACTCTGGGTAGCTAGGGTCGGGGCGTTACACATCAGTGATTGGGTGAGTCATGTATGACATGCTATGTACAAGGCTGTATGTCGCCTATGCATTGAGTGTGGTAATCATATATCAAGATGGCCCAGGTGATCACCATTGGATGGCAGTCAAGACTATCCTAAAGTATCTGAGGTGTACTAAGGATATGTTCCTGGTTTATGGAGGAGATGAGGAACTAGTTATCAGAGGATATGAATATGTTACTTTCCAGACTGATAAAGATGACATGAAGTTGTAAACGAGATACATATTCACTTTGAATGAAGGTGCAGTAAGATAGCTCAAAGCAGAGTGTGGTCGTAGATTCTACATTAGATTCCAAGTATATTGCAGATTCTAAGGTAGATAAAGAAGCATTTTGGATGCAAAACTTCATCCAAGAGCTGGATGTGATACCTAGAAATAAAGATCCCACCACACTGTACTGTGATAATAATGCAGCGGTGACTCTCTCAAAAGATCCAATGTCACATCAGCGGACGGAGCATATACTTTAGAAGTATCATCTCTTGAGGGTTTTTTCTCAGAGAGGTGAAGTTAGAGTGAGTGGTATTTCTACAGAAGACAATGTGGAAGACCCCTTGACTAAAGCCTTGACTTAGTAGAAACATGATCTTCATGCGAGGTCCAGCGGACTGAAAGTCATAGGCAGTTGGCTATAGTCTAAGTAAGAGTTTGTTAGAGTTTGTGTCCTAGAACCAACTATTTTTACTTTGATTACATGGATATTTAATGTATTTAAATATTAAACATCATACTGCATATTGTTCATTGTTCTGAATGACTATGGTGTAATAATGTTCTAGAGTATTTGTTGCATTGATAAGGTCATGATAGTTCCCCACTATGATGAGAAACTTGAAATGCTATAACAATATTATTAAATATAGTTTTGTAGTTGGATGACATACTATTATGGGACACATAGCATATAGACCATAATGTGTGAGTAATCGTAAGCAGATGAGACTTCCTCTCATGAAGTTCGCACTTGGTAATCTTCAAGATAGGAGATTATGAGAACAAACCTGCCACTAGAAATTCTTCATGTTTTGGTGTCATTGGATATTCCTATCTACAAGCATGTATAATGATCCTTATAATTTAAGATTATCATTAATACATGTCATGACTCACGTACTTTGATTTAATGATGAAAACCATCACACAAACAGTTAGCAGGAAGTAGGGTACGTTTGGTGCGTCACGAGTGGCATGTTATTAATGGATAAGTCGATGAAGGATTTGTCCCTTCCATTTATAGAAGTTGATATCTCGGCCCTTTGATTGAAATAGAACCTTCTTGCGAAATTCCATGTCCATGGTGTAACAACAAGTTTATTTCAGGTAGTCAAAGAACGATGTATCAAGCACAAAGGTTGATGACACTATCATGAAATCTTTTTGATGAGATATTGAGACACATGTATTATATTACACAATGAGCATTCATATGTGGATGTCGTTGATGTGAATTTAAGTTATTTCTCTTGGGTGCATTGACCCATTGCTAGACAGTACTCTTGGAAATTAGGAAAGCTCACCTAATTCCAACTAGAAATAACACTAGAGGGTCACACACTAAGTGTTTCTAGTGGTCTCGGTTAAATTATATTTGAATTTAATTAATGGAATAAATATTATTCTCATGAAAATTTAATAATTTTATTCAAGTTAAAATGATTTCATAAATTAAATAAATATTTATTCACCGGATTGTGGGTAAAATATATTTATTTATTTTATTGAACATTTAATAAATATTTATTTACTAGTTTGTAAATAAAATATTTATTTAAGAGAATAAATTATTTATTTATTTATTCGGGTGTTCAATAAATGGAAGTGGAGTTTGATTGGACCAAGTCTAGTCCAATAGTAAAATAATTATTTGCAAGATGGTAAATAATTATTTAACTTGTTGGAACAAATTAAAATAATAATAACAACACTGCTATTATTTTGTGATGCAGAATTTTAATTTATATTTCCTTTTTGCGCAAGTTGGTGCACCATAAATAATGATGTGATATTATTATTAAAATCATGAGTTTTATCTAAGGTTATGAATGTATTTAATTTATGTTACACAATTAAATATTGTAACTGAAGCTCTATGTTGATAAATAGACACATACGTCTATTTTGCCACGTACCGAACTGCACGCCTGGTGAATTAAGAATTGTTGAGCTAAAAAATATCTCCTGAATCCTCTTCTCACCCCTCTCAAGAATGAGATGCATTCTTCAAGGATGAAGAAAAAGTGATCAAGAACGACCAACACAAGACACTCGCTTCTCTGTGCTAGCACCCAGAGAATGAGTAGTGTCGATCGGAGGCCATCGGAGCACATGTGGATCACTGCTAGAGGGATTTTTGTTTGGATCCTCGCAAGCGCAATGAGATAATACGAAAGGGTCATTCTGGATGATCAACATCATCAACAAAGAAAATACCGAATATCCATGTATTTTTTTCTTTATGAAACTAATTAAATTAATTATAAACATGATGTTCAAGATCCTCTCTATAGGTTTTGAGCCTCTTTCTTCTTTATCTAAATCTTTGATTCTATTCTATGGAGACTGGTGTTCATCAATGTATTGATCCCAAAATAATCATTGATCATGGTAAAAATTAAAGTTGGGCACCGGACCAACCACACTTCTGCTGTTCCCAAAACCTGCACATTTTTTGGTATATGACATTATGAGTGACTAATGTTATTTGGAGATAATTGTTAAATTAATATTAGAAGAATATGTTATGAATTACCTCTAATTTTTGGGTTCCAAACATGGTTGGGAATATTTTGAATAATTTTAAGGTTATTTATTTATCAAATGATCTAAGTAAAACTTTGGGTGTTATTATAAAGGATTTAGAGATTACTATTTTATTTCATCATATGAATGTTTATTCATTTTGGGAATTACCTTAAAATGTGATAAAAATTTGAATTTTGGTTAATGTATAAAGATAGAAGGAATAAATTTTTATTCTTTTGTTGATTATGGGATCCATTAGATGTTGATTTTAGTGTACCAAGCATGAAAAAATCATATTGAATACTCATCATTTGGAGAAAAAATGAGATTGCAGTGGAAATTGATTAAATGATGAAATTATACTTTTCAAGTATGAATATTTCCATACGTTGTTAGTCTATAGGTCAAAGGAATTCTTAAACTTTAGGATAAAGGGATATTTAAATATAAATTTTTTCTTATTACCTTCATTTCTAATAAAAAATTTATTTTTTTAATCCATTATTGATTTATGGTTTTGTGGTCATTAACTTTCTCATAAAAAAGTTTTCTACCACTTTCCATCATTTTGAAATTCCTTTTTTTCTCCATGTCCATATTTTAACATCCCATTAATGTTCTCATATTTGGAAACCTTATTATGTGTTATTCTATATTATTATCATTTTTCCATTTTCCTCTTTTATAAAGTAAGTTTTATTAACCCTTTTTATAATGTGGGTTTTCAACATAGGTATTTTCAAATTTCAAACCCTCGATTACCATGTTAAATTTAAAATTGTGAGGATTCAAATTTTTAAATTATAGATAATGTGACACCCTAAGATTTTAAAAAAGAACACTTTGTTCGATAGTGTATACAATACACAACATGGAGCTTAAACAAACCATGGAATATTATTTTTTAAATGTGACCATTATAACCTAGATGTTAAATTGGAAGGTATGAATAATATTAACCTAATTATTAAATATATATAAATTTATTACTCAATAAAACTTTATTTATTAATTCATAATAAATAAATACTCATTTTTTTAGCAAAGTCATTTTATGTTTCAAAAATATGTTTTCTTCAAAAATGATTTTATTACATTTTTTTGTGTGGATAATATAATTATTTTAAGACAATTTTAGAAAATTTATTTTATAAAAATTAAATCATTTTTTAATCATAAAATCAAAATTATCTTAGGTTTATTTTTTTTATTTTTATGAAAAGATTAATTTTTTAATGAATAGTGAAAAATAGCGATTTTTGTAAAACTGTCATTTATTTTCAATGAAAAGTTTCATTATGATTTGAATTTTACATTAAATTAACATATATATTCTTTAATTATATATAATATAATTAATTAAATTTTAATCAATATTATACTTGATTCTGGTATAAGTTCATTTTTGAGCTTAAAAATGCATTTTTTCTAAAAACAGTTTTTCACTGCATTTTGCGTTTTAATCTGAAATTAATTTCTGAAACTTATAGAAATTGAATCTTGAAAAACATATCCCATATTTTTAATTATTAGGTTCAAATTTGGTAAATAATTCCCATTTATTTTTATTCATTATAAATAGTAATCAAAGTAAACTTTTGTTACCATGGTAAAGATAAATTGAATAATTAAGGTTAAAAATAATATGAAAAGGTCTCAAAATCAACCCAACAGTTTACTATATTTAATTTTACAAGTAAATTTCACCCATAATTATCAAAAATTAAAAAATGGGGCAATTTATTTCCACATTCTTTTGATTATAAATTTTATATTATTTTATGTAAATAAAAAATAAAAAATGCCACTCTCTTATTTTTAATATATATAATATTTTTTGATAGGGATAAAAACAAATTAGGTTCAGTTATATATATTTATTTGAAATATGAATTATTTATTATCATGGTAATTTTTTTTTAATTTTTAGTGATGAAATAATTGCCTTACATTCTTACACAATACCAACATAATACTTGTGCAAGCAGTAAAAAAATCAAGTAAATGATTTTAAAGACTCTAAAAATAAAATTTTAGGTGAATTATAGTGTAAAAAAAATTATAAACATAAAAATAACAGATTTTTGGATATTTCAAAGGTTTATTTTTTAAAATCCATTAATATCTTCTTGTATTTAAAGTCAAAGTAAATGAATAGTGTAAAAAATGACATTAATGATATTTTATTAAATTATTTAAAAATCATAATAATCTTGAAATAGAACAATTAAGATGATAAATGGTCTAAAATTTCACACCTTAGCTATTTATGAGCCAATTTTTTCCTTATAAGTAAAATTATAACTCTTTGACATTGAAAAAATCATTACCACGGTTAAGGTTAAAATTGGTTAACCAAGGGGTTAAACCAAAATATAAGGTTTAAAATAATATCTAAACCTTTATAAATTTGTTTGTATGATTAAATTAAGATAATATACTCATTATATTCTAATATATTTTATTTTGGAACCATTTTACATGAGTGAGACATATATTATATTATAATATTTCATGTATTTCCAAAAATGACATTAATGATATTTTATGATAAACAATAGTTTATTAAATGATTTAAAATTCATAAAAAACCTATATTAATAAAATTTAATTTATATTGTTTAAAATATCAATCATTTTCCATTTATATGTTATTTTTTATTTTATAGTAACTTTCTTGACCCATAAAAAGTAAAAAATATTGATATCATGGTAATTGTCAAAAGGGTTAACAGAGAGTTAAAACAATGAGATAAAGGTGAAAAAATAATATAAAATTGTCCAAATTTTATTATATGAGATTATTTAGGCTTCTCATAGTCCTATATTCTAATTATATCAATTTTTATTCACTTGAACATGAAAATTAATTTATATTACTTTAAAACTTTAAGAAATTCCAAGAATGCCCCTCCCCTCACTTATAAAAGGGAACCTCCTATCCACTATCCTTAATAGATTTTGAGCACTCTATATCAGAAAATACCTACCCAAATACCTTCCTAACATCCCTACCTATGTTCTAGAGGTCTTAATTTGGTAATAATACCAACCTTATATTTCTTAACGTGTAAAGTAGAGGAGGTTGTCCGAAGAAGAGGTATAACTTTCAATTGAATGTTTTAGTTTTATTTCTTCTTCTAAATCATTAAAATATTCTTAAAAAATGATGAAATAATAACAAAATTATCTTCCATATACTTATATGTTGTTATGTTAATGTAATAATCTATATCTATCTCCTTTTTCCCATCAAGGAAATGAATCCATCATTCATGTGTATGGCGGACTACCGCCTCATGAACTGATGCGATATGTTTTCCATAAAAACCTCTTATGGATGAATATAAGGATGTATTTAATATATATATATATATATTATATTAATTAAATATTTATAATTTTTAGGTCCACTAGGCTAGATACCCTGAGAGGGGGAGGGGGGTGAATCAGGGTATGACAGATTAAAACAACTGCCCCTATGATCTTATTTTGTTGTTATAAAAAACTATCTTCTATATACTTCTAATTTTAGAGTATGAAAAAAATATTAAAGCATGCATATGAAACAAAAATTTTACTTGGTTCACCCTCACTGGGCTACAT
Organism: Viscum album; assembly: GCA_963277665.1. Taxonomy (NCBI): domain Eukaryota; kingdom Viridiplantae; phylum Streptophyta; class Magnoliopsida; order Santalales; family Viscaceae; genus Viscum; species Viscum album. The sequence continues at coordinate 1,564,707,026 of OY728161.1, forward strand.
TCAAGGATCATACACCGGTAATGTGCCGATGTACCAAATCTACTAAAAGCGCACTACTGTTTACAAGTTCGAAGTGGAATCACTGTCCCTCCTGGTTTACAACCAATCACAAATGAAATATCACTATTCTCTCAACTGAAGTGTGCTCACTGCTTCTTCAGTAGATCTAATCACAGTTTAAAGACTTGCAGGTCCTCTCATTATCTCTAATGAATGCATCCTTCACTGTATGTAGATGCTCTGTTGAAGTCCAAATATCATCCACTAATGAATACCCATTTTTCACTGATCACTAGGAAACAACCTTTGGGAAATACCTTTGCAAATATCCCCACTTCATGAAGCTCCCAATTTTGAAAAGCTCCGACAAGACTTCACAATTCTCTAACCTCTTCGTGGAGCTCACATGTTCGTAGAGTTCATAGGTTCACAAAGCTCACTAGACCAAAGAGCTCTCTAGATCGAAGAGATCTCTAGATCACAGAGCTCACTAATTCATAGAGCTCACACTGGTCTTTGTGATTTCACAAAGATAAACAAGCCTTTGCGAAGCGCACATCCTCCTCAAAGCTGAACCGGCCTTCACGGTGCACCTTCCTTTCACAGAGCTCAACTACCTCCGTGAATTCTCTTTGATTTTGTGAAGCTCCCTGATCCGCGAATCTCCTTCGTAATTTGAGAGTTTATGTTTTTTGTTTGATCTATCTACTTTTCACGAGGGGTTTGAGGTCTATTTATAGGTGATTCCACCGACTCAATAAACTTCAGTACAAAGTCCACACCATGTCAGCTCAAATTGCAAATCTCCAAAATTCCCATATAAATTCACTCTATATTGCGAAGAACCATGACAATTTTCAGATCTCAAATCTCATCGTGATCGTGGAGCATTCCATCAATTTCTTTGCATCACTGCCCTAATGCTCCCTAGAAATGCTCTTCACCTCTTCTGTTCACAAATCTCTTTGTAATCGTAGAGATCACCATCAACATTCTTCATGTTATTGCGAAATACAATTCATGAATCCCATCTTCGCAAAACTCATGCCTTTGCTATATTTTGATGATATCTTTAAGGAAATAAACTTTTCATGATGCCCACCAAATCCAAAATTTTGGACCCCAAAAATTTAGCAAACATTGTAAAATAGAACCACCTTGTATGTGTTCTTTTGTACTAACTCTAGATGTTCAATTCCTTTGTCATGGTTCTTTGTCCACATGGATTGTCAACCACATATCTAGAACTTGACAATTCACCATGAAAACCTACTTTGTCAACAAACACAACCAACACAAAAATTCTGTAATGATACCTTGAGGGATTTTTTCCCAAAAATAATTATATAAAGATAATACATCATTTACTTTCTTATCTTTCCTTTTATTGAAGAATAATAATGTCATTCATGTGCACATGTGGATTACCACTTCCACAGAGCGATGTGATTCGTTTTTGGTGACCACATAACATGACTGCTGTATATAAGTTTATTTAAAGAAATAATATTATATTTATGATATTATCATCTTTATATAAAGATACAAAATACTTACCTTATTTATATAATGATCATTGAAAAAATGGAAATGTTACTCATGTGTAGGTATGATCTAATGTGTCCATGATTGTAATGTAATTCATTTTTCATAACTATATTTAATGGTTGGTTTTAAAATTATAATTAATGTATAAAAATGATAATTATTTCATGATTATTATTTCTAAGATTATAGAATAATTATGACCATATTAAACTTACCAAAGTCATTTTGGACATATGATATAAATATCGTCGAAAGATCCCTCTTGAACTTATTTGATTAAGTAATTGTATATAAAATGGTAACAAATAAAATAAAATGAATAATAAAATTGTAAAATGTTCTTAAGAAAATAAATAATTAACATATGTTCATTATTCAAGAATATAAGGAATTTACATGACGATTCAGACTTGAGGTAAGAGACACTTTAACTTAAAACCTCATTTTAAATATTTTAAAGTCTTGTTTTCTAAATATTTTTCTTCCATGTACATATTCTTAAAATTATTTTATGGATTTATTTATATATACATAAATGAATTATAATGTAAATTGTATGCCTCTTTTTAATTTCTTACTAGTGTTTTCAAAAGTAATATTTTAATTTATTTTATATGGAACATTTTTACTTTATTTAAAAAATGAAAAAGGAACATTATATTTTAATGTATACAACATCAATGGATTTTATTTCCACCAAAACCATTATTTTATTTTTTTATTCCTTTATAATCTTCCATGTGTTCTTCAAATAAAAACCCTTATTTCCAATGTTCTGGGTATTTTAGATTTGAAAATGGATTTTTAAAATGGAAAGGATATTTCAATATCCGAAAATGTTTTTCATGTGGTTTTAAAGGAATTTTTTAGGGGTTATAGGATGAAATGGTACAAGAATAAAATGTTTTATTCATGATATGGTACTTTATTATTATATATGATAATGGGTAAGCCTAATACAACTTATATGAATGGATGAGATCTATACATTTTATACATCGGGTGATCTTCATATAGATCTCTAATGCATTGGGTAATGTTCCTTATCTTCAAAGGATAAAAGGAGGGATTTGACCAGGGTGTTTTCTCTCATAGATTTAACTAGGCTCTGGTTATCTCTGACATGAGTTTAACATGGTTTATGAATATAATTTTCTAAGTTTCCTAAAAAGAGTTTTATTTTCTTTATATGGGTTTTAATGATTTTCTTAAGAAAAAAGTGTTTTTTTCATGTGGATATGATTTATTTCATACACTCAAAGAATATTATGATAAAGACAAAAAATTTATGGGTTTTCATGTTTTTAACTAGACTAATAGATTTCATACTCTTATATCCCTTACCGAGCTTTTTTTACACATCCCATTCTTTCAAAATATTTTTAATAGGGCCTAAGGATGAGTAGAAAAGTTAATAAAGTTAGAGTTTTAGATATGGAAGTTACATTGAACAAATAAATCATGTCTTTATAAAGAACTTATTTTTTTTTGGAAAATGGATACTTTGTGGAAGTGTCCACTTTGAAAGTGTTTTCCATAATTCTCTAAAACTCTAAACTTGAAAGATCTTTAGGGGTGAAAGAAAGTGAATTTTAGTCCAAATACACTTGAATATGTAAGTTTGATGTTATATATTATAGGTAGCTAAAATTGGGAAAATTTTATTAGTATCAAAGCCATAAATATAAATATTATTTTTTAGTATCGAATCCAGGAGTGTGGGTCCAAGTATTTTATAAAATACCTTTTATAAAATTCCAATCAGGCCTTGATACCTCTTGGAAGAACCAAATCATGAAATATATATTTCAAAATATAACATGGTTTAATGTTTTTAAGGAAATTATTTTAAATTAAAATGAAACTCAATTATATCCTAAAAATGTTTAACACTCCTGATATGAATACCAAACACTATTTAAACCCTATGTTAGAACTCCACTTTTAAAAACTGAATCTCATAAACACCTAGGGAGCATCTCAAGTAACTCAAGAATCATAAAAATAATCTTTAATTAAACCAAGAACCCTCATTTTTTTAAATAATAATCTTTCATAATAGTTTAAGAAACCAAAACACCCATCATGGGTTAAGAGATAAATTCAAAAGTTCTAATTAGGAATTTAATAAAACACTAGATGTGAACGAACCTTTAAAAAATATTTAAACCTCAAATAAAAATGGAAACCCTTTCACATGCCATGAAATCCAAAGATAAATAACTTACTTTACTAAAAACTTTTAAAAATACTTATTAATGTTCATAAAACATTGAAAACTTATATTATAAATCACAAGTAACCATGTTTCTAAGCATAAACTATCTTACGCAAAGAAAACCTACCTCAACATGAGTGTGTATGGTACATACCTTTTGAATATGGGGAGAGGAGGACCTAAAGAATAATCCCTAAACCTTAACATAAAGAACCACAAGATATTTAGACTAACCCTCACCTAGGGTTCAACCAACATAGACACAATAAGAGAAAGAAGAAGCATGAGAATAAGGATAAGAGAATGAGAGGATAAAAGATCCACTAACATTGAGAAATACACATTGAAACAAAGAAGAACCTAATAAAATCAATGAGGAAGGGAGGGTGTGACACCCAGAACCATAATTTACCAATTTATTTATTATTTTTCTTTTTATTCTTGAGTTTTAGGCCTACTATTTTTTTATTTTTTTTCAAAACAAAAAAATTGGCCCACCGCAGGTAACCGTATGGTCAGTAGTTACCATCTAGAGCCCATGCGGGTACGTATGAAATTCTAATAGATTTTTTTTCATTGTTGGTGCACAATTTGAAAAATTGTGCACCAACTATGTGATACACCCAAAAATTTTAAAATGTAAAATTACCTTTTTACCCTTCCCCTCTTTTAACCTAAATCACACATCCCTATCTTTTATTCATCTCCCACTCATAATTCATGGCTGGGACCCCCATACATGCACCTATCATCCTCCTACTTTAGTCCATCCAACGACCCGAAGGCCTTCAATTTTTTTTATTTAAAGAAAAACCCCTTTTAAGGGAAGAAGGGGGGAACCCTAACAGACATCATCGACTTAAAAAAAATCACAACCCAAAGGTCTAGCGAGACAAACCAAACTGACAACATGGAACAATGCCTCCACAACATTTGATTGTGATAAAGCTCTCCACCAGTGCAAGGTTGAATGGAAATCAAGTGTCCTGTGTCAAATCATAGGTTTAGTCTAATGGATAATTCCATTACCACTCAACATCCAAATCCATAAATCACTGCAATGATGAATTCCTAGATCTGGAACCTCCTCTAGGGCCTGATCTACATGGTTGAGTCTGGGTGCACCACCAAACTAACATACCTCACACAAGAAACCCTTACACCATTCTGCAAACACAAATCTCTAACAATGACCATCTTGGACCACCCCCTCTATCCTCCTCAAGACACCCCTATCACCGTAGCCACAAAATCCTGGAAGACAATCCAAAGAACATGAGTTCAAGCCATCTTCACCTAGGACTAGATGGCCCAACCCCGTGCTGATGGAACACCACAGATGAGGTATTTTGGGTCGTCCTGAACCAAAAACGCCACTCTGGGCATGGATCTGCTTCGATCGAAATCGCGGATACACCCTCAACAGGTGTCGGAACAAGCGACATGGTGAAAAGAACATAGATAAGGACCAATGACGATGAACTAAAACAACCCAAACCAGATACAAATAGTAGAAAAAATTCACAACATCCACAAAATAAATTCCTAAAAAAACTCCCAGAAGTCGAAAAATGAGAACCTCCCACCTCTGGAGCACTGTGTATCTAACATCGAGCTGCACCTGGATGCACCTGACTAGTCGAGCAATTCAAACCGATAGATCAGAGCTACACCATCTTTCATCGCCATCGGGAGGAGACAAGCATGCTGGGCCAACCGCTGAAGCACCGCCGAAAGCAGAAATGCCGAGCACAAAGCCAGAGAAGTCTGCACCGATCCTTGACAATGACTAAAGGAAGCAAGCTGCACCAATCTAACCGTCACTATTCTACTGAGAAGCACACCATAGAACATCCCTGAGGTGATGAAACCCATGCTAAGATGAACCCAAGGCCACTGCAAGCTGATCCCATCTCGAAGGGGGAAGGAGATATGAGGTCGAGAGAAACCCTAGATCCGTGGTAGAGGGGGAAGACACCACTTTGAGGCCACCCTTATTCACACCCATACTCCTCCTTTATTTATTGTCTCATAACCTAGTGATTTTGAGTGGGATCTCCTCAGGTTAGGATTTCTCATTCTCCTCCAATTCTTTATTTTTTCTTGTTTTCCTCCCTCCCCCTCACCGAGATTAACCCTAGTTCAAACTTTATATGGGTTTTTTGGTTTTTATTTTTCATAGATTGGGTTTTTAGGGTTTGAGATCTCAATTTCGGGTCCCCTTTAAACCATATTTGAAGCTTTAGACCTTTTTTCATTAATTTGAGGTTGGTTTTCCCCATGCAAGACTCTTTAATTTTAGAAACATTAATTTATTGTCATTTAAATTTATATTTTTTGTTCCTAATGGTAGTATTATATGTGTTCATGGAAATTTTAAAGGAAAATTTATATTTAAATTTGGTTTTCATAGAAAGTGAATAACCTTTATATTTTTTTATTAGTTTAATCTAGTTTCTTTTTATCCATTTACAATAATAATTTTTGAAATTATCCAAATGGATGTTTAAAAGTTATTTTAAAAGTAATAAATGTATCCTTGGTTTTAATAGATTTTTAAAGCTTTTATTTGGACATTAATAGTGTGTTTGGTTTTCAAAGTAAGGATTTCAAACTATTAAGTGTTTCAATAAAATTTTTGAAATATAAATGTGGTTCATTTGTAACCCATGCGATAAATCTTTTATGTTATCATTGATAATTACAAACTTATATATGATAAAATATATAAATAAATTTATGTACATATTCACACAATAATGTGTGAATATGTGCATTGATATGAAGTGTATTTATTTATCTAAATGTATTGTGTGTAAGGATAAGCGAAGGGTTTGAAACTTAAATTGTATATTTTAAACTTGGGTTTCAAATGAAATTATCAAGGGATTTTTTTGAGAAACTTTGAGATGATTATTATTTATGTATGATTTTTATGTGATAAATATTATCTTGCACTTTTTATTAGTTTTTAGGAACCTTGGATACTTGGGTAGGTGAACTTGTATAGGATGGGTTCCCTTTACATTACCTATACTAGTGAAGTATGTATATGTCACCCCTTCATTGGAAAGTGAAATGTTACCATCATTTCATCTAAATTATACTGAATTATATTCTAGGTGACCCTATACCTAGTCTCCTATAGGGGTTCTCTCATAACATTAGTTTTTCCCTTTACGATTAAAAATGTTAAAATTTTTAAAGAAAAGTTTTGACACTAAATTCTTTATTATAAGTGTCATATATTTCCTGGAATGTTTCAGAACTTGGTTAATTAAATGGAAGATTTATTTATTTTGAAAAAAATGAATTTAAAGGAAGGACTATCATGATTTTTTGTAAAATTGAAAACCAAAGTATATTTTGTAATTTATTTTTAAACTAGATTGAAATGGATCTTATATTAAAGGGTAATCATGTGAAGAGGTAGGTGGTAGTCTACTAGGAATTTTCATTCTCACCCCTATATTATATCTTGATTTCAGGTTCTAGTTAAGCTTATGATCACTCTGGGAGCATTTATATATTCAGGACTAGTTGGTGACCCATGGTCATATGTAGGTATGCTGGTCATTTTGTTTTATTTAGTTTACTTTGTCACATCGGATAAATATTTTTTTTATTTCCTTTACTTCTAAGGGTGGTTCATTATATATGGAGACCCATCCAATAGCCAGTGGTGTGTTATTATCCTTTCTTCTAGATACCAATGGAGTATATTCTATGTGAACCTATCTATATTCTCCCATAGGGGTTATCTTCTAACATTATTTTTTTCCTTTATGATTAATTTTTTTACATTTGTAAAGTATAGTTTTGAAAGTAAATCTTTTATTATAAGTGAAATATTTTTCATGAAATGTTTCATAGATTGGTTTATCAAATGGATGGGTTATTTATTTTGAAAAAATGAATTAAAATGATAGCCTCTCATGAAATGTTTTAAAATTTAAAACCAAATTATATTTTTAATTTATTTTTAACCAATATTGAAATAGATATTTTATTAAATTGTAAGCATGTGGAAATGTGGGTGGTGGCCTACTAAGAATTTTCAAGATCATGCCTATATTATATCTTAGTTTTAGGTTTTGGTTGAGATTATTATCACTCTTGGAGTATTTATGTATTCAATAATGGTTGGTGATTTATGGTTACCTGGAGGCATGTTGGTTATTTTATTTTATTTAGTTTAATTTTTCACATAATCAAAATAGCCTTTTTTTATTTACTTTTATTTTAAGGGTGGTACATTATAAATGTATAGTTATGAAGACAAGACATTGGATTTAATGTACAATGAAGTTATAGGCAAGTTAATGGATTTCATTTACTTTAAATTGTTTCAATTATTTATATCTGCTTTCTTGTTTTAGGTAATTTGATTTGGAATGGATGTTCGACTTAAGAGTAGGTCATGATAGAATTTATAATTAATTTAAACTACTTATTTAATTTATTTTATTTATAAATTGTGTTTCCTAGATTATCAAGAACTTTTTCGATCCCATGGGAACTGATAAAACCCTTCAGGTTTATCATAGGCTAACCTAGGTGCCTGGTTCAAGGGTGAATTGAAGCTTGTTTGTGATAGAGGGGGAAATGCCTAGGGTTTTATCTTGGTTAAGTCATGTAATTGAGGGAGGTGAGGGGATATAGAGGGTTTAATTTGGGGAGGAGTATAATTGGTATTTCAAATATTTTAAAACATGGATTGGTTACATGATTTGGTCACACAGTTTACCAAATCATGTTCCAATTAGGCACCCCTCACTAGACATACCTAGGGAGTCACATGGTTTGGATAAAAAATTATGCAATCCATACTCCAACCATAAAAATAACCACAAATAATGAATTATATGTTTTTAATATATTTCCACATGGTTAACACTAACCATGTGCAAATTGTGTGCCTTGCACTGAAGCCTTAAAATTTCAAATTTTCAAGGAAATTTGACTTGGAAATTAAGGAAAAAGAAACAAATAAATTAGTAACATGGAATGTGAAGGTTATGATGTGTAAATTATGATCACCATAACATTTCTGGCCCTAAAAAGTCACTAAGTTATAGGAAAATAAAAGGTAAACCAAAAGAACACTATAAGGGGAAAACTCAAAATTAAAACCAAAATGAGACTAGCTTAATTAAACCATGTCTCTGAAGCTAAACACATACAAAAGTATGAGATTATAATTAGAACCAAAATATGAGCACAATAATCTAAAGGGATAACTAAAAGGATATATGAAACCCATTATTAGTCTCTCCAAAATTTAAAAGAAGCACTAACACAATAAAGTCCCTTGAGACACTATAAGGTGTTAAGAAACCCCCATTCAGGGATGCCAAGACAAAGCAGGAAATCAGGAGGAATAACCATATCCAAATAGAAGAAAACCTATCATTCTCAAAAATTAGGTAAAAGTATCAAATAAAACAAAGGAAAACCATAATAAAACTCTGAATCAAGGGATCTCAACCAAGACATTCAATCGAGGGTACATCCATAATTCCATTGAATCAATCATCTAGGTCTCTATATAATAATGTGGTCAAGAGTATCACACATAAAAAACCAAGAAAAATGAAACATAAGAGGAAAGAAAAAAGAGACAGGGAGGGAAGAAAGAGTAATTACTAAAATAGGATCACTAAAACTACTACATAACCTGGACTATGATATTTTAAGAAAGAAAAATCTAAAAATAACTCAACTATACTCCATAATAAAATGATGTCTAATTATGGAAGAGAGAACTTAAAATGATTAAACCAAAACACATTGGATCATATAATGAATTTATTATCATGATATAGAGAACCTTAATCAAACCTAGAGGAGGAGGGTCACCACCTATTCTAGGATGGCCTATAGAAACTAACTTCTCCATCATGGACCTATTGTTCACATAATCAAATGGAGACATACTAGAGGATAAAACCTATGAAATAGGATATAAACAATGGTATCTCTCAAAAACCAAACATTCATTGAGTCATTAACCACTGCATCTAGATGAAGGAATCCACTTAAAAATGAAGAGTGGAAACTAATCAAGTAATCTCAAGTAACTCTCAGCTACAAAGAAAGGTTTAGATTCACCACACCACCTATGTTCTAGGAAAACTCATCAACTATAAGGATTATACTTCCTAAATTAAAAGAAACACAAATTGAGAAATATCCCAAAGCACAAATTTCCCATAACCCAATGGGGAATATCTATGAGTAATACTAGATAATAAAGGTAATATGAAAATAAATCAAGAATTCACCCAAATTTAACTCATCCCAAACTAAGTAAACCAAAGATAAAAAATAAAACCTAAAGAAACAAATGACAACCACCACCTGAAGAATCAAAATATGAAAAAAAAATCAAAGAATAATTTTTAAGATTCTTCAAAATACATGAAATTTCCTCCAAAATAACATTTTTAATCTTCAAGTTCATTATTAAAATCATTAACACATCCTACTACCCCAAATTAATTTAAATTTACTTTATAAGAGTTCTTTATAAATCTAAACTTAAAATTTATCCATATAAAACTAAGTTTTATTAAAAAAAATAAAAATAAACCTACTTTTGATTTGAAATCATTTTATAAATTGAAGTTCAAAATAACCAATACTTGTTTTGGAACAAAAAAAAGTGACTTTAAAAGCAACTTGAAATTTCATAATTTCCTTCTTGAAATCATTTTTTAAATAGAGATATCAAGTTCATTTCAATTTATCTTAGAAGATTTATTTATTAGTTTCAATCTCCACTTAAAATCATTTTACTATTTCATAAATCCTTTATTAGAACCATTTATAATTCCAAAACCTTTAAATTAATTCAAATTAAATTGGAAAACTCATTTATTACCTTTAAAACTTATCCTTTTCCCATAAAAATAAGTTTTAAACATGGTTCATTATCAAAATTCAATCAAATAACATAAAAAACAATAAAAATCATCTTTGATTCATCTTAAATAGTAAAAAAATTATAAATAAAAGAAATTTTAATGTAAATGAATCCGACATAAGTATTAAATAGGGGTTAGTGGTAGTGTATGGTTTGGTCACATAGTTTGGAAGACCATGGACCAATCACGAGACTACCATTGGGATCCCAAGATAGAACCATGTGCATGGGAACCACATGGTTTTACAGACCATACGAGATAACTGTGCGACTCCATTTATTCTATAATTTTCACAAAAAAAAACATGAAATATCTCAAAATTTATGGTTCTAGATGCAGTGAATTTGTTTATTGGGCCTGTGTCCCACTTGGCATTTATTAGATTTAACGGATCGTTCACAATTTACATAACATAAATGCCATGACCAATGATTTTTTTGAAGAAAATTGACAAATAGTTTTAATGGAACCAAGAGAGATGATATTTTAATGTTTATTTATAATTAATTTAAAACATAAGAAGAAATATTACCATAATCTTGGGATATTTCTTCATTGATGGTGTTTGTCATTCTAACTCAATCAGTGTATCAATATTGTGTAGTAAGTACCCAAAGTAGAGCCCCTATAGTGGTAATTCACATTTTCTCCTTCAATATATAAATAATACTAATGAAATATCGATTAATAGTGAGGCTGATTGGCTATATTTCATTTTTATATTTTATCACTTTGAGTTCCTTTGTGCTTGAAGAAATTTCTCTTATTCTTCTCAGTCTTGAGAGGAAGAGAGGATGAGGGAGATCTTGAGAGTAAATTATTATGAACAAAGATTAATGTAACAAACCTACTAATTTTAATATAAGTAATTTTCATGTGTTATTAATATTAATTAATTAGATTTTATAGATTAGTATTCATTATAATAATTTTTGGTGATTTTTTAGTCAAAAGGAAAAATCTTTAATTCTAACCAAATTAGGTTTTCATGTATTATATGGTTTTATTTAAAGGTTTGATTTAAAAATTATATAATTTTAAATTGATAAAATTAAATTATTTTTTGAATTAATAATATAAAAATTATATTAAGATGAATTTTTAATAATTTTCTGAAAAGTTTGACTTTATGATAAATAGTTAAAAATGTTGATTTTTATTGAAAACCATCTTTTTGTTTCAATCATTTACAAAGTTCCATTTTATTTTAAAATATTTTAAAAGTAAAATTAGTTCACTTATATTATTTATAATCCAATTATGGTATTTTTAATAAAAATTATACTTGAATTTTGTATAAAAAAGTTTTATACTTAAAAATACATTATTCTGAAAAACTATTTTAGTCGCATTTTATGGGTTTAATTTTAAATTAAATTCCACCACTTATATGAATTTAATTTGATAAAATGAATTTAATATTTTAAATAAAAATAATAAAATTAGATAATAAGGTCAACTTAATTTTTGGTTATAATGAATAGTAAACATAGTAAAAATTTGTTACCATGGTTAAGGTTAGAACGAGTTTACTAGGAGTTAAACTTAAGAGATAAGGGTTAAAATGTCCTAAAAACTTCTATAAAACTTTTTTTATGGAAATATTTAAACCCCATATAATCAAAGATTAAAAAATGGTCCATTTTTTATTCATATGGCTTGAGTAATGCATTAATATATTTTAATATTTTTAAAAATTCCAAGTTTGTCCTCTCCCCTACTTATAAAGAGACACACATATCCTCTTCTATCCACACTTTAAGAACGTTTGGTTTAGTCAATACATGAAAAAATAAATTAATTAAATCTATATCCATGTCCTAGAGTCCTTGGTTTTACCAAAAAACCAACCTAAGAAGGATTTAGGTATAAACCTAAAGAGGTTTTCTGAAGAAAAGGTATAGTTCTTAACCGAGCATTTTTGTATTATTTTTTTTTCTACATACTTAAAATAATATTAAACCAATATTAAATAATAAAAACATTATATTACATATAATAATATGTTTTTATGTTATTGTAATAACCAATACTCATCATCTTCTTCTATCAAATGGGAAATGAAACCATCGTTCATTTGTACGGTGGACTACCTCCTCACAAACCGATGTAATTTGTTTTCCATAACCACCTCTCATGGATGATTATAATAATGGATTTAATATATATATATTATATTCATGATATATTTATACTTCTTTAAAGGTTAAATATCATCTATTTTTTTTTACCTTTCCATCCATTGAAAAATAATAATATCATTCATGTGTATGTGTAGATTACCACCTCCAAAAAGTGATGCGATTCATTTTTCATGAACAAATCACATGTCTGACTAAAATAAGTTTATTTAAAGATTTAATATTATATTTATGATAAAATATTATTATGGAAATATAAACTGATACTTACCTTATTTCCCTCATTCTCTTTGAAAAATGAAAATGTTACTCATGCGTACATACGACCCATTGTCTCCATGATTGTAACATAATTTATTTTTCATAACCATATTTAAAGATTGGTTTTAAAATTATAATTATTTCATAATTATTATTTTTTAGATAATGTAATAATGACCACTTTGACCATAATCAACTTACCAAATTCATTTTGAACATACGATCCAAATATCATCAAAACATCCGATGTGAACTTAATTGATTAAGTAATTGTATATAACAAGGTAATAAATAAAAAATAGTAATAATAAACTAGAAAAAAATTCTAAATCAAGTAAATAATTAACATTTGTTTATTATTTAGGAAAATAAATAATGTATGTGATGAGTTAGAGTCAAGGTCATAGACACTTTAAAAAAAACCTCATTTAAATTTTTTGAAGATTTATTTTATAAATATTTTTATAGCATGTCCATATTCTTAAAATTAATTTATCGATGTATTTATATGGTAATAAATGAATTATAAAGGAAATTTTATGTCTATTTTAAATTTCTTACAAATGTTTTCAAAATGAATATTTTTACGTATTTTTTGCAAAACATTTTGACTTTCCTTAAAAAAGGAAAAAGGAATGTTCTATTTTAACATATATGAAATCAATGTATTTTCACACCACCATAACCATTATTTGATGTTTGGATTCCTTTATAAGATTTTATGTTTTCTTCAAAGAATAACCCTCATTACCTTTGTTCTAGTTATTTTCAAAAAGGGTTTTGAATGGAATGGATATTTTAATATCCAGAAATATTTTTCTTATGGGTGTAAAGAATTTTTTATGAGTGTAATGATAAAAATGAATGATTTCATGTATTATGACTATGTTATGGTTTTTGGGAATTTTTATGATGACGGGTGATCCCACTATAACTCATGATGACGAGTGATCTTAATATATCTTATAATGATAGGTGAGCCTGATATACCTCTCTAATGCATTGGGTAAAGGGATTAAGTTAACCGATTAGGTTTCTCCAAATAGAATATTAAAATTTAGCAGGAAAGAATTTCTATTTGTAAGAGTGATTGTAAAATTGATATAAAGATGATGTCCTAAATTACTTATGTGATTAATTTAATTTTTATATGGGTTTTTATGGAAATATTATTATTTCACAAGTTAAGATAATGATCTTATGTTTAAAGGAAAGTATATGCTACTTCTTAAGGGTGAAATTTATAAATTTTTGAAAACAAATTCATGAGTTTTTATGATTTCAAAGAAACATTTGTGAGTTTTACTTTTACTTTAAGATTTATTATGAAATGTTTTATAAAAATATATGGGTAGTGAAGTTGATTTCTTGGGTAAGAAAAATTTTATTTTGAGATCAAAGTTTATTTTGAGATCATCATTTTTTTTGAAAAAGGAAAATTTTTATGAGTATTCACGGACTAATGAGTTTCTTTATTTATTTTTATATTTCTATTACTGAGATTTTTATGCTCATTACAAATTTTAAAAAAAAAATTCATAGTGTTTTAAGTATTAATAGAGATAAGGATGAGGCCAAGATGAAAATTTCAAAAATCTGTCATGAAAAGAAAACCTATTATATATTAAAAGTTTTGTATTGTGTAATAAATGGAAACTAAGTGGAATTTTCCTCTCTGTTATGTTATATTTATTTTTTTAAGGGTGATGAACCAATTATCTAAAACTATAAAACTAAAAGATCTCTAAAAATACAAAAAAATGAATTATTATATAAAGAGTAGATTTTATGGATGGTTTATGGTTGGGTCCTTATACTTAGTATTAGATGAAAGGTTAAGATAATTTTAGAGGTTAGGATAATGTTATTAAAGACTCTTAAGTGATTATAATTTATGTTTATCATAGTATTGCATTTTAATATTACCATGCTAATTCATGTAAAATATGTTTGTTTAGAATGGTTTTCCACAAAGGAAATAGAGAAGCTGATGTAGGAAGACACCATGAGGACAATATCCTTCCAAATCAGCCACTCAGAATGGTTGGAATTAAAATTGAGATATTTTTATCTATGATGGATTAGTTTATATAGGATATAAATGGTGTTTGTATTCATGATAGAGAGCGACCATATTTACTATAAAAGAATATGTCAATAGTGGATAATTTTACAAGATAACACCCTACAGTATTCAGTGGATCTTCTGACTCGGTGGTAGATAATGGATGGATTAAAGATCTAGAAATGATATTTTAAGTCATAGGTTATTTATATCATCAAAAGGTAACTCTTTATATTTACTATTTTAAAGGCGAAACTGATCAATGATGGTCAATAGTTAAGAATACTATAGAAACAGAAGAGATTGATTCCATGGAATGAGATACATTTAATAATTTTTTCCTTGAGAAGTATTTTCCCAAGGATGTTAAACTTAGGATGGAAAAGCAATTCTTGGAATCAAGGAAGAAGTTGGAAGATTTAGTGTCCACGTATAAAGAAAACTTAACCCAATTAAAAAGGTACAAACCAAACTGTATTTGGGATCTTGATAGTAAAATTAACCAATTTTACTCCAGATTAAAGCTAAGATACCTAAGAGCTTTGGCCTATTGTAAATTTAAATGTTATGAGAAACTTGTTCCCTATCATGAGAATGTAGAAATGGGTTTTTTATAACCATGTATTCTATGAAAACAAGAAGAAAAAGAGATACAGGTTGTAGGAAAATGGGGAGAATACATCAAAGATATTTAAAGGTAAGAAAATCAAGTTTTTAGTTTGTGATAGTTATGGTAAAAAGAACCTTGGGAAGTGTTTTATGAAATATGGTACCTTTTGAGGCATTATATGAAAAGAGGTGTTAGGATCCAACTTAGTGGGATGGAGTTGGGGAAAGAAATGTTTTAAGACCAGAATTGGTAGAAGAAATATTTGAGAATATAAAGATGATTTAATAGTACATGAGGATTGATCATAATAGATAGAAAAGTTATACAAATAACTAGAGGAAATATCTTTCATTTTAGGTAGGCGATCAGGTTTTTCTTAAAGTTTCACCATGAAAAATTGTTATAAGTTTTGGTAAAAAGGGAAATTTAAGTCTACGATACATTGGATCATATGAAATCCTAGATAAAGTAGACCAGTTCATTACTGAGTGTCATTTACTCTAAGTTTATCTCAAGTATATGATCTATTGAATGTTTTTTTGTGAAGAAAATTTGTGCCATATGTATATCATGTTTTGATTCCTGAAGTAGTTCAATTGGAAGACAAATTTTATTGTAAGGAGAAACCAGTATAGATTCTTGACCATAGAGAGAAAGTTTTAATGAATAAGTCAATTAAATATGTTAAAGTTTTGTTTAAAAACCATATTATTGAATTATAAACATTGGGATCAAAATATTCTATGAAGGAAAAACATCTACACTTGTTTAAGTAATGAATAAAATTATGAGGATGAATTTTCTAAAATGGGGAAGAATCTAAAAAACTAGTTAATATTAAGATAAAACATCTTCATGCCTTATTAATATTAACTAATTATATTTTGTAAAGTTATATTCATTATAATAGTATTAGTTAAATTTTTAGTCAAAAGGAAAAACATTATTTCTAACTAAATTGAGTTTTAATGCATTATATAGTTCTATTTAAAAGATTTATTTCCAAAATATTTAATTTTAATTTGAAAAAATTAAATTAATTTTTTAATTCACCACATCAAATTTATCTTAGGATGAATTTTTGATAATTTTGTAATTTTTTTTCATTTCTGATGAATAATGAATGATACTAATTTTTATTGAAAACTGTTTTTTCATTTCAAGAATTTAAAAAGTTAAATTTTATTTTTAATGGTTTCAAAGTAAAATTAGCTCAATTACATTATTAATAATATAATTATGATATTTTTAACCAACATTATACTCACATTTGGTATAAAAACATTTTTTTACTTAAAAAGACAGTATTCTGAAAAACTTTTTTTTTGTCTTGTTTTATGGGTTTTATTTTAAATTAAATTATATCAATTATTTGAATTTAATTTGATAAATTGGATTAAATATTTGAAATAAAAAAATTAATATTATTTAATAAGTTCAAATTAATTTTTGGTAATAATTAGTGGTGAAAATAGTAAAAATATGTTACCATGGTTAAGGTTAAAATAGTTTTACCGGGGGTTAAAACATAAGTGATAAGGGTTGAAATGTCCTAAAAATTTGTCTAAAAACTATTTTATGAAAATATTTTAGACCCTATATCTTTTAAAATTCTTAAATTTTCAATTTTGGAGCCATTTTTCTTGAGTAATATATTAATATATTTTAATCTTTTTAAAAATTCCAAGTGTGTCTTCTCCCCCACATATAAAAGGACACCCCCTCTCCTATACTCTCCACACCACAAGAGCCTTTTTTTAGTAAATACCTATCTAAATACCTTACTAACATCACTACTAATATCCTAGAGTCCCTGGTTTAATAATAAAACAAACCTAATAAGGCTTTAGGTATAAACATAAAGAGGTTGTCCGAAGAAGAGGTATAGTTATTAACCAAACATTTTAGTTTTATTTATTTTCATACCTCCATAAAATCTTCTTCAACCAGTATAAAATAATAAAAATATTATATTACATATATTTAGATGTTTTTATGTTAATTTAATAACCTATATCCATCTAATTATTCCATCAAATGGGAAATTAAACCACCCTTCATGTGTATGACGGACTACTGCCTCCCGAACCGATGTAATTCATTTTCCATCACTGCCTCTCATGGATGGATATGATGATATATTTAATGTTTATATATTATATTAATGAAATATGTATAATTGTTTAAAGATAATATATCATCTATTTTCTTATATTTCCATCCATTGAAAAATGATAATGTTGTTCCTGTTTATGTGTGGATTACCACCTCTATGAAGCGATGTGATTAGTTTTTCATGACCACATCACATGTTTGACATATATAAGTTTATTTAAATAGATAATATGATATTTATGATATACTCACCATTATGGATAGATAAAATTATACTTACAATTTTACCTAATTCCCTTTGAAAAATGAAAATCTTACTCATGCATACGTACGACCTACCATCTCCATATCTGTAACATAATTCATCTTCCATAACAATATTTCATGGTTATTTTAAATTATAATTAATTTATAAAAGTTATAATTAGTTCATTATTATTATTATTCATATTATTTAATAATCACCTCCTTGACCATAGTCAACTTACCAAAATCATTTTGGATATATGAGCTGAATATCATCAAAACATACGATGTGAACTTAAATGATTAAGTAATTATATATAATGTGATAATAAATAAAATAAAAGGAATGATAAACTTTATTTTTTTTGTAAGAAAGTAAATAATTGACATAATTTTATTATTCAATAAGATAAAGAACACATGTGATGAGTCAGACTCATGTGAAGAGAAACTTTAACTTAAAACCTCATTTAAAATATTTTAAATATTTATTTTATAAATATTTTATTCCATGTACATTTTCTTAAAATTATTTTATGTATGTATTTATATGTAAATAAATGAACTATAAATTACATTTTATGTATCTTTTTAATAAATGTTTTTCATTAAATAAATAAATAAATATTTTATTCACAATCTGAAGAATAAATATTTATTTAATATTCACATAACTAAATAAGTTATTAATTCAGTAAATAATTATTTATTACCATGAGAATAACAAGATATAAATAAATATCAATAATTAACTTTAAAATAAATATTTATTTAATATTTTTGATCAATTTTTAAAATGTGAATAAATATTAATTCTTGGTATAAAGAATAATATTTATTCCAATTGTTACATATTAATAATATTTATCCGAGATCAAAAGAAACACTTTTTGTGTGACCCTATAGGCCTCTTCCTTAGTAGAATTAGGCAGGCTTGCCTAATGTTCATGATTAGTGTCTCGCAGTGGGTCAAGGCACCTACAGAGGAATAAGATATGTCACAAGAACAAAAACTATATACAAATTATCACCATGTAATATAATCCCTTTATCATGATATTTCATCAAGTAGGTCTTACACTCATGTCATCAACCTATATTCTTGACATGCCTTTCTTTAACTACCTAAAATGAACTTTTCAATACACCATGTTCATAGAATTTTATGTCACAATTTCATTTCAATCAAAGGGTTTATATATCATCTTCCATAAAGATGGAAGTGAACAATCCTTCCTTGAATTCTTTATTAATAATATACCATTTGTGACGTACCCAATGTTACCTACTTCCCATGAACACATGGAACCATGGTTTTGGTCTATACATCAAATTATGCAATTAATCACATGCATTAATAATAATATAAAAGTCTAAAGATCATCACACTTTCTCACTAAAAGAAATATCCAATGACACATAAACATGTGGATTTCTTATTGGTGGGTATGTTATCATAATATCATGACTTAGAGATTACCAAGTGAGAAATTCATGATATTAAGTATCATCCTATTATGAGTAATCAAACCTAATAGTAAACATACTATTCTTCATATCATATAATGTTATCCAACCATAGAAAAATATTTTAGAATAGTATGGAACTGCTATGAGTTTTTTTTAATATAATAAATACTCTAGGAAATTATTATAGTAAAGACACATGAAGCAATGAGCAATATGTAATGAGATATTTTTTATTTGAATATAAATTCAATATAAAATATGAAATTTTGGTTCTAGAAAACCAACTCCCATAGACTACCACTTATACTATATCCAACTACTAATGAATTTCAGTCTGCTAGCTCTTATATGATGATCATGTTTCTACTGAGTTAAGTCTTTAGTTAAGGGGTCCATGATGTTATCTTCTATGGAAACTATAATCAATATAATTTCACATATCTGAGAAAAATCCCTTAAGAGATGATATTTATGAAGTATGTGTTTCGTCCACTAATGAAACACGTGATCCTTTTCAATAGATACCCCTACAATATTATCACAATAGAGTGTGATAGGGTCTTTACTTCTAGGAACCACTTCATGATCTTAAGTAAAGTTTCACATATGAACCAATTCTTTAGCTACCTAAGAAGATAAAATGTGCTTGAAATGTGGTGCAAAATGAGTGACCATGGATTTCTTTGTGCTCTTACAGCTCACAACACCTCTATTAAGAGTGAATATTTATTCTGACCATGATTTCAAATTGTCTTGATATTTTTTGAAACTTGAATATTCATATCCTCTAATGAATAAATCCTCATATACTCTAAGGATTAGAAACATATCCATAGTACACCTCAAGGATAATCTTGACTACCATCCAATGGATTTTACATGGGTTAGATTGATATTTACATGTCATGCTTAAGGCATAGATATCATCTGTCCTTGTACATAGAAGGACATAAATGATTGAACCTATTGCTTATGCATATGGAATCATTTCCATACTTTTTATTTCCTCATGTTTTAGGGAATATTGTCTTAGAAATATGATTACCATGTGACACTAGAATAAATACCATCTTGGATTGTTCTATACCAAATCTAATCAGTATATTTTTAATGTCCATACTTTGACTTAGTCCAAATAGCCTCTTGGATCTATCATGATAGATCTTGATCCCAATAATATATGTTACTTTTCCAAATTCATTCATGGAAAGTAAAGTTTCTAAATGGAACTTAACAGACCATAAGATTGGTATTTCATTTCCAATAAATAGCATTTCCTCAACATTAACTATTAGGAAAATGACCGTACTCCCACTAATTCTCTTATAGACATAAGGCTCACATTCATTTTTTATGAAGATAATTTTTTTTACATATTCATCAAATTGAATATTCAATGACCTAGATGATTTCTTTAATTAAAAAATGTATATTTTTAACTTGCATACCTTATTATCATCCTTTGGAGTCAAAAACAATTTCAGTCTTGTCATATAAATATCTTTATGAAGGTTCTTATTAAAGAAAACTATTTTGACTTCCAGCTAACAAATCTCATAGTTATGGTAAATTGTTATGGAAATTATAATTATAATCAATTTTAGCAAAGAAAATGGTGAAAAGGTTTTATTATAGTCTATGCCTTGATGTTATTTGAACCCTTATATAACCAATCATGCCTTATAGGTACTTACTTATCCATCCATGTCTAATTTCTTCTCAAATACCCATTTAAAACCAATGGGATTTAATCCACTATAGGATCTACAAAAATACAAAAGAAATTGGCATCAGGAATCTATTTAAAAATCCATATCTTTTTTCCACTTGGTAGCTTTTATGTCACTTACTGCTTCCTTGTAGGTTACAAGATCATTATCATCTACTAATAACGAGACACTATCCTTAGTGACTAGAAAACCATATATTTAGGGTTCTATAACATCTCTTGTAATCCTATGCAGTACTTGTGTCTCTAAAATTTCATCTTACATAGGGCTTATTGGAATATATTCTCATGCCAACTATTGTGTATCTTGATCCTAAACTTTATCAAATTCTATCACACTCCCACTATCTCTTTTAGGGATGCGCTCCATCTCAAGTAATATAGTTCATGTTACTACTATTACCTTTTTTTGAGGGGTTGTATAGGTAATATCCCCATTTTCCCTTGGGGTATCCTATAAAGGTATACTTTTCTCCTCTAGGTGATATTTTGTTACCTAAACATGCCTTAAAAAATTGTTTTCAACACCATACATGTAAATTTAACAACACTGGTTTTATTTCACACCAAATTTTGTATGGAATACTATTTATTGATTTAGAAGACACTTGGTTTAGTATATGTTTTATTTTTCATAATATATATTACAAAAATGATAATGGAATACCTTAATGTATCATAATTTATCTCTCCATATATAATAGGGTGGGGTTCCTCTTTTTACTTGCACTATTCCATTGTGGTGTATAAGGAGAATTAATTAGGGATAGAATCCTAAACTCCTATAAATAATCAATGAAGTCTTTGATTAAAATATTCTCCACCATGTTTTAACTAGAGTTTATTAATATTCTCAATAATATGGTTCTCAAATCTATTTTTATATTTCATGAATCTATGAAAGGAATCTAACTTATACCTCATTAAGTAGACATATCCATATATACGAAAGTCACCAGTAAAAGTTATGAAGTATAATTACCCACCTATGGAATCAATTGTAAATGGTCCATAAACATTGGTATGAACCAACTTAAGTAGCTTTGTGTCCCTTTTACCTTTTCAACTAAATGTGGCTTTGGTTATTTTTCTATGAAAACACGTGTTATATACACCAAGTCATTTTAGTTTAAATGAATCCAAATATCCATCTTGGTGTATCTAGTCAAACACGTTTCATTTACAAAACCTAGATAGTGATTTCATATTTAGGTCTGGTATGATTCATGTGAACTATTTTTATTATCAATTTCCATTACTTGGTTTGTGTAATCCAACACATAAGGACTATTATTTAAATATTCCTTACCATAAAAAATGAATTATTTAAAAAATATGCAACAATTAATTCTAAATTTGAAAATAAATCCATATGTATCAAGTATGGAAATAGAAATAATGTTTTTACTAACTTAAGGAACATAATATAAACCATTCAAAACCAATATCATTTTAGTTGGAAGCGTGAGGTGGTAGTGCCCAATAACAACAACAGAAAGTCTGGTTCTATTGATTGCTTGTATATTTACCTCACCTTGAGAAATATTACACAATCTACTTGGTTCTTTTACTTTAATACATATCTGATAACCACATATTTTATATACTACCTAATTTGTAGAAACATATAGATTACACTCGATAAAAAACACACCTAAAGCTTCCCCTTTTTTCTTTTTCTAGGTAAAGTTTTTCTTCTAGAGAATCTTCTTTCCTAATGAAAAATAGATATATTCTTATTAACTTTATTTCCCCTTGATCCTCCTCTTCTTGGAAGGTCCTTTTTAAGAAACATTAAACTTAGAGTTAGTCTTTGAGTTTTTTCCTAACCATTCCTTTTATTCACTATAATAATAAAAGGATTTTCATGCTTTATATCCTTTTCAACTTAGAGAAGTATATTAAGAAGATCTGAGAGAGACTTATCTATGTTGTTTATATTTAAATTGACAATAAACCTATATAATATCTAAGAGAGTGATGAAATAAAGAGATTAACATGCAATTATTTAGGTATATTAAACCCTATAACCTCTAGATGCTCGATTTAGCAAATGATTTTAACTATGTGAGGCCCAAATATTTCACCTCCTCAAAGTTTTCTAGTGAAGAGTGCCTTAGATATCTCAAATTGTTCCTTCATTTCTCTTTCTTGATAAAGATCATAGAGATATTGGAGCATGATATAGGCATCCTTGTTCTCATGTGACTTCATGAGTTTAATATGAATGTATGTAAACATTAATCACTGAACATATAACATATTGGTCAGGTGTTTTTCATAGAAAATGAACTTTTAATAAATATAATCCTTAGTAGGAAGACCAGGGATTAAGGATTTTGGCATATAAGACTCCTATTCATGAAAAAACACAACCCATAAGCATCTAAACCAATTTTGGAAGTTTCTGCTAGTTAGAAGATGATTTTTCTCTAGAATTTATCATCGGGATAATGTAGCTGAAAAACTTATCATTATTCCATAATAATATAAATGAATATTATTAGTACATTATTAAAAATTATGTGATACATAATAATGGATTTATTAAGCCTCCCACTATTTTATCAAGTTCTGATGATCCTTATCATTGAACTTAGAATTTACCATTGTATGTAAATTCTAGGTTATAGAATCCATATTTCCATTCTCATAACCCAATAAATGTCTTTGTCAATTACTCAAAGGTATTTAAGTAGTAATTCCTTCCAAATATAGTATGAAAGTTCCTAGGTTTATTGAGTGGACTCCCCAATCCTAAAATCTTGACTATGATTTTCTTAGCTCATGTATCCATGATACATCAATTTTAGCAAGGGATACTCATTTTAATTTCAACTTGGTTAAGTCATCCCGAAACCATCATTAGAATTTCTTGATAAAAGTAAATGCCCCAAAAAGGGTTAGTCAAACACTTATTTTTATGGGTTCATTATAAATTTTGTAACAGAAAGATTATAGACTTAATATTATCTTGAGGCATTTTTTATTATTTATAAAATTTCTTATTTTATCTATTTAAATGTATTGTTAATTTTTAATGATTTTTACTTTAGTGGTTAACCATGTCATTGATAAATTATTTATGTGTGATCCTTTTATTTTAATTCCATATTTTAATATTAATCCATTTATTTATGTGATTGTGGTCTTACATCCATAAAATAAATCATATATTAGATATAAATAAAATAAATAAAATGTGTCATGATCATGAGATTTAATTAGTGGTCTATTTATTGATCAGATAGTAAAAAACCATTGACCCTTGGGAAAAAACTCCTTGAGCTAGTCTGGGATCGATTTGTAGCATTCCACTTCTATTTGGTGTATCTCCTATGTTTAGTTTCACCTTGGATATATCTTTAACCAACTACATGAACATGGGAGTTTCATCCTTAAAATTTATTTACTTTACACATAGGTGAAGGTAACTAGAAAAGGGGATTTATATAAAAGAAATTGTGGGCACACATGCCCGTATATAATAAGGAGGGAGGGATGAATCAAAAGACATCAATTTAATTTAATAAAATAATTAAAAATACACATATAATAATTAAATTAAATAAATAACACACATACATGTAGGTTGTTCTAAGCTTATGATCATTCACTTGTACAAAAAATATTCATTTAAAATAACTGGATAACATTCATTTCGATTCTTTCTTTTATTAAGATAAAACATGCGTGAATTAATCCAATTAATTATCTGGTTAATCAATAAATTCAATTTATCTTAATACCTATCCAATCTATCCTGAAGATACCCATCCACTATGATTTTAAATAAATTAAATAAATTAATTTTATTTAAAATTTAACATAATAAGTATGCACCTTGTATATGAAAGAAACTTAGAGAGTACCCATTCGAACTACCCGATATGTTTTAAGATTTTATACCATTTATTCATGTGGAAATTAGCATACACATTTTATCATGTAATTTCATGGTGTGTATGATTCAATTAAATAACACACTAAACATATGTTAATTAACATAACAAGTAATTATTTTAATGCACATGGATTAGTTGGCATATTATGACTACACATGGTAGTAGTTCATATTTTATGTAAAAATTAATTAAAAATTTAATATCATATAAAACCTATCATATGGAATGCATGAGTCAAATAAGTGATGTAAAAAACTCATAATGATGAGGTTTATAGAGTAATAAATTAATTTTAATTTTAAGAAAATCTGGTTGGGAACACAACATGTACATTCAGTTATACACCATGTGTCCTTCTCACCTTTTGTCAATGATACAGGCCTAGGGACTGAGAGTGTATTGTTGTGCATACATGTGTGGGGTATATGATATGTACAACTAGCACTCAATGTGTGACATCCTTATTACATTAATTTCATCCCTTCCACATCATGTAATTAATACTCAATGTGAATTTGACTATGCATTTTCCACCACAAAAACATGTGGACTATATAGTGTGTGCCCCAGTTACACGGTGTATAGTCCCACATGTCATGTGCAAGCCAAGTTTGGTCAACATGTGGGGCGTTTAATGCACCACATATTCTTATTTTCATGACATAGTGAATTAATTTTCATTGTGTCCTAGTGAAATGAATTGGGATACACAAAATGCACACCGACTACACACCATGTAATCCCCTGTTGCCTAGATAGACTCCTAGGCACCTTCAGATGAGTTTATAAAATGATATTCATTAATACTTAATCATATATGGATCATATGTGCAAGAAACAAAGGGTAGATGAAGAGATATTAATGATTAGATTCAAGAACAAATTTCATGAAATGAAAACTAAATTTAAATATATATAAAAATCATTAATAATTAAATAGTTATAAATTTAACATTACTACTCCAATACCACTTGATGGATCCAAATGTAGTGGAAGTACCTATTGGGCCTATGTCCAACTCATCTTTTTTTATATTCAACAAATCATTCTAAATGTACATGACATGAACAATATGACCAACATACATTTTTCTGAATAATATTGACAAATGGTTTTTCCAAAACCAAGAGAGGGGATCTTATCACGTTACTTTATAATTAAATTAACAAAAGGAAATATTACCTTGGTCTTGAGATATTTATTCATTTATGGTGTTGATCATTTTAACATGATCAGTGTATCATCATTATGTAGTGAGGACCCAAAGAATAGCCCCTCTAGTGATTATCCAAACATGATCCTTTGATATCTGAACAACACTGATGAAACTTCAGGTGTTAGTGTAGTTGATTGACCATCTTGTGTTGTTCTCTTTGATCACTTCACATTTCTTCATGCTTGAAGGAATTTTTCTTATTTTTCTCGGTCTTGAGAGTAATAGAGAATGGGAGAGATATTGAGAGGAAATTGTTTTGCACAACAATTAAGATTTCTCTGATTGATATAGAATTATATAAATAGGATTAAGGTTATGGTTTAATTCCAATTAATTACTAAAGGCACTCAACTATGAATTAATACGAAATATACCCCAATATATATAAATAATAATAATAATATTATCTTACTTGTGACATGTAAAAACCATGAAATAATAAATATTTATTTTACAGTCTGGTAAAAAAAATATTTGTTACTGAAAAAATATAATCTTCTCATCCTCTTCAGCATTTATTAAATTATCGAATAAATATTTTATTCAAATTCGGGAAAAAATATATTTATTTAATATTCATGTAACTAAAAAAATTATTTTTTTTAATAAATCATTATTTATTATCATGAAAACAATAATAGACAAAAAATATTACATATTCATGTAATTAAATAATTACCTTATGAATAAATATTTATTTAATATTTTAGATCGATTATTAAAACTTTAATAAATATTAATTCTCAGTCTAGAGAATAATATTTATTCTAATTGTTAAATATAAACAGTATTTAACTAAAATAAAATCTAAAACTTTGTTTATGACCCTCTAGGCCTCTTCATTAGTGGAATTAAGTGGGGTTGCTTAAATTCCAACATTACTTTCTATTTATAGGTCATGAGATCAATAGAGGAAGAAGATATGTTACAAAGAAAAAAAACATATATAAATGCTCACTATGTAATATAATATCTTTGTCATGATATCTCATCAAGAAGGTTGAACACCCATTTCATCAACCTATATACTTGATATGTCTTTCTTTAACTACCTAAAATGAACTTATCAATACACCATGGCCATAAAAATTAATGCGATGGTTTCATTTAAATCAAAGGTATAAGACATAATCTTCTATAAATATGGAAGGGAAAAATCCTTACCTAAATTATTCATTACTAACATATCATTCATGTTGTTCCCAACATACCCTACTTCCCAAAAAAATATAGTGTCATGGTTTTGGTCAATACATCAAAATATGTGAATCAAGAAATTCATCAATAATAATCCTAAAGTCTAAGGGCCATCACATATGCTCGAAGATAGGAATATATAGTGAAAAATAAACATATGGATATCATAATGGCATTTATGTTCTCATAATCTAACGTCTTGGAGATTACCAAGTGAGAACTTCATGAGATGAAGTCTCATATGCTTATGAGTACTCACACCTAATATTTTACATAATATGTGTCCTATAATATAATGTTTTCTGACCATAGAATAACATTTAAGAATATCATCATGGAATTTCAAGGATCTCATAATATTAGGGAATTGTAACATAGCACCCATGGTTTTAGGTAATTTACCCTTTTATTATGTATTTTTAAGTTATATAATTTTTGGGTTGAGTTTTGGGGGTTTCTTTATGATTTTAGTATGTTTTAGAAGTGTTTTTGGGGGTGCACAGTTTGAGCATGATTAAATGAAACCATTAAGATTCTCTAGGAAACTATGAAAAGGAATATGGGAGTTACTGGGTAGAAACACAATTTGGCTAAACCATACAACAAACTATGAAAATTATAATTTTTTAGGATAGTGGCATTTCACGCAGTTGGTGAATAGTTTGTTAAACTGTGTGGTCTAACCATGCAATGTCATTAATAATATTTTGAAATTGGATTTTTACCTCGATACCCACTAAAAAACTATCATTTTTCTTCCATTGACCTAGGTTCTCGATTTCTAGGCTTCCTCTAGGTGGTTTTTGGTTATCTTTATCATCTAGAGACTGATTCAAATGATTCTTCAAGCATTGAACCTAGTAAATCAATGGTAAGAGATCTATTATTATTCATTTTCTAGATCTACTTGTTTCCCTTGTAATGGAACATTAGGTTGATGTTGTTATGCTCATATCTATTGGATTGATTATGTTTTGATAAATCTTCTTTGGGTTTTGTTGAAGGAAGGGTGAATAAATCTTGGATCTTTGAAATCATAATGGATTCTTCACATTCTTTGAGATTAGTTGTGAGGTAGTTGAATTCTATCTTTTCTCCAGTTATTCTAGAACTTTATGGATTAGTTTTTATTACATGATTTATCAAGATTTTAAAATAAACTTTTGATGATTTCTTTTGGAAAAACCTTTTGTTTTATAAATTGGAAATACCTAATTTTAAATGATTTTTAGAAAAATAACTTTTATTAAATGGTTTTAATTTTTTTTGGTTTAACACTTGCAAGATGTTTGTTTAAATGTTATAAGAGATTAATTGATTTGAATAAATTAACAAGTGTGAGACCTTGGAATATGCGGAATGGCATGTGTTTATTTTCATTAGTCATGGAAATTAATTAGTGTGTACTTATAGACTAGAGGCACCCATAGGATCATCACCAATTAAAATCTTGGTGGATGGGAAAGTTACTGCTCACGAGTATTAAATCTGTCATGACATGCATGTGTGTGTGTGTGTGTGTGAAATATGGAATGGGTATGCCAAGTGAAATAAATAGATAAACTGTTTTTGATTTAATTTAAATTGTTTAAATTTATTGAACTGCTTTTGATGTTTCTCTATTTTGTTTTAACTGTTTTTTAAACTGTGAGATAACATGTCCTTGTCCTAGAAGAGTAAGTTTGGAAGTCACTTGGGTATTTCTTATTGGGTATGTTTAATCACCCCCTATATATAAACTTTGGTGTGTATACAAATGTTGTTTTCTTGACACATATAGATTTGGTTTGGTTATATTTTTTTATTTTTTTATAAGGTTGTTTTATTTAAAGGTAAAATTATCTCCCAATGTTTTAGTAATCCTTTTCATTTATTTCTACCATTTGGTGGCTTGGGGATGTCACCTAATTTTTGTGTCACCTTATCTCATTCTAAGCCAATGGTTAGGGTTAGGATATTAAATCTATGACCTTTTCCAACATTATAAATAATCTAGGACATTATTACATTAAATACATATCAAAAAATGAACAATATGTAATAAGATATTTTTTATTCACTTATTTGAATATACATGAAAATATAAAGTACAAATAGTTGTTTCTAGAACACCAACTCCAACAAAAACCACCCAAATAACCTCGATATCATTTAAAATAGCGTTCATCCAAATCAAAATACATAATAAAGAATAAAAAATATACTCAATATTAATGAATCTATCCTGAACACCCATGTAAACTCGAGGATCCATGTGAGTAAGTGCTAGTTATACTCTCCTCACACCTACCTCTTGAGTTTTGATAGTCCAAGCTAAAATCTACCAAACTCACCAAAAAATAGTAGATCAAGAACCTATACATATTTTAATTACCAAGGATATGATGACATTTTTTCATGAAACAACCTAGAAAATCCCTAATCAGAGCACCTGAGATGACCTATGACCTTAATTCAGGTGTTTTTTTAATCTCCTAGGGATAACAATAAGTACTAAGGCATCAAATGTAACCATATAGATTTTTCCCAATAATAATAAATAAATACACAACATAAACTTACTAAGATTTCTACGTGACCTATTTGTAAGTTTTAAATCTGTGCATATTAAATAAAAAATTTCAAAATAAGAAAAAAAACAAACAAGGAACAACTAAACATAAACATCTAAATAAATAGCATAACATAAGAGCAGAAAAAAAATCCATAATAAGATCTCAAGACATAGGAAGGTTAAAATGGATGATATATACACAATACAAAAAGAACAAGGGAAAAACTAAAGTCCAAACTAATAATCTCTATGTGACTCATAGTCACCATCCAACCTCAACATCAAACCTGGACCATAAGAATATTACAATAAGTAGAATGTAGAGTAGAACTCCTCTAGTACCTAAGTAAAACATGATATATTTTTATTAGTGTGAGAATTAAGTTCCCAATAGGTATCTTCCCCATACCCCATGTATTCCATTTAAAAGTAAAACTATTTCATGCTAGTTTGAAATACATTTATGAAAGTAGAACCATTTTATATAACCAATTCATATAAGTAAAATCTAGATTTTCTTTTCTCAAAAAATTAAACCACTTAATTTAAGAAATAACACTAATTTAATAGAAAATATCACTTAGGTCCCTTTTTAAAGAAAACACCAAAATATATTTGTAAACTAAAGAAGATAAACAATCTATTTGAAAAAACACTTTTAATAATTCACTTTCAAAACATTCCACAACTTGATTCTCAAACATTCAAAAAATGAGTAGAAAACAAATTCATAAGATGAAATTAACAAATAATAGTAATTAAAGTAAATAAACAATAAATTATTGAATTTAAACAAAACAATCACTCACTAAATAAAATAAAGGTATCAAAGTGATTAGAAATATCAAAAAATACAAAATAAAGAGTTTAATATAGATAGCATCATGTGATTAGCCCTAGGTAAACTAAAGATAAGATTACCCAGTGAAATCACTTTACAATTTAGGGAAATACCCTCAATAAGAGGGATGTATATGATAATGATCTCACTTAGATATACTATTAATTAAAATGGGGATACCAAATTTAGAAATTTATAAAATACTTGAAAAAACTACTACTAACTAAATAGATGCAGTCAAAGAAAAAATCTAGCTCAAACCGATGAGAAAATTTAAGTAAATATTACGAAATTTAAGGTGATCTTGGTGAGATTTAACGATAATGAAAGTAGAAAATTGAGAAAAATGATAATGTGAGAAGATGTACTGAGTTCTGTAATTTCTAGGTTTGTATACCAGTGATGTGGGAAATTGAATTGATTATATATGTTTGTTGTTAAAGTCAAAACTAAGAGGAACCTTGTTCTTGGTTTCCCCTATTTAATGCAAAAAATACCCCTTTTATCTGGTCAATTACTTAGGTTTATTAATGAATTAAGTGTCTTGATAACTTATTTAAACATAATCATCCCAAATTATACAATGGTAATGTGTAATTCTAGATGATCAATTGATGTTTTAAATTATACTTTCTTATTCATGTTGATAATGGTCATGTAAAGAAAAAGAGAAATATTAAAAGAATGAAAAAAAACACAACAAACCAAACATGAACAAGAAACAAAATAATAATCCACTGTAACACCCCCCTTGATTATATAACTCGAAGTAAGAGAAATTACGCCCCCATGATTTTCATAAAGAGGTTTAAAAATAAAAGAATAACCCATTAGAAAAACAACAATAACTTCATATCAAAACTCATCCTCTGGTGTAAGTGTAGGATCTCAGTTCTAATACATATTCAATAGCCAAGACTTCTTATTCATAGTCTAAAAATTTCTTTTGAATTCATCCAATTTTTATTCAGATATCCATGTCCAAGTGAACTTGATATCCACCCAATATTATGAAAAATCATATTTTTAAAACTATTGTTGACCTGGGTTAATGGTGTGATAAGAAGTTTCTCAATGAGAAATATGAATCTTGTACTCTAGAATTTATTTTCCTTGAACCTTCATGATATTAGAGCATAAATCTAGTAATAGTTTGAATTTGAGCTTCATGGCATGGATCATTATTTTCCCAGATTCTTCTCTTTTGTATCGCATCATTCTTTTGGTGTCATGTTGAGGTACATCGTGCCACACCACAAAGTGTTTGTGGATTCCCAATTTTCCATCCATATTATCTTATAATCCATTTAGTTAAAATTTAACTCCAAATTACCCTAAACAAATTATTAAAACAATGAATAATTATACTAAAATAATCATATTATTAACAATATATTTTTTTAATTCAAAATAAGTATGCATGAAATGTAAGAATTAAATCCCCTACAGTTAGAATCATTATTTTCCTCAACCATGTAACCCCCAAAACATCATAAAGGAACATCATTCTAACAATATTTAAATTTCAAGAAAAAAATAAAATAATTCTCAATGGAAGATAAAATTTCAAGTTCTACACAATAAAAATTATCTAATTCCTCATTTTTCAAGGAATAAAATTAATCATTTATTTTAATCTTCCTCAATTGAATTGAAAATGACTCTCCTCTATTCTATTCATATATCTTAATTTATCATTAATGTGTATATCCATCATAATATACCTAACATTAATTTTTTTTCTCTCATAACTTAAATTAAATATGAATGGATTTATGCTCATACCTTAAGTAAATTTCCCTACTATAGGTTTTTAAGTAATATACCATATCCACTATTAAGAACCATGTTTTTCAGACTAGAAATTTGAGTAGAAATTTTAATTTTTTATTTCAGTTGCTTGTAATGGGTAAAATTGTCACTTTACCCCAGCATATAACCTCAGATAATTTTTTTGACCACCCTGTTGGTTCTAAAAAAGGGTGTTTACCCTAGTATAGAATATTGGTATAATTCCAAGCTGTTTGGATTTATGTGGTATAATTAATATTTAATATATATTTAATTAAACATTAATTTATTCACACATGTTAATTTGGCTATATATTTTGAACAGATCATTGAATTGAGATTTCACATCCACTATTGAGTTTGGAATGATGAGTTTTTCCTAGGTGGGGCATAAAATCTTGTCGGGCATCGGGGTTGGGCCCCCTTTTCTTTTTCTTTTCTTTTTCTTCTTTTACTTTCTTCTCCTCCCCATGGATTCTCACAAATACCTTGTGGGTTTCCCCTTTACGTGAACAAGAGAGAAAAAGGTAGATGGAGAGAGGGATAAAGAGTGATATAAAGGGAGGTACTACTGCATAAATTGGGAGGAGCCGGATCATAGTGTGATAGCCACGTACCGTGGATACGGGCGAAGCTTTGGTGGATTCCGCCCAAAGGTAGGACATTCTTATGTTTTTTCCATAAATCCATATATATTTATTTATTTGTAGTTATAAGGACCTATTATGACTACTAAGGAACTCTAGAGTGTTGATCCATACCTTTTGAGGAGAAAATGGGGGGTTTGGCCTGATTGTAGGGGTTTCCCATTCAGAAATCCCAATCACAAAATGTATAGTATAGGAACACATGTCGTGTGTTATTCCTTTTTGGGGAATATGAAATCTTTAAAAGTAAACTCCATGTATAGGGTATATATTCTATGTACTGGTACTCAACCGTGTAGCTGAGTACTTGGACAGATAGCCTGTTTGAAGGCACATGGCTGTGTAGAGTACAAGACCAGACCCCATGTGGGTCACACAGCATGTAGAAGTACATGACCAGAAAAAATAAATGGATCAACCATGTGAGGTACATGAGTAGGCACCCCATGCATGGTAAATGCTTTTTACATGGTATACACGCTATGTAAATGGGATTTACATGGCATGTCTGGATGAAGTACACGCCTAGGAGGAGCTTCAAGGGTACATGCCATGTATAGGGTATACACTTCGTGTACTCCTCCCTTGTTACCCTTTTGAGGTTTTTTCATATCTCCATGCCCTAAAGTCAAAACTGGACACATTATTAGTACATTTTGAGTATCTTTATACATAGATCACAATGGTGAAACCCTTGAAATTATTTGAGGGATCCTTGGTGGTGGTTCTAGTTTTTTAATAATTGGAGAGGATCTTCATCATGAAATTGAATACAACTATCTCTTGAGAGTGAGAACCTTGATCCGAGATGGGCTATGATCCATCACTCTAGTATGATGTTCAAGGAATTTTCCTTTTATTCCCATAGGACATATTATCTTTTGACCTAGAGGATCCCATGTAGGATGTCTATACCTTAATACTATTTTTGGGGGTCCCATGTGGGATGCCTTCTCTTACATGCAGACCTAGGAAATCACATGTAAGATCCTTCTACCTGTTTAATATTTTTTAGGATCCCATGTAGGATTCTTTATTCTATATACATTGTAATTGAGGGTCCCTTATAGGATTCCTCTTCTTATGCACCGTCTCTAAGGATATAGAGTAGGATGACTCTTCTGTGTCTTGACTAAGGGGACCCAGTATGTACCTCAATGTTTGATCAACCCTAATTTAGTGTGTGGGGGGGTTTGGGTAGAGATGGTAGGGGGTGTAACCTAGAATCCATATTAAACTTAAAATCCTGAGAGGCTATAAAATTAGTGGCATGTTTATGTTTTCATTCACCCCACTCTTTTTTATGCTTTACATGCTTATTATTGATGAAACTATGATTGCTAGAGGCACTTCCTAGGTTTTGGCTGACGAGCCCAATGAAATATGATACATGATCAGGGATTTCCATATATACTTCTTGGGATCCAAATTCTGCTCCTTTTATTTGATTTATTATTTTATTAGGATGTCCAGACATACTTCTTGGGATCTGGATGATAAGATTATTTATTTTTTTCTATGCTCAAACATACTTCCTGATATTCATCTATTGAGCCTACATGATTGATATTTTAGGTATGTCCAGTGGTACTTCCTGATATCCAGATTATAATCCTTATATTGTTTAAGGTTACCATTTAAAAAAGTCCCATTTTACATAGGGATTCCTAACCTATTGAGGGTTATAGAGGTAGGTCACTAAGGATATATGAAACCCCTATTTAAGATAATCACATGGATTAGATTACACTCTCCTTGAGCGACACCTAGGATACTACCTAGGGTTGGGTGGATAAACCATTTCCAAAATTTTCATACTTGGATGGGAGTGAGATTTTGAGCCATTTATTTTAAATGGATACTAATCATGTACTTAGATCCAAAGATCATTCTTTATAGATCACCTAAGGGTCATCCCCCTTAGGGATTATCTGAGTCGTGATGTCATAACTGCCCATGGACTGAGAACTAGGGATCAAACATTAGATTGGATTTACATGGATTGAGTGGTAGGACATCTATCTCAATGACCATTTACATTATGTCTATTTATTACTTGGAATCCTTCATTATAGTGATTGGAGGCGAGTACGGGTGAACCCGAGGCTAGGAAATTTACCCCCTGTGGTGATGTGCCTTTCTTAGAGACATTTATGGCACTGAAAAAAAGAACATATTGGTCATTCAGGATTACATACCCAAGGATCAACTTAATTATACATGGCTTGACTGGTATAAAATCTAGCTTAATAACCTTTTCATAAGATGTCTAGACGATTGTTATTACAGACCCAATGATAGAATGCCGTTAATTTATGTTATTTTACACCTTACTCATATATATATATATATATATATATTTATAGGAATATATATACATGATGGAATGTATAGTTGATCAGGATTATAGACCCAAGGATTTGCTGTAGCTTTACATTTTTATATTATTGATCTTTTTTAGTTGTTTCTCTGCAAGGCTGACCAAATTGCATAAGCATGAACTTATGAAAGAAGATTTATAGGTTCATCATTAGGGTGGAATACTGAGATTATTTCTCACCCCTATACATTCACCTCAGTGTGCATGTAGATCTTATGTCTTATTTTCAGGTTGAGCATCAATTATATGATGGATAAGGACAGGGACTAAGCTTGTATGATCAAGAAGAGTCACTCATGTGGATTCTTATGATCGGGTTGGAAAAGCTTGACAATGTCATGAATATTGGGTATGTGGTTTGGCTCAGAGTTAGTAGTGGAGCCTTTTAATTTTATTTAATTTCATTTTATATACTACTGTATATATATTAGTCACAATTGGGGATTAGTGTTGTATAGATGACATGGGTGTTTGGTATTTTATAACATTTACTTTATTATTACATAATGATTCTATTTCAGTTTATTTATTGATAACTCACTCTGATTTTTTTACTACTATGGATGATATCTAGTTATTTCACTACTGTTAACTCTAGTTTAAGGGAATAGCCTCCCCATAGACACACTCTAGGCCCTTCCTGCTAATTAGAAGCCTCTAGTGTATGCGGAGGCATGCTTGAGGTCATGTGGTGAATCATCTCAGAGAACTAGTTTA
This sequence comes from Viscum album, assembly GCA_963277665.1. Classification (NCBI taxonomy): domain Eukaryota; kingdom Viridiplantae; phylum Streptophyta; class Magnoliopsida; order Santalales; family Viscaceae; genus Viscum; species Viscum album. Next base: position 1,564,743,605 of record OY728161.1, read on the forward strand.
GTGGCATCCGAGTCAAGATGTTACAAATTATTATTAGAGATATTTATTTCATGTTGTATTACTATTTGGGATATGGTAGAAAGAATTATTAAGAGCGTGTCAGAATTTGTGATTGATATCATATTGTAAAGTCGATAACTCTTGTTTTGATAAGAATTACAGATTTCTAGGGATATGGGATTGATGTTCTTGATATGTGATGTTACGGTTTTATATGATTTTCAATTCGAGAAACACACATGTTGTGTGGATTTTATGATTTATTATATATTTATAGATCTCATTACATTGATGGGAGTTTATTGATGGATTATTTCTCTTGGACATTGGTGGGAGGACATTGATTAATTTTGAATCTTATTCGGAAAAGGAAAGAGGAGTCTAATGTGTCATATTAAACATGTAGGATTCACATGATATAGTCCTTCTAGTGTGTAATTTTATTGATGTCAGGGGAAAATTATTTAAATTTTCAACAACAAACTAAATGGCGATTTTAAATATATGTTATTAGTGACATTATACTTAATTTATCCAACTTTCATTTATATATTTACTTCTAATGGAAGGCTATAGGGATCTATAGTGAGACATTTTATGGTGAGGATGATGACTTATTCCTCATGCACAAGAGGTGTAGTGACCCTAATAAGTCACTAGGGCACATGATTGTCATGTGTTGGACCCCTTGTATGGTTCTGTTTCTTAGGTTTGGTTATTTAAAGTGTCATTAACAACCTATAAATTTTTTTCCTACATAGCTTGGAATGACATTATACTTAACCGAACCATGTACTTATGATACAACACAGATCATGGATATGGTGTTGTGTGCATTATTTCGACTCTCGTAGGTCAACATCGGTAGTTTATAATTTCATTTTAGATGATCTAGTTGGGTCACTTTGTACAAGGTTGATGGAAACCTAATGTTTATAATAGATTTAAACCTTGAGGGGGTATTGCCATAAGCGAATGGTCGGTGAGGATCGATTCTCTATCTTTTCCTTGATATTGTGACCTCTAGTGAAAATACCATATGAGGATTATTGAAGAGGATCAGGGCCTAGGGAGGCAAATTCTTGACCATTTTTACCCTTATAAGTCTGTTTTATCTATACATTCCTTGTAGAGGTTTGAGCATTGGTCTAAGTGGTCAGACATAGTTACCTTGTTGTAATACTTGATCGATAGGGCTAGGTGGGAGACATAGAGACCCTTAGTAGTGACTTAGGACCTTGTAGGATGACATTATATTTGATCAAGGAAAAACTGTGAGTAAGGTTATCCGAGGTTTACAAATTCTTGTTGAGGTAGTGATCTTGGGTAGATGTTCGTGAAAAAAATGTCACAATGTGATGGGTGGTCATGGGATAATCATGGAATAGGTAAAATGGATGATATTGAGAAAGAGTTCCAATGGAGATCCATAATTAATATAAGGACCCAGCCTTAAACATTACTTAATCTTGAGTTACTTCAAGAATACACGTTGAGGATCTTTTCAGGTTTAGAGGTTTAGAGAATTAGATCATAAAACATGCATTACATTCCACATTTAAACAAAGTGGTTACATAAAAGATAATAATCATTTTCCCCATCAATGGAAACATATTTAAAATAAAACATGGATTCTTTCTTGACACTTTCTTGACCCTATCATCACATCATGTACCTTTCCCTTGACCTATGAAAAACATTTCAAAAACTTGGGATGAGCATAAAAAGCTCAGTAAGGGATATAAAAGTACGAAATGAAAAAATTAGTCCATGTATAAAATCATACTTTACTCATAAAACATAATCATTTTAACATACCTCATCAAATCATGAATAAATCATAGAAATCATAAGACGTAAAGGTAACTTGAGGCATTCATAACATTCTTACGTAGGGAGTAACCCTCATGGTTACATTTGGAATACCCATCACAGTATATTACCTAAATCTCTTCGGAGAAACCATAATGTTTAACCCCTTCGCGTTACCCAATGCATTGGAGAGCTATATCGGGCTCACCCACCCTTAGTTTATCACGAAACCACCCATCTTCATAATAATGCCCAAGAACCATAACATAATCGTATCACATAAAACATGCATAAAGAAAACATAACATTTCCATATTTCAATCACAAGATATCAATACAACACATTGATATAATAAAAACATTATGAAAACCATTTTCAATACCAAAATAAAAGAAAAGTAAAACATGGTATTTATTTTTCATTCAAAAAAAAGTTATGGATTGTAGAGGAAGCCGAAACTCAAATAATGGTCACGGCGGCTGAGAAGTCGTTGTCGCCGCATACGTACAACAAAAAAAACATTCCTTTTGTCGTTTAGTAAAACTCTTTGTATAAACAAAGATTACTTTTGAATAAACGTAAAAGTCAAAGAGTTTTATACACCGTATAAAAGAAAGTTGTGTATAAAACAAAATATACCTCAATGAAAGGAGATTGAGAGGAAGTCCCATACCTCGGGTCCGACTTGACTCGATCGCTCTTTAATCTCCTGAATAATATATCTGAGTTAATTTATACTTGCTTAATAACCTTTTTTCAAGTTCATTATTCCTTTTATATCACTTATTACCATGTTATGAACACTATTTAATTATTTATGTTAATAATGGTTGTTTTGTCAATCATTGGTACTTGATTCAAAAATAAACTCTTTATAATTACAAGTTGTTCATGGGGTAAAATATCCATTATATCCAGAATTATATTCATGATGTAGATATCATATATATCATATATATCTAGTATATACATGCATTTTTAATATTACAAAACATTTAGAGGTAAGAAATGAAATGCACTGTTCATGGAGATGGTAAGCCGTACGTACGCATGAACGCTACTTTCATTTCTATTTTTTATTTAATGGAATTAAAACATAATGATATATAATAGTATTATAATTCCAGTATGGTATCATATATAATATCATTAAATCTATCCTTTATACGTACCATATATGGTATTAACGAATCAAATCACTTTGAGGGGGCGGTAGTCCGCACTTCCTAAAATGAAGATATCGCGTTTACCCATAATGGAAACCATAAAGGTACGACATAAATGAAAAATACATAAGCTTAAGGAAAACATAAACATATTATATATCATATATAAATATAGTGACATCTTAATGGCCACCTTTTAAGGTGTTAGAAGAATATTGAACAATCATCGTTTCGTGAGGCAGAAATTCGCCATCCACGGAAACAGTATTCTCTTTAACCATTAGATGTAGGTGTGTGTAAGTGTAGCTCGAATAATTCTTATAACAACATCCTAGTATATGTAAGATACTGTTGTTGTTACAAAAGAAATGAATAAAAAGAGTTTAGGGGGTTGGAAAAGCAAAATAAAACAAAAGAACACAAGTGAAGACATTACCTTTAAATCGGGTAACTCCCTTTGGTTTGAACCAAAAGGGTTTCTTGAAGAGCTTCCTTCCTAAGGTAAGGCTTATAGGATGAGGAGAGGGATGTGGAGAGACAAAATGAGTAGAGATTTTCCAAGACAAAGGCTTGAGAGGTTTGGGTAAGGAGGTAGAGGTGGGGGCCTTTTATAAGAGGAGAGGAGGGGCACTCTTGGAAAGGTATAAAATGTTACTTTATTTTCAAATGAGTTTCGGATTTTAAAGGTCCCACATTGATGTATTTCAAGGATAAGGTGATAAGAGTTCTAAATCCACCCATCCAATAGGTTTTTGACATGTTTAGGTCTTAGATTTTACATTATCTTTTCATTTTATTTAAATCATTAAATAATGAGGTAATCGCTGCATCATCATGATGTCATAAATAATTTAATTTATTTAATGTCTAAAAATTATAAAAAAATACTATGATGTAGGAAATATTTTTAGATGTCAAATTAATATTTATATTCCTAGAGATCATTTATGTAGACAAAATTAATTTTTATTTACTTAGGTGATACATTCTTTGTTATATTTACTTTCTTTAAAAAATAAAAAGATAAAAAGACATTATCACACAAAAGTGATTCCATGGGGTCCCCAAGTTTGGAAAAAGGCATCCCATGGTCGGACATGACACAACCAGTAGTATTAGGACACATTTTGGTGTCATTTTTTATTATTATGATATTATTTTATTATCCTGAACTACCCGATTACTAATTAATCAAGATAATTAACGATAATTACCGTCGTTACTATTCACAAAGTCCAAAAACAAAAGAGTATTAATTAAATAATTTGGACCTTATGATTCCAAATATGGAATCCATTTTACCAAATTAAAAACACATAAATTTCAATAATTAATTTAAAAATGATTCCCGTTGTCAAAACAAATAGCGGGTTTTTTTGAAACAATTTCTATCAAAAGTTTGACAATTGTTTATGTCCAATTTCAAAGTGAAATTAATTCTAATGACCAATATTAGATTAAATGGTAAAAATATATTCTATTTACACTTTAAAACCAATTAAAAAGATAATATAACTATATAATTAAATTATATGAAAAAGCAGTTTTGATGTAAAAATGCAGTATTTTTCACTATTCATTAAAAAATGAACATTGTCAGAAAAATACCAAAAAATTATCCAATGTAAATTTCAATGTCCCAATCATAAATAATATGTTTATTTTGACAAATAGAGCTTATAAAATTGTCAAAATTTTTATTTAAAAATGGTTTTCCATCAAAAGGTAGTAAAACAATCTTTTAAAAATATTAGAGATTTCTATGCTTAAGATTGGATTTATTCCCATTTTAAGCCTATAAAACACTATATAATTCATAAATAGACATAGATAAGAATATCTATTATTCATTACTTAATTGGTATGTTACATCCTTCCCCCCTTTAGAAAATTTCATCCCCGCAATTTATTTACTTATCAAATAAGTGGGGGTATTTATCCCTCATTGCATTTTCAGATTCCCATGTTGCCTCTTCACTCATGTGGTTCTTCCACAAAACCTTTACTTGATGAATCACCTTATTCCACAACACTTGCTCAATGTGGCCAAGAATCTGGACCAGTTGTTCCTCATAAGATAGATTCTCTTCCAGCTGAACTACCTCTGGACTCAAAACATGAGATGGATCTGGAATGTACTTCCTTAACATTGAAACATGAAAAAAATTGTGTACCTGAGATAAAACCGGAGGTAAAGACACTCGGTATGCAACTGATCAACTCTCTCCAGAATTTCATATGGTCCAATGAACCTTAGACTCAGCTTTCCTTTCTTACCAAATTGCATAACACTTTTCCATGGAGATACTTTGAGAAAAACATGATCACCTACCTCAAAAGAGAGATCCTTCCTCATATTATCCACATAATTCTTCTGCCTGCTCTGAGCTGTTCTCATGTGTTTCTATATCAGCTGAACTTTTTCTGCCAACTCTTCTACCAATTCTGGTCCCATCAAATTCCTTTCACCCACTTCATCCCAGAAAGCTAGAGTTTGACACCACTTCCCATATAATGCCTCAAATGGTGCCATCTGTATACTAGAATGAAAACTGTTATTGTAAGAAAACTCAACCAAAGAAAGATGTTGGTCCCAACTTCCCTGATAATCCATCGAACAAGAACGTAGCATATCCTCCAAAGTTTGAATCGTTCATTCTGACAGCCCATCTGATTGAGGACGACAAGCTGTACTAAAATTTAATTTAGTACCCAACGACTTCTGAAGGCCTTTCCAAAAGTTAGAAGTAAACCTGTGATCACAGTCAGATACAATAGAGAGAGGAACTTCATGTAACCTGACTATCTCTTTAAGATACAAACGAGAAAGTTGATCTAGGGAAAAAGTATCTCATATGGAAAGGAAATGAGCATATTTAGTCAAGAGATCAACAATAACCCAGATTGCATTATTACCTCGAGGTGTCTTCGAAAATCCCACAATGAAGTCCATGGATATATTCTCCCATTTCCACTCTGGTACTGGTAAAGGATGAAGCATACCTTTCGGTAACTGCCGCTCTAATTTAACCTATTGACATGTTAAACACTTCACAGTAAAATCAGCAATATCCCTTTTCATTCCATCCCACCAGTAATACTCCCGAAGATCTCTATACATCTTAGTACTTCCTAGATGAACTGAAAACGGAGAACTATGAGCTTCACATAACAACTCTCTCTTCAACTTTGAATCACAAGGCATACACAATATCTTCCCAAATATCAAAACACAATCATTATCAATGTTGAATTCAGGCAACTTACCCTTCTGAACCAGCTCTACCCTTTTCTGCAACTCACTGTCTTGCTTCTATGCTTGCTTAATTCTATTTGATAGAGAAGATTTCACTAATACCTGAAACAAAATAGAAGGAAATCCTAAACCAACAACTTCTACACCAAAGTTCATCAAATCCTTAACCAAAGGATCATGTTCCAAACACAACATTGTTAATGAAGCATTAATTTTTCGACTCAAAGCATCAGCCACTTTATTTGATTTTCCCGGATGGTAATTAATTGTACAATCATAATCCTTGATTAATTCTAGCCATATCCTCTGTCTCATGTTTAATTATTTCTGACTGAATATATACTTTAAACTTTTGTGATCGGTATATATTTCACACTTTACTCCATACAAATGATGCCTCCAAATTTTTAAAGCGAAAACAACAGCATCTAATTCCAAATCATGTGTAGGGTAATTTACCTCATAAGTTTTCAACTGTTGTGAAGCATAAGAAATTACCTGATCATTCTGCATTAGGATTCAACCAAGTCCTTTCAATGAACTATCACTGTAGATAAAAAAATCCCCATTCATGGAAGGTAGTGCCAAAACTGGAGCATTCACCAATCTTCTTTTCAGTTCCTAAAAACAATCATCACATTTTTTTTCCAGATAAACTTAACACCCTTATGAGTTAGCTTTGTCATTGGACTAGATAATCGTGAAAAATTTCTAACAAACCTTCGATAATATCCTGCCAAACCAAGGAAGCTATGAATCTTAGTTACATTTGTGGGCCTTGGCCATTCTTCAACAACCTTTGTTTTTGTAGGATCAACAGTTATCCCATATTTAGAAACAATGTGACCAAGGAAAGAAATTTGTTGCAACCAAAACTCACACTTTATGAATTTCCCATACAATTTCTTTTTTTAAGGTTTTCAAAATAACCCTTAAATGTCTTTCATGCTCCTATTTACTTTTAGAAAACACCAAAATATCATCAATGAAAACCACCACAAACTTATCCAAGAACTCATGGAAAATTCTATTCATAAGGTCCATGAATACAGCAGGTGCATTGGTTAGCCCAAAAGGCATAACTACAAATTCATAATGGCCATATCTTGTATGAAAAGCAGTCTTCGGAATATCTGCTTCCTTTACCTTCAACTGATGGTACCCCGATCTCAGGTCAATCTTTGAAAAAAACTGAGCTCCCTAGAGCTGATCAAACAAATCTTCGATATGAGGCAAAGGATATTTGTTCTTAACAGTGACGTTATTCAAGGCTCTATAATCAATGAAAAGTCTCATAGAACCATATTTCTTTTTAACAAATAAAACAGGATCACCCCAAGGTGATGTGCTAGGTCGAATGAATCCTTTCTCTAATAAATCTTGAAATTGCTCCATCAACTCTAAAATTTCAATTTGAGCCATTCGATAAGGGGGTTTTAAAATTGGCTTAGCATCAGGAACTAAGTCAACAGTAAACTCAACTTCCCGATCTGGTATTATTCTAGGAAAATCATCAGAAAAAACATCAGGATAATCATTTACCACTGGAACATAATTAATCTGAACAGTTCCCTTGTTTTCAACAATATGTGTAAGGTAACATTCATTTCCATCTTTTACAAGTTTCTCGGCCTCTTGATATGTTATCAACAGTAAGGGTTCATTCTTGTACACAAACTGAAAGTCTTTCTGGAAAGAAACTTCTTTAGCTCTACAGTCAATCTTAGCATGGTAAATAGAGTGCCAATCCATACCCAGGATAACATCAAACTCTACTAGAGAAAAAACAATAAGGTTTGCAAGTAGGTTCTTTCCACGGATAATTATAGAAAGATTCTTATAAATTATTTTTTCCTCAAAATTTCCCCTAGGTGTTTTTACCAAAAGTTCAGGAGTCATTTCTTGAGATGGTATTCCCATTTTACTAGAAAAGTTTTCAGAGATAAAAGAATGTGTAGACCCTGAATCAAAAAACACACTGGAATAATCTGAAAAAACAAACAAAGTACCTGATACCACTTCATTTGATGGCCCAACATCTGCTGAAGTAGTTGCAAAGGATTTCACCACCCCTTTCTTCTTGTAGTCTAACTGCTTCCCATCACTCGAGCTCTTTTTCGTACACTCATTTTCATAATGACCCATCTCATTGCACTTAAAAAATTTCACTAACTATAAATCAAATTTGGTCTTACCATCACCCTGATCTTTTTCAGTGCAATCACAAGCCTTATGTCCCATCTTACCACATCGGTAGCACTTCCCAGAATTCAAAAGACATTCCCCAGCATGCCTTTTACCACATTTATCACAAACTGGAAACTTAGTTTTCTTACCATCAGACCTTTTTGAAGAATTCTTCCCATTCTCTTGCCACCTCGGTCTCTTCTTCTGTTGGTTGTTATAGAACACTTTATCATCGACAAACTCCATTTCCACCTTCTCAGCACATCGAACAAGATTTTCATAACTCTTGAACTCGCGAGAAGCTAAAGCCCTTCGATATTTTGGGTTTAATCCTGAGTAAAAATGATTGATTTTACTATCAAGGTCTCGGATAAAATTTAAAGCATACCTTTCCAATAAAGTGAACCTTTCTTCATAAGCATCCACTGAGTCTTCCTCTTGCCTCAATTCCAAGAATTTTTTTTCCATCCTAAGTCGAGTAGCCTTAAGAAAATACTTCTCAAGAAACATACCTTTGAATTCATACCAGTCGAGAGCATCAATCTCATCAGCGTCCCTGATATTTTTAACCATCGACCACCACTGATCTACTTCAACCTCCAAACGGTAAATTGCAAGACTAACCTTTTGATTTTCTGAACACCCCATGACATCTAAAATCTTCTCTAGTGATTTAATCCACCCTTCAACTAGCACAGGGTCAGATGATCCTCTGAATGATGGGGGATGTTGCCTCATGAAATGTTCTACCACTGAAATGTTCCTCTACATTGATCTGGCTGATATCGTGCATGGATACCACCACCATTTATCACTTGAGTCAACTGCACCATTACTGCAACAAACTGTTCAGTTCCAATTCCGACCATCTCAGGATGTTGATTCGGAAGGTCATTTCATTCTGTATGCCTTCCTAGCACTGCTTCCCTGTTTCCTCTGCGGAAAACCATTCTGAACAAACATGTCTTAGATGAAGCAACATGGTAATCTTAAAATGCTATATCATTTCAATTTGATCATAAAAAAAATATTTTTGGATAATCATTTAATATAATTCTAACTCCTAAAGTTATCTAAACCAACCTATGATACCAACTATAAGGACCCAGGCTTAAACATTACTTAATCTTGAGTTACTTCAAGAATACACGTTGAGGATCTTTTTAGGTTTAGAGTTTTAGATAATTAGATCATAAAACATGCATTACATTCCACATTTAAACAAAGTGGTTACATAAAAGATAATACTAATTTTTCCCATCAACAGAAACATATTTAAAATAAAACATGGATTCTTTCTTAACACTTTCTTGACCCTATCATCACATCATGTACCTTTCCCTTGACCTGTGAAAAACATTTCAAAAACTTGGGATGAGCATTAAAAGATTAGTAAGGGATATAAAAGTATGAAATGAAAACATTATTCCATGTATGAAATCATAATTTACTCATAAAACATAAGAATTTTAACATACCTCATCAAATCATGAATAAATCATAGAAATCATAAGACGTAAAGGTAACATGATGCATTCATAATATTCTTATGTAGGGAGTAACCCTCGTGGTTACGTTTGGAATACCCATCACAGTATATTCCCTAAATCTCTTCGGAGAAACCTTAACATTTAACCCCTTCACATTACCCAATGCATTGGAGAGCTATATCGAGCTCACCCGCCCTTAGTTTATTACAGAACCACCCGTCTTCATAATAATGCCCAAGAACCATAACATAATTGTATCACATAAAACATGAATAAAGGAAAAATAACATTTCCACATTTCAATCACAAGATATCAATAAAACACATTGACATAATAAAAACATTATGAAAACCATTTTCAATACCAAAATAAAATAAAAGTAAAACATGGTATTTATTTTTCATTTTAAAAAAAGTTATGTCATGTAGAGGAAGCCGAAACTCAAATAATGGTCACGGCGGCTGAGAAGTCGTTGTCTCCGCATACGTACGACAAAAAAAACATTACTTTTGTCATTTAGTAAAATGCTTCATATAAAAAAATATTCCTTTTGAATAAATGTAAAAGTCAAATAGGTTTATACATCGTATAAAAGAAAGTTCTGTATAAAACAAAATATGCCTCAATGAAAGGAGATTGAGACGAAGTCCCATACCTCGGGTCCGACTTGACTCGATCGCTCTTTAATATCATGAATAATAAACTTGAGTTAATTTATACTTGCTTAAGAACCTTTTTTCAAGTTCATTATTCCTTTTATATCACTTATTACCATGTTATGAAAACTATGTAATTATTTATGTTAATAATGGTCATTTTTTCGATCATTGGTACTTGAGTAAAAAATAAACTCTTTATAATTACAAGTTGTTCATGGGGTAAAATATCCATTATATCCAGAATTATATTCATGATGTAGATATCATATATATCATATATATCCAGTATATACATGCATTTGTAATATTACATAACATTTAGAGGTAAGAAATGAAATGCACCATTCATGGAGACGGTAAGCCATACGTACGCATAAACGCTACTTTCATTTATATTTCTTATTTAATGGAATTAAAATATAATGATATATAATAGTATTATAATTCCAGTATGGTATCATATATAATATCATTAAATCTATACTATATACGTTCCACATATGGTATTAACGAATCAAATCACTTTGAGGGGGCGGTAGTCCACACTTCCTAAAATGAAGATATCACGTTTACCCATAATGGAAACCATAAAGGTATGAAATAAATGAAAAATAAAGAAGATTAAGGAAAAAATAAACATATTATATGTCATATATAAATATAGTGACATATTAATGTCTACCTTTGAACGTGTTAGAAGAATATTGAACAATCATCATTTCGTGAGGCAGAAATTCGCCATCCACGAAAACAGTATGCTCTTTAACCATTAGATGTAGGTGTGTGTAAGTGTAGCTCGAATAATTATTATAAAAATATCCTAGTATATGTAAGATACTGGTTTTGTTACAAAATAAATGAATAAAAAGATTTTAGGGGGTTGGAGAAGCAAAATAAAACAAAAGAACACAAGTGAAGACATTACCTTTAAATTGGGTAACTCCCTTTGGTTTGAACCAAAAGGGTTTCTTGAAGAGCTTACTACCTAAGTTAAGGATTCTAGGATGAGGAGAGGGATTTGGAGAGACAAAATTATCATATCTTGGCCGAGCCAAAGGCATGATAGGTGTGGGTAAGGAGGTAGAGGTGGGGGCCTTTTATAAGAGGAGAGGAGGGGCACTCTTGGAAAGGTATAAAATGTTACTTTATTTTCAAATGAGTTTCGGATTTTAAAGGTCCCACATTGATGTATTTAGAGGATAAGTTTATAAGAGTTATAAATCCACCCATACAATAGGTTTTTGACATGTGTAGGTCTTATATTTTACATTATCTTTTCATTTTATTTAAATCATTAAATAATGAGGTAATCGCTGCATCATCATGATGTCATAAATAATTTAATTTATTTAGTGTCTAAAAATTATAAAAAAATAATATGATGTAGGAAATATTTTTATCTTTCCAATTACTATTTATAGTCATAAAGATCATTTATGTAGACAAAATTAAAAATGTTTTACTCAGGTGATACATTCTTTGTTATATTTACTTTAAAAAATAAAAATTTAAAAAGTCATTATCACACAAAAGTGATTCCATGGGGTCCCCAAGTTTGGCACAAGGCATCCCATGGTCTTCCATGACACAACCATTAGTATTAGGACACATTTTGGTGTCATTTTTTATTATTATGATATTATTTTATTATCCATGACTACCCGATTACTAATTAATCAAGATAATTAACGATAATTACCGTCGTTACTATTCACAAAGTCCAAAAACAAAAGCAACTTAATTAAATAATTTGTAACTTCTGATTCCAAATATGGAATCCATTTTACCAAATTCCAAACATATAAATTGCAATAATTAATTTAAAAATGATTCCCGTTGTCAAAACAAATAGCGGGTTTTTTTGAAATAATTTCTATCAAAAGTTTGACAATTGTTTATGTCCAATTTCAAAGTGAAATTAATTATAATGACCAATATTGGATTAAATGGTAAAAATATATTCTCTTTACACTTTAAAACCAATTAAAAATATTATCTAACTATATAATTAAATTATATGAAAAAGCAGTTTTGATGTAAAAATGCAGTATTTTTCACTATTCATTAAAAAAATGAACATTGTCATAAAAATACCAAAAAATTATCCAATGTAAATTTCAATGTACCAATCATAAAGAATATGTTTATTTTGAAAAATAGATCCTATAAAATTGTCAAAAGTTTGATTTAAAAATGGTTTTCCATCAAAAGGCAATAAAACAATCTTTTAAAAATATTAGAGAGTTATATGCTTAAGATTGGATTTATTACCATTTTTAGCCTCTAAAACACTATCTAATTCTTAAATAGACATAGATAAGAATATCTATTATTAATTACTTACTTGGTATGTTACAATTAATGTGACTAACATGCCCTGTAGCATGGCCATATTGGATTCAATAGAAAAATTCTCATGGGAGAATGATTCAGGTGATGATTGGGTGATATGGTTTTGTACAACCATTATGATGTGTGAAATAGAAAAAGTTACACATCAATTGTGCATGGTACCATTTAAATCATCTATTGGTGGGTGGTCAGGTGAGAGCTGAGGAATGATGTTTTTAAATAAATATTGTGGTATTGATTTCTCAAGAATTATGATAAAAGGATAAATTTCCATATGTGGTAGAAGAGACATCAAGAATAAATCGGGTTTCATAAGGTTGTAGACCCGTGTTTAGACCTGGACACACATTGTCAAGATAAGTGGTGTTAGGAGTTGGTTCAAGGAAAGTGAAACCTATTTGATGGGAGTGTGGATTGGTGATAGATATAAACACCTATCAATGGAATCTTATCATACTCATCATTAGATATGATCATTCCCTTTATCTTAACATTTCCTTAAGTACGTCGAGAGAGAATCATATATACACCAAGATTATTTTCTTTTAAATATCTTTCATAGTTTGATGTAGGAACTTTTTGAGGTTTCTATTAAGGAGTGGTATAAGGTAATCCTGTGGTGGGGAGTGAAACATTGGCTGTTTGAGGATGATGACCCTAATTTTTAGTTTAAATATGGTATTTCCATGTAAACCAATCCTAGGAATCAAGAATGAGTGAAGATATGAGGTGATGATAAGGATACTCTTTTAGTGGAAAGTATCAGACCAGTCATGGTTAAATTATTTATTTGATTGGAGAGTTGTTAATGCTATGAGATTTGTTATTGGATGGTCAAGATAGCATATTTGTGTAGATTATTGGGATAAGATCATTGTTGTGTTTTCCCACCAAGGATTCTCAGTAACAAGAAGGGTTGTGGTGGGGGGATTGTAAAGACCCATGTTTTCTGGACTGGAAATTTGTGAAGAAATTTTAATTTTTTCTTTCAAATGATTTTAAGGGGTAAAATGGTTATTTTACACTAGAATAGGACCTCATATAATTTTTATGACCACTTTGTTGGTTTTTAAATAGGGTATTTACACTAGGAAAAAAGTTTGGTAGAATTCTATGCAGCTTGAATTTATGTGTAATAATTAATAATTAATATATATTTAGTTTAATATTAATCTATGTTCACACATTCATTCGACTATATATTTTTAATGGAGTGTTGGATTGGGGTTATTTATTCATTTTGAGTCCATAATGGGTAGTGTTTCCTGTTAAAGTCATAAACTCATGTTGGGTGCTCAGGTCGGGCTTGAGCCCCTTTATCGTTTTGTTTTCCTTTTCTTCCTTTTCTTTTTCTTATTTTCATTTATTATCCTCCCCTAGTTTCTTGTGTACATACTATGGGTTTCCCATTCATGTGACCAATATAGAAAAAGGTAGATGGGGGGATATATATAGATAAATAAGGAGATGATGGTAGGTGCTGTCGCTGAGCTCTAGAGAAGCCAAATTATCGTGCGGTAGCCGTGTACCATGGATACAAGTGAAGCTTTGGTGGATTCCACTAAAAGGCTGGATATTTTTAATTTTTTGTCATAAATACCCATATATTTATCTATTTCTAGTTATGAATCCCTATTATGACTTTTATGGAACCCTAGTGGGTCTATATATACCTTTTGAGGAGAAAACATGGGTTTTATGTAGATTATAGGGATTTCCTGTTCAAAAATATCAATCACATGACATTTAGTTTAGGAACACATGCCATGTGTTCTTCTCATTCAAGGAAGATGAAATTTTTAGTTGTACATACCTTTTATAGGGTATAAGCACCATGTACTGGTACTTGACTATATAGCCGAGTACATGTATAGAAAATCCATGCGAGGGAAGATGGTCGTGTAGAGTACACTGTTAGACCTTGTGCGGGTCAGACGCCATGTAGAAGTAAACAAACAAGAAAAATACATGTGAATTCCATGTGAGGTACATGGGTAGGTACCCCATATAGATTACACATCATGTACCTGGTATGCATGCCATGTTCATGGGATTTACACTCCATGTATAACTGAATTACATGACTAGGTGGAGCTTCGAGGGAACACACTATGTTCCAGGGTATACATGCTGTGTAATCCTCCCTTGGTACCCTTTTGATGGTTTTTCATATCTTCATAACCCAGAGTTAGAATTGTACACATTAGTAGTCCATTTTGAGTACCTTTACATGTATATCATGATGGTGAAACCAATGTGGTGATTTGAGGACTCATATAAGGAATTTCAGGCTTTTTACTAAATAGAGAGGTTCATCCTCTGGTAATTGAATCCAATTATCTCCTGAGAGTGAGACCCTTGATATGAGATGGGATATGAGCCATATATCAAATATAATGTTCACGGAATTTTCCTTTTAGGCCACGATACCAAATTATATCTTGACCAAGAGGGTCCCATGTAGGATGTATCTACCTAAATACTATTCATGGGGGTCCCCCATGGGATGCCTTCACTTACATGATGACTTAGGGAATCTCATGCATGATACCTCTACCTATGTACTCTTTCCAAGGATCCCATGTA
The DNA here is from genome assembly GCA_963277665.1 of Viscum album. Taxonomy (NCBI): domain Eukaryota; kingdom Viridiplantae; phylum Streptophyta; class Magnoliopsida; order Santalales; family Viscaceae; genus Viscum; species Viscum album. Next base: position 1,564,759,116 of record OY728161.1, read on the forward strand.
TGATTTATACACCTACACAAACTATTATTGAGGGACACATATAGGAAACCTCTTCCCATGTACCATATTTAAGGATCTTGAGTAGTATGCCTCTTATTTGTGTTGACTAAGGGGACACAGTGGGTACCCTGGTGTTTGACCGATCCTGAGCTAGTTCATGGGTGGTTGGGTAGAGGTGGTAGATGGTGTCACCTAGAAGTCTTACCAAACTTTAAAGCCTAAGAGTATGTGAAATTAGTGATGGTTTTAATTGTTAGACCACCCACACCCTTTTATTTATGCTTCACATGGTTAATATTGACACAACTATGATTTCTAGAGGTACTTACTAAATTTTAGCTAATGAGCCCAACATAATGTGATACTTGACCAAGGATGTCCATATGTACTTACTGGGATCCAAATTATGAGCCTTTTATTTGATTGAATATTTTATTTGGATTCTCAAATGTACTTTATGGGATCCAGATGATAAGCCTACTTATTGTTTGGGATACTCAGGCATACTTCTTGAGATTCGGCTATTGAGCCTATATGATTGATATTGCAGGGATTCTCATAGGTACTTCCTAGGATCCATCTTATAATCCTTACATGGATAGAGGTTACCATTTCAAAAGCCCTATTTTTATAGGGATTCCTACCCTACTAAGGGTTACAAAGGTAGGTCATCAAGGATGTATCATACTCCTCTTTGAGATACTCTCAAGGATTAGATTATGATTTCCTATATTTATGCATAGGATTCTCTCTAGGGTTAGGTTGATGAACTGTTATTTTAATTTTTTGGAATTTACTGGAAGTGATCTATTGAGACATTTATTTTGAATGGATACTAAGCATATACATATATACAGAGAGAATTCCATACACATCGCCTAAGGTTCACCCCCTTAGGGATTATCTGAGTCATGATGCCTTGATGGATTACAGTCTAGGACCTAGGGCTTATACATCAGGATAGATTTACATGTATTGAGTAGTATGGAATCCTTCTCAGTGACCATTTATAATATGTTCATTTATTACCTAAAATCCTTAATTATAGTGACTGGAGGTGAGTACGGGTGATCCCAGGGTTGGGACATGTATCCCCATGTGGTGAAATGGCTTGCTTAGAGACATTTACGATGATAGAAAAAGTAGGTATTGGCTAGTTAGGATTATGTACCCAAAGATCAACTTAATTATACATGGATTGAGTGGTATTAAATCCAATCCAATCTCCTTTTTTCAGGATATCCATAAAATTGAGATTATGAACCCAAGGATTGACTATCATTGATTTATGTTATTTTACACCTTACTCATATATATATATATATTTGTGGGTTTATACATATATATATATATATTTATATTTATTTTTGGGAATACACACACACACACATATACATGATGGCATGTCTAGTTGATCAAGATTACGGACCCAGGGATCAACTATGGATTCAAATTTTTATCTTATTGATCTTTTCCAATTATATATTGGATAGGATGATCATATCTCATGAGAATTCAATTATGATAGAATATTTATTGGTTCATCATTGGGGTGGCTTGATGAGATTATTTCTCACCCCTATATGTGCACCATGGTGTGCGTGTAGACCTTATGTATACTTTTTAGGTTGATCATTGATTGAATGATGCATAAGGATGAGGCTCAAGGTTTCATAATCAATCATAGCTAATCATATGGATTCTTATGATCAGGTTATATCATCTTGGGTTTTTCATGGATACCAGGTATGTGTTTAGGCTCAAATTTAGTATTAGATTGTTTTACTTTTATTTTTGTTCCTTTTATGTACTCCTATATATATGGTCTCCCTAGTGGGTGATTAGTGTTGTATGCATGACATGGTGATTTAGGATTTTATAACATTTCATTTATTATTATACAATGCTTATATTTTAGTTTATTTATTTCTTCTTATCTCTGATTATTTACTACTATGGATGATATCTAATTATTTATACTTTTTTTACCTTGATATGAGGGAATAGTCTCCCCATATCCATAACCTATGGGTCTCACTACTAGTTAGATGCCTCTGGTGTATGGGGAGGAGTGATTGAGGCCTTATGAAGAACTGGATTGAAGCACCAGTTTAGTATCATATGATTCAGGATGTTACATCCAACCCATAAACACAAAAATCAAAAATAATCATGGGGACTTTGAAATGAGGTTTAAATGAATACGAGGCTTTATGTTGGAGGGTAGTGATGTGAAAAATAATATAAATCTTAAAAGGAGGGTTTAACTCTAATGTAAATTACATGATAACAAATGAAAATATCAATTAAAATTCTCCTTCAAAAATGACATCTTCCCCTTTTCCCATGCTTAAAGTAAAGGTCGATGAAGTTATGCATATTATGAAAGAATACCACTATTGTTTTTATTTGTTTTTTTAAGAGTGGTAACAATGTAATACAATGAAATATATCATGTACCTTTCCCACATCCCAAATAAGAACACCCCACACTTTATTCAATGTAAACCATCCATTTCCACCATGAACTCCCTCTCCCCCTACACTTGAATCAATGAATATCATGAAAAATACATAGAGTAAGGGTAAGAATAGAATTATTGGGTTATAATGTGGATATTTCTAACAAATTTCATTCATGGATTCTACAAGATAAAGTAAGGATCAATTAAGGGCAGGTCCAAGGATAAAGGTATTGATAAAAAATAACTCAATCATTTTAAAATCAACTTTTTACAATCATAAATTTGATAAGATACCAAGAAAAATATAAAAGAAAACATGTACTGGGTATCACTAAATAAATATACTCAAGAAGGAATGATAAATATTGGTGTATAAGCCTCTTGTGAATGGAAACATGTGACAAAGAGTCAACTATTCAGGTAAATTCACACTAAAAACAAACTAATCAACACATATTTCAAAAATTCAAAACATGCCAAATCTTGGGGATGTTTTATTTACACAAACCAAATCATTAACCTAAATCACTATTTTTCAAATTAATTCCCCCATTCTTAACTCTAATCATTCATTCCAAATTTTAATCATCTAATCATGTCAATTATGAACTTTAAAACATAACATAATGAATATACTATGTGACTTTTGTTTCCTAGATCATAAAATAAATAAAAAATCCCAGTGTTGGGTATGAATTTTTTTAATTTTAAAATATTAATAAGAAATGTAAGGGAGTAACAAAAAATAATAAAATTAAAAGAATAATTTTATTTTGTCATAGTGTCTTGGGTACACAGCCATGGACTCTGATGATCTCTTTCATAGGTTTTATTATGAAACTATTCATGGAATGAACCGACATCTCACAACATGAATTGTTCCCATAGAATTTTTAGTTTATTCCATAATTAATTTAACCTTCATGATAGAAATGTAAATAAGAAAAAAAAAATTAGTGTAGGACCCTTCAATTCTACACAAAAAGGATAGGGTGAGTGGTCTTACACCTAAAAAAATTCAAAATACCTAAAAACAGTTGTTTCCTCCCAAAATCACTTTTTTATGGTTATTTAGATTGACATTAACATTTTTTAGATTAAGTGATGGAGGATTTGAATGAATTTACCCAATCTAGATTGGGGTTGTAAAAAAGCTTGAGTACTCATGATTTACTCGGGATCATCTGTAGGATCGAAATATAATATGAGATGCTCAATATACAAGAGGGGGGGTGAATTGTATACTTTAAAAATTCCTTTGGAACCTTTAAAGTTAGTTATGAATAACTAGAGTTTCCTTAAGAAAAGGAAAGAACTAAGTTTAACAAAGTTAAACTAAGTTGATTCACAACACCTCTAACACCGGACTAAACTTGGAAAGAGATTCCAAAAGAAGGTTCCGGAAATATGGTTCCGGAAATTGAAACTTAACAAAAGTTACAATATGAGATTCTACCTTAAAGCGTATAGAATCTAAACTAATCAAAGTAAGTAGGGAAGTATAAGAAAATTATACTTTCCTTAAGATACAAAATGCAGCGGAATAAAACAAGTACAAGTAGAAGAACTACTAGTAACAAGATGATAGTCTTTTAACCCAAAGAGAAGGGTATCCAACAACCTTGGATAAAGGTCCCTTGATTTATACTTTCAAGCAAGTCTGTCTTACCCACACCAGGGTAAGCCCTCGATACGAAGATCGGTGTATCTGTCTTGCTATCCCCGCAAGCCCTCAACTTCAAGGTAGTTGGCAACCTCTGTCTTTCTCGACAAGAAAGCCCTCGATCTTTAAGGTAGTCGGCACCTCTGTCTTTCTCAGCAAGAAAGCCCTCGATCTTTAAGGTAGTCGGCACCTCTGTCTTCCTATCCCCGGAAGCCCTCGAATGTAATCACCAACATTCGGAGTCGCACGGAGCTTTGAGAGTTAATAAGAGACTCTCTCTCTAGAAATCACTTCAACAGCATGTATGCACAAAGTTCAAATGTTCATCCATCCGTTTTGAGCTTTTTCAAATGAGCTCCTATTTATAGGTGAGGTCGGCTCCTTCTCCAACGGTCATATTTTCCTTAAAGTTCGGAGGGACCTGTACACGTGTCACTTAGACAACGGTTAGTTTATAACAAAATGGACGACATCGTTTTATAACAAAGTAAGTGTAACAGAAAGTACGACATCGTTTTAAAACCTAACATAAAGGTTCGGAATAGAAATTTCGGAGTGAAAGTTCGGAGTGAACAAATTCAGAGTGTATAAAACAATGATATCCAGATTCTGTTTAATGAGTGAATTCGGAATGAGAATTCGGAATAGGAATTCGGAATAGGAATTCTTCATCAGAAATCGTAATGAGAAATCGTCATCAGAATTCGTAATGAGAATTCGGAATGAGATTTCTTCATTAGAATTCGTAATGAGAATTCTTCATTGGAATTCGTAATGAGAATTCTTCTTCAGAATTCGTAATGAGAATTCGAAATGGAATTTCTTCATTAGAATTCGTAATGAGAATTCTTCTTCAGAATTCGTAATGAGAATTCGTAATGAGAATTCTTCATTAGAATTCGTAATGGGAATTCTTCTTCAGAATTCGTATCCTGAATCTGGAATAGAACTTAGTCAGAATTCATAACCGGAATTCGGAGTGAAACTTCCTTATAGTTCTTGTCCAGAATCCGAACCCTAAAACAGAATGCTTTTTATCAGTTTTAATGATTCCGAGAAAGTGAATCCGAATTTCATACTTAAGAAAAATATTAATGAAAATATGATAAGGATAAATTTTTCTTATAAAAGCGTTTTTCCTTAAGAAAACATTTTTCCTTATAAAAGCAATTTTCCTTACAAAAGCGATTTTCCTTAAAGATAAGGTGTTTGTGATTTTCAAAACAAGAAGGAATGGAAAAGTCATAAGGAAAACCTTATTGACTCAACAATCTCCCCCTTTTTGGAAAGCACAAACATCCTTACGAAAAAGCTATTTCTAGGAAGAAAGAAACACAATAAAGCTTATCTCCCTTGGTTTAAGAATATAGATGAATACGACTAACTCCCCCTTAGGCTTTGAATCTCTAAGGATCGTATTCATATTTCCGGAGTGATATTTCTTTAAGATAAAAACTCCCCCTTAAACAAACTCTTATTAGAGTTCTATCTCATTGGGTATTTTTCTTTCTCCCCCTTTGATAAGCACTTATTAGATTTCCTCTTTTTCTTAAGGATCTTTTCCTTCTCCCCCTTTGTGATTTTCAAAAAGAATTTCGAGGGAATGGAAAAAAATAACAAAGTACCTGAAAGATTAGTAACAACAACAAAACAGAACAACAAGCACGATTCTCATTAAATTTGAAATGTCAGCAACAAAAACAGATTACAACAAAAAGATCGGATTGATTATTTCGGATCTTTCTCCTTTGACATAAGCCCCTTGAGAATAGTCTTGATCTTTTTGAGGTCCTTATGATCTTCCTCTGCTTGCTTTTCTAAGGCAACTATTCTTGCTGACTGAGCTTGAATGATTTCTTCCTGAGCCTTCAACTTTTCTTCCTGAGCTTCCATTTTCTCTTCCTGAGACTTTATCCTTTCTAGAAAATTGATCCGATGATCCCTTTCAAATTTCCAACTTTGATTAACAGAGTTGAGCTTTCCATTCAGATCTCTTACTTCCTGACTCCGAATGTTCTTTTCCTCTGCCAATTTCTCATCGAATGATGCAGTCATCTCATGAAACTTCTTATCCTCGGTTTGAAAAGCATCCTTAACATTCTCCTGAAACTCATCCAGCAACCTCATCTCTTCCACATTCTTCTTCTTGATGTTGTCAGCATCTCTCTTCATTCTAGTCTCATGTTGTAGAAGAGTTCCAAATAATTCATCAAGAGTTATTTGAGTAACCTTCCTGTTCTCATCTATAGCTGTTCTCTTGGATTCCCACTCATTGGGCATAATGTCAATTATCTTGTCCACAAGAGCTTCATCATCTAAACCTTTCTCTCCCATAGACTGTAGACTATTGACGATTGTCATAAATCTTTGTTGTACTTTACAGATAGGTTCTCCATAAGGAAAATTAAAGCCATGATATTCAGCTCTAAGCATAGCTCTCCTAGTCTCAATCACTTTAGAAGTCCCAAAATGAGTAACCTCTAACTTCTTCCATATACAATTAGCTGCTTCACAAGAAGAAATTTGGCTATATATATTTCTGGTCATTGAACATAATAAAGTGTTGCGTACCTTGTAGTTGAGTTGATATTCTTGCTTCTCCTGGTTAGTAAAGGTTCTGACTTCCTTGTCAGGAATTTTGTAATCACCAGTAAGCATGACAAAGTTATCTACTCCAGTATTGATAACAAACGTCTTCATACGATCTCTCCAGTATTCATAATCATTACCATCAAATATTGGTGGCCTTGTAGGATTCAAATTGTCTATCGAACCAACATTCATTCCTGCCATACTTGAAAATAACTTGGAGACAAACTTGTTAATAACAAAAATTCGGAATTAAAAAGTTCGGAATAGGAAAAGTTCGGAATGGATAATCTGGAATGAAAAAGTTCGGAATTGAAAAGTGAGCAAGAAAAACTTGAACGTGAGTACAAGTATTTCAGTAACCTTGGCTCTGATACCAAATGTAAGAATGGTATAGAGTAAGAGGTTTCCAACCTCTGATACCAATTGTAGGATCGAAATATAATATGAGATGCTCAATATACAAGAGGGGGGGTGAATTGTATACTTTAAAAATTCCTTTGGAACCTTTAAAGTTAGTTATGAATAACTAGAGTTTCCTTAAGAAAAGGAAAGAACTAAGTTTAACAAAGTTAAACTAAGTTGATTCACAACACCTCTAACACCGGACTAAACTTAGAAAGAGATTCCAAAAGAAGGTTCCGGAAATATGGTTCCGGAAATTGAAACTTAACAAAAGTTACAATATGAGATTCTACCTTAAAGCGTATAGAATCTAAACTAATCAAAGTAAGTAGGGAAGTATAAGAAAATTATACTTTCCTTAAGATACAAAATGCAGCGGAATAAAACAAGTACAAGTAGAAGAACTACTAGTAACAAGATGATAGTCTTTTAACCCAAAGAGAAGGGTATCCAACAACCTTGGATAAAGGTCCCTTGATTTATACTTTCAAGCAAGTCTGTCTTACCCACACCAGGGTAAGCCCTCGATACGAAGATCGGTGTATCTGTCTTGCTATCCCCGCAAGCCCTCAACTTCAAGGTAGTTGGCAACCTCTGTCTTTCTCGACAAGAAAGCCCTCGATCTTTAAGGTAGTCGGCACCTCTGTCTTTCTCAGCAAGAAAGCCCTCGATCTTTAAGGTAGTCGGCACCTCTGTCTTCCTATCCCCGGAAGCCCTCGAATGTAATCACCAACATTCGGAGTCGCACGGAGCTTTGAGAGTTAATAAGAGACTCTCTCTCTAGAAATCACTTCAACAGCATGTATGCACAAAGTTCAAATGTTCATCCATCCGTTTTGAGCTTTTTCAAATGAGCTCCTATTTATAGGTGAGGTCGGCTCCTTCTCCAACGGTCATATTTTCCTTAAAGTTCGGAGGGACCTGTACACGTGTCACTTAGACAACGGTTAGTTTATAACAAAATGGACGACATCGTTTTATAACAAAGTAAGTGTAACAGAAAGTACGACATCGTTTTAAAACCTAACATAAAGGTTCGGAATAGAAATTTCGGAGTGAAAGTTCGGAGTGAACAAATTCAGAGTGTATAAAACAATGATATCCAGATTCTGTTTAATGAGTGAATTCGGAATGAGAATTCGGAATAGGAATTCGGAATAGGAATTCTTCATCAGAAATCGTAATGAGAAATCGTCATCAGAATTCGTAATGAGAATTCGGAATGAGATTTCTTCATTAGAATTCGTAATGAGAATTCTTCATTGGAATTCGTAATGAGAATTATTCTTCAGAATTCGTAATGAGAATTCGAAATGGAATTTCTTCATTAGAATTCGTAATGAGAATTCTTCTTCAGAATTCGTAATGAGAATTCGTAATGAGAATTCTTCATTAGAATTCGTAATGGGAATTCTTCTTCAGAATTCGTATCCTGAATCTGGAATAGAACTTAGTCAGAATTCATAACCGGAATTCGGAGTGAAACTTCCTTATAGTTCTTGTCCAGAATCCGAACCCTAAAACAGAATGCTTTTTATCAGTTTTAATGATTCCGAGAAAGTGAATCCGAATTTCATACTTAAGAAAAATATTAATGAAAATATGATAAGGATAAATTTTTCTTATAAAAGCGTTTTTCCTTAAGAAAACATTTTTCCTTATAAAAGCAATTTTCCTTACAAAAGCGATTTTCCTTAAAGATAAGGTGTTTGTGATTTTCAAAACAAGAAGGAATGGAAAAGTCATAAGGAAAACCTTATTGACTCAACATCATCTCGATAAATACTCGAACTCGACTCATTTTTTTCAATTCAAGCTCATACTTGAGCTACTAGAGTACTAACTTGAGTTGAGTTCAAGTGTTATAAAAATGTAACTAATTAGATCATGATGATAATTTAGCATCTAATTTTTTGATATATTATTTTTATTTAATATATATGTATTTAATTCTCAGATTGATCTTTTTATCTTGATTACAAATTTGAGTTTGAGCTTAAATTTGAGCTATATTTTGTAATTAAAATTTTGAAAAATTATCCTAATAAAATCAACTCAAGACTACTAAAGTAGCTAGATCAATTACAATATATTATTGAGCTAATAAATTGATACTCTATCAAGAACTAATCTAAGATCAAGTACTGAGCTCAAGCTAAAGTGCTGAGATACTTATCTCAACTTAACTCAATTATACCCCTAGTCTGGATCAATGAACTATAACAGTTGGATATTCTCTATTTAGGTGGGCCTCTTTCCTTTATTTGAATTCATATTTACTCTTACAATTTCCAAGAACTTCTCCACTTCCATTAGGTAAATCCACTAATGCTTGGTTATCCCTATAAATTGAGAAGTCAAATTGGGTAATAATCAAACTCATTGGCCATCTTAAAACCAGGTTGGGGTATTCCCTTTTCATACAATGCCTTCAATTCTATCATATGAACTTATTTATTTATTTTCATAATTTTATTTTATCTTTTCAATAATAGTTATATCTCCACTTTCTTAAATTATAGAAATTTTTTTTGGTTTGGTCATGTTTTACTCTTGTAGATCATCGTCTTTTTCAACTGAATTCTTCATCACCCACTGAATATTGAAAGTAACTTTCTCACCAATGACTCTTAAGAATATATCACCACTTTGTATATCAATCATATCTCACCACATATCAAAGAAATATCTTCATAAAATTAGTGGTGTCCTTTCCCCATCCACATCTATTATATAAAATCCATCAGGAAGTAAAACTTTTCCACCTTGACCAGAATGCCTTAAATCATCCCCAAGGATATTTCACTATTGAATAAACTAACTAGAGTGAAAATAATATGGTCTTTATATCTTCAAGTATGAGGTTATTTAATTTTATTTACAACATTATTTTCATGTTGGCAACTAAATCATACAAAGCTCTCTTAAACCCATTAGACCAACTATTAATCAGAATAGAAAATCCACAAAGGTCTTTTTGTTTCTCCAGGAGATCCCTTGACATCACAGTTGAACACTCCCATGTGAGTGGGATAATTCCTACATCCTCTAGCCTCTTATTATTAGAAAAAAAAATCTCTTTTAGGAAATTTTCATATATTGGAATATTGGCCATGGATTCTACAAAATGAATTTTGATGTGTGGTTTTTTAATATTTTTAATAAAATTTATTTTTTTCCATATTACCTTGATTAAAACTTTATGGTAATGGTATTATCAGTTTTAATGGTGGTGGTGGCTCCTCCATTTATTTTTCTTCAACTTTCTTTCTCTTTTCGTGGTCCTTTTCTTATTTTTCCTTATCTTTCTTGGTTTTACAACATGTTATTTTATTCTTGTTTTAGGGCCAACCATAGTGGGGTTTCCACTTATCAAGATTGTATTATTCAAGAATCCTCATGGGTGAACCTAAGTATCACAAAAAAAACTCCTCTAGGTCTCTCCTTGCACTGGTTTATGATCTGTCAAACCTGGAATTCCATATTTCATAGGGAAGCCTTTTGGTCCCTTGAATCATCTTTCAGATCTTTGATGACTGTCCCTTGATATTTCTAATAAGTTTTTAATTCCATGATTATAGACTCAATGATGGTCATGAATGTGGACAAAGTCTCCTCTAATGTGTGGATTTGGATTTTAAGGGACGGACCTTATTGTTGTTGATATCCTGGTGCTCATTGTTAATACCCTTTTCCTTGTTATTGTGTCCACCAACACTGAAATTTATTTTTATGATTGTAATCAGCATAATTTAATTTCTTTATTATATGTATCTTAGGGTTGTTATTGGGACATAATAGTATCCATATTTTTGGTTAGATAATTCATTTGATGTTATATCCATCCATTATTTTCAACCATGTACACACCTCAACTTTGTCCTCCTTTTAACTTTTATTAGAAGTTGTTACTCACCATGTCCTTTATTAGGTTATAAATCTCTTCTAGTTACTTATTCATAGGGTAAATTCAAGCTAAGACATCAATTATGGACATGTTTCCCTAAGAAAAACCTTTATAAAAATTATGAATTAGAATCAATATTTTAATTCCATGGTGTGATCATTTTCTAATTAAATCTTTGAATCTCTTCCACACATTATAAATTGATTTGTTATCACATTGATTAAAATTTAAATTTATTACATGAATATCCATTTATTTTAATGAAGGAAAGAATGACATCAAAATTTTTATTTCCAACTCACCCCATGATGTAATGGAATGCGGTGGAAAGACTTGAATCCACCCTCTTGATTTATCTTTTAAAGACAATCTAAATAACCATTGCCTCATTGTATCTCCTGAGATATTTTGAAATTGAAAAGTTTCATAGAGTTATAGAAAATTTTCTAAATGTGTGTTTAGATCCTCATATGGTAGCCTAGAAAACTGTATATAATTGGAGATTATCTAGATGATTTTTGAATTGATTCCAAAATGGTTGGATCTATAGGTGGTACTAGAATGATTAGCTTCAACCCCATTCTTGATGGTTTTCCATAATCTATGAGCACTCATATCCCCATGTCTCTTTATTACACACCTCAAGAACCTTGGTTTTTTTGTTCAACATTGTCCATGGTGTAAACTACTTCTTTCTTTCTTTCTTTCCTTAGATTTAATTCTATATTAAGGTTATAGTTGAGGATTTCCTTTCCCTTTTCTTGAGTAAAATGATCATTTATAAATATTTAAACCTAAAATTCACAACATGAGCACACTCAATGTAAAAAATAAAATAGAACAACAAAAATTAAAATAAATACACCTAAAAATCCAAAATCTACTTTTTCACTATACTCAACAACAATGCTATAAATTTTATGTCTCATGATGGAATCATTAATTCCAATGAGGATACCAAATTTATAAATCTATATTAAACTATAACAAAACTAATACTAACTAAATGGATGTAGTGGGCAGTGAGTTTACAGATATACCCATGAGACATTTTAAGTAAATCTTAGAAAATTTAAGGTGATTGAGGTGTGATAAAATGAGAATGAAAGTATAAAATTTAGAAAAATACCAATGTGATAAGATGTGCTATGTTTTTTCATTTTTGGGTTTGTGTGCTAGTGAAGTGAAAAATTGAATTGATTATCCATGTTTATTGTTGGAGTAGAAACTAAGGGAAACCATGGTCATGGTATCCCCTATTTAATGTTCCCTTTAAACTATTTAATTAAATAGGGTTATTAATTAATTCGGTGTCTTGATACCTTATTTAAATATAATCATACCAAATTACAAAATGGTCATTCATAATTTAGAATGATTAGCTGATGTGTTAAATTGTACTTTCTTATTCACATTGATGACTGTCATGTAGAAAAAAGATAAATATTAAAAGAATGAAATATGAATTCAAAAACCCAAACATGAATAAGAAATAGAATAAAAATTCACTAGATTACTTCCCCTTTCATTACATCACCCAATATTATAGAACTTTTCCCCTTATTCTAGTCATAAGGAGGTATAAAAATAAAAGAAGAACCTAGTAGCATAACAATTAAAGATTCATAATAGAGATTCTCCTCTAGTTAATGTGAAGGATCTAGGTTCCAATCCCTCTTCATCAACTAATAATTTATATTTATAGGCCAAAAATTCTATTTTAATTCATTCAAGTTACATATGGATATCTATGATCAAGTCAACATGATATCCACTCAAGTTTCTAAAAAATATGATTTTTAATACTGTTTCTGACTTGGGTTCATGGTCTGATAATAAGTTTCATAAGGTGAAATATGTGGACTTATATCTAGGATTACTTTTCCTAGAACCTTCATGAAGTGAGAGCATAACTCTATTCACAACATGAAGTTGAGCTTCATGATGTGAATCATTATTTTCCCAGATTCTTCGCTTTCGTACAACATCATTCTTCCATTATTGCACCAAAATATGATATTATTAGAAAATATATAATTTTTAATTAAAAATAAGTATAAATTAAATATTATCATCAAATAACTTCATTGTTCCAGTGGTGGTACCACAAATATTACTTCACTTGTTGGGGAGTCACACTTACTAGTTTTAAATACCTCATCCATTCTAAGTTCTCTTACAAAAATTCCCAGGTTCCCATGACTAACCAAGTGGAGGTGAGTAAATAAATCAATCAATCCATAACATGAAACTCCAAAATATATAAACACATTATTCCCCTCTTTTTCAATAAACACCTTTCATAATGTTTAAACTGGGTCTTGATACCTTTTTGAAATACCAAAATTAATAAATCCACTTTTCAAAAGTAAACACGATTTAAATATTTGAAGGAAATTAATTTAAATTAAAAATAAACTCAATTACATCCTAAAAACATTTAAAAAACTTTATAAGCAAACTAAAAACTATTTAAAACCCACATTAGAAGTCCAATTTTAAAAACGAAACCATATAAACACCAAAGGTGTATCTCAAGTGACTCAATAATCATAAAAAAATATTTAATTAAAATAATAACACTCATTATTTTAAAGATGAATCTTTCATAATAATTTTAGAAAATAAAACACCCATAATGGGTTTGGATATAAATTCAAAAGGTACGATCATAGATTTGATCAAACACTAGATGTTCAAGAACCTTTAAAAACAGATTTTAACCTCAAATCAAAAAGGAAATCCTTTCACATTTCATGAAATCTAAATTAAACTAAATTTATTTCTAATTTTTTTTAAAAAATACTCACTAAGGGTCAAAAAATTGAAAAATAATGTTATAAATCCCAAGAAATCATGGTTCTATGTGTATAGTTTCATATAGGGAGAAAACCTACCTCAAACTGATCACATATGGTATAATCCCTTTGAGTAAAGGAATAGGAGGACCCAAAAAAATCTATACAACATAACATCAATAACCACAATAGATTTAGATAAAACTTCATCTAGGTTTCAACCAACATATACCCAATAGTAAGAATAAGAAACATGAGAAAAATTATAATAGAAGGAGAGGAGGAAAGAGACTCTAACCTTGATTAATCCCTATAAATAAAGTAGGGCTTGAGAAAACCATGGATGAAGGGAGGGGGAGTTGCGTAGGGATCCTTATTGACTGGGTCATGTGAGTGCGGGAGGATAGGGGATCGAGAGGGTTTAATTTAGAGAGGTTTATAATAGGTATTTTGAATATTTTAAAATCTATGTAGGTTATTCATTTTGGAATCATGGTTTGGTAAACCATGAACTAACTATAAAAATCACCACTAATAAGGAATTTTAGGTTTTTCATGACTCTCCACATGGTTAAAACCAACCATTCTCAAATAATGAACCTTTAATTAAAACCCTAAAATTTAAACTTTTCACAGAAATTTGACCTGAAATTCAAGGAAAAATATAAAAAAAAACAATGGGAAAGTAATGGTTGGGGTGTGACGAAGGAAATAAATAATAAATTTTCACCCCATGGAGCACTCAACAGTTAAACTACATGTAATATCATCTATTTCTACCAGTGTCGAAATGAGACGATTCACACATGGTTTAAAAAAACCTTGAGGATGAATTATATCTCACTCCTCACATCATAAATAAGGTGAATGCACTATCATCATCAATAATCACTAGGTGAATGATGTATTTTTATCACAAGCCTCTAGGTGAATGATCCATCACCAATCCAAATTAAATATAAAATAGGAAATTTCCTAGTGAATAAGGAATCACCAATACCATGTAGATGATATACCATGACTAACCATCCTTGTGTGGATGATCTACCACCAAAAAACATCTAAGCAAAAAGATATGTCACTAATTCTATACACCATGCACCATATGAACTAACTACTTAAGTGGATTATGCACCACCGTCATCAATCTCTAGGTGGATGATGTTCTACCTTTATTATTCTACTAGTGGATAATTCATTACTTATAAAAACCCATGGTTAGATGATATACCACAACTTTATGACTATATGGATGATTCACCACAGGCATCAATCTTTGGGTGGTCAATATACCATAAGTACTAGTCCCCAAGTTGATAACACACCACTGAGACTACCACCACAGGAGAATGGTATACCACCAACATTAATCCTTAGGTGGAAGATGCACTGCCATTAAAAAGCTCAAAATTGGATGAGGCTCCACTATTACATTATCCTTAAGGTGAATAGTGGATCACTAACTCATTTTGGGTAGACAAGATACCATAAACATAGAACAGGTGGATGAGATACCATAAACACTCCCAATAGCCATTAAAATGAATGGTTTATCATTGAGAACAAATATAATTGATTTAAAGTATTTAAAACATCAGGGGTTATACTATCATGATAATAAATTGCTCAAAGTTCCATGCCTAGGCCAGCTCACACCTATCCTAGATCATTATCAATACAATCCTTACTAAGAGATACATTAGGACACCACAAAAGGCTTCTAAGGACAAGTCTCATGTATATTCCCCCTTTATGAATACAAAATCATGGTTTAACATTTCAAATCACATGTAAAATGGTCATTAGTGATGTATGGTCTCAAAAATCACCTCTAGAAACCCACTCATGATATTACAAGGTTTCACTTGTACCATAATAATTAAAGTAAACCAATTTAAAATAGATTTAGAGCATAAAAAACAAATTTTAATTTCCTTAATTTCACACGACACATGTCATGCATGTAAATACTAACAGAAAAAGAAAGAGATTGCCTACTTGGGACTAGTAGGTCCCTACTAGTCAAAAACCACCAACTGATTTGACTTCAACTGGTCAAAATGGTAAAATCTGAAAAAATAACCCAAATTAGGAAATAACCTTTGATGTGTGGTGAAACAATGAGAAAATATAATATTTTTTGCAATAAAAAGGTCAAAATCACCTATGGAGACTTCCAGGAATTGATAACACTTTGAACTAAGCTCAAATGGAGGACATCTGGTCCTTGGAAGTGAAGATTGAGAAAGAGTAAAAGGGGAGGGGTGTGTTACTACTTCTAGGTAAGAATGATGTAATAACTTCATTATATTATAATTTAAACTCATTTAATTAATTTAATTAAAAATTAAAAGAAACTAGATTGGAAACCACCAGAACTTCATTAGGCCTTCACTAGAACTCTAGAGACCCACCAAGGTTTTGTTAGACCCCCAATGGGCTTCTTCTGATAGATGTAGTAGAATATTTCTTCACCACCAGAACTATGGTGGACCCACACTAGAATTCCAATGGGGAATTTATAGTTTTTTATATTTCCATCACCAACTCTTTTCCATAAAACATGATATTGCACCACTGTTGACCCCTACAATATCCAAAATAGAACAAAATATATTATTTTCAATATAATTTTTATATAATTCATACCTCAGAAGGGGTGGGGTGTTACAACCTCCCCACCATATAACATCCCATCTTAAGATTCCCTACCAAGCCTCACCAAGCCCCATTGGCCCAAATATTTGACCACTGAACTTATATATCAGACTCCTACTCTGAGTTCTACTTATGGATATGATCATGCTCCATATTCACCTATAAAAAATGTATTGTCTTACCATATAGAGTCTTACCACTCTAATTCTCAATTAGAACTGGTCTCCCCTCAAATAACACATCTATTTCCATCACAACCCCATCAATGTTGATAATTAGAGAAGGGTTCATATGGTATCTTTGAAGTTGATATACATGTAATAAATTGTTCATAGCACTATAACTTTGAGAAATTGATAACTAATATGCAACAATACTGATTATATTGATAACATCAAATGGACCCATGAACCCAGGATCTAATTTCACCTACTTATAAATAAGTAAATACCAAAACTGAGGAAACACATGCAAGAATTCCCAATCACCCACCTCAAACTCTAAAGGATAGAATCACTAGATGAAATATTATATCTTTATACTATGAGTGGTTTATAACCATTTCTAGATCAAACAGATATGCTCCAATATCTTCTATAGGAAACTCAGCCCAATAACTGCTAATCCCCATGCCTCTATCCAACACAAATGCAATTGATATAGCCTACCATACAATCCCTCATATAATGTCATTTGAATTGATTACTAATAACTATTTTTATAGTAAAACTCTGTGATCATGATAGGGTTCTCCCATAAACCTCTAAAATCAAATATTCATTCCTATTTCATGTCCTCTAACATGCAGACGATCCTCTTAGACTACCCATCAGTTTCAAGATGGTAAATAGTTCACAAATTCACCTATGAATAAAGTTCCTTATGCAGACATTATTATAAACATGATGTAAAATGGGAATCCTGATTGGGAAAGATGCTCTTAAGCACCCAATATATATTTACTATCGCTCTGACATATATACTGTTCATCTTGTTGATGGAATAGGTCTCTTGGATTAATAGGAAATGTATAAACTTTATCAAGTGGTCCATGATAAATCATACCACATCACCACTAAAAAAAACTCAAAAATACCATCATGAATTCCATGGTCACATAACCCACTTTCAACCAGGAATAGGTATTGAATGAGGAAGTCTCATTGGTCATTGATGCTTAGGATTCACTTACTAATATGTGATGCATCTTGAAACAAACATGATATATCCTTATTTATCCCAGGCAACAGATACTATCTATAGATTTCATGATATATCTTGGTAAGGATTAAGCGAGTATTCCAAATAAATGGGCATGAGTCCCACATCATATCATTATGCATGCTCATAAGGACCATAACGAAAACTCAAACACAAATAACCTCATCTAAATCAAGATATAAATTAGGTGGGAACTCCCCACCATATATATTTTCTCTCATCACCAATAAATCCAAGTTATATAACTATCTTCCCTTCACTCTTAAGGATTGAGGATATAAGAAGTCCACTCTTCCATGATACTCCTTAACATCAAGGTGCAAATCAGTGAAGTGGATCATTATCTTCCACTCATTACTAGCCACATGCACAACCTATGCCCGAGTCTTCCTTGTAGAGACCCTAAGCTTGACGTACATGGACATTACATTACTTTTGTGGAATACTTAATACATAACAAAAATATACACACAAGGACCGTAATAGTTTAGTGTCTTTGGAAACTTGGAGCGTAATCTTCTAATCGTGGTGAAAGATCTCCAACATCTCCCATAAAGATCTTCCACTCTTTGTTTCCTGACCTAAAACCTTTCTTTTGATCCTGGGGGAAAATAAAACATAAAAAGGGTGAGCTCAAATGCTCAGTAAGGGTAAGAATGGATAAAATAAAACATACCATATACATTGGAACTTAAAAACATGAACATAATGTTTAAACATTAAAATCTTGAGCAACGAAATAAAACATGGAAGTACATAAGGCATAGATCATAATGGAACATAAACCATGATAAAATAGCATGGGAATAAAACATGTAATTGTGGAATCCATTAAGAACATGTAATTATTTCCATAGTAGCCAAGGCATTGCTGCCAAGACCATCTTAGTGGACAAAGTCCCATTCTGAATCGAGTTCACTCCTCATTTCAGTCCTGTAACACTGAACCGGATTAACTTACCGTTCCAGCCATGTCTATCTCATGAGATATAAAATCTTTACCCAATGCATTAGAGGGAGATATAGGTCCCGACCATCTCATAATGAAATCATTCTTACTTGTGCCACAAAAAAAACATACATCATTCATAATAACCTAATAAACAAAATGGGTTTCATAAACATCATTCCATCATCACATAATCCATATAAAAGAAATGTATATCATTTCATAATAAGGAAAGTGAAACCATTTAAATCATAGATACATGATACTTGAAACATACACATACGAAATAATGTCATCTTAGATGAAAAATGGTTTTGATAAAATACTTGAAATGAATTCTTAATGAAAATATCCTTTCTTCTTCAAAATCAATTTCTTTTCACAAAACGTCATGCAATTTTAAAAGAAAGATATTTTGTTGAAAACAGTAATGAAATATTTTGGAGGAAGCTTCATGAAAATAAGGCTTTATGAAACCGTAAAAATCCTTTCATGTCGTATAAGTTAAAAAAAAATTCTTCTCGTACTTTTGTCAAAAAAGTCAAAAAAGTACCTCGTAACGTAAACAAAAGAATGATTCCTTACATAACATGTAGTAAAAGTCAAAAAGTCAAAAATGGGTAAAAATGACTTTAAAAATTCATGAAAACACTTTTATAAAACAAGGACATGGAGGATAGAAATAACCCCTATAAATACTTACAAATAATAAATCTCGGATAAAAATGAGATTTTCAAAATTTATCCCTTACCTTATGTCCGATATGCTTCGTATGTATCCAAACCTCCTCTTCTTCGATACGCCTCTTTGAAACCTCCTCTTAGGGCACTAAGATTGGTCTTTAAAGTAGACCAGAACCTCTAGGATGTTTCTAAGGAAGTGGAGAAGATAATTTGGCAGGGTTTGGCCGAGCTTGAAGGCTCAAATTGGTGTGTGGAGGAGAGGGAGGATGTGCCCTTTTATAAGGGAGGAGAGGGGCACCTTTGGAATTCTTAAAAATATTAATTTATAATAAATCTAACCCCACTTAAAAACCTCTAAAAATGACTCATAATCGAAGATTAGATGAGATAGAGTTGTAATATCATCAACCAATCAAATTTAGACATGTTTGGATCTTATTTTAAACCTTATCATTTTGATTTATCCTTATTTAATCTATTTAAGTTTATTTGTGGTAATAAAATTCTAAATTTTAAATTATAACAAATAATTACTTATTTGTTGTGAATTTTCCATAATTGTTTACTTTATAACATTATAGACCATATAAATTTAAATTTATAATTTTTAAATATTTTTGTGATTTTAAAACAATTTTATAATATATTATTTTTATAAAAAAACAATAGTGTCAATTTTGACACTATTCATTTAATTGAATTTAAATAAAATATATACATAAGATATGTTCAAACTAAAAGCTTTAATAGATTCATAAAAGGTCATGTGTATCTATAAAATTATTTTATCACATTAAATAGTTCATATAATATTTATTTTATTATTTTTAAAACCATTTATTTGGTTTATCTCTTAATAAAATAATTACTACAACATTTTTGTATAATTATTTAATATACTGATTTGTTGAATAAAAATTTAAAATAAAATCCTATGATGAATATAAATCTATTAAATTTCACAATAATACTTTTACTCGAATTTATCATATTAAAATCACAATATTTAAATTGTTATATTTATTAAATTATGAAGGTGACAACTTTGGCATCATTTAAAATAAAATAATATAAGTGTCATAATTGATTGTATAAGACTCCAAATGGTCAAATATTCAACCATTGGATGATTATAGTTTAAATTTACGTTACCAATAATTTTTGGTCAGGGTTTTTGCCTTTTATGGTCACTATTAGTTTAATAAAAACTATATTCTTGATTTTTCACTAGATAAATAATTTCTGCATCACTATTGTGTCACAATTAATGATAATTATTTAATCTCAAAAAATTCTAAATAAATTCTCATGATGTAGATAATTTTTTATCTTTATATAGACTATTAATGTTCGAAGTTTAATGAAGTTTATCACTAACTTAAAATTATTATACATATAGTATTTAAGAGAGTGACATGTTGTCACTTTCTTTGGTTTTAATAATAATTAAATTATTTTCATGGAACAAAGTCCATTAAATGAATCTAATCCGACCCTTAGGTGATATGGGTCGACTTTTAGTCATCAAATAGGATTTTACCAAGTGTCAGGGTAATTTTATAATATCATATTTACCCTTAATTACCCGATTTACCTTTAACTATGGTAAATAAAATTTACCGTAGTTACTATTCATAATTCCCAAAAATAAAAAGTAGCCTATTAACATAATTTGGACCCACTGATTCCAAATATGGAATCCATTTTTTCAAATTCAATACACAGAAGTTGCAGAAATTAAATTAAAATTAATCCCGTTGTCAAATGAAAACGGGTTTTTGTTTAAAACATTGCAAAAGATTGAATTGATTTAACCTACGAATTCAATGTAAAATCAATGCTAATGACATAAATTATTTTAAATGGTAAAAATATATTCTATTTATACTTTAAAACCATTCGATATTATAATTTAACCATATAAATTATTAGGATGAAAAAAGTCGTTTTTCATTAAAATATAGCGTGTTTTTACTATTCATCAAAATATGAAAGTTACCAGAATAATACGAAAAATTTATCCAAAGTAAATTTTTATTTCTTTATTCCAAAGAAGAATTTTATTTTGTCAAATTTAACTTATAAAAATGTCAAAAACTAGATTTAAAGTGGGTGCACCATCAAAAGGCGGCAAAACTGCATTTTTTGAAAAATACTTATTTTACCCGAAAAATTTATTTTGTTCTTATACCATGTTCTAGAAAATGTGTAAGATGAATAATAATGTTATAAAATTCAAAATTTAGTTAATACTATTCATAACGTCTAGTTCATAATAATATTATAATAATATATCGTTGTTTAGTAAAACCCGGTATTGCGTACAACACACGCTATCGAGGAAGGTCGTGATTGCGTATAATGAAAGCCAAGTCAGGGTTGCGTGTTGTGAAAGAATCCTTCATTGTTTCGTATAACATAATCCAACCATATTTCATTTATACATTGAATATATATATATATATATACTCAATGTTGCGTAGAATAACTATTATCAAAATTGTGTGTAACACGATCCAAGAATAGTGTTGCGAATACTGCAAGCTAATACGGTGTTGCGTATAGCGCAAGGTAATCTTGGTGTAGCATACAACACAAGACATTAATGAAATTAAAAGAATATTTTTCATAAAATCTCGGGGTGTTACATTCTACCCCCCTTAAAATGAATTTCAGCCTCGAAATTCGTCGGGGTTATAAATGGTTTACTACTCAAAAGTTTGTTTAATAGAAACCCACATCGTAAAAAGGAATACCAAAACATGGCTTTTAAAAACTAAAGTATGAAATATAACGGTTACCCAAATTAACTCATCACGGGGTTTCCACGTAGGATAACATAGGTGAAAATATGGATATAGAAGAAAAATCTAACCATCAAGTTCTGATGGAGAGTGGTAGAGAACATGGCTATGAAAAAGCCAACAATCACAAAGATATTGATTTGTGATGATCTAAGGTACCATCTGATTAATCAGATACAAGGTAACTAGGACAACATTTTTGGTTTTCAAGATCATTTCCCTAAAGTTGATGAATTAAAAGAAATACTTGAATGATTTTGGTACAATCTCACTTTTTTTCATGAATTGAACTATTTCCACTTCATCCCTTAAAGAAATGAAGTTGAATTTGTTATCCGTGATGTGTTAGCAGATCGTGTGATAGAATGATGGGTCATTCCATCTCTTTCAAACAAAAGGTTAGTAAAAGTTATAAGTCCATCTTATGGTTAGATTAATCATATATGGTTCCAAAAATGAACTTATACTTCATATATCATACCGCTTAATAAAATAAAACTAGTTTCTACTAACCAGGGACTTCTTGTAGGCCAGTGGTAGGCGATAAAGGCCAGTCACACTTCGGTTGTGGGTTTGATTCCGACAGCCTTGTCCGACGCGATGGGCTGTCGCCCATTCAGCAGGTTGTCCTTTTTCTAAAACTACATTACTATATCATCCCATCAATAAAATCGAAAAAGGTTCTATCCTTAAACAATACTAACTTATGTCCAACATAATCCATTCCAATATTTAGGCTTATCCATAATATTGTAGTCCACTCTCATAATATAGTGAAAACGATTACCAGAGATTTAATACCATCGTTGATCCCCATATATAATAAGATATGTCTTGTTGGTCACATTACAAACGTTCAAAGGCCTTAATCATGTATTCTCTTGAAAAATGAATACCCATTGAACCTTAGTGAAAACATGAATGCAGTTAAAAGTTAACACTTTCCACATACCAAAATCCTCAAAATTCTATATAGTCAAACCATGATATCACTTAGTCCTTATATCAATCATGAGCTCATGAATACAATCAAACATCTCATTATCTTTTTATTCCTTCATTATGCGCATATCATCTACTTTACAAAAATATCTGAATAACATTCCATTGTTACTGGTACCATTCAACATATACTTTCAAATACTTTTAGGAAAAACAATAGTTTAACAATCCTTAGATGATTCTTTATTCCATAGTACCATTAACTATACAACATAACTTTCGATAAACATACAATCATTCCATTACCTTCTAAAACAACCGACTAAGCTTCAACACTTCTTTCAGCTCCTATATCATTTGTAGTCTCCTCATCATCATCCACATAAATACTACCCATATGACCATGCTGATTCTCTTCATGAGATTTTCTATTAGGGAATTGGTTTGCATAATTCCCGTACATTCCACATTTAAAACATCTAATCATTGTTGATGTCGTAGTAATACCATTATCCTTGTCCATGGTGTTAAATGAACCTTTTCCTTTGCACTTATTGGCTTTGTGTCCTTCTTTTTCACACCCAAAGCATCTTCCAGTTCCTTTGAAACAATCTCCCTGATGCCTCTTCCCACATGATTTACATGAGGGAAATTGAACTTTCTTTCCTCTATGATCATCATGAAACTCCATCTTTCTCTTATTATCTGAGTCAGGAAACTTACCAAAGTTGAGATTATTGATCATATTATGAGATTGCTGATTAGGCATAATAATGATGTTTGGACTTCCAGATCCCGTTTCATTTGGTTTCTCATGATTAAAATCATTCCATTGTCTGTCATATCCTCCATTATCATGAGTCTTCCTATTTCCATCCATTTTCTAAAACCCAAAAATAATAGTGTGAGAGGCAAAAATCATGCTAGGGAAAACAACATAGTAAAAGGGGGAGCACCCCCAATATCTAACATCTTATGTTAAATTCTAAGATTGTTACTGTAGTTCTAGGACTATATCCTATACGTATTTTTATCCTTAGGTACATCCCTAGACATAACTTAGAAATATCTCTAAGGATCTCACTAACGTTTTCGCATCCTAGTTTCCAAAGGTTGACTAAACCTTTCCCCTGATACCAACTGTAGAGACCCTAAGCTTGACGTACATGGACATTACATTACTTTTGCGGAATACTTAATACATAACAAAAAAATACACATAAGGACCATAATAGTTTAGGGTCTTTGGAAACTTGGAGCGTAATCTTCTAATCATGGTAAAAGATCTTCAACATCTCCCATAAAGATCTTCCACTTTTTGTTTCCTGACCTAAAACCTTTATTTTGATCCTGGGGGAAAATAAAACATAAAAAGGGTGAGTTCAAATGCTTAGTAAGGGTAATAATGGATAAAATAAAACATACCATATACATTGGAACTTAAAAACATGAACATAATGTTTAAACATTAAAATCTTGAGCAACGACATAAAACATGGAAGTACATAAGGCATAGATTATAATGGAACATAAACCATGATAAAATAGCATGGGAATAAAACATGTAATTGTGGCATCCATTAAGCACATGTAATGATTTCCATAGTAGCCAAGACATTACTGCCAAGACCATATTAGTGGACAAAGTCCCATTCTGAATCGAGTTCACTCCTCATTTCAGTCCTGTAACACTGAACCAGATTAACTTACCATTCCAGCCATGTCTATCTCATGAGATATAAAATCTTTACCCAATGCATTGGAGGGAGATATAGGTCCCACCCATCTCATAATGAAATCATTCTTACTTGTGCCACAAAAAAAACATACATCATTCATAATAACCCAATAAACAAAATGGGTTTCATAAACATCATTCCATCATCACATAATCCATATAAAAGAAATGGATATCATTTCATAATAAGGAAAGTGAAACCATTTAAATCATAGAGACATGATACTTGAAACATACACATACGAAATAATGTCATCTTAGATGAAAAATGGTTTTGATAAAATACTTGAAATGAATTCTTGAGGAAAATATCCTTTCTTCTTCAAAATCAATTTCTTTTCACAAAACGTCATGCAATTTTAAAAGAAAGAGATTTTATCGAAAACAATAATGAAATCTTTTGGAGGAAGCTTCATGAAAATAAGGCTTTATGAAACCGTAAAAATCCTTTCATGTCGTATACGTTAAAAAAAAATTCTTCTCGTACTTTTGTCAAAAAATTCAAAAAAGTACCTCGTAACGTAAACAAAAGAATGATTCCTTACATAACATGTAGTAAAAGTCAAAAAGTCAAAAATGGGTAAAAATGACTTTAAACATTCATGAAAACACTTTTATAAAACATGGACATGGAGGATAGAAATAACCCCTGTAAATAATTACAAATAAGAAATCTCGGATAAAAATGAGATTTTCAAAATTTATCCCTTACCTTATGTCCGATATGCTTCGTATGTATCTGAACCTCCTCTTCTTCGATACGCCTCTTTGAAACCTTCTCTTAGGGCACTAAGATTGGTCTTCAAAGTATACCAGAACCTCTAGGATCTTTCTAAGGAAGTGGAGAAGATAATTTGGCAGGGGTTGGCCGAGCTTGAAGGCTCAAATTGGTGTGTGGAGGAGAGAGAGGAGGTTCCCTTTTATAAGGGAGGAGAGGGGCACCTTTGGAATTCTTAAAAATATTAATTTATAATAAATCTAACCCCACTTAAGAACCTCCAAAAATGACTCATAATCGAATATTAGATGATATAGGGTTGTAATCTCATCAACCAATCAAATTTAGACATGTTTGGATCTTATTTTAAACCTTATCATTTTGATTTATCCTTATTTAATCTATTTAAGTTTATTTGTGGTAATAAAATTCTAAATTTTAAATTATAAAAAATAATTACTTATTTGTTGTGAATTTTCCATAATTGTTTACTTTATAACATTATAGACCATATAAATTTAAATTTATAATTTATAAATATTTTTGTGATTTTTAAACAATTTTATAATATATTATTTTTATAAAAAAACAATAGTGTCAATTTTAACACTATTCATTTATTTGAATTTAAATAAAATATATACAAAAGATATGTTCAAACTAAAAGCTTTAATAGATTCATGAAAGGTCATGTGTATCTATAAAATTAGTGGATCACATTAAATAGTTCATATAATATTTATTTTATTATTTTTAAAACCATTTATTTGGTTTATCTCTTAAAAAAATAATTACTACAACATTTTTGTATAATTATTTAATATACTGATTTGTTGAATAAAAATTTAAAATAAAATCCTATGATGAATATAAATCTATTACCTTTCACAATAATACTTTTACTCGAATTTATCATCTTAAAATAACAATATTTAAATTGTTATATTTATTAAATTATGAAGGTAACCACTTTGGCATCATTTAAAATAAAATTATATAAGTGTTATAATTGATTGTATAAGACTAAAAATGGTCAAATATTCAACCATTGGATGATTATAGTTTAAATTTACATGACCAATAATTTTTGGTCAGGGTTTGTGCCTTTTATGGTCACTATTAGTTTAATAAAAACTATATTCTTGATTTTTCACTAGATAAATAATTTCTGCATCACTATTGTGTCACAATTAATGATAATTATTTAATCTCAAAAAATTCTAAATAAATTCTCATGATGTAGATAATTTTTTAGCTTTTTGTAGACTATTAATGTTCGAAGTTTAATGAAGTTTATCACTAACTTAAAATTATTATACATATAGTATTTAAGAGTGACATGTTGTCACTTTCTTTGGTTTTAATAATAATTAAATTATTTTCATGGAACAAAGTCCATTAAATGAATCTAATCCGACCCTTAGGTGATATGGGTCGACTTTTAGTCATCAAATAGGATTTTACCAAGTGTCAGGGTAATTTTATAATATCATATTTACCCTTAATTACCCGATTTACCTTTAACTATGGTAAATAAAATTTACCGTAGTTACTATTCATAATTCCCAAAAATAAAAAGTAGCCTATTAACATAATTTGGACCCACTGATTCCAAATATGGAATCCATTTTTTCAAATTCAATACACAGAAGTTGCAGAAATTAAATTAAAATTAATCCCGTTGTCGAATGAAAACGAGATTTTGTTTAAAACATTGCAAAAGATTGAATTGATTTAACCTACGAATTCAATGTAAAATCAATGATAATGACATATATTATATTAAATGGTAAAAATATATTCTATTTATACTTTAAAACCATTCGATATTATAATTTAACCATATGAATTATTACGCTGAAAAAAGTTGTTTTTCATTAAAATATAGCATGTTTTTACTATTCATCAAAATATGAAAGTTACCAGAATAATACGAAAAATTTATCCAAAGTAAATTTTTATTTCTTTATTCCAAAGAAGAATTTTATTTTGTCAAATTTAACTTATAAAAATGCCAAAAACTATATTTAAAGTGGGTGCGCCATCAAAAGGCGGCAAAACTGCATTTTTTGAAAAATACTTATTTTACCCGAAAAATTTATTTTGTTCTTATACCATGTTCTAGAAAATGTTTAAGACGAATAATAATGTTATAAAATTAAAAATTTAGTTAATAATATTCATAACAGCTAGTTCATAATAATATTATAATAATATATCGTTGTTTAGTAAAACCCGGTATTGCGTACAACACACGCTATCGAGGAAGGTCACGATTGCGTGTAATACAAGCCAAGTCAGGGTTGCGTGTTGTGAAAGAATCCTTCATTGTTTCATATAACATAATCCAACCATATTTAATTTATACATTGAATATATATATATATATATACTCAATGTTGCGTAGAATAACTATTATCAAAATTGTGTGTAACACGATTCAATAATAGTGTTGTGTATACTGCAAGCTAATACGGTGTTGCGTATAGCGCAAGGTAATCTTGGTGTAGCATAAAAAACAAGACATTAATAAAATTAAAAGAATATTTTTCATAAAATCTCGGGGTGTTACATTATACCCCCCTTAAAATGAATTTCGCCCTCAAAATTTGTCGGGGTTATAAATGGTTTACTACTCGAAAGTTTGTTTAATAGAAACCCACATCGTAAAAAGGAATACCAAAACAAGGATTTTAAAAACTAAAGTATGAAATGTAATGGTTACCCAAATTAACTCATCACGGGGTTTCCACGTAGGAGAACATAGGTGAAAATATGAATATGGAAGAAAAATCTAACCATCAAGTTCTGATGGAGAGTGGTAGAGAACATGGCTATGAAAAAGCCAACAATCACAAAGCTATTGATTTGTGATGATCTAAGGTACCATCTGATTAATAAGATACAAGGAAACTAGGAAAATATTTTTGGTTTTCAAGATCATTTCCCTAAAGTTGATGAATTAAAAGAAATACTTGCATGATTTCGGTACAATCTCACTGTTGTTCATGAATTGAACAATTTACACTTCATCCCTTAAAGAAATGAAGTTGAATTTGTTATTCGTGATGTGTTAGCAGATCATGTGATAGAATGATGGGTCATTCCATCTCTTTCAAACAAAAGGTTAGTAAAAGTTATAAGTCCATCTTATGGTTAGATTAATCATATATGGTTCCAAAAATGGACTTATACTTCATATATCATACCGCTTAATAAAATAAAACTAGTTTCTACTAACCAGGGACTTTCTGTAGGCCAGTGGTAGGTGATAAAGGCCAGTCGTACTTCGGTTGTGGGTTCGATTCCCATAGCCTTGTCCGACGCGATGGGCTGTCGCCCATCCAGCAGGTTTTCCTTTTTCTAAAACTACATTACTATATCATCCCATCAATAATATCGAAAAAGTTTCTATCCTTAAATAATACTAACTTATGTCCAACATAATCCATTCCAATCTTTAGGCTTATCCATAATATTGTAGTCCACTCTCATCATATAGTGAAAACGATTACCAGAGATTTAATACCATCGTTGATCCTCATATATAATAAGATATGTCTTGTTGGTCACATTACAAATGTTCGAAGGCCGTAATCATGTATTCTCTTGAAAAATGAATACCCATTGAACCTTAGTGAAAACATGAATGCAGTTAAAATTTAACACTTTCCACATACCAAAATCCTCAAAATTCTATATACTCAAACCATGATATCACTTAGTCCTTATATCAATCATGAGCTCATGAATACAATCAAACATCTCATTATCTTCTTATTCCTTCATTATGCGCATATCATCTACTTTACAAAAATATCTGAATAACATTCCATGGTTATTGGTACCATTAAACATATACTTTCAAATACTTTTAGAAAAAACAATAGTTTAACAATCCTTAGATGATTCTTTATTCCATAGTACCATTAACTATACAACATAACTCTCGATAAACATACAATCATTCCATTACCTTCTAAAACAACCGACTGAGCTTCAACACTTCTTTCAGCTCATATATCATTTGTAGTCTCCTCATCATTATCCACATAAATACTACCCATATGACCATGCTGATTCTCTTCATGAGATTTTCCATTAGGTCATTGGTTTGCATAATGCCCGTACATTCCACATTTAAAACATCTAATCATTGTTGATGTCGTAGCAATACCATTATACTTGTCCATGGTGTTAAATGAACCTTTTTTTGCACTTACTGGCTTTGTGTCCTTCTTTTCCACATCCAAAGCATCTTCCAGTTCCTTTGAAACAATCTCCCTAATGCCTCTTCCCACATGATTTACATGAGGGAAATTGAACTTTCTTTCCTCTATGATCATCATGAAACTCCATCTTTCTCTTGTTATATGAGTCGGGAAACTTACCAAAGTTGAGATTATTGATCATATTATGAGATTGCTGATTAGGCATAATAACGATGTTTGGACTTCCAGATCCTGTTTAATTTGGTTTCTCATGACGAAAATCATTCCATTGTCTGTCATATCCTCCATTATCATGAATCTTCCTATTTCCAGCCATTTTCTAATACCCAAAAAGAATAGTGTGAGAGGAAAAAATCATGCTAGGGAAAACAACATAGTAAAAGGGGGAGCACCCTCAATATCTAACCTCTTATGTTAAATTCTAATATTGTTACCGTAGTTCTAGGACTATATCCTATATGTATTTTTATCCTTAGGTACATCCCTAGACATACCTTAGAAATATCTCTAGGGATCTCACTAACGTTTTCGCATCCTAGTTTCCAAAGGTTGACTAAACCTTTCCTCTGATACCAACTATAGAGACCCTAAGCTTGACGTACATGGACATTACATTACTTTTGCGGAATACTTAATACATAACAAAAACAGACACGCAGGGACCGTAATGGTTTATTGTCTTTGGAAACTCTGAGCATAATCTTCTAATTGTTGTGAAAGATCTTCAACATCTCCCATAAAGATCTTCCACTTTTTTTTTCCTGACCCAAAACCTTTCTTTTGATCCTGGGGGAAAATAAAACACAAAAAGGGTGAGCTCAAATGCTCAGTAAGGGTAAGCATGGATAAAATAAAACATACCATATACATTGGAACTTAAAAACATGAACATAATGTTTAAACATTAAAATCTTGAGTAACTATATAAAACATGGAAGTACATAAGGCATAGATCATAATGGAACATAAATCATGATAAAATAGCATGGGAATAAAACATGTAATTGTGGCATCCATTAAGAACATGTAATGATTTCCATAGTAGCCAAGGCATTGCTTCCAAGACCATCTTAGTGGACAAAGTCCCATTCTGAATCGAGTTCACTCCTTGTTTCAGTCCTGTAACACTGAACCGGATTAACTTACCGTTCCAGCCATGTCTATCTCATGAGATATAAAATCTTTACCCAATGCATTGGAGGGAGATATAGGTCCCACCCATCTCATAATAAAATCATTCTTACTTGTGCCACAAAAAAAACATACATCATTCATAATAACCCAATAAACAAAATGGGTTTCATAAACATCATTCCATCATCACATAATCCATATAAAAGAAATGGATATCATTTCATAATAAGGAAAGTGAAACCATTTAAATCATAGAGACATGATACTTGAAACATACACATATGAAATAATTTCATCTTAGATGAAAAATGGTTTTGATAAAATACTTGAAATGAATTCTTGAGGAAAATATCCTTTCTTCTTCAAAATCAATTTCTTTTCACAAAACGTCATGCAATTTTAAAAGAAATAGATTTTGTTGAAAACAGTAATGAAATATTTTGGAGGAAGATTCATGAAAATAAGGCTTTATGAAACTGTAAAAATACTTTCATGACGTATAAATTAAAAAAAATTCTTCTCGTACTTTTGTCGAAAAAGTCAAAAAAGTACCTCGTAACGTAAACAAAAGAATGATTCCTTACATAACATGTAGTAAAAGTCAAAAAGTCAAAAATGGGTAAAAATGACTTTAAACATTCACGAAAACACTTATATAAAACATGGACATGGAGGATATAAATAACCCTTGTAAATACTTACGAATAAGAAATCTCGGATAAAAATGAGATTTGCAAAATTTATCCCTTACCTTATGTCCGATATGCTTCGTATGTATCCGAACCTCCTCTTCTTCGATACGCCTCTTTGAAACCTCCTCTTAGGGCACTAAGATTGGTCTTTAAAGTATACCAGAACCTCTAGGATGTTTTCAAGGAAGTGGAGAAGATAATTTGGTAGGGGTTGATCGAGCTTGAAGGCTCAAATTGGTGTGTGGAGGAGAGGGAGGAGGTTCCCTTTTATAAGGGAGGATAGGGGCACCTTTGGAATTCTTAAAAATATTAATTTATAATAAATCTAACCCCACTTAAAAACCTCAAACAATGACTCATAATCAATGATTAGATTATATAGGGTTGTAATCTCATCAACCAATCAAATTTAGACATGTTTGGATCTTATTTTAAACCTTATCATTTTGATTTATCCCTATTTAATCTATTTAAGTTTATTTGTGGTAATAAAATTCTAAATTTTAAATTATAAAAAATAATTACTTATTTGTTGTGAATTTTCGATAATTGTTTACTTTATAACATTATAGACCATATAAATTTAAATTTATAATTTTTAAATATTTTTGTGATTTTTAAACAATTTTATAATATATTATGTTTATAAAAAAACAATAGTGTCAATTTTGACACTATTCAATTATTTGAATTTAAATAAAATATATACAGAAGATATGTTCGAACTAAAAGCTTTAATAGATTCATAAAAGGTTATGTGTATCTATAAAATTAGTGGATCACATTAAATAGTTCATATAATATTTATTTTATTATTTTTAAAACCATTTATTTGGTTTATCTCTTAATAAAATAATTACTACAACATTTTTGTATAATTATTTAATATACTGATTTTTGAATAAAAATTTAAAATAAAATCCTATGATGTAGATATATCTATTACCTTTCACAATAATACTTTTACTCTAATTTATCATCTTAAAATCACAATATTTAAATTGTTATATTTATTAAATTATGAAGGTGACAACTTTGGCATCATTTAAAATAAAATAATATATGTGTCATAATTGATTGTATAAGACTCCAAATGGTCAAATATTAGACCATTGGATGATTATAGTTTAAATTTACATGACCAATAAGTTTTGGTCCGGGTTTTGCGCCTTTTATGGTCACTATTAGTATAATAAAAACTATATTCTTGATTTTGCACTAGATAAATAATTTCTGCATCACTATTGTGTCACAATTAATGATAATTATTTAATCCCAAAAAATTCTAAATAAATTCTCATGATGTAGATAATTTTTTTATCTTTCTGTAGACTATTAATGTTTGAAGTTTCATGAAGTTTATCACTAACTTAAAATTATTATACTTATAGTATTTAAGAGAGTGACATGTTGTCACTTTCTTTGGTTTTAATAATAATTAAATTATTTTCAAGAAAAAAGTCCATTAAATGAATATAATCCAACCCTTAGGTGATATGGGTCGACTTTTAGTCATCAAATAGGATTTTTCCAAGTGTTAGGGTAATTTTATAATATTATATTTACCCTTAATTACCCGATTTACCTTTAACTATGGTAAACAAAATTTACCGTAGTTACTATTCATAATTCCCAAAAATAAAAAGTAGCCTATTAACATAATTTGTACCCACTGATTCTAAATATGGAATCCAGTTTTTCAAATTCAATATACAGAAGTTGCAGAAATTAAATTAAAATTAATCCTGTTATCGAATGAAAATGAGTTTTTGTTTAAAACATTGCAAAAGATTGAATTGATTTAACCTACGAATTCAATGTAAAATAAATGCTAATGACATAAATTATATTAAATGGTAAAAATATATTCTATTTATACTTTAAAACCATTCGATATTATAATTTATCCATATAAATTATTACGATGAAAAAAGTTGTTTTTCATTAAAATATAGCGTGTTTTTACTATTCATCAAAA
This sequence comes from Viscum album, assembly GCA_963277665.1. Classification (NCBI taxonomy): domain Eukaryota; kingdom Viridiplantae; phylum Streptophyta; class Magnoliopsida; order Santalales; family Viscaceae; genus Viscum; species Viscum album. The sequence goes on from OY728161.1 coordinate 1,564,792,693, forward strand.
TATGAAAGTTACCAGAATAATACGAAAAATTTATCCAAAGTAAATTTTTATTTCTTTATTCCAAATAAGAATTTTATTTTGTCAAATTTATCTTATAAACATGTGAAAAACTATATTTAAAGTGGGTGCGCCATCAAAAGGCGGCAAAACTGCATTTTTTGAAAAATACTTATTTTACCCGAAAAATTTATTTTGTTATTATACCATGTTCTAGAAAATGTGTAAGATGAATAATAATTTTATAAAATTCAAAATTTAGTTAATACTATTCATAATGGCTAGTTCATAATAATATTATAATAATATATCGTTATTTAGTAAAACCCGGTATTGCGTACAACACACGCTATAGAGGAAGGTCGCGATTGCGTGTAATGCAAGCCAAGTCAGGGTTGCGTGTTGTGAAAGAATCCTTCATTTTTTTGTATAACATAATCCAACCATATTTCATTTATACATTGAATATATATATATATATATATATATACTCAATGTTGCGTAGAATAACTATTATCAAAATTGTGTGTAACATGATCCAATAATAGTGTTGTGTATACTGCAAGCTAATACAGTGTTGCGTATAGCACAAGGTAATCTTGGTGTAGCATAAAAAACAAGAAATTAATAAAATTAAAAGAATATTTTTCATAAAATCTCAGGGTGTTACATTCCTACTCAACACAATCAATTAATACACTTTTTATTAAAGAAACGGGTTCCACCTGCTTAGGTAACCGAGTACAAATGGGGTTAAGGGGGACTAAAGAAGTGTATACCAAGTGCTCCCCCTATAACAATTCCCATACCTTTATAAGGAAAAGACCCTATGTTATCAAAACATAACAGACCGTCATCTAAGGGAACTTTTGATGCAAGATATTCGACCACTCTATTTACTTCTCTCTAAGTGTGGGAAACCTCCATGCCTTCATGAATCATTTTCCTACTCAACACACCGACCATGAGATTCTATTTTATAGGGGTTTAAGATATCAAAAAATCAAAGATAATATAGATATTTGACCCAACTCCTTTATCGAAGGTTCAATTCCCTATGAGGAAAGATATACCTAAGGATCTTATGGTTGGTATACACTATGAAAATATCATAAAAAAGGTAGTGAAACTAATATCTCAACATGTATATTACTAAAACCAACTCTAAATTATGCATTGGGTAGGTCTACTCATTCTTCATTAATTTCATGGTCCCATAAGTGACCAATCACCCACAACGCATCAAAAATTCCTGAAGCCCAACCCCTAAAGCATCAAAATAAAATTTATAATTTTTATCCACCTTAGGTAAGTTTAGGATCAATATAGAATCTAACCTCCCTTTAAACTCTTTAAAGGTTCTCTCATAAGATTTTGACCAAACAAAATTTACACCCTTCTTGGAAAAATCCATTATCAGATTTCCCAAATGGAAAGATTCTTGGAAAAACCTTCAGAAGTAATCATCCAAACCCAAGAAACTATAAATATTGAAAATGTTCATGTGTTATTCCTAATAAACCCCCACCTCAACCTTATCTAGGTCCACTAATACTCCTTCCTCATATATCATGTGACTCAAGAATCCCACATCACTAATCCAAAGATAACGCTTGAAATATAGCTAATTCTACCTTATTGTACTAATATATATATATATATATATATATATATTGAATGTGATCCTCTATCTATTATGAGTAAACCAAAATATAATCGACATGGATGAACATGAATGAGTCAAAATAAGTATTGAAGAATATATTTATAAGGGACATAAAAACTATTATCGTGTTTATCAAACCAAATAGAACCACAAGGTACTCTTATAGATTGTACCTACTCCTAAAATAAGTACATGGAATATAACAAGGAATCACTCTCAACTAGTGATAACCAAACCTCAAATCAATCATATTAAACCACTTATATCCACTCAACTAATATGATTATTCATAGATATGAGGAAGGGGATACTAGTTCTAAATTTTCACCTGGTTTAGCCTCTAGTAATTCACATACAACTGCAAAGATCCATTCTCATTATCAGGGAATAACATAGAAGCACTCCAAAGAGGCATGTTCAAGTAAATAAACCCACTTTCCTCTAAATCCTCTATCCAATACTTTATCTATTAAAGCTATAGAAGATAAATATTGTATGGTGAAATGTGTATGGGATTTATATTAGGATTTAAGCTCAATTATAAACTTAATCTCATGATCGGGTGAAAACCCCAAGAAATCCTTAGGAAAAACAACCTAAAATTGATTAAATATGGGAGGGAAAACTGAATAATGCATATCCTCTTCTCCCATAATGATTCTTTCCAACTAGGAAGATATCACCCACACCTACTAATGGCCAGGTCCTAAATAACCTACCTATAGATCACACTCTCTGATGTAGGTATAATAATTACCCTCTACATGCATGAAAGATATCCACTAGTGATAGAAGTTTATGTGTTCTCAATAGAATTTCATCCAATACATACTGAGGATCACATAAAAACTAAATATTTCAAAAAATAAGAAATCAAAGAGAAACCTATGCCCACTAATCACAATGGCATACTCAAGACACCTCTGTATAACCTTTGGCCACACCCCAAATAGTGTATCAATAGTCATTAACCCATATAGATATTACACTACTAACCAAAAATCACCAACCAACTACTCAGATATGATAGAGTGAGACACACCCATATCAAATAAAATATAAGTTAAGTTTGAGGCCATAAGAATCATACCTTGCACCATATATGGATCCCCACCCTTGGTGATGGGATTCTACTCAATGGAATGAAGATAGCTCGAACCTTGACCCCAAGATCCCATCTCCTGAATCCATTTAGGGAATTCACCCTCCCAATTTGAATTCCCCTGACCCTAGGTACGATAACCTCATACATGAACCAAACAGTTTGTGAATACCCAACTTCCCAACTGCTACTGCTCTCTTGATCCTACCTCTAATCTCTAGGTCTAACTAGATCCATAATCACCATTAAAAAGTGGTGTGATACCAAAATACCTCTATAGGTTCTCCATATCCCTATAAAAGTGGAACTCCTTGGGATATTTATCAAAATCAGGCCAAATATGGCCCTATTAGACTCATTGATTACACTTGATTGAGGCTCAACCTATTAGAGGAAGTGATAGACCCCTTCCCTAGATGATTTCTATATCTATACCTTAGAGTAACTCCTAAAACCTCTACTTCCTACTTCTTGATGACCTAATACCAGACTTGTAGAGGAAACCTGTTACCAAGATGATCTACCCTCAATTTGGTTCTAATCCTTAATCAAATCCTAATTCATTTCCTTTAAGAAACATGTCACTCAAAAGATATTCACCTACGACCATATAGATTGCCTTAGGTCATCCTCAAAATACCGGATCTTGACAGTCTCATCACCTACCAATTTATGTGAAAACTATAAAAGATCATTAAAGTGGGTGGAATATCCCATCATTGACATGCCCCCTATACTATATGCATGAACTCCCTAGATCTATCAGCCCTTAGAGTCATTGGGAAGAAATGATAAAAAAAATAGGGCCTATAAATCCTTCCAAGATATCCCTACATGCTAATATGTCTGGAACAAAACATCTCACTAGTGTCTCATTGGTCCCTAATGTTACAAAACACCAGGATTCATAATGACAGGACAAGTTTGCAGATGAAGAAAATATAGAAAAATAAGAAGAATAAGATTACACAGGACACAAAGATTTATGTGGTTCGAAAATAATACCTATGTCTATATAGAGGAATAATTTCACTATGATTTGGGAGAATAATTACAAGGAAATCATAGAGTTTCACACAAATAAACCCTAGATCGAAATGAGCTAATAAAGAGGATGAAGCATTATTCCACCAACCACACAAAAAGTATGTTGTGATATAGTGAAAGGTGGTTGGAAGTCCACATTTATACAATGTTGTCACCACCCAAGTCCAAGGTGATACAATGGCTAGTGGTAATAAATCAATGGTGTTATAGTACCATTGTATGCAAAGTCTGAGCTACTACAGTAGTCATACCAAAGTCCACACTGCTACAGTTCCCTTTCAGTGTTGTCTAGTCATCTCTAATACAAGCATCGTGAAAAAGTATATGGCGTTGCAACATGATGTTTAGTATGGGCCAAAATCTTTCAGCCCAACATCTTCCCAAATGGATCGAGCTACACTAATCCAAAAATATTCCACTTGGATCTTGAAACACTACATTGACCTGCTTTGATGCCAATAACTTAGATAACTTACTTAATCTAAGATCCTCCTTCTCTTCACTCACCAATGTGTACTTTCCATTAAAAACATCAATTTCAAGATGAAAGTTCATGAAATACCAGTTTTCCCCTTTTTTATACTCCCATATATCCTCCCATATTTCGCCTCTCATCCTCCATTCATCAGTGGAGACCAACAGAGGAATGGAAGTTCCTCAAATTCCATATTACTATTAGATTCTTTAACATATCTTATGGATTTTTGTTCTATAAATTTTCTACAATTTCAGTAACCCATACTATATCAATCCTTTGATAAAATGGTATTTCAACTGAATGTGCTTCATCTAAACATGAAACACCGAGTTCTTTTCAAGATGTATCACACTCATACTATCATGATGCAATACATTTTCCTCTCTATTTCTACCCATATCATCCAAGAATTTCTTCATATAAACCATATCATTTCTAGTTTCTATTACAAAAATGTATTCTGCCTCTATTTTGGATAGATACACCACCTTCTTCAATTTTGATATCAAGCTACTACAGTTCCTCCACAAGTAAATACATAACCTATGGTGGATAGATCCACCATCTTAGTGCTTAACGTAAGGTCACCATATTGGAATGTGTCTATAATTACAAGAACATGACTCAAAATACATTTTTATTGTAGGTTTAGATATCATAGTTTAGGGTAATACATATTAGGCACACACCGCTCTACCCTAAACACATGCCCTACGTTATAAGGGTCTCACATATAGGCACGAGTCTTGCCTAACCTACCCGCTCCAGGGAAAAGTGTAATATCACATAAGGACACATAATAATCATAGTATATCACATTACTATTCAAATTTCATGGTTCATTCAAGTATATTTCCACAAAGATGTTATATAATAGAACACTATATAAGTTGTTTTTGAAAATTTAAATGAATCAACCATGTATCCTCTCATTAGTATAAAGAACAATAAATCATAAGAATTACATGTGAGACCTTTGTTTCAAGAATGATTCATGACCATATTCTCTCTTGACACCCTGATCCAAGAGTAAAAAACCAATAAACCACAAATAAATATCACAATACATCATATTTGGAAAACTAACCCAACTATAAAATTGAAATCCATGAATATCAATCCTGTCTCTAGAAACTTGGATTCCCCTTATACGTGAGTTAGATTCTCTTAGATATAAGATCCATACTAATCCCTAACATATCCTATATCATGTATATCATACCATAAATAGTAAGATAAAATAAACACAAGGTCCTAATAAAACACTTTAATTTACTCCATCCAGTTCACCTCCACCATTACCGAACTAGGTTACTTTTCACCTAAAGTGGACCTCCTCATATGCCAAAGGCTACCAGCTATTAGTGAGGGTCAACCTAAATAAGTAGGGGACTATAATCTTAGGTATAGATAACCATAAATCATAATTAATGAGATATTAAGAATAAATAATAATAAAAAAACATAAAAAAGATATACATCCTAGCTAGATACCATCCAAAGGTAAATATAAAAAATGTTATATCAAAATGAGCTACTGTATATTTCATATGAGTTATACAATAACAAAAAAAAACAACATCTCTCATGGAAGATAATATACAATAGTTCCAAAAGTAAACAAAAATAAAAATATGGCATCCCCAAAACTAGTCCCAATTTCTCATCAGGTTGCATCTCCAAAAAAGCTCTACCAGCTCAACCAACTATAGCTATAGGGATCTTTCTCTTAAATAGGTCATTAAACATGAGGTTTTATTGAGTACCAGGGTGACCATGTGCGATGTGTGTATAACATAGTAGGAAACCCCCAACAAAGTCCCTATAAAGTACACTAAATATATATGAATTATCAATATGGAATGATAAACAAAGAAATAAAAAATAAACTTTCAACCCATGGAGTACTCAGTCTCTAAACCACATGTGACCATACCTACTTCATCTAGTGATAGAATGAGATGATACACCCATGGTCTGAACACACCTTAAGGATGAATGATCAATCACTCATCATGTCATAAATAAGGTGAATGATCTATCATCATTCATCATCATTAGGTGAACAATGTATTAATGTCATAATCCCTCTAGGTGAATGATCCATCACCAATCCAAAGTCAATGTTGAATGAGACATAGTCCACTAAGTAAGGAATTACCAATCTTGGGTGGAATATCTACTACTATTACCCATCCAAAGGTGGATTATATATCTTCAAAAAACATCTTAGGTTGGTGACACACCGAAAATTATATACTCCATAGGTGGATGAAGAACCACTAAAACCAACACCTTAGTTGGATGATTCACCACCACCATCAATCTCTAGGTGGAGGATGAACCACCGGTAACAACCTCTATGTGAATAATATACCACCAATATCTAGATATAGGTGGACGATTCACCACAAAAATCAATCTCTCAGTGGTAGATATACCACCAATACCAGTCCCCAAGGGGATGTTACACTACCTAGACTACCCCATATGTGTATGGTATACCACCGACATAAATACTTCGGTGGAAAATAAAACACCACTAAAAATATCAAAGTAGATAAGGTTTCACTATTACGTCACCCTCAAGGTATGAAATGGACCATTGACTCAATTTGGGTGGATGAGATACTAAAAACATAGCACATGTGGATGAGATACCAAAAATATACCAAGAATCCATTAAAATGACAATTTATTATTTAGGACCAATATAAGGTATCTACACTATTTAGCACACTAAGGGATATGATCTCATGCTACTAACAATCTCAAATTCATGTTCCTAAAATAGAGCACCCATATACTTGCTCATTATCATGTTAATCCTTACCATGGGATACACTAGGACACCACATGAGGCTCTTAAGGTCAACTCTCAATCATAGTCACCCTTTTCAGTACCAAAGTCAAGGTTTTACATTTTAAATCACATAGAAAATGGTCACCAATGATGGATGGTGTTTACAAACACCTCCTGTAGAGTACACATGAACTTCTTAGGTTCTTCTCATATTTTACAAATTTAAAAAAACTAATTTAAATTAGTTTTGGGTCATACACAACAAATTATCATTTCCCACACATCAAATGATATATTCCATTAATGTAAATACTAATGGGAAAGTAAGGGACCAACTAATTGGGACTATTAGGGTCTAATCATCAAAAACCACCAGTTGATTCATCCACAATCGATCAAAATATGACCCCCAAATTTGGGTATAAGCACTGATGTTTGGATAAACAATTGAAATTTGTTGCAAGAATAAGTGTAGAGTCACCCATGGACACTCTTAGGAACTGAAAACACTCTGATACAATCCTGAATGGAGGAGATCTAGTCCTTGGGAGTGAAGAGTATGAGAGAGTAGATGGGGAGGGGTGTGCTTATACTTTTATATGAGAATAAGGTAATAAACTCATTTTATAAACATTTATACTCATTAAATTAATTAAATTATTATTTTTAAACTAGATTGGGCACCACCGAAACTTCACTACTCCACTAGACCACCACCATAACTCCGATCACCAAGTGGGGTTTTACTGCACCCCAAAGGGATTCCACGGGTAGAGAAATTAGCATCTTCCTCCTTAACTAGAACTTTGGTGAACCCACACTGGACATCCGATGGGAAATATCTAGATTTGAATATTTAAACCACCATCTCATTTCTTAGAAATATGATCCCGAGCCACCATATATCCCTCAAACATCTAAAATAGATTAAAATAAATGAGGTTAAACATAATTTAGTTCAAATTCATACCTTATAATTTGTGGGGTATTACTGTAATAACCCTCCCCAACCCATTGGCTTAGGCTAGGTTAGAGTAGTAGCGAAAAGGCAATGAAAGATAATTTAAAGAAACTAAAGGGAATCCCAATGCAATAACACAGATGTGGCATCACTCTAATGAAACTAAGAAAGAAATATAATCTCCAAAACCAAACTGAAGAAGAAGAATCATGATGAAATACTAGAAAAATTCATCACCTTGAAATTACCTGTATCTCAGTATAAAATATCTACAAACACACCAAAGTTCCCAAGAAGGGAGTGAGTATAACACTCAGTAGGTAATCCCCAAAGACTTCCCATCACATTTCACTAGGATAAGAACATGTTATCACATTTTATAAAAGATAATAGAAGTATATAAATAGTTTAATATAATTCATAGGTAAGTTCCATGTACAAAATACATTTAAAAATTTTATTATTATTTATTACCACTTGGAATAATGAACCCATGTCCACACACACACACTCTCTCACATGCATGCATATAATGGATCACCCTATACTCTTGAGTGGTGAGTCATCCAGTCATCAAGTTTTCACTTAGTGACACCATTTGATGGGGAAAATTTAGACCACAAATCATCCCATATTTTATTATTGACAATGTTATTTATGACCATGATATATTCTTATGAACACAAACACATGCCACACACACATGCCAAGTTTTCAACAAAAAAACATTTCTTTTGAAAACCATTTTCTTTACAAAATTTTATCTGAAACCTTATGTGTATCAATATAAAACCGTATATTTTGGTACTAAAACCAAGATATTTTTCCAAAAAAACGAGTAATAGGAATTTTAAAATCAATCCTTCAAGTTTTAGAATAAGAAGAATGGGAGAGAATCCACCTACCTCTCAATGGTTGAAGAAAATAGAGAACGACACACAAAACCTATAGATCTGACCTTGAAACCTCTTAAATTTAATATAAATAATGAGATATCATAAAAATACACATCATAGAATATAGATATATCCATAACATTTTAGATATATGGATTTATGAGATAAAAAAGAGTAAATCTAGAGAGAAAGAGTAAGAATGCTTCTAAAACATTACAAAACCATCAAGAAACTCCGGAAACTCAACCCAAGTATTATATAACTTAAAAATACATAATAAAAGGGTAAATTACCTGAAATTAGGGGTGTTATATTATCCCCACCATTGGTATTTCCATCCTATGAAAGTTGTAAATTGAGATTAATTTGGAAGAGCTAGGGCCACTGCTCCAACATTTCCTTTTCATATTCCCATACCTCTTTCTGAATTTGACCATGCTTCTATAAGACTCATAACAAATCAATAATTTTTCCATGAAATAGATTATCTCATCTATCTATAATTTGTATCATCACATTAATAAATTTAAATTCATGTGTAAGGTCAATATGGTTATGATTGAGCTAGTATTCTTCAATTAAGATACATGAAATACATTATGCACTGAGCTAAAATTTTCTAAAAAAAGACAACTAATAATCCAAATCATTGATTCATTCTAGAATCTCAAAATGGGAAATGTACCAAGTATAAAATTTTCCTTTCTTACAAAAATGATTATTCTATATCCTTGAATACATTATCAAGAAAACATGATTACTCACCATCAAATGATAACTGTTGATGATGTTGATCTATATATGATTTCTAATGATTTTGAGACATTTCCATTATTTTTCCAATCATATGAATCTTATACATCATCTCATGTATATGTCTAGGTCTGATAAGTAAAGTATCACCCACTTACACCCAACAAAGTGGAGAATGATGAGGAAAACTATGTAAATCTTTTAACAGAACAATATGTATCAAGTCTTGATGACTGTTATTGTATGAGAACTCTAATAATGGTATATGATCCTCACATGATCCACTAAAATCCATACCAAAATCTCTAAGAATTTATTACAATGTTTGGATCATCATTTTGGATTTTCTATCCCTTTAAGGATGATAAGTTGTGCTCATGGTCTACTGGGTTCCAAGGGGTTTCTATAAGGATTTCCAAAATCAAGATATAAACATAGGGTACCAATCAGACACAAATTAAATTAGTAAATTATATAACTTTACAACTTCTTGAATATAAATTTTTGACAAGACTTTCACTATATTAGATTAATGAGAAGGGAATAAATGATTCGACTTTGTGAGTCGATCCACAATCACCCATATGGAATCATGTTTCCAAACCATTCTTGGTAGGCCTGTGACAAAATCCATAGCTATATTCTACCATTTCCACACGGGTATAGGTATATATTTCAACATACTAACTAAACATTTTCTCTTTTCATTTACCTTATGATATGCAGTGAATCTGGAGACATACTCCATGAATTTTCTTTTCATGATATCCTACCCAAACTATTTTCTCATTCCCTTATACATCTTATGAATTCTTGGATAAATATCCCACCTTGAGTGGTGGTAGGAAGAAATAAGTTATTCTTGATAAGTCATAGGAACCACAATCCAATATCTAAAATGAAACACATAATTCCCATCTAGTGTACATCCCTAAATGGTATCCCCACCATTGAATTAAACCTTATTCTTAGGCATTCAGTATCATATGTATAAATATATTTAAATTGATAAATTAAACTAGGAATAAGGGAAATAGGAAATAAAACCATAAAATTACCTTACTCATTACAATTTAGGTGGATATATGCTATGAACAATATCATCTACCACTAATCTAGATACTCTTAATCCCACTGACCATATAACTTCCTACTCAATACATCAATCATGAAGTTTCCTTTACCCAGTGTATACATCAAGTTAAATTCAAACATATGAAGGTATTCTATCCATATTTTTTCCTTAGATTCAAATATATTTGTGAGAAAATGTGTTTTAAGATTTTATGATATGTGAATACTATGAATTTATCACCAAAAAGGTAATGACACCAAGTTTTCAAGGCATGGACTACAACATACAATTCCAAATCATGTTTCAAGTAATTCTTCTCATGCTCCCATAACTATCATGAGACATAAGCTACAACATGATCTACCTACATGAGAAAACATCCAAAACCGGGTTCAGATTCATCACAATAAACCACATAGAATTGTCTTGAATTTGGAAACATAAGGATAGACACTGATGTAAGATAAACCTTAAGCTCTTGAAACTATTTCTATCACTCATCACTCCATTGGAAGGGAATATATTTTCATGTCAAAGGTTCCATCGAAGATACCAATCATGAAAATTTATGAACAAAGAATAAGTGATATCCTTATAATATAAGGAAACTATATATGTCAATGACATTCTTTGGTGGTTTCTAAGAGATAATAGCTTTTAACTTTTCAAGATCTATGGAGACTCCTCTTTCAAAAATTACATGGCCATGAAAACATGGCTAATTATCCAAAAATCACACTTTGAAATCTTATAATAAAGGAAATATTCTCACAATATACCCAACACTATGACCAAGTGTTTTCCATTATCATAATTAGTCCTAGAATACACCAAAATATCATCAACACACTATAACGACATTAAATTTTATAAATAAGATTCCCGTTTTGAATGAATAAACTCATTTTTAAGTAATGTAGTTATAGAAAACACATGTACTAATTTAGTTATTTTAGACCGTTATATGGTCTATAAGATTTAAAATATTATTAAGAATTATAACCATTCAATATATATATATATATATATATTTTACAGTGACCATTAAGATTATCATATTAAGGGTTATGATAAATTCTAATTGATACAGATAAAGGAAGTGATGGCCTCGATCAATAGGATCATACCCTATAAATCCAATTTATTAGAGCTTCTGAGAAAGATAACATCACTGGTATTTTCCCTTGACCAATCCCAATATGAGATTCAATAACTAAATCATGAGTGAAACCATTTATGGTATAATTTCAAGATCATTGAGATTACAGACCAAACCATGTTCACTAAACCACCCCATGAAAATCTAACCATCACACACTTTACCCTTAGGTAATTCACTAGGGTGATAAATGGATTTGTATTTAGACCCTAATACTATGAATTTTTATATTATATTTAAAAAAAATGATTATATATATCCCATTTTAATATTACTTTCTAAATTATTAAATAACAAGTTTTATACAAATTAGATTTTGATATGATGAAACAAAAATTGTATTTTTGGGAAATTTACAGTTTCAATAAAGACACTCTTTTTGATGAATTCATGAATTTTTTAAATAAATTATTTTTTAATAAAATATTATTATTAAATAATATTTATTAAATATAAATGATAATATAATTTTATGAAGTCAAATGTAATATTTATAAGGTTTAGAAAATTGTTCTTGTAAAAAAATTAGTATTTTTTAATAAATGGATATTTTTTTATTTAAAAGTGTAAATTTTAATATTTGGATAATTAATTTGATAAAATAAATGTTAGTTTTAAATAATCATGTAAAAATTATCCAATGGTTATTTTTTCATAATTTTCCAAGACAGGTGAATTTTTGGGTAAAAATTAAATACAATGTAATTATTCGACATGTATTTTGACATCATAAAAGAACAAAAGTGATGTAATAAATAATATAAATAGTATCAAAAAAAGTTTTAACTTTAAAATAGTTTTTAAGTTATTTTATTAATTTTAAAAACACTTAAATAATATTTCAAAACCTATATTATATTTTAAGGTTTTAAAATCAATTCTTTATACACATGACTCACTTATACATTACAAAGGATACAATTTTAATGATTTCAGCTCTTAGACTTATAAAATAATTAAATAAACCCCTATTTGGTATAAAAAATGGTAAAATCCATGGTATGGTTTGTGGTTTGGATTAATTTATTATATAGAGTCCAAAACATAAGTTTAGAAATTAATAAAAAAATCCCCTCTCTTTTTTCTATGTAAACCCACCCAAACTCCAATTAATATTCACTAAAAAGCCTTGTATAATGAATATACCCTTAAATTACCTATCTAGAGCCCTACCAAGGTTCATAAATCTCTTAATAATATCCTCTCAAGCTTTAATACGCACCCTCTCAAGGTAAGGGATCATCTCCTTCTCCTCTTTGTTCAAGAACCTTCCTTATGTTATGCATTTTAATTTCCAATTTTTCAAGTTGGGATATTTTTTACACATCCCTATTACTATACTTATTATTCCCAAGTAATGAGATACCAATTTCACTCTCATTCACCCCTTATATAAACATTTATGTACACCCATTATGCTGGTGAAATTATCCTAAGATTTTCCATGCTAAACATTTGTGTAGTGAATACCTATCCTCATTTACACTCAAGGGTATTCACCTAGCTATACCCATCCTTTATTTATTTGGTATTTACATGTATGTAACCTAAAATCCTTAATTTTGGGGTTAAAATTTATTAAATACATCCTTATGTTGTATGATCTATGTGTCACACTTATGCATGTGCGTGATATTAAAGTGACGGGTGGGTCCAGAAATATATAGCCCTCTAATGCATTGGGTAATGTTTTTATCTTATGATATTACATGTATGGTGCACAGGAGGTTATAATATGCACACTAAGTTCTGTTATCTTTGTGGTTATCCTTGAATTATTTTTATGATGTCATGTTTTATGTTGTTTCCAAATTCCTATATTTCCTTTATGTTACCATTATATATCATGACTTGTTATTCAAGAGTATAATTCTCACCCATATTATGTTACCTTGATATAACTCTTGGATCACATGTAATAATTTAACTTATTCTATTTTTTATTCCCTTATTTGACTTTATATATCATCCCTTTCTTATGTATATCCCTAGGTTTTCCTATGTAATTTTAGAAAATCCATGGAATATAAGTGCATGTTATGGAATTTTTAACTAATGTTACTACATTTATTTTGAAATTTGTTATAATATATATCTAATTACCCAAATATACTAGGACTCACAATATTATGTGGTTGTATTAAGTGTATTTTTATGTAATAAATCATTAATTAAAGTGTATTAAAATATGGGTTGTCATAGTAGGTATCAGAGGAAAGTCGAGTTATTTTTAGGTATTAGGATTATAAAACTCTAGTGAAATCCTTAAGCATAATAATAAACATAGGAAAAAATCCCTTAATTTTTTTAAATTATATATAATATTTTTTCCAACCAAATACATCTCTGTATGGATACTACAAGTGAATATGTCTCTAGAAAAATTGTACCTGGGGATAATACTCGAAAAGGACACATTGAGTTGGAATCAATCATCACCTAACACACTACAAAGGGACTTTCTGCAGACCTGGTTTGAAACTATTTGGGGATATGCTTTGGTAAATTCATAGGATCTTTATGATCCATTATTAAAGTAATAGAATAACTATAAGATTTTATATTAGGAAATATATTATAGATAACTTATATAGAAACCTAGAAATTCATATGTTAAGAAATATATATCATTTATGAGTTATAACTTTAATGTTCATGGTTTCCCATTTATGTGTTTAATAGTTTAAAAATACACATCCCTAATTTTTCCTTTTTTTATTAAATGGATGGAAATAAGAGAAAACGAGTTAACAACCAATGTGAGGGGAAATGTGATGACTTCCCAAATGAGATGACCAACCCAATGGGAGTAGGAATTATGAAATTTTTTATAATAATTTCCCATTTAACCCATGTATTGAACCAAAAATTGAATCAAGGGTAATGCCTAAATCCCCTAAATAAAGAGTAAGTTGCAATTGATAGCTTTATGTGAAAAATTAATCCAACTTCTAGTGGATATTATGATCCCCTAATCATGGACCAATGGATCAAATCCATTGAAAATATTTTATACATACTTTAATGATTCTAGAAATAGAAGGTTGTGCTGGTTGTTTATTGTATGGAGGGAGAATCTAATAAATGGTGGATGTTGGTCAAAATTTTGAATCCTGGGGATGATATATAATCAATGGAGTGGAAGTAATTTTAGAAAATGTTTTTTTGAAAAATATTTTCCTCACAGTATCTTTCTTAAAATTGAGAGTGATTTCCTTAGCCTCAAGTAAAAGGATGAAGAATCTATTAGGACTTATGAGGAAAACTTCACAAGACTTTCATAATATTGCTATGGATTTTTCATTTCTATAGAAATTAAAGTTGATTGCTTATTTGGTGGGATAAATATGAACATATGAAAAAAATTGAGTATTCAAGACTTTGATAGCTATGAATAAATTGTCTGATGTTCCATTAAAGTCAAAATAGAGATTGGTGAATCTCAAGGATCTCATGGGACTAGAGACAAGAAGTATAGAAATGATTTTAATTATGGTGGTGCATTTGGAAAAATATAATGGGGGTATGAAAGTCCATCATCCCATTTGTGAAAAGTATGGGAAGAGTCATCCCAAAAATTTTCTGAAGGGGACAAATAAATTATTTAGGTTTGGGAAGGACAGTCACCTATCTAGTGATTTCCAATGTGATAAACCCACCAATATGATAAAAGAAATGAATTATCCAATCGACCCTCATCTTGTCATCCAATATTTCAACTTCAAGGAATGGGGGCACTTTGTGAATCAATACCCCAAGTCAAGGGTTGTTTATGATAATCAACAAAAAAAATATCTAAGGCCTAGAGAGAAATGGAAAGTGTATGCCATCACAACTGTTGGGGTGGATCCCACCAAGAAAGTTGTGACAGGTACAATAGTTATTCATTCAAGAATAGTGATCATACTTTTTTATTCTAGTTCTATGCATTCTTTCATATCACACAATTTTAGTAGAAATATTTAAACACAACCTGAAAACATGGAAGTTAAGTTATCGACGAATATGGAAAATGGGATAGTTATTACATCCCAAGAATATAACTCATCCCATGTATAAATTTGTAGGATAAATTTCCTAGAAAACCTTATGATACCCCCTTATCATAATTTGATTTTATTTTGGGTAGGGATTGACTTTCCTTGTATAGATCTAATATAAAATTCTTAGATATGGAAATCACTCTTCGTATCACAAATAACCCTATGATTTTATACAAGTAAAAGGAGAAGGATGAATATTATTTGGTACCATCATATCAAGTTGGATGTTGTTTCCTTGAAAGAAAGTGTATCTAGATCAAATGATTGAGACTAAATAAAATAAAATACTTAATGACATGCACATTTTAAGGGAATTAATTGATGTTTTTTCTAATGGATTGATTGGTCTTCCTATAAGTCATTTGGTTGAGATATCAATAGGGCTCACACATAGAGCTTTTCCAATATCTAATAATCCATATAGAATGTCCGTTTTTGAACTTGATGAGCTAAAGAAAAAATTATAGGAGAATCTGGATAAAGGGTTCATATTCCCAAGTGTATTTCAATAGGGTGCACTGGTCCTCTTCATCAATAAGAAGGATGGGTCAATATGTCTCTGAATTGATTATTGTGAGTTCAATAAGATAAAAATATATAATAAGTATCCTCTACCCTGGATTGACAACTTGTTTGATCAGATATGTGTATTTCTATACTTCTATAAGGTGGATATTTGGTCGGGATATTTTCAAGTAAAGGTGAGGAAGGATGATATCCCCAAAACTACTTTTCAAATAAGGTACGAGAACTAAGAGTTCATATTGCTGCCATTTGGAATCAATAATGCTTCAATAATATTCATGAAATTAATTAATAGAGTCTTTAGGTATTACCTCAACAAATTTGTGGTAGTATTTATAGATGATATTCATATCTACTCCAAAATAAAGGAGGAACATGAGGAGCATTTAAAAATTTCACTGAAGACATTTTAAAAGGAAGATTTATATGAAAAGTATAGTAAATAGATTTTTTGGTTGGAAAAAGTAAATTTATTATGGATTTTTATCACAAATAAAATGATATATGTGGATCCATAAAAAATAGAGGTAATTAATCGATGGTCAATACCAAAATCTATGATATAAATCCATAGTTGCCTTGGATTAACTAGGTACTATCATTAATTTTTGAGAATATTATCATGATTTAAATCCTAATAACCAAGCTTACTCAGAAGGGAGTCAAGTTTATCTGGACCGATGAATATGAAGAAAGATTTAAAGATCCTAATAAGAGGCTAATCATTACACCTATGCTCACATTACCCACCAGTGGGGAAGGATTTTTCATCTACATTTATGAATCCAAAAATGGATTTGGTTGTGTAATAATGATAGATGAAAGCATACACCCCCTTAAAATTAAATATCCTTAGTATAACTACCAATGCATGATCTAGAATTGGTAGCAGTGATCTTCACATTGAAGATTTGGTGAAATTATCTCTATAGGGGGAAATGTAATATATATGTGGATCATAAAATACTCAAGTATATATTAAAAAAAAGGATATTAATATGTTCCAATGAAGGTGATTTGATTTGATCAAGGATTATGATTTTTCAATCCATTACCATCTTGGGAAGGCGAACAAAGTGGCATATGCTCTTAGTAGAAAGGATCCTGTAACCCTATCCATGATAAGAATTTCAAGGGGTTCAATATTCTTGGACATGAAAATGATGGATATAGGAATAATAAAAGGATATTCATCCTAACTCTATCAAATAAATGATCACCCAAATATTCTTGAGAGGATCAAAGAGGCATAGAAAGATAATAAGTTTCTACATAATATGGTAGAAAATATTTTTTATTTCAAATTACTGAAGATGGATTTATAAGTTTTGGATCCTAGATATGTGTCACATAAAAACAAAAACTGAAGAGGGAACTTCTGGATGATGCATATATCTCATCCTTCTCTATTAATCCAAAAATCACTAAGATGTATAGATATTTAAAGAAAAAATTCTAGTGGGATAACATGAAGAGGGATATTATAGAGTTTGTATCATGATGCTTGGTATACCAACAAGTTAAGGTGGAATAACATAAGTCTAAGGTTATGATGCAACAATTTCCCATACCAGTATAAAAATGGTAAAACATAACCATGGATTTCATTATAGGAATCTCTATGACACCTAAAGGAAATAATTCCATCTGTGTGGTAGTATATCACCTTACCAAGTCATTGAATATCATTGCTATTAAGGAAGATTTATATCTTGATTAAGTAATCAAGATATATATAATATAAGTGGTACGAATTCATGGAGTTACAATCTCAATTATATCTGATCGAGATCTAGGGTTTTCCTCAAGGTTTTGGATAAGCCTTCAGAAATGATTGGATATAGACTTGTACTTCAAAACTAATTTTCACCCTCAAATGGATGGTCAGTCTAAAAGGAACATTCAAACTATGAAGGATGTGCTTAGATCATGTTCGATAGATTTATAATGATATTTGGATTAACATGTTTCCTTAGTAGATTTATCATATAGAAATAGTTTCCGTTATAGTATTCAAATGGAAACTTATAAAGATCTTTATGGGAATAGGTGTAATAACCTGAAATTTTGGGATGAATTTAGAGAGAAAAAGTTTATGGGACCTAATATTATCCGAGAAATGATAGAGAAGGTTCAAACTATTCATCGTTATATGAAATACACACAAATTCAAAAGAAAATCTATGCATTCAATCATTGATGATACCTAGAGTTTGAATTTAGAGATAATATGTTCATTTATATATCAATATGGAATAAATTCATGAGGTTTGGGGAGAAGGGAAAGCTTAGTCTGAGATACATTGACCCATTTGAGACCCTTGATCACATCAGAGCGGTGTTTTATCAACTATAACTCCCACCTAACCTATCTCAAGTACATGATGTCTTCCATGTATCCCTATTGAGAAAGTATATATCAAAAAACTCACATTTATTTAATCTATAGTTAGAAACATTAGATAATTATGTTTTATATGAGGATCATCTGGTGAAGATCTTAGATTATAGAGACAAAATTATAAAAAACATGATAACTCACCTGGTCAAAGTGTTGTGGCTAGACCACAAGTTTGAGGAAGCAACTTAGAAACCAGAAGAGGTGATGAAACAGAAGTACCCACATCTAGTTTATTGTATTAATGTAATTTTGAGGGTGAAATTTCTAAATGGGGAAAGAATTTAATGACCTTAACTTTTAAAAATGGAATTCCCTTTTTGAATAAATAAATGAATTATTAAGTAATTTAGTTATAGAAAACACATGCACTAATTTGGTTATTTTAAACTATTATATATTCTATAAAATTTAAAATACCGTTAATCATCATAATATTTGATAATTTATCCATCGTATAGTTACCATTAAGATTAGTATATTATGGGTTATGATAAAGTCCAATTGACACAGCCAAAAGAAGTGACAACCTCAACCGGTAGGATTATAACTTATGAATCCCATTTATCAGAGCTTATAAGGGAGATAACATCAATGGGATTTTACCATGACCACAACCAAGTAAATATTCAACAACAAAATCATAAGTAAAACTGTTTACGAGAGAAGTTCAAGCTCATCGATATCACGACCCAAACCATGTTCACCGAACAACCCCATGAAAATCTCTCCATCACACACCTTAACCTTAGGGAATTATATGGTGTAATAAATGGATATGTATATATACCCTAATAATATGTATTTTTATATTTTATTTTAATAAAACAATGATTATATTTGTCCCTTTTTTAATATTACTTTTTAAATTATTAAATACCGAGTTTGATAAAAAATTTATTTTGATATGATGTAACACAAATTGTATTTTTGGAAAAAATATAGTTTCAATCAATACACTCTTTTTGATGAATTTTTTTTTTAAAATAAACTATGTTTTAATAAATTATTATTATTTACTAATATTTATTAAATTTAAATGATATTATAATTTTATGAAGTCAAATGTAATTTTTATAAGGGTCTGAAAACTATTATTTTTTAAAAAAATAGTACTTTTCAATAAATGAGGATTTTTGATTTAAAAGTTTAAATTATCATATTTATAGAATTATTTTCATAAACTAAATATAATTTTTTAAATTATATAATTGAAATTATCAAATGATAAATTTTTCATAATTTTTTGAGACAACCAATTTTTTGGGTAAAAATTAAATATGGTATAATTATACAGTATGTATTATGACATTATAAAATATCAAAAATTATGTAATAAATAATATAAAGAGTATCCATGACCAAAATTATGTTTTAAATTTAAAATAGTATATTTTTTAATATATTTTATTAATTTTATAAACCCTTAATGAATCCTCCAAAACCTATATTATATTTTAATGTTTTGAAATCAATTATTTATAAAAAGGACTCACTTATACATCATAAAGGGCATTATTTTAAATATTTAAGTTTTTATACTTATAAAATAATTAAATTAACCCCTCATTATAAGAAACCATGGGAAAAAATCATGGGATAGTTTGTGGGTTGGATTAATTTATTAAATAGATCCCAAAAACTAATTTTATAAATTAATAAAGAATTTCCCTATATTTTTCTATATAAACCACCAAAACTCCAATTAATATTCTCTATAAAACCTTGTATCATAAATTTAATCTTCCCTTACCTATCTAGAGACCTCATAAAGTGACCCCAAGCTCTTAAGAAGTTCCTCACAATCTTTAAGAAGCACCCTCTCAAGGTAAGGGATCCACTACTTCTCCTATTTATTCAAGTACCTTCCTTATGTCATTACTTTTTATTTACAATTATTCAAGTAGGGATATGTTTTTACACATTAATATTATTGTACTTATTATTACCAATTAATGATAGACCATTTTCACTCTCATTCACCCCTTCTATAAACCTTTGTGTACACCTGTTATGCTATCAAAATTTTTCTGTGATTTTCCATGCTAAATTTTTTTATAGTGAATACCGACCCCCATTTCCACTCAAGGGTATTCATATAGTTATAAATATCCATAATTTATTTTTGATTTACATGTTTTTAACCCACAATACTTAATAATGGGGTTAAAATTGGTGAAATACATACTTATGTTGTATGATCTATGTGGCACACTTATGCATGTACATGATATAAAAGTAATGGATGGGGATGATATTATATATCTCTCCAATGAACTCGATAATATTTTTATCTCATGAAATTACCTATATGGTTCATGGGAGGTTATAATAATCACACTACGTTGTGTTTTCTTTTAAATTATAATTGACGTATGTTTATGATGTCATGTTTTATGTTTTTCCCCATTCATATGTTACCTTTATGTTATTATGTTATATCATCCCTCATTGTTCTAAATTTTTAATATCACCCCTATTATATTACCTTGATATTACTCCTAACTCACATATACTAATTTAACTTATGTTATGATTTTTTATTCCCTTATTGGGATTTATATCGCACCCCTTTCTTATGTACATCCTTAGGTTATCCCATACAGTTTTAGAAGATCCATGGAATATAAGTACATATTATGGAGTTTTAAAAAAATGTTGTTGTATTTATTTTTCATGTTGTTATGATATGTACCTAATTAACCAAATTTACTAGGCGTCATGATCATATGTTGTTGCACTAAGTGTATCTTCATATAATAAATCATGAATTAAAATGTATTAACATATGGGTTGTCATACAAACACCACCACAAAATAGTCTAGATACCTCTAAAATATTAAATTCATCAATTCCATAAACACGAATGGTTAATTCATAATAGAAAATTAAATAAACATATATTCATAATGACTATAACGACTCCTGAAAACTAATATTGAAATATCCTCCTTACAAACTCAAAGTTGGTGATACCATAATCACAAATCAATATTAAAGAACCACTGTGCTCCCCTAAATTTATAAAAAATATTATCATTTAATGGAAAGGTTTTTTTATCATAATTTGGTTTACATTATGATAATAAAAAAAATACAATGAGCTATTTTTTACTTCTTTAAAAAATAACTAGTTTTCCCCATAGAGACATACTATGTCAAATTAACCCTTTGCTTTCCAAATCGTCCAGTTGAACCGTCAATTCACTTAATTTTATTGGTGTCATTATATATGATGGAAGTGAAATAGGGATGGTCTTTAGTAAGAGATAAATCATAAATTCCAATTCTCTTTTGGATGGAAACCCATATAAATTTTCGAAAAGACACCAGGAAAACAATCCACGATGGTTGGAAAATATCTATGTTTGGTTGCATCAACAATTTCCAAATAAATTGCTACCAACTGGAAAGAAATAATCTGAAACACCAGTACCAAAGGTAATGATATAATTGAATTCACATCCCAGTCTCCTTTAAATACATTTTTAATTCCATCCAAAGATGAAAAAATAAACTATTGGGCATAACAATCAATGTGGGACTTGAAGTGTGTCAACTAATCCATTCTCAAAATTAAGTCATATTAATCCATCTCAATAATAGATAAATCCCAAACAACCTCACCCTCATCAATAGTTATAAAACACACTGCACACTTAAAGTCTTGACATTAACATTATCTGATAGGTATTTTAATTTTTAAGACATTACACATTATCTCAACATTTAAACCCATATGATTTGCAATACAATAAATAATAAAATATTTAGATGTGTCTGTATCAAAAAAATATTTTATAATAGTATAATTCAATATAATTATGCCTCAAATTATTGAAGGACCATATTAATCCTCTCTAATCATCTAATCATCACTATATAATTTCTTATTCACTCCCCTTTTTTCCTTGATTCCATATTATAATTTAATTTTATGAGGAGTCATGGTGTTCCTAGAAATACCCTTACTCACTTGGTTATGAGGATAAAAATTTTCTTGGTGATATCATACAGTTGAATCATAGATTTCTAAGATACATGAGATATATATCCAATAACTAACTTTGGATTGTTGTGATAATATCATTGAATATTTTCCATCTGATTAAACTTGTAGAAATATCAATGTGGTGTCGTACAATCTCACTTCACATGAGAAAAAGAGCCACAATGAAAATAGTCAAGCTTGATGTTTGGTCTTGGAGGAAGGTTAACTAATTTATTAGTATGAGTCTGAGGTATTCCACCTCCTTGAGAATAGGTGTCCCTCTTTCTATTATTCACAACATTAGAGTTCTCACATGTTCCCATATAGAAAATCATACTTCCCCCTTTAGGATTCCTAGAAATATCTCTTTCCTACACTATTTTCCTATTAATTATCTCTGTATAATCATAAATATAGAGGACCGCTATCTTAGAGAGAATCTAAGGGCACAATCCAGACACAAAGATTCATACCTTCCAGGATTTATGGGAATCTAATTCTAGAGAAAAGATAACTAAGTTCATAAACATAGCTGCATTATCTATCACAAATAGATTTTCCATCTTTAAGATGAATAAATCTATCATTATTACTATCTTTAATGTGTGATGATTGATTCTTTTTTATTTAACAGTTCCTAAAAGTCTTTCCACATAAGGCATTGGTTGAATTTGGCTTGTATATCTAAATCCAACCATTGTTGTACAAGATCCTCCACCATATATACCACTAATTTGACCTTTAACTCGGTCAAATTACTAATGAAATAAAAAATTTGGTTCATTAGATTAATCCTCACTTCCATCTCTCTTGGTTTTGAATCCCCTATAAATATTGATGAATTATATTTCTAAAACTATATGTAATGATCTACTTATTGAGGATTGTTATTTTAATTTCCTTTTTCAACATCTTGAAAAACTCAAACAATGATCTGAACAAGCTGTTGGTTCACCTATGGATCAGGTGTAACCAAATTTTCTATATCCACATCCTGCTAATTTCTAAAATTTCTACCTAGTTCCATTTTCTATAAATAGAACAACACACCACTAATTCATCACTCATTAAAACTAAAGTCTTATAAAATTCCAAATCACTATAAGTAATAATTATTACCACTAATATTTCAAAAATTAATAATTTTAATCATTTTCTAAAAATCACTAAATAATAGATGGATAATGTAATAATAATGGGATGTTTTAGTACTAATGCATGATATGATACACTCATAAACCAAACCAATGGTGATAAGTTGAAAACACACCTAGAATTTTCCTATAACACTTTTTTACCCAAACCACCATGGTAATTTTATGTTTAGCATAAAGAGGTTAACTATGTATTTTTATGTTATACATTTCAAGTTCAGACATTCCTATATCCTTGATACCATCCCAAAAGGACAGATAAACCAACCAAAAATGATACCATTTGTAACATCCCACCCCAAACCATTGTCTTGGGCTAGTTCTATGGTTCCACTGACCTTAGGTGACATCCCCGATATACAAAAGGCTGAAAATAAATTCCAAGGGATTAGTAAAACATCGAGGGATGATTTTTCCTAAATATAAAACATAAGGTGACTAAATAAAATACCAACAATCAAAACAAAAAATATGATGCATGACTGAAAATGATAAAACTCAATGAAATCCATTTAAAAAAGAAACCCCATAGTAGGATAAACAACTAATGAAATATTATTCAAAGAAACTAAAGGATATCCTAATGTAGTAACATCACTACAGAATCAATCCAACAACACTAAGAAAGAACTACAATATATAAAACCAAACTAAAGAAGAAAAATTATGATGTTCCACTAGATAAATGTGTCACCTTTCCCTTACCAGTATCTTTATATACAACATCAAAAAATACACTAAAGTTCCCAAGTTGGGGGTGAGTATAACACTCAATAGGTAATATCCAAAAATTTCCCATCACATACCACTAGGAAAAAAACATGTTATCACATTTTATAAAATAAAATAGAAGTAGATAAACAAGTTAATACAAGTCATGGGTAAGTTCCATGTATGAAAGACATTAAAAAAAGTTTATCACCATTTCTTACCACTTGGAATAACAAACCCATGCCCACACTCTTTCTCACACACACATGCATACATACCATGGATCACCTTATACTTGCGAGTGGGGAGTCATCTAATTATCATATCACTTGGTTACCCCCATTAACAGTGTAACATGCAAACATAAACCATCCCATATTTTATTATTTATGGTGTAACTTTTGACCATGATCTATCCCCATGTATATGAAAAAACTACAACCACACATACCAAGTTTTCAACAAAAATCATTTCTTTTGAAAACAATTTTCATTCAATAATTTTATCAAACAACTTATGTTCATTATTCTAAAAACAAGGCTTAGGTAATAAATAAAAGATATTTTTTCTAAAAACAATTATAGAGAGGAATTTAAACATCAATACATCAAGTTCTAGAATGAGTAGAATAGGGAAGAAGCCATTTATCTCTCAAAAGTCGAAGAAAACGAAAAATGACACATGAAACTTCTAGATACAACCTTGAAACCTATTACCTTAAATAAATATAGAAATATATCATTAAAATGAACATAATATAAAATATATCTATCCATAAATGTTATATATATGGCTCCACGAGAGAGAATAAGGGTAGATTAAGATAGAAAGATCAAGAATGAGGATATAGCATTGATTACGGATATCCAACACACTTTGATTCATAAAAAATTTCCTATGAATCAAAAGGAATCACCATGGATTCCTATGAAAGGATAGGAGTTTGAGAGATTTATATAATAGTAGAAAAATGAGAGTTTTGGGGCCTTCATCTGAGTTAAACTCTAATTTTTAGAGTATTTAATGCACATCACATAGTTAAGCCACACGGTTTGTCAAACCTTACACCAACTATGTGAATAATACTATATTAAAACTATAGAGATGGATGGTTGTATTATATGGTTTGGAAAACCATTAACCAACCCTGAACTACC
Organism: Viscum album; assembly: GCA_963277665.1. Taxonomy (NCBI): domain Eukaryota; kingdom Viridiplantae; phylum Streptophyta; class Magnoliopsida; order Santalales; family Viscaceae; genus Viscum; species Viscum album. The sequence continues at coordinate 1,564,818,611 of OY728161.1, forward strand.
GTACATAGTCTCCCAAATCACAAGGTTTCTCCTGGGAACCTGTACGGTTTGGACAAACTATGCACCAATCGTGTACCTGCTCAGTGACTCCCAAAACCATTCGATATGGTTTCCTAGATATTGTGCATGGTTTTCCCTAACCATGATCAAACCGTGAACCTCCAAAGATGCTTCAAAAACATTCCAAAACCATCCATAAACTTCTGAAACTCAACCCAAGTATTATATAACTTAAAATTACATAATAAAAGGGTAAAGTACCTAAAACAAGGGGTGTTACAATTACAATACCTATAACTACTATATCTGATTAAGTATATGTATTCAAAACTAAATTAATATTCTAGTATTGTTAGGATAATAAACATTGAGTACCATTAACCCAAACCCAATTAAATTAATTATAATTAATTTATTAACTAAATATTTTTGAATAATGTTAAAAGTATAAAATTTAATTATTTTTTGAGTTCACCTAATATTATATTTATAAATAAATTATAAATTCAAATAAGATTTAATTTATTATATATTTTAAAGTTATAATAAAATTATATAATATATTGATTCAACTTGATATTCATTTATTTTATATTTATAAATGAATTTTGAAATTACAAATGGATATTTAAGTGATTTTGGATAGTTAAATAAAGGTTTCAAAATATAATATGATAAACTTAGGATAATTTCATGACCCAACCCACTGTGGCTCGCTGAGCTAGTGGTATTATGAGTGTGGCACCCCAAGACTGCCTAAAATAGGCCAGAGGCTGGTGAACAGATTTATTAGGCATATCACACACATGGGAGGTGTTAGTATAAGGTACCTGTACAAATTCACACATCTATAAGCCCATAAAATGATATAAAACACAGTTCATACCATAATAAAAGCATAACATCTATCCCACATTAGAGAAAGAAAAAAATATTGGAAAAAATAAGGTTCAAATACAATCCCACCACAAAAAATGAAAAAATAATCCAACTTTATAAGAAGGATGGGACTGTTGTGTAATGAAACACCCATTATGAACCACAATCTATTTATATCACTATGCTTTTCCTACTCCTGGTCCTCCATCAAAAGTCCTATCATCTACATAATACAAGACATGTGTAGGAATATCCCATGCATGGGTGAGTATAAAAATACCTAGTAGGAAATATAGAAATCACCAAATATAAAGCATCAGGAGTATTCAGTCTCATCATCATAAAGGTATTTCAATCAGGATATGAGACATAGAAATAAGAATAATAATCCATATGTGTTCATTATAGACTCCAAGTCTCAAAGAGTTCTCATCCATACTTCCTACAATAGGATTTTTCTTGAGGCTTCAAGGTAATTCTTGTCTGGGAGAACTCACTCCATGATCCATGCTGTCATTGATGGCGCTCATCTAAGAGGTTATGCTCATTTGGTCTTAGCAAGGAAGTACTCACTGGAACTCTAAAGATCTCAACATCTCGATAAGGGATCACACTCATGGCTACTGGGGGACACCATAAACCCTATTGGATCAATCCTCTAGATAAGGGATTTATGCCCTATGATTGGTGGTCTCATTGATACCATGAACCCTACCTTGGATGAAGACAGAATGATAGAGTATCCCACCCTAGTCACATGAAGGGATTACCATAACTCTATATTAGAAAAAACCCATAGATGGGATCATAATCCTTTTCTCATGGCATAATTCCACACTATAACCTTGTAGGTATGGACCAAAGAATCAGACTCAATTGAACATGGTATATAATGAAGAGACAGAGGGCCTCAACTTTACCTAGAGAAAGTACACAATGTGTACTAAGAGTACACAACATGTACCTCTATGTTTGGACCTACCCGTGTCTGCTCTTGTATTCCATAGTCGAGTTCCTGTACTCTGTCTATTCCCTTGTACACTAGTCATGCTCGTGTACTGGGATGTGTCTGAGTACACAGTTGTTCCCATGTACTCTGACTATGCTTGTGTTCCTGGACATGTCTGTGGCTGTGTACCCCTAGGTTACATGTCTAGACTCCAATACTGGGTCACATGGCATGTAGCACATGTCACATGGAATGTGATATTTTATTTCACAAATAAAAATTATCTTCTATAGTAGGGTCCAACGTGATTTTTGTTCTTTAGACTACATTCCATGTAATAAAGGATTTTCTTGAACCCACAGGTTCTTCATGTGGTCTACTCATTCCGCTTTTTTCACTGATCCCACCATCAATCATGACCGAAACTCATGTATTTTGGTTGAATGAACCTATTCTTCATCATTTACTGGATTCGAACCATCTGATCCACTCGAGAATCACCTCCCATCAAATTGTGTCATCGCCACATGCCAAAATGCGAAACGGAAAACACCGATTCAATATTGATCCACCTATGATCATCTACTATCATCATCAAACCTCAATAACTCCCCCAATCATGAAACCAAAATCATGATGATGTTCCATTATTATAAATATCAAACTTGCAATGATCATACATCAATTATTAGTTGAATCACCAACCAAATACTTGCCATCGATGAACATGCATATAATGGCGGAATGAATTCAAGAAATAAAAAAGAGGAATGAACCTTGGTCATTATTCAGGTTGTCCTTTATTCACTGCTATTAGAAAAATGAATAAATAACCAAAAAAATAATCAATTAAATCATTTCATAAACCATAAGAATATATATCATCAACCATAATCAACCATTGATACATGAACCAATTTTATTTAGCTAAATTGGTTCACATTTGACATTGTATAACAAAATATGATAAATCAAAATAAATAAAACACCTTACCTTAAGTTTGGATTAATCATTTGTGAATAATAGTTTCATTCCATCATCATTGGTGAGATACACAAAATCTATTGTCATTTGCGATCCCCATAGTACTCCGATCATTGACCCACAATGCTGACATCTGACAACTCTCCTCCACACTGTCCTATAAAATCCATGGGTTTATGTGGCTAAAATTAGTGTTTTGGTATAATCATGAATTTATAGAGGTTTTTAGGTTTATTGGAATTAGTAATCAATCAATTTATTTATTTATTTATTAATTTATTTATTATTCTTCCCACTATCATGCTCAACACAATTGTTCCACATGCTCTAAGGTTATATTGTGTCTAGGGTAAAACCTGCATTTTGGATTCAATTATTTTATCATATTTCTAATTTGAGACCTTGTTTATGAGTTATTCCACTATTTTAGGAAAAATGTACATGTGTGATATAATAAATTTTATATTTTTATTAAATCAATACTAAGGCTCTCTATGACTTAGAATGTTGTGTCATCTCAATGAATAACTCTAGAAATATTCCTTAATATATTACAAAGTCTTACATGGTAAAAAAATTTATGTTATATTCTCCACACCTTAGGGATTTTCTTCCCAAAAATAAAAAAACCTACTAAAAATATGATGGTACTGGGCTCTCATCTGGGTCTATTTATCTCAGGTGCTCTCCTTAAGATTATAATTCTACCACTAGATATTCATTAGGGGAATCTCTCATAAAAAGGATCTTATCCTACTAATCCATGATTTATACTAGGCACTCTTCAAAGTAGATCCATCATTGATGTTCATCTCTCCTTGATCGATAACATGTGATGGTTCATGCACATACCTCCTCGGCTGTGAAACGTAGAAGACATCATGTACCCAGTCTAACTATGATGGTAGGTAAAAGTGGCATGCCACCTCACCAACCCTATATAGTATCTAAAAAAGGGCCAATGAATCTCAGAGATATCTTGATACCTTGGTTAAATCTTTGCAATACACATCAAGGTGAGACCCTCAGGAACACATGGTCTCCCTCCTCAAAATCAAAAGGCCTCTATCATTAGTCTGCATTAGACTTCTAATAGCTTTGTGTGATCCTCACCCACTCTTAGACAATCTTACCCTTCTATATCATTTCTTACACCAACTCTAGATCCATGAGTATTGAATCACTTGGATCAGTCCAACATAATGGTGATCTTTAGGGTCTCCCATAAAGTCCTAAAATAGTGCCTTATCGATGGTGGAATGGTAGATATTATTGTAAAAAAACTCCACCAAGGGTAAGTGATCCTCCCAGATATGGACAAAGTCCAATATTCAAGCCCATGTAATGTCCTCTAGAACCTGAATGGTCCACTCAGTTTGACTATCAGTATGGGGGTGAAATGTCATGATTAAATCAACTAAGTCCCAAAAGTCTCTTGTAATACTCTATATAATCATGACATGAAGAAAGAGACATATTCTAAAATTATCATTAAGATAATTTCATGAAGCTAAAATATCTCATATATGTAAAGGCATCTCAAGATCTCTACTAAACTCCACTCTTAGATAGCTAGGAAGTGGGCAGACTTGGGGAGTCGGTCTAAGATCACCTAGATGACATCGTGTCCTCTAGAAATTCATGGTAACCTAATCATGAATTCAATATATATACCATCCCACTTTTACTCTATAACCTCAAGGGGATGATTTAAACACACTAAAACCTAGTGCTCATCCTTCACCTACTGATAAGTGAACCATCGAGAGATAATATATGCTATAAACTTCTTCATTCCTGACCACCAAAACTGATGTCGAAGGTCTTGATACAACTTTTCTAGACCTAGATATACTACCAAAGGGGATGTGTAAAACTCTCTCAGAACCTCCTCACATAATTTCACTATTACCATCATTTATCCTCTAAAAAGTATAACATGATCTCCACCTTTATAAAATTCATTAGGAGCATGTCCAGTGGGTATCTGAGCATGTAAGGTCTCACAATCAGTATCTCCAAGTTGATCCTCCCTAACACACTGTAGAAGTAGTAGGGTAAAATAATTTACTAGAGGTAAGTTTCACCATACTCATACACTAAGGACAACTATAATGAGGTTAACTACTCCAACACCTTGGTTGATAATTGTGAACAAGATTTCCCATTAAGAGTATCAGCCACCACGTTCACCTTCCCGAGAGTATATACTATATCAAAGTCATAATCCTGGAGGAACTATAGCTATCACCTCTATATCAAGTTAAGATCTTTCTGAGATAATATATACTTGAGACTCTTGTGGTCATAATAGATAATAAACTACTTACCATTAAGTTAGTCTCACCAAATATTCAGGGAGAATACTTCCACTTCCAGCTCTAAACTATGGGTCACATAGTTTTTATTTTGTGGTCTCAACTATTGGGACCCATAGGCAAGCATTGATTGCCTCTTAAATATAAAAAAACCAAGTCTGGTCCTTGAGACATCGCAAAACACTACGTACTAAACACCCACCTCTAGGAATGTCAAGATGGGTGTGCTCATCAACCTTTACCATAACTCCTAAAAACCCTATTGGCACCTATCCATTCACATCAAAGGTTTACCATTCTAGGTTAAAGTAGTCAATGGTGATGATATTGTGGATAAATCAGACACAAAGATTCGATATTATCCTACCAACCCAAGAAATCTCTATACCACCATCATTCTCTTATGGGGATCCTAGGCTAATACTACCTCAACTTTTTTCAGGTCCACTACCAAACCCTCTACTGAGATGACATGTCTTAGAAATTTTAGCTCTCAAATCCAAAACCGACACTATGAGAGATTCCCATAAAGATGGTTCTATCAGAGTATGTATGAGACCATCCTAAAGTGTCTCTCATGATCTTCATTGGACACCGAGTACACTAGCATATCATTGATTAAAAACACAACAAACTATTCTAAAAAAGGTTTAAACATTTGATTCATGAGTACCATGAACACTACTAGTTTTTTTTCATATTGAAAGGCATATCCAAGTACACATAATACTTTTAGAGACATCATAATATCATATTCAATTTATCCTCATCCTATACTTAGAGATGGTGAAAACTTGATCTGATGTCAATATTTGAAAACCATATCAACCCTATCAACTAATTGAAGAGTATATAAATCCTTGGTTTTGGAAAATTATCATTCATGTTAACTTGGTTCAGGTGCTGATAATCCACACACAACCTCAAGTTTTCATCCACATTCTTGGAAATTAGTATTGGGGCTTCCCATGGGGAAATATTGGGTCTAACAAATCCCTTTATATACAAGTCCTCCAACTACACCTTCAGCTCACATAGCTCTGTAGAAGCCATCTGATATGATATCATATATATCAAGGTAGTTTCTGGGTTTATGTCTATGTATAATTATATCTATTAGCAGGGAGTTAAGCCTGACACATCCTCAGGAAAGACATCCTCATAATCTATTACCACTTTAGGAAGATGAAATCCAAAAGCGTCCATTGCTCAAAGGGTAATACCAGGAAAATAGTGAGTAATAAACTGTATCCTCCTGTGTATGAGCCTGTCATACTCTTCCTAGGTTTCCTTCTCACTGAAAAAGGAAAACCTCATCCCATCACTATAGATACTATGCATCATCTTCCTAAAACAATCAATCTAGGCATAAACTATAGATAGCTAGTCCATACCTAAGATGAAATTATAAGGGATCATCACTGATAAAAATAGATCCAAAAGAAATCTATCTCCTCAAAGAGTTATGTCACACTATTTAAAATAGTGTGTGATCATTGAATCCCCTCTGATAGGAGTCTCCAAGCACATGGGTCGAGCTAAGGGGTTAACAGAATATCAAATTCTCGAACATGATAATTGGAAGGAAAAGCATGGTGAATGTCTGTGCCTATCATTACTACAGATAAAGTATAGAATATACAAAATGTATCGCTAATTATCCCTATAACATCTAGTTTATAGGGATCCATGGATTTCATATATTCTTGTCCCTATCCACCTCCTCCCTAAGCCAGCCGCAGACCACCTAGGGGTGGTGGTGGAAATAGGTCAAACTATCTACAACCTCACATTGCTCTCTTTAATCCATTTTCATGTACTCCACCCCATAGACCAACCTGATCCCACCATTTCCTTTATCTGGGAGGTCCATCAATCGCCTATTTTCTAGATACCTGGCAGGTCAGAAAATCCCACATGATATGTCCCTGGACATCACAAGAGAAAAACCACCCCTCTTGATGCTAGATAGAACCATCCCAAGAGTAATAAACTGTAGACCCTCAGTCTTGGGATCATATCATAAAGTTTATTGCATGACCATACCCCTGTGTATACCATAGATTACCAAACACTGTGGTCTTAGCTCATGTGTTCCCACTATTAGAACCAATTGTTTTCATCCGATCACATAAAAATCTCTCTACTACCAAATCCTTCTCAATAACTCCAACATAGGTGGGAATGAAAAGAGATATCATTCCAACCATGATATCTCAGCATAATACCTTCTCAAAGGTATCTTCTCTAAATAATGGATCTAGAACCATATCTAGAGAGTATCAAAAGAGGTTGTTCAAACTCAATGAATACCCTTCCACAATCAATATACTATGCTGAAGTTGTAGTATCATCTAAATGTTCACTTCTCACAACATGGATATATAGAAATCATCTTTGAAGAGACACACATACTCTATATAAGAGAGAGCTGCCTCATCATGTTTCTGAGTCACCAGACTCCACCAAAGCCCATCAGATCCTTGAAGAAGACTCTCTACTAGGACCATCATATGATATAGAGCTATCCTCATAAGAAATAAAACTATGGTAACTACCTGTAACTAGTCCTCATCTATCTGGGGGTCTAGATCTCCACAAAACCTGGGAGCTAATTATGTATGAAACTCAGGGAGTGTGCTTAGCCTGTACACATCCTTTACTGGAATTGAAGGTGCAACCTGCTACTCAATGCATTGTGGAAAAACTAGAAAACCACCCAAAGGTACAACCTCATATACAGAACCTTGTACTGAAGCCTCATTACTCAGCATATCATCCTCCTGACCTCACTATGGAATCTTAGTTGGTTGTCTTCACGGATAAATCCTAAAATATTTCAATATGTAACACTTTGAAAGAGTATATCTAGGTATATGACTCAAGAAGGATATGTAAACCAAAACCCATTCCCATATGATGCATGTACCAATGTTTTCCTTGCAACTAGTTCCTATATATACCTAGTTAAAAAATAGGTTATCATAGTCCTAGTGGATGGATACATCAACTGCCACACCAACACTAGAGTCCCTATCTTGAGAGATGATATCAAAAAACTTTAACACTATTTCCATAAATCCCAAACCAAACTCATAGAAATAAAATCTATAATTCTGGTTTTAAGGTAGAACTTACTCCTATGATATTACTCTATCATGACCCAACCCATTAAGGTATTTCTGGCTGGAGGCATAACTATGACACCCTAAGATCGCCTCTAATAGGCCATGGGCTAGAGACCAATTCCAAGTAGGCATTTCACATACATGGGAGACCTTAGCCAAAGGTACCTATACACACATATCTCTAAGCCCATACAATTATGAAAGGTAAAACACAACTGATTCTATAATGTATGAATAATATCTATCTTACTTCAGAGTATCAAAAAAGTACTGGAAAACATAAGGTCCAAATACAATACCACCACAAAAAATGAAAAAGATTCCAACCTGCTACGAAGGAGGGGACTACTGTATAATGAAACACTTGGTATGAACCATGGTCTATCTATCTCACTATGGTCAACCTACTCACAGTCCTCCTAGGAATCCTTTAAAAGGCCTATAGTCTGCACAAGACATGACATGTATGGGAAGAGACCAAGTAGGGGTGAGTATAACAATACCTGATAAGATACCCTAGAATCACCATACATAAAGCATCAAGAGTATAGTCATCTCATCATCATGAAGGTATTCCAATTAATATATGAGACACAGTAATAAGAGAAATAACTCATATATACTCATAATATATTATAAGTCTGAAAGAGGTCTCAACTATACTTCTAGCCACAGGATCTTCTCCAGGCTTCAAGGTAACACTCATATTAGAGAACTCACTCCACGATCCATGTTGAAACTAATGGAGATCATCCAAGAGGTCATTATCATTAAGTCTAGACATGAAATTACTCACTATAAATCTAAATATCTTGAATCCCAGATAGGGGATTACACCTAGGGACACTGTGGGACACTACAAACCCTAGTGGATTAATCTTCTAGATAGGGTATTACCAACCTTTTCATAGTGGTCATATAGATACTATGAACCTTACCTAGAATGAAGAAGGAATGATAGAGGATCCCACATCGGTCACATGTAGGGATGTACATAACTCTATTCAAGAAAAAATCCATATAGGGGATCCCAATCCTATGATTAGGATATAATTCCACACTATAACCTATCAGGGATAGACCAAGGGATTAAAATAAGTTTTCCATGGTTTATATTGAAGATATAGAGGGCCTAAACCTTCCCTAGAAGAATTATACAGTGTGTACTGGGAGTACACAGTGTGTCCCGCTAAGTTTGAACTTGCCCATATCTGTTCCCATGTTCCATAGTCGTTCCCCTATACTCTAGTTATGCCCATGTACACTATTAGTGTCCATATACATGACCATGTCCAATTACATGGTTGTGACTATGTACTTTGACTATGCCCAAGTGTATGGACATGGATGTGCCTATGTTACCCTAGGGTGTACGTTGAGCAACCAACATCGAGTCACATGGCATTGATGCATGTCAGATGGCATGTGATATTTTGTTTCACATGTAAACCCTATCTAGTATAGAAGGGTCCTATATAGTGTGTGTTCTTCAGACTACATGTCATGTAACATAAGATTTTTCAAAACCCAAAGGTTCTTTATATGGTCCACTTGTGCCACTTCCACCATCGATCCCACTGTCAATCATCCCAAAAACTCATGGATATTGGTTGACTTAACCTTTCCATCATTGGTTTTTATATTCTGGCTATCCAATCCACTCAAGAATCACTGCCCCTTGAACCATTCCATTTCCATACACCAAACCAGAAAATAGGAAACACCATTCTAATCTCTATCCACCTCCGATCATCTACCACTGTAATCCCACCTCGATCACTCCCTCAATTTGAGCTAAAATGTGTAGTTATGTGCCAAATATCGAATGCAATATGATCATCCACCAATTATTGGTTGAATCACCGACCAAATAAATAATAGTGGAAAATATACATATAACGAGGGAAGGAATATAAGAATTAAAAAGGTGGAACTAACCTCAGATATTGTTTAGTTTTTCCTTGATTCAATTCCATTAAAATGATGAACAAAGAATGAAAAATAGTAAAATTAATTAATTCCTAAACTGTATGAATATAAATCATAAACAGGAATCAACCATTGATCCATGAACCATTTTTTTTAGGTAAATTAGTTTATGTTCAACATATGATAAAAAATGGGATGAATCCAAGTAAAAAAAATACCCTACCTTGAGTTTGGATTAATCATTGGTGTAGAACGGTTTTGTGTCATCATTTTTGATGAGATCCACAAACTCCATTGCCATTATAAATCCCTACGGTACTTTGATCATTGATCCTTAATCCCAATGTTTTCCAATGGTCCTCCATGATCTCCTCTCAGATCCATCAACTTATATGGGTAACTCTATGGTTTTGGAATAAGTGTGTATTTGTAGAGGATATTAAGGTTTAGGGGAATTGATAATAAATAAATAAATAAATAAATTTATTTATTTATCATTCCTCCCATGATCACACTCAACCAAAGTGTTTGACACACTCCAAGGTTATATTGTAACTAGGATAAAACTAATATCCTAGATTCAATGGTGGTATCAAATTTCTGATCCAAGACCCCATTCAAGAGTTATTTCACTATTTTAAGAAAACTGTGTGCACATGGTATAATATATTTAATATTTTTATTATATTAACATCGATGCTCTTCAGGCCTCGTAATCTTGCACTGACTTCATTCCTAGCTATGAAAATATTTCTCAATATATTTAAAAGTCTTACAAGGTAAAAATAGGTATGTTAGATGTAATGAGATTAAAAAATAAATTGGTTATAAATGAATTCAAGTTTTGGAGAATTGAATGGTTTATGGTTCTATCATATTTTACGCTTCATATTTTGTTAATGATTCAAGTGTACAAGTCAGTTTTCCAAGTCTTAAAATAGGATCTAAGTAAATTTCTTTTAAGAGACTCTCATAATAATCAGTAGTGTCATTGGTTATTCTATAAAGACATTTTAATCCTTTATAAGAAGTTAGAATCAATATGTATGGTCTTAAGGACACTGTGAAATTGATACAATCCACACTTGATTAAGATTTTATTATGGGATGTTCCTTTTGGGAAATATTTATGTGAATAAATATGGTCACCTAGTTGAAATTGTTCATAGAGGATTTAAAATGAATTCTTATATATTTTTAGAAGATTTACATCACTCTCCTTTTATAGCTTTTGAATTAAACAACATGGACCATTAGAAATGAAAATGTGTTGTTCTAGAAAGATAATTTGGTGGTAAAGATTCACTTTTTCCTAGTTTTTTCCATCCTTGATATTAAATTCAAATATTTTTTTTCAAACATTTCATCAACTTAGTTATGGATAGCCTTCAAAAGTATCTTTTTAATAAATTTATTTCATCTGATGAAGACAATCTGGCATTTCACTCATTAGTGGATAAATATTATTTCTATACAACAACACTTCATCATGGAATTAGTATATCTAATAATGTGGAGCAGTAAGGATTTTTTACCTATGATGTCAACATACTAAAGAAAATGAGTTTTCTCATTTAGTATATTTGAAGAGGGTCATTGAAAATAAAGTTTCCATTCAAAAAAGGAATCTCTCTATCTATTCTAAATTCTTATATAGTGATAGTCTCAAGGTTTAAATGTTGTAGAATTTATTTTTATATAGTTTAAAGTGTTGTTTTATGGAATTAATTTAGAAATACCATAAACTCACATTTTAATTTCTCTTCTATTATATTTTTTAATTTCTAATGGTTTCCAGGTATCAATACTGATTCAGTAAAGGTTTAACTTCACCATATTAAGGTCATTGTGATTTTTAAGGTGTTATGGATTAGTTGTGAAGACATATTTTTTGAATATGTCAGTATTAATTTACCCAATATACAAGTCAAGGCTATAGAACTTCTCATATAACTCTCAGTGTCATTAAACTTTATATATATATCTACCTATTTATATTAAACAATGATGAATATTATTCATATCAATATCTCAACTGGTCGTTCACCTAGAGAGAGATGGGTCAGTTGGAACCCTATTAATGAGGGTTTAAAATTTAATATAGATGGATCTTGGGTTTCTGTTAACATGGATAGTGGTGGCATGGATAGAAACCAATCAAGCTCTATTTTTATGACATTCATGGAAAGGTTGGGTTCAGTTACTTCCCTCATAGTGGAGGAAAATTCTATATATAGTGGTATTTTTATATGTGTGGTGAAGGGTTTTCACATTTCGATGATCGATTATGACTCAACACTTATTGTTTTTTAGTTATCAAATTCCCAAATTATTCTTCATCTCACTGGTCCATCACATCCATATTTTGGTCATTCCAACACAAATTTATTGATATGTGGTGATAAAACATACATGGATAGAATGTAATTCTCTAACACACCCACTGGATTCTTTTGGAAATTCATCATTGATTTTTTTGGTTTTTTCTATCTTAGGTTATATTCTGATTTTTTGTAAACATTTTACTTATGATAATGATTTATGTAAGCACTTTTTTATACCTCTATGATTTTTATTTTTTCCATATGAAGGTTCTTTTAAATAAAAGTGAATATTATGATGATGATAAATTTTATTATTTCATATTAATCATTTTTATTGATCATTTGAATGCATGAAAATTGAGTTTTATATTTTATAAAACCATCACAAGAGACAAATTTGCCTTCTTAAATCCAAACCTGTTTTCATTAAATTAATTTACATAGTGCACTTTAGTAAAGGGCTTATAATTTTTTTGGGATTATTTTCTCTAAATTATTAAAGAATTTATGTTCAAGTGATTATGTGTGTTCTTGAAAAAAAATTTATATTTTGTGACATAAATTAAAAAAACAAAAAGAAAAAATTGAACAAAATGTGAAAATATAGTCTAGACAAAACCAAACTCTACATCTATAAAAAAGGACTAAAAATTTTAAATATCGCATAATATATGTAATACCCAAGTTATACATGCATAGGATATCGAGTCAAAATCAAATAACCTATGGTGCATTCATCCAATTGTATGAAATTGATAAAAAAATATAGTGTTTATATAAATCATAGAGTGATGATTTCTTTATAAGTAATCTATTTAAAGATTTATATTAGATTTCTATAAACAAACTAGATTAAATTGTCCATAATTTGGACAACAGAAAAATAAAAACTAGAAATAAAAAAATATAAATAGTTTTATAACTAGAATCTCATAACTTTGGTGTGAAATTTTTTATAAACAACAAATGAAATGACTTAACATACACTTATCATAAATATTAAAAATAAAATAAATAACATTTAAAAAAACTAAACACAATTGACCACTGTTTTGAATGAATAAAAGTCATGAAAATATTTAAATACAAAATCCTTAACAAATAATTTTCTATAGGCCAAAAGATATTATAATATGATACAAAGGATATTTTAAAATAAATAAAAGAAAAGTTGTTCAACACTCCATCCACTAGTCTTCACTAAGACATAGGTTGACCTTCCACATAAGTGAAGGTAATTATAGGAAATATATATTCACAAAATACAGTGAAATAAAACATAAAAGCCAACCAAAATATTAGTCAAGAGAGGAAATAATAAAATGAAATAAAAATAAATCATGTGTATCTCACTGTTGATTTTCATCCTTACTTAACCAATGAGGCTGATGAAGAACCCTTAGTATCTACTAACAAGAACATACCTCCATATATATACACCTTTCAAAATGGAATGACTAAATGCTTCATTTAGATATGTTCTATTTTCAAATGGGATACATGTACAACTTTCAAGGTTAATAATTTGAAGAGAACGAGAGAGAGAGAGAGAGATTTAGTTTATTTAAAAATGAACAACCATATCGAATTGAGTTAATTGAATTACCTTTAAAATTAACTCTTTAATTGAATTAATATGTTCAATTTAAGTTAATAAATTTCAAAAATTATGAAACAAATCAATTATTGTATTTATCTATTATTACATTTATAATGAATACCTCATTCATTAAGTGACTATTAAACTCTCTTAATGTTCACTTTATATCCAACAAATCATCAATTTTTTTGTTATAAACCTTAAAAAATATGATAATTTATGTAAAATAAATGCATAATTTAAATCAAAATGATATTCCATGTCATTTCATTAAGAACACCACGACATGATATGAACAACCATGTCAAAGAAAAAACCATAGTTTGGTGAATTTCACTATGAGCCTTCTTAAATTTTCATGAATATCTATATGAAAATGGTGCATACATGTTCTAGTGTTTGTAACATATATCATTTATAACTCATCACAAATAAAATCAAGTAAATATAATTATATATCAATAATAAAAACAATACTAGAAACCCATAACTAAATACATCTCTACCTGGATTATTTAGCCCCATTAGTATAAAAAAAATTCATGAGGTGTAACTCACCCCATTCATCAATCAAGCAATCGACTTTACCTCACATGAACTCTATAATTTTTTTAGTATATAATTTTTAAAATTATTAAACTCCATAAGGATCCTTCTTTAATAAAGGAGTTCTATATAAGGTGATTCATGGATTTTGTAATAATATACCTAAAAATAATTTTTTTGGTAGTTCTAAGTAACACTTTTAAGAGTTAAGTGTGAAACCATACAAAACATACTATCCATAAAAACATCCACATACCAAATACAATCAAAATCCAAATTTCAAAATTCAAAACCAAGTTAGATACAAGCATATCCTCATAGAAATTTTCTAGTTTGGTCACCACTCACACATACCCTCACATATTTTCCTCCCTCCCCAGTTGGAATGCTCCATTCACTCACCCAACAGTCCCTAGAAAAACATGTCACATTAGAAAGGTATCCAAATTATCCTCCTTATAAGGCGTGATTTGATCCATTTTCCAGTGTAATTTAACAATTCACCACCCTTAGGTCCCAACATACCTAATGACCTCAATTGATCTCATTACTAATAGGGTGTGGGTCCTCAATATTAGGATTGGAGTTGTGTAATCTTTTAATTGATACTATCATCAATAGAGAACATATCCTCCATACAAGTCATGGGGTTTATGTACTCACCTAGTTGATATTTCCATTGATTGGGTGAATGCATGCTATATGAAAGATAGGTTTAGTAACTCTCTTGATTAATGTGGGTATAGGGACTCCATTGGTATAGTTAGGTACTCCCATGAGTGACATGTACCCTCAATATGTTTTGATTCACCCACCATGGATTAGTACTTAGAGAGAGTGAAATTCTATGACATGATGATTGATTATTCCTTGTGTATAAGGGTGAGGTCCATTTTGGATCCATGTTTTGGTGTAATTATACTCACAAACCTTATTATTTGGGGATTGATTCATATGGATAGATTGGTAATGACTTAAAATAATGAGATGAACTTATAATTGAAGATTTGTGAACTTTTAAAATAAACAAGAATTGTGTGAAGTATCTTATGGTATGTTAATGATAAGATAACCTCAGTTTATGTTTTACCTAGACTAACCCTTATTAGTATTATTTTATGAGTTCATGACTACATATTATGATTTCATATGCATCGATTGTTATGCATGCATGATTTTGGGTTTGATGTTTCTCAACACTTGGGATGTCTTACTGGGTTATTGTACTTACCCCTACATGAGAGATTATACAAAAATAACTTGGGGTGGTATAGATTTTTTATTATTTACTATAGTTTAGGATAATGTGTGATAGTGGTGTTGATTGGTATAGGTGGACCGAAATATGATCATCAGTGGTGTCTTGACTGAGGATTCTACATCAGTTTATACAACTATTTACTTTGAGTTTGAATTTATGAATATTTTATTATGTCTGAGTTAATACTTTATAGTCATATTTTATATTTCATTTATTAATAATTTTTTTTCTTGACTAATGTATGTCATTTTCAGTTTCATCAATCTTAGTTTACTTGTATATGTTAGTTTCATATATTACATTCCATTGGAGTTTTCAGGGTTTTTCATTATAGGTCTCATGAGTGAATGACTTACACTTTGTGTGTGTTCCATTTTGGTGATAGTCACTAACCTATAACCTATTAGAGGTGGGATTGGGGTGCAGTGGGAGGGAACACCTAGCCTTTTCCAACCCAAGAGGGTTCCCAATAATTAAATTCATCTCAAATTGATTACTACTAAAAATACATGATATTATAGATATGGTTACATGTTTTAAAGGCTCTCTTATTATTTTTTCCTTAACCATGAGAATAAAATAACATCTCATGGGATTGAAAAAATATCTTTCCAATGAGTTTGATTATTTCAAATCCATTGGATTTCCATTGAAGGCAAGAACCGATTGGTCATTATAAGGTTATCATAATCAATCACGTGAGCTAAAGAAATACCAAACAATAGGTATATTTATATTTATATTATTTCTATTTATATTTTTTTATTTTTATTTAAATACCTAATATTGGGTTTTATATTTTATCTACCTTTTAGATATGTTTAATTTTGTTAAAACCCATCAACCACCACTCTAACTAACAAATAAATGGTTTAACAATACACATGGATAATTTCCCTAGTCTAAATGGATGAATCCTCCTCAATCAAAACTAAGTATAAAATAATGATGCATATATATGGAATAGTCATATAATCCTTTCACATGACCTGCATTCCACTCAATAAATATTTTTTACACAAAATAACATACCTAGATCCTACACAAATTTAATCAGGTTGTTTAAAGAAATAAAAAATACTGGTCACTAAGTCCAAGTCTAATCCAACTACCCTCACTAAGAACCACATAATTATACACCCTTATAAATACTCGACCAATTTCATGAGTCTATAATTCCTTAATCCAATATATACTTAATAATTTATTCATTTTAACATTTTTTTAAATCTTAAAGGTTTATAAAGAAGTCCTTTTTAATTCTTTCCTAAATACCCTTAATTCAAGTCACTTATAACTTTACTTGAGTGATAACCAAATGTTTTCCAATTAAATTAAAACCCTTTAAGAGATTTAACATATTAGAATAAATATATATGATATTTATATAATTATCTCAATTGATATAAAAAATAATGTGTGTGGAGTCTTTTGGGTGGTTTCAACCTTTCTCAATACCTGACACCCACTTTTCCACCAAAATAAGGATAATAAATTTATAAAAAATTTACCAAGTTCATAGTCCTTCTTGGGATATCATTTAAAAAATGAGCATAATTTAGTCATATAATATATTCAAGTAAATAAATGTACAAGTTATAAATAATTCAATATGAGTAGAATAAATTTTACATGTACAAGAGACACATTATTAAATTTATATAATGATTCTAATTTTTGAAATATAGAAACCCCCTCACTAATTATAATAAGCCCATAAATTATATCAAAACTATGAGAGGTGATCAAGGATGCCTTCTAGAAAAATTCTTCCCAGGATTTTTCCTACACCATTGAGAAAGCATTGATCTCCCATATAAACTAACACCCTATATCCCTTAACACATAATTTCATATCTAGGTCAAAATCTATGGATCAATATTGAAAAAATTGGATTTATCAGGATAGGTAAAAGGATGGAGTTTTAAAACCTTACCTTAGATATTAAATTAACATTATATAGGACTTACAGTCCTTGGTTGATCAAGAAAAATGGGAAGAATTTATGGGTTTAAAAGACCTAAAATATTTCTAAATACAGTGAAAAATTAAAACATAATAATCTAGGATCATTCATATGATAGGAAATAAGAATAAAAGTGAGGGGAAAATAGGAACATACAAGATAATAACTATTTCAAATAACATTTAATTTTATATTTTATGACTATAACTCAACCAAAAATGAATTTATTCATTCCTCTAAAAATAATCCACTGACTATGAAATCTAAAAATAAATTTAGAAGGGTTTTCTTTATATTATAAAGATATTATAGTATCCTTTTTGAGTTTGAGTATTTCTAAAATGCTTGGTCAAATCTTATTTATTTATGTTTTTTCACCTAAATATAATAATTAATTTATTATAAGTGGTCATAAAACTATTTAATGATCACATTTCATTAAATAAATCATTTCATGATGTATAAGATGATGAAATAGATAATTTATTAGAAGAAGAACAAAATATAATACTTTTTACATCTAGAAATACAATTATATTATGTAATACAACATCCCATATTATGGCCAGTAATATATCCCACATCATTACTTATGATATGATAATTTATGTAGATATAACTTTAAATCTCCCATTTACACTAATGACCCATATAAGCTATGTACATTTCACAATAACTTTTTAAATAATATTTAAACTTTTATAGATGTGTTATGTCCCAAAGGGTGAATGGAAATAGAAAAGAGGGGGGGGGGTGAATTTTATTTTATTAAAAATATCATAGTTATTAAAAATAATTATGGATTTTGTTTTATTAATAATATTAAAAAGTTATTTATTAAAATATTAAGAATAGTGGATGTGTAAAGAGTGAATGTTGAAAAATAAAGAGACGAACACAAGGAATTTTATAGTAGTTTTAATCTTAATGAACCTAATATACTCTTCACACCCCAACCAATAGAGTATAAAACCCACTAAAGAGAGAGAGAATTTTACAGTGGGTAAAATCCCAAACCCATTATATGGGAAAATACCCAAACTTAACTAGACTTTTGTGAGAGAATACAAAACCTAGGATTTTATGTAAGGTGTATCCCCAAACTATGTGTTATTCCTTTTGGTTAGGTGATCATAACCAACAAATAATTTATATAGGTGGTATAACTTGTTTTGTGAAAGGATTATGTTTAGAAAACTCTGTCCAACCTAGAATAAATAAATAAAACAAATAAAGAACTACCAGAGAGCTACAGATAGATATACTGGTGTGGAATAGTTATTGTTGTCCCTAAAAATGGATTTTAATGATAAATTCAGGTTTATACAACAATTTAATTCAACAAACAATGAAGAATTATACAGCTTATCTTAAGAAAGTTTCTTTATGCACTTTAATTGAATGCACATTTCATGTAGTGGAAGTTAACCATCTCTTTTATCATATCATAAATTAAGTTCACAATCATATTATCCAGCATTAAATTTCCATGAATGACTTGAATCCTTTAAATAGAATTCAAAAAAACTAAATAGTAGTTTATAATCAGTTAGAATAATTTAAAATCAAAATAATGATAATATAGAATTATAAAGGAGAGAGAGAGAGATAGAAGAAAATTATCATTAAAATTATCATTTGAAATTTAAAATAATTTGAAAAAATCAAAAAAAATTTAAATGAAACATTAAGGAGTTAAAATAATCTCCATAAAAATTGGTCAAATCAATCATATAAATATCACATAGAGTTTCATTCTGTAAAAAATTTAAAATTTTAATTTAAAGTTTCTTTCCAGATTTGTATATAGATATCCAAAGGAATTAAAAATTTAATAATACTAGATTAAAAAATTTGAAACTAGTTTTAATGATTTTTTAACATATAATATGAATTTAGAAACATTAAAAACAAACAAATCAATAGAAAATAAAAATTTAAATTTTTTTGAGTTTCATGTTGTATACATATGCATGAATGAAGAAAAAAATTAATCTATAATAAAACATTTTTTGAAAACTTTTAAAAAACTTTTTATAGATTTTATATGATTTATAAAAGTTATATAATCTATAAAATAATTGAAACACTTGTTATAAACATTCCACAATTTAAAATACCATGAAAATCCTGAAACAGAGTAATCTAGAAATTCAGTTTACATACCTATGTAAATGTCATTTACATGCCTTGTGTAATGGTAAAATTCAAATTTTAAACAATTTGAAATTGTAACTTTCATTTTATGATAGTTTTTAAAGGTAAGTCTAATTTTATAAACACTACATAAGGTTAAGTTAGATAGTCTTGTAAAGGTAAAGAGAAGAAACTATTCACTACGTAAAGGTAATAAAGAATTTATATTGGTTGTGCAAGAATACATGAAACCATGCATAAAGGTAAAAAAGAATTATATAAACCATTAAAGGGTAAAACTAAGCTTATAACACTCATATAAGGGTAACATTTTATGCCGCATAAGGGTAAGATTCAAATTTTAAAGGATACATAAGGGAAAAACAAAATTTCTAAAACTCACGTAATGGTAAAAACTGGTTTTGAAAAACATATGTAAGGGTAAATAAAAACTAATACATATTACATAAGGGTGAATAAAAACATTATAAAATTAATTTACACAAAAAATAATTAAAAATAATTAGAAATAATAATAATAATAAATGATAAATAAATTAAAATAAATAAATAAATAATATTTTTATTAAAAGTAAAGCCAAAAAAATCAATTATAAGAACAAAAAAGGGGGTTCAAGGAGTCATGCTAATATTCTACCCCTTTTTATAATTTAAAAAAAATCTATCTAAAAATTTCTCCTCCTTTTATGGAAATGATAAAAAAATAAAAAATTGAAAACATTTTCTCCCCTTAAAATAATTGCATCATATAAATAAATTCACCCTAAATACATGATTTCTTAAAAAGAGATCAATCAAATATTGAATAAAAACATAAATCACCCCAATATTATATAAACATATAACAAAATATAGATATCTCCCCATTAAATAATTATTTTCTTCAAAAGGATCCACAAAAACCTATTAATAGAAATAATTACTTAAAATAAAGAAGTTATACAATGAATTTTAAAGTTACTAATAGTTATAATATTCTTATAAACCTAAATATAAAACATATAATACATGATTGCTGACTAAAAATAAATTTTAATGAACATCCCAACATACTATACGATAAAAAAATATGAATATGCATGCTAGCCATAAAATAATAAAAATACTCACTTGGAAATCCAAACCAATTGTAGTACAATAAAATTTAAAAAGGTTCCTTTAGTACCCATACTGTAGAAGGGTTGGTCTTCTTAATTTTAAAAGAAGATTTAGAAATATAAGCCTTTGTATGTCTAGGTGATTAAACAAATTTTAATGAGAAATCAGAAGAGTAATGTCCAGATAATCTATATCTAAAGCAAGTAACATATGAGATACCTTCAGATTTACCTTTAACAAATCTATTATTAAACATTTGAGGTAGTGAATAATCATAACCAAGACTATTACTATTATATTTAGATTTAGAAATTTTTTGTAATATCATGAATTCATCTAATGACTGACTTCAAATAGTAAACTTAGACAACATTTCCATAAAAATTAAAATCTCATCATTAAGCTTCATAGTTTCCTTTTGAATCATTTCAAAATTATCAAACTATTTATCGATTTTAATGAAATTAAAATTCTTTAACCTATGATTCTCCTTTTCTAGTTTAGACACATCAATTTACAAAAACTTCATTTTCTATTTTTCTTTATCAAACTCGGAAATATAATTTTCAAATTTTTATTTTCTAAAATAATATTTTTCTTTTCTTTAGAAACCTTTTTACAATCCTTAGTCAAGTTTTCATACTTTTTAATAATATTTTTCATTTCCTCTTAAAATTCATCAAATAATTCACTTAATTATTTATCTTTAGATTTATCATAATCAAAATGATAAGAGGATTGGTAATCAAAATAAGAATTATAAACATTATTAACTTTACTTGATAAAAAAACCATTAGGCTTAGAAAAATCATTAATGAAATCTATTTTATATGGATAGTTTCCCATGAGATAATTGTTTCCAATATCTTTCTCACTTCTTGATTTGTCACTAGATTTTTATTCTTTAGTGAAACTCCAACTATAATATATTACATCATTAACATTATTTTTATCCTTATTCTCTTTTTTACTTTGATCTTTCAATCTCAGACACCCATATTTGGTATGGTCATGTTTCCTACATTCATAAAAAATAATAGTAGATTTACCTTTCATTTCTTTTATTTTAAATTTTTTATTATATCTCTTGTTTTTCCCCTTCATCCTTTTTGGTGGAATACATTCTATTTATAAGTCTTTGAATGCATTTTGTAACTTGATGTATATCATCATCCTTTTATGAGCTAGAAGAATCCAAGGAATCACTAGAAGAGTTAGAAAAAACATATTTAGATTTAAAAGAAACTCCATTTATTTTATTATATAAATCAAGCACATTATTATTCAATTCAATAATGTATTTTAATAGAGATCCAATTATCTCATCCAAGCAATATTTTGAAAAATATTTCATTTCTTCAATAACTGCTTTATTTGAATTCCACTTAATTAATAAGGATAAAAGTATTATTTCAATAAGTACTTAATTATTTATAGTTTCACCAAGTGAAACAATACTATTGAAAATATTTGTGAATATAGTGTACATATCATTAACACTTTCATGGTTAGAGATTATAAATTCTTGAAATTCTGTCCTATTAATTGCAAACTTAGTTCTTTATAATTTTTTAGTTCCTTAATGAGTGACTTTTAAAGTCATCCAAATTTCAGAAGTAGTTTATCAAGAATATATATGACTATAAATACTTCTACTAAGAGATCAATAAAGGTAATTCATGACTTTTTAATTCAAGACATATTTTTCATCATCATTTCCATTTAAAGTTTTAATATCAACCTCAGGTATTTTGTTAGGTCTATACATTCTAGTCTAAAATTCTATAACTATATTCTTCAAAAATACATCCATTCGATCTCTCCAGTAATCATAGTCACTTCCATTGAATTGAGGTGGTCTCAAAGGATCCAATAATTCAACCTCTTGAATTTCTATCACTAAAAATAACTTTCCCTCAGTCTTTTTAAGGACTATAATATAAGCTAACACAAAACCAAGTAATAATCAAAATTAAAAACCATTTATAGAAAAGTTATTCTTTCAAGGTCAAGATTTTATACCAAGTTTAAGGTATAAAATAATTAAGTACAATAGATAAAATGGAGGGTTGAATTGTCTTTCCATAAAAATATTAGAGTTATAAAAAATAATTATAGAATTTTGTGGATTAGGAAGATTAAAAAATTCATTATTAAAATATTAAGAAGAGTGGATGTGTGAATAGTGAATGCATAAAAATAAATATATGAACATAAAGAAGTTTATATTAGTTCATATATAAAAAATATCACTCTATTATTCAACCATAAACTGATGTAGTATGACACCCATTAAATAGAGAGATAATTTTACAATGGGTACAATCCCAAACCCAATAATTTTACATGGGAATTACCCGAAACATAACTAGACATTTATAGTAGAAGAAAAAACCTAGACTTTTCTACGAGGAGCTTCCCAAAACTTTGTGTTCTACCTTTTGGTCAAGTGAGCATAACCAATGAATACTTTTTATATGTGGTATAACATGTTGTGTGAAAAGATTATATGAAAAAAAATCTACCCAACCCTAAAGAAATAAATAAAACAACTAAAGAACCATTGGAGAGTTAGAGAAAGATATGTTTGTAGAGAACAGTTTTTCTTGTCCCCTCAAATGGAATTTAATTATAAAGTCTAAGTGATCCATAATTGTATTTGAACAAAATATAATGGTCAATGTAGACTCTCTTAATAATGTTACTTGTTGTTCTTTACATGAATTTACATTTCATGCAGTAGAAGATCTCTTTATATTTTATCATATCACAGTGTGATTTAAAAATTGTATTATCCTCCATTCCATTTCCATGTATTCCTATACACCTTTAAGTATAATTTACAAACAATAAACACAAGCTTATTATTGGTTATAATTTAAAAATAAAATAATGATAATATAAAATTATTGAGGAGAAAGAGAGATAAAGGAATTGTTTTTAAAATTATAATTTGAAATTTTAAATCATTTGAACAAATCGAAATAGTTTGAAATCACTCATTAAATATTGAAAATAATTTCATTAAAAATAGGTTAAAGTGTCCATATAAATCTTACAAAGAGTTTCATTCTGTAAAAAAGTAAAGTTCTGTGTTTAAAATTTATTTTTGTATTTGCATACAGTCGTCCAGAGGAATTAAAATTTAAATAATACTATATTAAAAACATTTTAACAGGTTTTAATGAGTGTTTCAACATCTAATATTAATTTAGAAACATTAAAAACAAATCAATTAACTAAAAATAACAATTTTTTATTTTTTTGGGTTTCATGTTATATATATATGCATGAATGAAGAACATAGTTAATATATAATTAAATATATTTAAATATTTTAAAAACACTTCACATAGATTGTATATGATTTATTATAATTTATATAATCATGAAAATAATTTAAACACTTGTTATAAACATGATGTTATTCAAAATACTATGAAAATTTTAAAGTAAAGTAATTTTAAAATTCATTTTTTATACCTATATAATGGTAATTTATATAACTTGTGTAAAAGAAAAATTAAAATTATAAACAATATGTAAAGGTAAGCTATATTTTTTAATGGTTGTGAAAAGTTAAGTATAGTTTTCCAAACATTGTATAAGTATAAGTTAGATGACTATTCCTTTGTTGTACAACTGCTCCCCTCTAACCCCAGGCTCTCCTAGGTGATTTTGGGTATCTATACTCCTAAATCACATCATTTAGAATTTGATATTCATGGTTGTTTCACTACAACTCTCAGGTAAAGCGATCTATCAAATTATTCATTTCCATTGGTTGTATCAGTGTCGTTGCACTACATTTTTGGATATGTTGATCTTGTGATGATGTTATTCTTGATTCTTTCTAGATCCATTGTGAAATATTCTTATAAGGTCTTGTCCTTTGTTGGTTACGGCGTGGAGGGTGCATGGTTCTTAAGGTTTATGTGACCTAAACTTTCTGCCGACCTTTGTTGTAATAGAATTCGATTCTAAATTGTGAGAAACATTTATAGGGCTTGTTTTTGTGGTTCTGCATTCCTTCTGATGGTTGTGGATCTTATCTCTTTTAGTGTCTTACTCGAGTTGAGGTAGGTGGGTTCCATATATAGACTATGGTATATGAACCTTTAATGCTCTGGTTTTATAATTTTTTTATTTTATAAATTGGCATGATTATTGATTTGTGTGTGTAAATGGGTTTTTGAGAAAACAAAGGTTTCCTCTATTTTGGTAAAATAAAAGGTATTTTCAAAGAATTATTAAAAGGATTTATAAAATGGTTTTCAATGAATTATTTTAATGAAATTATTTGGAAAATGTAGGATATGGAAAACCTCATGTACTTGGGATGAAGGTGTAGTATTAGGACTCGTTCATTGATATTGTTGAGGGGTTCAAACATGGGGTGTTCCTATTCTCTCTAGGTCTATTGTTCTAGGGACTTGTTAGAAAATATTAGGGGGTTTAGTTTCTAGGTTGTTCCTATGATCTATATATCTGATACATATGTATAGGGACTTGATGTGCACAATTTTCTATGTTTGATTATGAGTGTTCTAGTTATCCTGACCTATAATGATCCTTGGCATGATTTTACCTATGATTTTAATTTTTATTGTTTGTATTTTATTACCTTATTTGATATATGTGATATTCTTTGGAACTGTTTTACCTGGAGTATTAAGATCTATGAAAAAAGGTGAATGTTTTACCATTATTTGATATAAAAACTATTTAAATGATTATCATACCTTTTTTGTTTAAAGTTGATCATGCTTAGATTGTTAATTAGAGACTTGATGTGAAACTCCTATGTGGGATCCAACTGAGCCTGTTTAGTGCTCACCCTGTGCACCCATTTGGTGGCACATAGACCTTGTAATCTTTTATAAGAAAAGGCAAGGCACTGCAGTGAGATGGTGAGGTTTTTATAAGCTGAGTTTGGGTAACTGGTGGTGAGATGGTGGGATTTTAACCACACTATCATATGGGGTAGTTTGTTTCTATTTTAGTTATCCTTTAGTATTGGACTTTTACTTTGGGTTGTTCTGAATACTTTAGTTGTATCATTTTCTATATCTTAATTTAGTTATGGCACATATATTTTTCTATGTTCTCTTCCACTATTTATCTATACTATGTATATATATGACATGTTTTTTTTGCTTCAGGTTAGGAGAAATCATTCCCTCTTTTTATTGTTGATGCCCAGGTTCTAATCTCCATATCATGGGGATTGGGAATACCCTTTGGGTATGTCGTGGACCGGGTAAAGTGCTAGGTTGTGAGGGTATCCTGGTTTGGTTTGTGATATTTTGGCATTAGAGCATGGTTATTCTTGGTCTTGCGAAGTTGGTAGATGGGATATATGATTGTTGGGACCTGATAAGTAAGTTGTAGTGAGTACCTGGCCAGCTCTTACCGAGAAAAGACTCAATTTACCATGGGATGTTGGGATATGTGTCTCCTATATTGAGTCCTTGATATTAATATAAGTTTTTTATCATGGTTTTCTCATTTTAACTAAGATTTTCTAGTCTTATGATTGTTTCTTCTGTTTTTGGTGTGTAGTGATATGCCTCCAAGATGTCTTCCACGAGTTCCACAGGATAGTGTAACAAATTTTCCTAAATTGAATCTTCCTTTAGATCAAAATATTATTGAGACTATTGTGTGAGTAGTTCATTCCATGGACCAAAATGCACCATAAGTACATATTGCAGTTATTGAGTTATGTCCAGGAGTTAGGAGAGAAATGGATCGATATTAGGAGATCTCACATGAGAAACCACCATCCTTTAAGGGTATGAATATTCCTAAGAGGCATAGGACTATCTGGAAAAGATTGATTATATCTTCAAATTCCTTGATACACATAATAATATCAATTTTAAGTGTGTAGCATTCATACTCGAGGGTTCTAGTAAGCAATGGTGGTATTTCATGGTACAGGAAGATATGCACGTGGTCTTGGATGAGAAGGGTTTCAAGACCCTATTCTTCTAGTATCTCTCTACAGAGTCTTTGATGATTGAAAAGTCTCTAGAGTTTCTATCCTTATAGGAGGGAGAGTGATTGGACTCATCATACACTAATCAATTCATGAAACTATTTCATTTTTCTCCAAAGGCAGTGAATAATTATTAGCTGAAGGATCAGAAGTACCTATAGCATTTACGACCCAATATTAGATCTCATGTATTCATGCTAAATCTTTCTACCTACATGAAGATAGTGGATAGGGAAATGATGGTAGATATGGATATGGAAGGCATGGTTATCTTTTCTGTAACTTCTCTTCCATAGAGTGGCAGCTTCAGTGGAGTGCATGAGAAGAATATGGAGTGGTACGTTCATCATAGGGGTGGTGGAGGTGGTTCTCAGCCACAGGACTCCACTACACCATCAATTATAGCCAATATCATGCCCTTGAATTTATATCAGTGTTGAAAGGTTGGTAACACCTAACATTATTATTCTTCACTTACAAATATATGAAATGGTTGTGGCCGCTACGACCATTTACATAGGTTCTATCAAGATATTTCTACTCATTATGTTTAGGTATCTTTATATCCAAAGGCCACTATAGCACAATCATATACATCAAATTATATAAGGAACCAACCACATGCCTCAATATTGAAGCAAATTCTTGCATTGGATGAGTTTCCAATAGAGGTTGATGTGGGTCTAGTGATAATGAGAGGTACCATCTTTATTGCATCTTTTATAGAGAATAATTTATTTGATATCAATACCTACCACTCATTTATTTCTATGTGTTTTTTTGATATGCTTAAACTTACAATGGATCACATGGCCATTGTTATGGATTTAGTGACACCACTTGGTAACAGTAAATAGTAGGGGTTTCAGTGTCTTTGTTTGCTATTGATATCTGATATGGAGTTAGTATGGGATTTCCTCATTCTCAATAGAGATATATTTAACATCATCATCAAGATGGATTGAATTATCACTAATAATGATGAGGTTGATTTTTATCATTGACATGTCTCATTCCAAGTTGTGTATGGGATATATCAGGTGTTTTAGAAAGTTGGGGATCTGAGGTCTGGTTATACATGACATTTTCACCTAGAGATCAATATTTTTTTATCTACTATTGTAGTTGAGCCTGATGTTATTTTATTTTTTGGTAATATTCCCTCGGTTTTTATGTACTTTCCTAAATTTTTCCCAAAAGATTTCTACAGTATTCCTACAGAGAGGTAGGTGGAGTATATGATTGACCTGGTGTCAGGAATGCATCTGATCTCAATTCCCTCTTATCGTATAGCACCATTGGATCTAAAAGAGCTCAATATTGATTTGGATGATATAATGGTGAAAGGTTTTATTTGACCCAGTGTTTTTCCTTGGGCATACCCAATTCTATTTTCCTAGAAGGCCTAAGGTTCACTTAGATTGTTCTTAGACTATCAGAAGATGAAACAAGTGATGGTAAATAATAAAAATACTTTTCCCTAATGATTTTGTGATCAGTTAAAGCTGAAAAAGTGGTTTTCAAAGATGGATATTCAGTCAGGTTTTCATTAGCTTAGGGTTTGGGATTCTGATATTCCAAAGATAGATTTTAGAAATAGGTATGACCATTATGAATATCTTATAATGCCTTTTGATCTGACTAATTCACTTAATGTTTCTATGGATTTTATGAATTGGATATTCCATCAGTATCCCAACACTTTTGTGGTAGTGTTTTTGGATGATATTTTGGTTTAGTCAAGATCTGTGTATGATCATGAACATCATATGAGTTTGGTTTTGGAAATCTTGAGGAGTCACCACTTGTATTTAAAGATTTTAAAATTTAGTTTTTAGATCCAAGAAGTGAAATTCTAGGGGCATGTGATTTATGAAAATTTCATATCAGTTGATCCTAAGATGGTGAATGCGGTCTTGCTATGGGAGGATCCACAGAATGACTTTGAGATTCAGAGATTATTTGGTCTTACTGGATACTATCATAAGTTCTTCAAGTATTTCTTAATTTTGGTGTTACCTTTGACTGCTCTTACAAGGAAATGGGTGAAGCTCACAAGGGATGTAAATTTTTTATCTTCTTTCGTTTAACTAAAATGACTTCTGACATCGACTCCTATTCAAATATTACATACGCCCAATAAGGGGTACACAGTATATTTTGATGATTCTAGTGCTATTCTGGGTTGTATTCTTATGCAAGGTGATCATGTTATAACCTATGGATCTCTTTAGCTTTTTCTACATGATAATAATTACCCCACTAATGATTTGGAAATTTCTATAGTTATGCATGTGATTAAATGTTGGCGTCAATATCTATTTGGGGAGATGTTTGTAGACTTTGTGACCATAATAATTTGAGATATATCTTCTATCAAAACAAATTAAATATCAGAAAAAATGTGGTGGGTGGAATACCTTCATACGTTTGACTTTGATATCGCTAATACCTCGAGGAATGGGAATGTCTTTACTGATGCTCTTAGCAAGAAAGTGCCATCACATGCTATTTTTGAATTGAATGTAAGAGTGTATCCTTATTGGAATCTTCACATAGTTGTATCTGGATGCTCAAAAGGATGTTTTGGGTATGGTTCTAACCAGTGTTCAATTATCATCATCTCTCATTGAGTCTATTCTATAGGGTCAATATTAGGATGATGATTTTAGAGGAACTCAAGAAGCTCTTTCTATTGGGAAGAATTTTTATAGTTAGTCTCTCCCTTCAGATGGAATTATCTACTTTGGGGATTGTTTTTCATCCCAAGATTTGTGAGGATCTTGGTTTTATTTGACTATCATAGTTCATTATAAACCGTTCATCTAGGAACTATGAATATGTCTTATAAAATGAGACGGTGATTTTGGTGGCTAGGTATGAAGCGTGAAATTGTAGATTATTTTTCCTAGTATTACCCCTATAAATAGATAAAGGAAGAGAATTTGAAACCTTCTAGTTTGATTCAGCCTATTCTGGTGCTGGTTTTGTAATTGGATGAGGTTTCCATGGAATTTTTTGTTAGACTACCATGAACTCTCCAAGGGAAGAATGCTATCTAGGTGGTTATTGATTAGTTGATGGAATTGGATATTTTCATTCTGATTAGGGACACCACTAAATTTAAATATTTGGGTAATATGTATATACAGAATATCATGAGGTTATATGGGGTTCCTTATTCCGTTGTTTCATACAAGGATCCTAGGTTTACCTCATGGTTTTGGAAGAGTATTCAGGTGGTGATGGAGACTCAGTTCAGGTTGATTATATCTTACCATCCATAGACATAGAGTCAGATGTAGTGCACTATTAAGATTATAGAGGATATTATTTATGCCAATTTATTTGATTTTGGTTGATTGTGGGATATCCATCTAGTACTGGTTGAGTTTTCTTATCACAATAATTATCATTTTTCTATCAAAATGGCTCTGTTGTAGGCTTTGTATGTTTGCTCGTGCAGATCACCTCTTTGTTGTGTAGTGGTGGGAGATTCCCCTCTTGTGGGAATGAGTCTTTCTTGGGAGATTTTGACAAGGATTTAGGATATACATCGACATCTGGTTACTAATCAGAGTCAGTATAAATCATATGCATATCATTAATGTTTTCCTTTGGATTTTTCCATTGGTGACATAGTTTTCTTGATGTTTAATACTCAATTGGGTCACTATTGGCTTGGGAAATAGGGAGAGTTGTATTTGAGATATGTTGGAACATTTTAGGTCACTAAAAAGTATGGGAAGTTTGGTTATTGATTGTGATTACTATCTTAGTTGATAGATGTCCATGATGTTTTCTATATATCTTATCTCAAGAAGTAGCATCTTGATCCCTATCATGTTCTGAGTTGGGAAAATATTGGATTGGAGAAAGAAATTTCCATTTTAGCGTAGACAATGGATATCATTGATTCTTAAGTGAAATTATTCCATGAGAATTATATTCTATTAATAATAGTTTTATGGTGAAACAGATCAGATGCTCATGAGACTTAAGATCATGAAACTTCAGTGATGTAGTGGTGGCCTAACCTATTTCTGAAGAATCCTTCTTCCATATGACTTCCCATGGATTAAAATTATTATTGTGGGGAAGTATCAACACCCTACAAAAAATTATGCCTCTATTAATGTTTAAGATATTTTTGTGAGTTTTGTGGGCATTGGAGTTGGTTTGGGAATTTTATATAGAACCAAGACTGTTCAATTTCTACTGGACACATTCACATTGTAAAATGATTACATGACATGAAGATGTTTCTAGGAATATTCTAGGAGTCTAGTTCATAGTGTGAAAAATTTACATGTCATGAAACAAGTTTACATTGTGAAAATGTCGATCAGGTTAATTTTAAATCGAGGAGATGAATTTTTTAGAATATATGCGAAATGTTGATTTCACATCATGAAATAGATTCATGTAATGAATATTTCATTATTTGAAGGTTTTATGCACTTCACACATAACCTATTTTCATTCCTTCATTGTAAAACAACTCCCCTAAAACCCAAGGCTCTCCAAGGTGATTTTTTGAATCCCTAATTCTTATGAATCACATCATTCAGCACTTGATCTTCATGGTAGTTTCATTGTGTCTCTTTGGATAAGAGATATTTCTACTTCTTCATTTCCATTGGTCATGGTGGTACTATTACACTACATTTGTGGATCCATTGATCTTTTTGTGATTTTATTATTGATCCATTCTAGATCTATTGTGTAATCTTCTTCTAGGGGTTGGTCTTTTGTTGGATGCAGTGTGGTGGGCGCATGGTTCCTATGGTATGTGTGATCTAACCTATCTTCCAACCTTTTTTATTAAGTAATGTGATTCTAAAGTGTGAGAATCATTGAGAGGTAATTTTTTGTTGTTCTAATTTTCTTCTAGTGGTTGTGGATCCATTTCTTTTAGTGTGTGACCCGAGTTGGGGTAGGTTGTTCTGTCTCAAGCCTATGCTGGATGAACCATAAATGCTCTGGTTTTATAAATTGAAATGATTATTTATTTATGTGTGTGAATTAGTTTTTGAGAAAATATGGGTTTCCCTTAAGTTGGTAAGTGAAAAGGTATTTTCAAACCATTGTGAAATGGATTTATGAAATTATTTTAGAAAAATTGTTTTGATGAAATGGGTTGGAAAATATAAAACATGGGAATCCTTAGGTACTTAGGTGGAAGGTGTAGTAATAGGTCTCATCCATTGATACAGTTGGGGGGTTCACTCATGGGGTGTTATTTTTCTCCCTATCCCTATTGTTCTAGGTACTTTTTGAGAAAATATTGGTGGGGTTAAATCATGGGGTGTTCCTCTACTCTCTAAATTTGATGCATATTTCTAGAGAATTGATACACATGATTGTATATGTTTGGGTATGAGTGCTATAAATAACCTGACCTGTAGTGATCCTTAGAATTATCTTACCTATGAATTTGATTTTTACTATTTGGTTTTGATTACCTACTTTGATATATGTGATATTCTTTGAAACTATTTTACCTAGATTATTTAGAACTTTAGAAAAATGAGAATGATTTACTATTCTTTTGATATAAAACTTATTTAATTAATTATCATACCTTGTTTTATTTAAATTTAAGCATGTTCAGATTACCATACAGATACTTGATATGGAACACATGATTGGGATCTAACTGAGCCTATTTAGCTCACACTCTATGCACCCCTTTAGGGCCTTGTTATATATTTTGGTACAAGAAAAGTTAAGGCACTATAGTTAGGTAAAGAGTTTTCTATTAGTTGAGTTTGGGTAGATAGAGGTGAGATGATGGGAGTTTTTCCATGCTATCACATGGAGTAGTCAGTTTCTGTTTTGGTTATTCTTTGCTGTTGGAAATGTAATTTCAGTTATTCTGAATGCTTGATTTGTATCATTTTCCTATATTATTTCAGTTATGTAATATATATTTTCCTAGTTTCTATTCTATTGTTTCTCTATTATATTTATACACATTCCATGTTGCCTACTTTAGGTTGGGTGAAACTATTCCCTCTAGTTTTTGTTGATTCCTGGGTGATAATCACTATCCCATGAGGATATGGAATGCCTTTTGGGTATGCTATGGACTAGGTAGGGTTCTAGTTTGTGAGGGTATCCCATTTAAGTTCATGAAAAATAAATTGGTTCAAGGATCTACTCCAATATTCTCCCCTTTTTGATATTTAAAAAAAATATCAATTTCAGAATTTCTCCCCATTTTTAGAATCGATCAAAAAATTAAAAAATGAAAACATTTTTCCCCTTAAAAAAATTGCATCATATAAATAAACTCTCCCTAAATAAATGCTTTCTTAAAAATAGATAACTATTAAATCAAAATATAAATATCCCATTAATTGATTAAATATATAAAAATATATATAACCCCCACCATTAATTAATTCCTTTCTTCAAAAGGATCCATGAAAACATGTTAATAAAAATAATTATTTAAAATAAAGAAGATATGAAAATAATTTAAAAATATCTAATAGTTAGCATATTCCAGTAAGACAAAATATAAAACATTGAATAAATGCTCACTCACCAAAGATAAATTTTAAATAATATGACAACATACCATATTATAAAACAATATGAATATACATGATGACCATAAAATAATAAAAATACTTACATGGTAATCCATACTAGTTTTTGTCCAATAAGATTTAAAAAGGTTTCTTTAGGGACTCATTCTCTAGAAGGGTTTCTATTATTAATTTTAAAAGTAAATTTATAAATATAATAATTTATATGAATAAGTGATTAAACAAATTATATTGAGAAATTATAATCAAAATGTCCAAATAGTCTACATCTAAAGAAAATAACATTTGAGATACCATTTGTTATACCTTTAATAAATCTATTATCAAACATTTGAGGTGATAAAGAATCATTAATAAGAAAATTTCTATTCACTTTAGAGTTATACTTTTTTTTATAATATCTTGAATTTATCTAAAGATAGACATTATACAATAAACTTAGATAACATTTGATTCAATCTTACAATCTTATCCTTAAGCTTTATATTTTCCTTTTGAATAATTTCAAAATCATCAAAAAAATTATCCTTAGTACTAGAAGTAGAATTTTTTAAACTATGATTCTCCTTTTCTAGTTTACATAAATAAATTTTCAAAAAACTTATTTTATATTTTTTTCTTTATCAAACAAACAAATAGAATTTTTCTAATTTTCATTTACCAAAATAAGATTTTTCTTTTCTTTCAGAAAATTCTTATAATATTTAGTCATATTTTCATACTTTTTATCAATATTTTCCATTTTATCATGAAATTAATCACATAATTCACATAATTATTTAAATTTAGATTTATCACAATCAGAATTGGAAGTCGGTTGAGAATAAGAATGAAAATTAGTAGCACTACTAACCTTACTTGGTATGACCATCAAACAAAAACTAATTGGATTTAAAAAATCATCAAAGAAATATGTTTTTATGGATAATTTATTATCATAGACAGTTTTCTATTCTCTTAATACCTTCTAGATTCATCACTGGAGCTCGATTTTTGATTTCAAATCCAACCATAATACATTAACTCTTTTTATTTTTATTTTTTTCCTTCTTATGTTTTTATCTTTGATATTTCTATATTGAAAACTCATATTTCATATGTCTGGGTTTCCTACATTTATAATAAATAATATTATATTTACATTTAATGTCTTTTCTTCTAAAGTGTTTTTTGTATCTCATATTTTTTCCTTCATCCTTTTATATAGAATGCTTTTTATTTATAATTTTTTGAAATAAATTTTCAACTTGATATAGATCTTCATGATTTTTAGAGCTAGAATAATCTTATAAATCATTAAAAGAGTTAGAAAAAACATATTTATATTTAAAAGTAACTATGTTTCTTTTTTTAGAAGAATAAATCTCATTGTTCATCAATTCATGCTTGTATTATAATGGAGATCCAATCAGCTCATACAAGGCATATTATGAAAAATATGTTCTTTCTTCAATCGATAATTTCTTTGAATGCCACTTCTCTAGTAAGTATTTCAGTATTATTTATATTATAACTTCATTATTCATAGTTTCACCAAGTAAAACCATGTTGTTTACTATCTTTTTGAATCTGTTGTACATATAATTGACACTTTCATGGTTATACATTCTAAATTCATGAAATTTATCCCTATGAATTCCAAGCTTAGTTATCTAATTTTTTTCAATTCCTTAATGATTTAATTTTAAAGTCCTAAAAATGTTAGAAGTGGTTTTATAAGAAGATATACGACTATAAACACTTATAATAAGAGAGAAATAAAGATAATTCATAACTTTGTAATTCAATACATATTTTGTAGCATCATTTCCAGTTAAAGTTTTAAGATAAACCTTAAGGTATTATATAAGTTATATCTAAGAAAGTTTAAAACTAAATAACTATATTTTTCAAAAATACCTTTATTCAATATCTTCAATGGTAATAATCACTTACATTTAAATAAGGTGGTCTTAAATCATTCAATAATTCAGCCTCCTAAATTTCTATCTCTAAAAAATATCTTTCTCTTAGTCTTGTAAAGGACTAGAATACAAGTTAGAACAAAAATAAGTAATAATTAAAAATTTAATCTATTCAAAGAAAAAGTTACTCTTTCAAGGTCAAGCCTTGAAACTAAATGTTAGGTACTAAAGTGTGAATGGAAATAGACAAGTGGGGGAGGGATTATATTTTCTTAAAAATTTTAGAGTTATTAAAAATAATTGTATAATTTAGTGGATTAATAATATTAAACAATTAATTATTAAAAGATTTAAAATATTGGATGTGTGAAGAGTGAATATAGAAAAATAAAGATACAAACATAAGGAATTTTATAGTAGTTCAGATCAAAATGATCCAAATCTACTCTTCACACCCTAACTAATGGAGTATGACACCCACTAAAGCTAACCTACATTTTATAAAGGTTGTGTAAAGGTAAGTATAATTTTCCAAACACTATATAAGGGTATGTTAGATGATCAAATAAAGGTAAATAGGAGAAACCAAGCACTGTATAAAGGTAATAAGAAATTTATATATCCTACATAATGGAAAATACATCCATGCATAAAGGTAAAATAAAATTTATATATGTTATGTAAGGCTAAACCAAAGCTTATAAAACTTTCTTAAGGGTAAATTTCTATGCTGCATAGTGGTAAAATCCAATTTCCAAAGGATAAGGGAGTTTTTTTTTCTAAAACTCACAAAACGGTAAAAACTAGTTTTCAAGAACATGTGTAAGGGTAGATAAAAACAAATACATGTTATGTAAGGTTAAATAAAAACTTTAGAAAATTAATGTTTCATAAAAAAGAATTAAAATAATTTTAAAGAATAATAAGAATAAATGATAAATAAATGAAAAATAATTAAAGAATAATTAGGTCAATAATATTTTTATTAAAAATAAAAAACCAAAATTTGTAATTATCAATACAAAAATAATTTTTTAAAGGATCCACTCCAATATTCTACCACTTTTTAATAGTTTCAAAAAAATAAATTTAATTTTTTCCCCATTTTGGAATTGTTTAAATAAAATAAAAATTGAAAACATTTTCTCCCTTAATTTTTTTTCACTATATAAATAATTTCTCCCAAAATACATGCTTTCTTAAAAATAGATAAATCAACTATTGAATCAAAACATAAATATCCCCTTAAACTAAATAAAGATCAAATAAAAATATATGTAACTCTCCCTTAATTAGGTATTTTCTTCAAAAGGAGACACAAAAACATGTTAGTAAAAATAATTCTTATTAAAAAGAAGATATGAAAAGAATTTAAAAACAACCTTTAGTTAGAAAATATTAATAAACCAAAATATAAAACATAGAATATGTGCTTATTGTCCAAAACTAAATTTTAAAACACATTCCAACATATAATATGATAAAACAACATGAATATGCATGATGCCCATAAAATAATAAAAATACTTACTTGGGAATCCATACTAGTTTTGGTCCAATAGGATTTAAAAATATTCCTTTAAGCACCCATGCAACAAAAGGGTCAGTTTTTTTAATTTTAAAAGTAGAATTAGAAATATAATCCACTATGTGATGAAGTTATTGAACCAAATGTAATGAGAAATAAGAATCATAATGTCTAAGTAATCCATATCTAAAGCAAGTAACATATGAGATACCTTTATTTTTACCTTTAATAAATCTATTATTAAACATTTTAGGTAATTAATAATCATAACTAAATAAATTTCAGTTTTCTTATGATATATAAAATTTTACAATATCATGAATTCATATAAAGATTGACTTCTAATAGTAAAATTACATAACATTTCCATTAAACTTACAATCTCATCCTTAAAATTTATATTTTTCTTTTGAATAATTTTAAAATCATCAAAAAAAATTATCTATATTACCATAAGTACAATTTTTCAAAATATGATTCTCTTTTTCTAGTTTAGAAAAATAAATTTGCAAAAACATTATTTTCTCATTTTCTTTATCAAATTCGGTAATAGAATTTTTCAATTTTTTATTTTATAAAATAATTTTTTACATTATTTAGAAACTTTATTATAATACTTAGTCAACTTTTCATATTTTTTATAAATATTTTTAATTTACTCTTAAAATTCACCACGTAATTTACTTAATTCATTAGCTTTAGATTTATCACAATCAGAATGAGAATAGTATTGATAATCATAATCAAAATTAGAAGCACTACTAACATTACTTGTTACAGTCATCAAACACAAACTAGTAGGATTTAAAAATCATTTAATAAACCTATTTTATATGTATATTTTTCTATCATAGAAAGGTTTACAATATCTTTCACACTTTCATATTCATTACTAGAGTCTGATTATTTAGTGAAACATCAACCACAATACATTGAATATATCCTTTTCTTTTTTTTTTATTTTTTCTATTTTTATCTTTGATATTTAAATATTTAACATTCATATTTTTTATGGTTGGGTTTCCTACATTCATAAGAAATAATTGTAAATTTACCTTTCATTCATTTTCTTTTAAAGTGTTTCTAATATATCTTTTTTTCCTTTATCCTTTTTGATAACATTATTTTTGTTTATAATTATTTGAATTCATTTTTTACGTGATATATATCATCTTATTTTTCTAAGATAAGTAATCTTATGAATCACTAGAAGAGTTAATAAAAACATATTTAGATTTAATATAAACTCCCTTTATTTTTTGAGATAAATTATTCTCATTGTTATTCAATTATCACATCATTCTTCATATTTTAATCGAGTGAAACCATGTAGTTGACAATATTTGTGAATCTGTTATACATCTCATTAACACTTTCATGGTAAAACATTCTAAATTATTGAAATTCATCTATCTGAATTTCAATATTAGTTCTCTATAATTTTTAATTTCCTATATAAGGGATATTTAAAGTTCCCCAAATGTTAAAAGATTTTTTACAAGAGGATATGTGATTATAAAAATTTGTACTAAGAGATAAATAAATATAATTAATGAATTTTTAATTTAAGACATAATTTTCATCATCATTTCTTATTAAAGTTTCAATATCATCCTTGAGTATTTTATAAGGTTTG
Source organism: Viscum album (assembly GCA_963277665.1). Lineage (NCBI taxonomy): Eukaryota > Viridiplantae > Streptophyta > Magnoliopsida > Santalales > Viscaceae > Viscum > Viscum album. Next base: position 1,564,857,379 of record OY728161.1, read on the forward strand.
GCCATGATAGTTCAAAATTCAATACCTATATAAATTCAAAAATACCTATATCTGATCTCTCTAGTAACCATAGTCACTTCCATTAAAATTATGTGGTCTCAAGGGATCCAAGAATTCATTATCCTGAATTTCCATCACTAAAAAAATCTTTACCTTAGTCTAGCTAAGGAGTATGATACACGTTAGTACAAAAACAAGTAATAATTATAAATAAAAACTATTTACAGAAAAGGTTTTCCTTTTAAGGTCAAGATCTGATAACAAGTGTTAGGTACAAATGAATGAATAACAATATATGGGGGTATATATTTTTTAAATATCAAATTCATTAAAAATAATTATGGAGTTTAGTGGATTAATAAGATTAAACAATTATGTAAGAACCTGGTTCTTCCTTAGAGGTACGGGTCTTCTTTTCCCTTTTCTTTTTATGTTGTTTTTGAGAAAACTGGGGAAAATTAGGCAGTTCTAGAAATTTCTAGGTTACAATCCATGTGCTCCAGAATACACGTCGTGTGTATGTTAGGCGTGTACTGACCATGTGCTGACTAAGTACATGTTGTGTGGTGACCATGTAAAAATAATCTACTACAAAACATGTAATGCTCCTTAACACGCTGTGTATTTTACTTTCTGGGTACCAGCTGAGTCATGGACATGTGTTGACCCATGTGACACATCTAAAAGTGTGTGATGACCTGTAAAACCACATAATTTGGAGTATAAACAATATAATACACAATATGTAGTCCTTAATACACATTGAGTACTTTTATTTTTATTCATTTTTATGAGAGAGCATCACGTATCATTTCTGGAAATGTCTTCTTCCTCACCATTTTTGAACTGTGATGCTCTAGGACACCAAGAACACTTCTTATCCTAGATTCTTCATCCGACATCCATTCTTCAATACATCAGTGGCTACAGGATCGCACCAGGAAATCTAAACCCACACACCCTATTTTGTACTTGTTCCTTTGTCTCACACACTGCAATTTCCATTTGAGTATAATTTCTGGGATTTGAGGGAAATATATATCTACAAAGATCAGCTTCGAATTGGAGCTTGATATCAGACGTGCCTACATCTACAAGTCCAAGGCAGGTGGTTTATACTTTATCTTGTGTTTTTTAAAACACGTTGGGGTTGCAGATTTAAGTTCAATTATGGGTTGCTGAGTGAAACCCTATTAATGAATTGTATATGATTCTTATACCTTGAGGGATACCAATGGGTATTCCCCAACTTGTTGTGATCGAGCAAGGTTGAGAAATAGGTTGTTTCTCTTGGGTTTATTTTTGGTCGAGTATGATGAAATGGGTTTAATATGAATTGTTTGAATTAAACTAATGAGTTTATTTCAGAAAAGCATGTTAGTATTAATAGAGGCATCCACGACCTCGATATTGGTATGTGATAACTGTGACAACTACATTCAATTGTTGTATTGTTTTCCTGCTGAAGGTGATGTATTGTGAATATATATATATATATATATAGTGTTGATAATATATATTCAGGAACCCTTGGGGTTGTGTTGGGTATGGCCCAGATTTTATTGAGTGGTTTGACCACAGGATTGGGTTTCATGGACGTTGGATTTGAGGCAGTGTAACTTTCAGGATGGGCATGGCCCAAGTTACTTAGATGGCGTGATAATTGGATTGCGTGTAAGGTTCACAGGGACATGAGGTGTCAGAAATGAAGGTGTATTGGGTTCATATTTGGTGATTACCGCTCACCTATGATTTGAGTTTTTTGTACACAGGTTGACTTCATGATGAGATGGTGTTGACCACTCGTGTGGGTAGAGGCCCCCGATAGTTTCAGTTTAGGTATTATCAGTTTGGGGGTGATTGTTGTAGGAATCCATGTAGAAGGTGAGGATTCCTTAGGAAAATAACGATGATTCTCTCAGGTTGGGGGATGAGGATCGCTGTGATTGAGGCTGTGGGCTTGGATATTATTGAGGAACGACATCACTATTTCTCTGGTTATTATTTGAGGACATACATCATTGTTTCTCTAATTATCTTTCTATGGTCTAGCATGAGATTTTGATAAGGGGTCCATGGGAATGAGATACTATTGGTTGGGTGTTCCTTTAGGATTTTAGTACTTAAGAAACAAGGTTTCAGGTGGCACGTGGTTCTGGGTTTTATGTTTGAGATTCTGGCGTTGGACGAAGAAGGTGACACTCCATGCTGGCTGCTGAGCACCAGTGGAGTCTGTGTTTACTTTTGGGATTGCACTGTTTACTTTATTATATATTAATGTCTTCTTAAACACATATTTTAGGTAATCTCTATTGGTGGTATCCTACTGAGACATGTCTCACACCCTGCACAGGCCTCTCAGGATGTGTGCAGACTTTATGGATTTACGTGCTGGAAAGAGATCAGCTTCAGAAGCTATATCGTATTAGTTATTTCATGGATATTTGGTATGGACCCTGAGGTCATGCCTAGTTGGAGTTTACTTTGTTTTTCTTTCTTTCCTGTATCATCATGATTACTTATTTCATAGCTACTGTTTGTTAGCCATGGGTGATATTGTTTATTGACATGTATGACCTAATGTGGATGAATGATTTGTTGTTTCAGTAGTTGTTATAAGTGGTGTTCACTTGTTGTTCATTTTACCTTCTGTTTCTCTTGTTTATATATTGCTTCTACTATTTATCTATTTTTGGATATGCTTCTGCTATGCGGGTCTAGTTCGAGTCTACTGAGTCTTTATTGCCACTGCAGGTTTTATTATTATACCCAAACCAGTGCCTTATTTTCCTCCGATAGGGTATAACATCTCCACTATACCTGTTTACACCCTTGCTTCTAGTTAGTAGCCTTTTTCATTTGGGGAGGTACACCTATGTTCAGTAACACCTGGCTCGTTTAGCGCTGTTTGGGTGGCTGTTCGGGTCGGGATGTTACAAAGTGGTATCATAGGGAGGTTTGTTCTTGACTAGGATTTAGTAACATCTTTTGACTAACTAATAATGATATTGAGACTACTTTTTTATTTCTACTAGTTTATTATTTGGGATATGGTATACTGGAGATAGGTTGTTATTGGAACTGGGTTTCTAGCTTGTTCTTGGGTGCCTGCAGCCCCAGGTATGAGGGATGGACCAAGTTACCTTGGGTGAGAATTTTTGTTTTGATTTTACCTAGATAACTATTTATATGATTTCCACCTTGGTGGCTTACTTATTGTGTGATATTATTGGTTTTGATATGTGATCCTTGACCCAGTGCGGTAAGGGAAAATTGGGCCTTATCCCGGTAAGGAAAGGCGTGTTTGCTTGGATTTTGATAGGCACATTGTTAGGGTATTTCAATTTCATATCTGCACATATTCTTTGTGAAGTTATAATAGCATGTGAATAATATCAATTTTCATGCTATAGATGCTTTTGAAATGTGAAAGGTGAAATTACTAATAAAATTTATTGTTTATTGCAATGTAATATTCCATTCTTTAAATTATGTAAAATTGAATGTGGAGTGATATTTGGACCTGATTCGTATATGAGCAGGTAGATACTATGACTGAGGTGATGTTGATCAATAGGATTGGGAATCCTAGATGTCGGTTTGAGGTAGTGTGGTTATCAAGATTGGGCAACTCGGTCGTTGGTTTTAGGCAATGATGGTTGTCAGGACGAGCATGGCACAAGTTACTTTTGATACTTGGCTCTATTGAGTGTGGGTAAGGAGGCCATGAGGCCAAGATTCTATGGGGCATGGTTACGGTGGGGGAGAGTAAGGGTAGTTTTTATGCACTGTCTCTTTACTAATTTCCTTATCTACGTTATATATATATATATTGTTATATATGTGGGATCTCTAACCATTTATGGTATTCAGCAGGTTCTTCCTAGATGACTCGATGGAACATCAGCGGGTGATGGTAAAATGTCGCAGGAGCACGATCAGGTTTAGAGACCTGAGGGACAGGTAGAGAATGATCCGTAGGTACAAGCTCAGGGACATGATCAGGTTTAGGATCCAGTGATGGTAGAGTAGCATCCGGGTTTGGAAGCCTTAGGGCCATGGCTCGACGAGCATCTCTGATCTAGTCTGGTATATGTCTTGGAGGGGATTGATAGAGGTGCGCAAGGTTCATATCCCTCTATAGAATATTTGACGTAGGAGTTCCAGTTGCAAAACCAGACCTTTTTCAGGGTGTGGGTGGTCCACAGGCGGCTGAAAACTAGATAGAGAGAAATAAAATAATCTTCAAGTAGCTTGAGATGCCTCCAGAATGGAGGGTCAAGCTGGCGATGTACATGCTGAGAGGACCAGCGAAGCGTTGGTGGGATGTGAAGGTTCAGGATCACAGACACTAAGGACTGGCATGAAAGGACTTTGAGGACTGTTTTTTCAAGCAATTTTTCCTAGAGACGCTGAGGGAAGAGAGAGATTAGGAGTTCTTGATCCTCCAACAGGGTGACATGTCCATCATAGACTATGAAACTACCTTCACTGAGTTGTCTCGCTTTGCACCAGGTATGGTAAGCTATAGCACCTCGAGGTTGAGGTGCTTCGAAGATGGATTATGGCATGCCATTAAGGTGCAGGTAAACATTTTTAGGTTGGCCTCATTTTATAAGGCGGTGAATCAGGTACTCATAGTAGAGGGTAACCTAATGGATAGGTCTCCCTTGAGTCGGGTGGTGACTTTAGGTGATGGTTCAGATAGTAGGAAGCGAGGTCGAGATGAGTTCTAGTAGGTCATTTATGCCAAGGATTCAGCTAGACCACATTATGGCAGTTCATCAGTGGTTTTATTTCAGTGTGGGAAGCCAGGTCATGTCCGGACTCAGTGCGATAGGCCTCCAAAGGAGTTTCGGGCATGTGGATAGGTCGAACATCTAGAAAGGTTTTGCAAGCAGCCTTCTCAGACAGCTAGCAGGAAGGGACCATGATAGACAGTGGAATCTGGAATTAATTCAAGATTGATACCAGGTGGGGGTAGATGAGGCTCAGCTACACACAGAGGATGTGGCAGAGACTATGGGACCCAACTCAGGGGTCAATGGATGGTGACTATAGTAACACTGTAGGGAGTTCATGCATTAGGTAGTCATACTTTAGGCTAGGTGCATGCCATGGAGCTGTCAGGGGCGGAGCAGTTTGGTGAGCCATTGATGGTTAGAGGTACACTATAGGCATAACCGTGATTTCTCTTTTTGTTTCCATTTTTCATGTCCTGTGGAGGCATGTCCGTTTTGAGTTCACTATGTGAACAAGATGTTTTGGAATGACTAGATGCTAGTCATTAGGTTGGAACCATTTTGGGTGCATGATTATATATATATATATGAATGAATGAGGTGTTGAGGCATTAGGGAATAATTAGATGCAGGCTACTTGGGGTGCATTAGGCATCAGGGTATCATGGATGCAGGTTACTTGAGGTGGCTTGGGCATCAGAGCATCAAGGATGCAGTTGTGATTGAGGTGCAAGGCACCGAGTTGTTTTGAAAATCCATGGGACGTGGGACCTCGTTGTGCCATGAGTTCCATGGGCTATAGGTAGGCATCGATGTAGTGCGGGATGTGATTTGGTGTTGTGAACGACACAGGAGCACTAGATAAGGTGTAGGGGTCACTACCATAGATTCGGGTTTTCGCAATGCCACCCCTTTAACAATGCTAAAAAAAGCGCTAATAAAGGGGGTACCTTTTATCAGCGCTAAAAAAAGCGCGGATAAAGGGTATGTTTCAAAAAAATCATTAAAAGTAATATATTAATATATTAATATATAAATATATTGATATTTATATAAATATAATATATATATTTTAAATGTGTTTTAGATAAGGATAAATAGAACTTTAAACTTAATATATAAGATATTTAGTAAAAAAAGCTTATGAAATAATTTAAAAAATATTTATAATTAATAATTTTGTTATTTTTATAAAATAATAGTCATTTAATAATAATTTTAATATAAAATAAATAAATAAATAAAAGATCTAAATTAAGTTGAAAAAACAACTTAAACATCAAACGACCATAACTTTTGATCGAGGTGTCTGTTTGAGCTCTACCACATATCAAATTGAACCTTGCAATGATCTATAAACCTCCATGACTTGGGGAATCCCTCTTAAAGGTTTTTTCGAGTCCAAAAAAGGGCTATAAGGCCTCCAAAACTGAGTTTTTAGTCGGCATACCCCGATTTTTTAACATTTGATGGATTTCAGGCTCATTTATGGGGGACATTTTTCCATTTTTTGGTGGTGAATAAATTTATTCACATGTATTACATTCATATTGATATAATGGTTTTGAAATTTTATCATTTTTTAGAATGTAATCTTATTTATAATCAAATATATGACAATATATACATATTTTTTATATATTCACACTTGAAATTTTAATTTTATAAATAATTAATTAAACATATTTACATATAAAATATTTTTATTAATATATAAGACTTATCTAAATAAAAACTAATATTCATTTTATTTAAAATACAAAAAATATGAATATTTATATACCTATATAGTGTGTGTGTGTGTGTGTCTATATATATATATATATATATTAGTGTGTTTGTGTTTTAGAAAACTGATATATATTATCTATATATTCTAACATATAAATAGACATATTAATATATAATAATGTAAATATATATAAATATGTATAATAATACTTACATATGCACATATATATAATATATATACATGTATACGTATGTTGTATATATGTATGTATTTATTTATTTATAAACACACATAAAAAAACATATTTTATAAATGTATTTAAAACTAATCTTACAAATATATATTAATATATGAATAAATATATAACTAAATATATATTATTATACAAATTAATATACGGATACAAAATATAACTATACATATATATAAATAAAGAGATATTAATATACAAATAAATAAATAAATATATATATATATATATTAATATAACTACATATATATACATTAATATAAATATATTTTAATATATGAATAAATATAACAATATATATATAAATAAATAGATATATCAATAAATGGAGAACAAAGTAACATAGAGGAGTGGTAAAGTGTCCAGTGCGTAGGGAAGAGGTCTCGAGTTTGAATCCAAGGAGAGGTGGGGGTGCACGCGCATGTGCAAGGGGGTCTAGCACTCTTAAAGGGATATGGAGGCGCTGTTAAAGGTGCAAGTGGGTGCGAGGTGGGGGGATTCTGAGTGCTATTAAAAGGGGGGTTCTGAGCAATGTTAAAAGGGGGTGGTGAGCGTTGTTAAAAGGGGTCTCCAATTTTTGTATTTTTTTTATTTTTAAATTTTTTAAATTTTATCAGCGCTTTTAGAAAGGCACTGATAAAAGGGGCCTTTATCATCAATTTTTTGAGTGCTTATAAAAGGGAACCCCCTTTAACTTCGCTCAGATTAACAACGCTAAAAAAGAGCCGTTAAAATCTATTATAGTGCTGATAAAAGGGATATCTATAGTAGTGGGTGACGATGCATCACGGTAGGACCCTGGGTTTGGGTAATAGGTTGATGGACCTTTGATTGATTTGAGTTTCGAGCCAGAGTTATTCTGGAATATTTCTTCACCACCCTTGGAAGGGTAATTTGGGGATGAATTTCTTTAAGGGGGGAATTTTGTAAGAACCTGGTTGTTCCTTTGAGGTATGAGTCTTCTTTTTTCTTTTTTTACATTGTTTTTGAGAAAAAAGGGGAAAAATGGGCAGTTCTTGAAATTTCCAAGTTACATGCTGGGTACTCCCAAGTACACATCGTGTGTATATTAGGCATGTACTGACTGTGTGCTGACTAAGTACATACTGTGTGGTGAAGATGTAAAAATAATCTACTACACGATGTGTAGTGTTCCTTAACACACCATGTATTTTACTTTCTGCATACTGGCTAAGTCCTAGTTGTGTGTTGACTCATGTAACACATCTAAAACTGTGTTATGACATAGAAAACTGCATAAGTTGGAGTACAGACAAGATACTACACATCGTGTAGTCCTTAATACACGTTTTATAATTTTATTTTTATTCATTTATATGGGAGAGCATCGGGTCACATTTTCATAAATGTCTTCTTCTTCCCTGTTTTCGGACTGTGTTGCTTTAGGATGCTGAGAACACTTATTCTTCTAGATTCTTCATCTGACGTTCGTTATTTAATCCATTGGTGGCTATGGGATCACACCAAGAAGGCTAAACTTACACACCCTATTCTCTTCTTGTTCCTTTATCTCACACACCGTAGTTTTCATCCGAGTAGAATTTCTTGGATTTGACGGAAACATATATCCACGAAGATCAAATTTGAATTGGATCTCGATATCGAACGTGCATATGTCTATGAGTCCAATGTAGGTATTTCATACATTATCTTGTGTTTTTGCAAACACGTGGGGGTTGCGTATTTTAGCATAATGATGGGTTGTTGATTGAAACCCTGTTAATGAATTGTATATGATTCTTATACCTTGAGGGATGACAATGGGTATTCCCCAACTCTTTCTGACCGAGAAAGGCCAGGAAAGAGGCTATTTCTCTTGGGTTTATTTTTGGATGAGTATACTGAAATGGGTTTAATATGAATTGGTTGAATTAAACTGCTGAGTTTATTTCTTCAAAGAATGTTAGTATTGATAGAGTCATCCACAAACTTAGTATTTCTATGTGATAACTGTGACTACTGCATTCAATTATTATATTTTTTTCCTTCTGAAGGTAACCTATTTTGAATATATATATATATATATATATATATATTGGTGTTGAGAATATATATGCAGGAACCCTTGGGGTTGTGTTGGGCATGGCCTGGATTTGATTGAGTGGTTTGACCACAGGATTGGGTTTCATGGACTTTGGATTTGAGGCAGTGTGACTATCAGGTTGGGCGTGACCTGGGTTACTTGGATGGCGTTTCCATCATATTGAGCAACAGGTTCATAGGGACATGAGGTGTCATAAATAATGGTGGATTGGGTTCTTATTTGGTGATTACCACTCACCCGTGATTGGAGTTGTGTGTAAAAAGGTTGACTCTATGATGAGGTGGTGTTGTCCACTCATGTGGGTAGAGGCCCCCGATAGTTTCAATTTAGGCATTATCAGTTTGGGGGTGCTTTTAATAGGAATCCACGTAAAAGGTGAGGAGCCTTTAGGAAAATAGCGATGATGCTATCGGGTTGGGGGATGAGGCTTGGTATGATTGAGGCCATAGTACTGGATATTATTGAGGAAAAAAATCACTATTCATCTAGTTATTATTTGAGTATAGACATCTTTGTTTCTCTGATTATCATGTTATGGGCCGACATGAGCTTTCGAGCAGGGGTATATGGGACCGAGATATTATTGGTTGGGCATTCCTTTAGGATGTCGGTACTTGAGACATGAGATTTCAGGAGGCATGTGATGCTGAGTTTTATGTTTTGGGATTCTGGCGTTGGATGAAGCATGTGACACTCCATGGTGGATACTGAGCACTAGTGGAGTCTGTGTTTACTTTGGGAATTTTACTATTTACTTTCTTATATATTCATTTCTAATTAAACACATATATCAGGTACTCCCCATTGGTGGTATCCTACTGAGACATGTATCACACCCTGTATGGGCCCCTCAGGATACATTCAGACTTTATTGATTTATGTGCAGGATAGAGATCAGCTTCAGGAGATGGATCATATTAGCTATTTCATGGAGATTTGGCATGGACCATGAGGTCATGCCTAGCTAGAGTTTACTTTATTTTTATTTTTTTTATTGTATTAGCATGCTTACTTATTTCGTAGCTATTGTTGGTTAGCCATGGGTTCCATTGTTTATTGACATGTATGACCTGTTGTGGATGCATGCTTTGTTGTTTCAGTAGTTGTTATAAGTGGTGTTCAGCATGATGTTCTGTTTATCTTCTGTTTCTCTTGTTTATATATTGCTTCCGTTGTTTATCTATTTTTGGATGTGCTTCCGCTATGCGGGTCTAGTTTGAGTCTGCTGAGTCTTTATTACCACTGAAGGTTTTATTATTATACTTGGACCAGTACCTTATTTTCCTCTGAGAGGGTATAGCCTCCCCACTATACCTGTTTACTCCCTCACTACTAGTTGGTAGCCTTTGGTGTTCGGGGAGGTGTACCTAAGGTCAGTAACACCTAGCCCATTTAAAACTGTTCAGGTGGCTATTCGGGTCGAGATGTTACAAATTATTTATTGAAAGATTATTAATAGTGGATCTGTGAAGAGTTAATATATAAAAATAAAGAGATGAACATAAGGAATTTTATAGTAGTTCCGATATAAAAAATCCTACTATACTCTTCACACCCTAACCGATGGATTATCACACCCACTAAATATAGATAAACTTTTACAATGGGTATTATCCCAAACCCAGGGCTTTTATACGAGAGTAGACCCATACCTAACTACCTTTTTACAGGAGAAAAAAACCCAGTCTTTTCTACAAGGAGTAGTCCCAACCTATGTGTTCTTATTTTTGGTCTGGTGAGGATAACTAATGAATACTTTTTATAGGTGGTATAACTTGTTTTTTGAAAATATTACGTACAGACAATTGTACCCAATCCAGAAGAAATAAATAAAACAAATAAAGAATAACTAGAGAGTTATATATTGATATGGTGGTGTAGAACAATTCTTCTTATCACTTCAAATATATTTTAATGATTAAGTTTATATCATTCAACAATAAACTTAAAAAAATATGAAGAAAAATGTATCTTTTCTTAATAAAGTTTCTTGTCACACTTTACTTGAATGTATGGTAAATATATCAGAAGTTATCCTTATCTTTTATCGTATCACAACATAATTTCACAATCATATTACCTACCATTCCATTTCCATGAATTTCTTGAACCCTTTAAAAATAATTCAAAAAAGGTATATAATGGATTTAAATTAGTAAGAATAATTCAAAATAAAAATAATGATAATCCAGAATTATCGAGGAGAGAGAGATAAATTCATTATCATTAAAAATATCATTTGAAATTTAAAATCATTTGAACAAATAAAAACATTTTTTAATCACTTATTAAAGAGCTCAAATAATATCCATAAAAATATGTCAAAGTGATCATATAAATCTCGTATAGGGTTTTATTATATAAAAATTTAAAATTTGAATTTAAAATTTATTTCCATATTTGTATGCAGATAACGAAAGGAATTAAAATTTTAAAAATAATTTATTAAAAACTTTTAAATGGGTTTGAATTAGTTTTTTAACATTTAATATTAATTTTGAAACATTAAAAACAATCAAATCAATTAAAAATAACAATTTCATTTTTTTAGGTTTATGATGTATACGTATGAATGATTGAGGAACATAATTAATATAAAATTAAATCTATTTAAAATACTTTAAAAAACTTCACATAGATTCTATATTATTTTTAATAATTTTTAGAATCATTAAAATAATTTAAACACTTGTTATAAACATGCAACAATTCAAAATACCAAGAAAATCATGAAAGAGAGTAATATGAAAATTTAGTTTTCCATGGCTATATAAAGGTCATTTACATGCCTTTTATAAAGTTAAAATTAAAATTTTAAATAATGTGTAAAGGTAAGCTATATTTTATAAAGAATGCATAAAGGTAAGTATAATTCTATAAACATTGTGTAAGGGTAAGTTAAATGATCACATAAAGGTAAAGAGGAGAAACCATGTGTTGTGTAAAGGTAACAATAAATTTATATAGCCTCTGTAAGGGTATATATATCCCTGAATAAATGTTAAATATAATTTATAAATTCTTTTTAAGGGTGAACCAAAGCTTATAAAACTGACATAATGATATCCTTATGCACTATAGAAGGGTAATTTTCAATTTACAAAGGATACGTAAGGGTAATTGTTTTTCTAAAACTTATGTAAAGGTAAAAATAGGTTTTAAAAAACATGTGCATGGGTAAATAAAATCTAATACATGTTATGTAATGGTAAAGAAAATTTTAATAAAATTACTTTTCACAAAAAATAATTATAATGAATAATAAGAATAAATGAGAAATGGAATAATGATAATTAAAGAACAATTAAATAAATAATATTTTTATTAAAAATAAAAAAACAAAAAATTATAATTATCAAAACAAAAATAAAGTGGCTTGAGGAGGGACTCCAACAAGATAAACTACAATGAACTCTCTTATTTTAGAGAATCACCTTATACTAAAATAAATCCTCATTATACAACCTTATTTATGGAATTGTGTATTATTATAGCATTGAAAATGATCATGGATTGATAATTAAAAAATATAAGAAAATATCATCCTCTGATAATGCATCAAAACTACTCAATATTCAAAGTGATTCAACATGATTTCCATCAAACACACATATCTCCTTATAAACATGTCAACTAAATATATATCTATACATTACATGAATACTCATATAATCACTTTTCCCAAGAAATCAAATATATCCATATGAAATGTAACATGTCTATCTTGTATAGTTTAAGTCATGCATTCTCTATCTAGAAACAAACTAACAAGTCAAGATGATTATGTTATATGTCATTCATCCAAGTAGATGAGCACATCAATTGTCACTATAATAAGCATATCCATGAATTTTCTTAATTTAATTAAATAAAGGGTCCATTTTTCATTCTTTTCATATAGAAATAAAAATACTATATTGGTTAAGAAAAACCCACCCCATAATCAATAAAATATCCAAACACCCCCAATTAAGTCACCCTCAAGTCTATAATAATAAAATTATCAAAGTATAAATTTACACATGGAAAATACCGTATTACCCCCATGTAATAGGAATTAATATAAAATATATACCCCTATGTATATAAAAGATAATATGTTTAAATCTACATGTGATATAATTTAATGGTACATTCCAATGAACAAGACATGTTTGTATCATAAGTGAACAATGTATCTCCATAAAATCCTCTACTCATACTAATCTTAACGTTTTTTCACAAGGATTTATATATGTGAACTTCTCTTTATATTAATACATCTTTAAGAGGACAACCTTTTTCATGTTTATATATAGGCGTATAATAATCAACGGGATATCACAACAACAGAAGATCATTACATTGAGAACAACATAAGCTGAGTGTGTAGTTGCAACAAAATCTTGTAAAGAGTTGGTATTGATGAGAAAATTTCTAAATGAATTAAGAATAATTCCATAATGAGTAATTTTATTCTTTTATAATCATATTTTGATTGAATTGTCTAGAAATCCAATATTTCATGCAAGGAAAAAACACATTGACCTGAAGTACTACTTCGTCAGAAACATGCTGGAAGAGAAAGTTTTAGATTTTAGGAAGATATATGGAATACAAAATATAGAATACATGTTCACTAAAATTATATTTCAAGAAATTTTGAGCCAAAATCATGCCTTATTGGGCCTTGGGTGAATGGGAGGGAGTTGGAGAAACAATGTATACAACAAAAGGAGAAAATATGGAGGGAATTTTTCCAATGTATTAGAGAGTTTCTATAGGTATTTAATTGAAATAAGTCTTAAAGTGGGGGATTATTGAGATATAAATCCTAGATTCATATAAATAGAAGTTAATTCACCAAAATTTAATTTACCAAAAGTTGGTCATCATAAGGTGTCTTGGATTGGTGTGCAGTCAAAGACAACTCAATATTTATAGGTAGTAACATGATCATCAAATGTTTGTATCTTTTGATGATATCAAGTTAGTCCATAAAGATATGAAAATATGGTAAGAATCTATAATGATGTATCCGGAAGCATTTATAAAACCAATGATTGAGGTCAAAAAATTTACTAGAGATAACTAGTCACATTACAAATAGAGTCCTCTACCTGAAAGTTTGAGGGTGATGGAACTTGAATGATTAGATGAAGTTTTTTATAAAAGGAGGTGATGAGTGATCTACATAGTGCATCAGTTATATAAACATCACATCCAATTTACATATAGTATTATATAGATTTATAATCGGTAATGAAATCTCACTGTTGATTTTTTAAGTTTAATGTATTGTTTCATTTCTAATGAATATATATAAATGTGTAGTGTTTATCCAATGAACATAGGGAAAATCATCTTAAGAATGTTATTATAAATTTGTGTTCTTTACCACTTTATATACTTCTATGGTTTTTAATTTCATTACCTTGAATTTTTTTGAGCATTACTTAAGTTGTATGTGAGGTTATATTTGTGTGGGGTAAAGACTTCCTACTTACAATATACATAGTCGAGGTAGGTGAAATTAAAAAGGTTTGATTTTTTTATTATGATAATTTGTGTGAACTTTTGATGGATTGAGGATCATAGTTCTAACGTTTTCAATGGACTCACATGTAGTCTAATTTATTTCCATCACCAACAAGTGGTATCATAGAAAAATTTTCAGGGTGAAGAATTTTCTATCTCTGAAGCATGGTGGTAGTGGCAGTTTTAAATCACTAAGGCATACCCATTTTTTAAGAAAAAATTTCTAGTTTTGGGAAAACAGAATAAAAAATTACTTTTGTTCTTTTGGAATGTATTTTTTCATATCTTATATGAATGGAATCACAACTATTATGGACAAAATATCTTTATTAGAAAGATATCACAAGGAACTGGATGTCTATGCCAAGGAAATCAATGCATTAGGGGGATCTTTGAACAACCTTGTCTATACCAAGGTAATTTCATGAAAAACCTCTCATGATATGTGTGGAAATATTCAAAATATCAATAAAGATGATTCTAAAGTTTGAGAGGTGAAGGTACAAGTGTTGTGGATTAAGTATAAGGACTTGAGAATTAGATCTAATGAGATATTTGATGCATTATTTGATCAAATAAGCAATATATTTGAAGAAATTAATGGAATTAGAGAAAATATTGATGATTTCAAAATATTAAAAAGAACCCTAAGAATACTAACTTTATGTTTCAATTTGAAGGTATCAAAACTTGAAGATAAATACCCAAAGTAGGTAATATTGGGAAATATCTATAGTAATCTCATTGCATACGAGATGAAAAAAACATAAATCTACCTATGCCAAAGAAGATCTATGAGGAGGTATATTTCAAGGATATAAAGAAACTCAAAATGAAGTATGATCATCAAGATGATGAATTTGATTATATATTATAATTTATTTCCTCTAATTTAAAAATAGGTAAAGGAAAATTCAATGGAAATATTCCACTCACTTTCTTTAGGTGTCCAAAAGTTGGTAATATTATGGCTTAGTATCCCATGAATTTTTAGGCCAATGAAGAAGATGAAATCCCTATAAATAATTCAATAAAGGATGTGAAAGGTAAGAGGAAACTGAAATTATTCAAAATAAGAATCTTACTTTCAAAAGAAGATGAAATATCATAGGAAAGTTAAGTATACTAGGTTAAAGATTTTAGAGATCTTAGAGAATAAGTTATGGTATTTTTTGTAGAAAAACTTCAATTTGAAGACAGTGATGATTAAGGTTTTGAAATAAAGGGTAGAGTTGATCTTGAAGTCTAACTCAAGGAATCCCTTGAAGAAATTGGAATATGGAGGGATAAAAAAAATAATGGATTTTCTAGGAATTTGAGCTCTATATGAAGTAATAGTAATAGGAGAAGTTGGAGTTGAAGGTGAATATTGAAAAATATAAATTTGTAAATTCTTGAATAGAAATAGGTCAAGATTATGCTCAATGTTTAAGAGAAGGCCTAGATAATATATTTAATATCTAAATATGTAAAATATATAGTTAAAATAATTGAAGATATGGAAATAGAAGACATGATGTGGTGGTAAAAGTGGGGAGACCAAGAAAGACTCCTCACACGTGGTAGGACATTGGGAAGTTCAAACACATTGGAAACTAAGGATGTTCATTGTGTGTCCACTGATGATTTTTTTTATTCCATTGGTATTAAATTTTAAATAAAAATGTAAAAATATTTATTATCATGATCATAATAGGAAATATGAAATGGTTGATTCAAAATCTTAAGCGTCAACACCCCAAATAAAGATTAAGTTGCAGGATTCAAAGACTCTTACTGGTGCTGAAAAATATTAGAGGAAGACACCAAAAATCAAATTTTATTATTGTGGAAAGTTAAGGATTACCCCATACATGTTCTCAATTTCAAAAATATATTAAATTGAGAAATAACACAAAAAATAGGCAAGTATAAATTCTTATGTTTCTTATGTTTTTAATGGATACTGCTTTTAGTATGAAGGTTTCATGCACAAATCAATTCATTGTGCATCAAGGGTGAAAAGGATATTGTCAAAGAAGACATAAAAATATGTAATACAATAATTAGAAACCTCATCAAACAAGTTGAAAACTCAAAACATATTTTTATTCTTACAAGACAAAGAAGAGTCTATGGAGGTGGAAAACAAGTAGGTTCATCCACCGTCAACAATGGTGGACCAATGGTTGTAGGTCAATAAAATGTGAATTGATAAGGATAACATGGATAAAATTACATTGAATGAAAAAAACAGGTATAAAAATAGATTTTGGATAGAAAATTTACTTCTAATATGATATGGAATGAATACCTCATCGTAAGCATCAAATATGATAAACATGGAGTTGTTCATGCAATACCCCATGTCTGGATGAGATGCAAAGTTTAGTGATAATTTTAATTTTGAGTTTGGGGATGGTTCATTTAAAGGATCAAGAATTGTAATATGATTCAAAGGGTTTATAAAACCCAAAAGGGTGTTTTCAGATGAGGTTCAAGGATATTGTGATGAGTTGAATATTTAAGAAGGCATTAGAGGAGGAATGGGAGGTTGGGGTATAGTAGGGGGCCTGCTATAGAGGTTTCATGCCATGAGTGAACCAAAGTTTATTTCAATGAAAGGGTGGTTTTAGGGTTTTTTAAAAAGGGATCATCCCCACTTTTTATTGGGTCGATGGATGCGTGTGGGGAGGTCAGTTCATATAGACCCCCCTCATCTTACCTCTGTTTGGTTTAGTGTTAGGAGTGATTGGATGATGGTTTATGGTGAGTTCCTCATCTACTTACTCTAATATTGATCATACTCCTATATTTTTTATTTAGAATTGTTTAAGTTTATGAAATCTATGATGATTTCACCAAAAAATGGTGAAATCACCTATTTTATATGGGGATTTCATGGATCCTTGATATAGAATATACCGAGAAAACATCCACCTATCATCATTCATCATTTTAATAAAGGTGTATTATGCTATAGATTTATTTAAGGTTTTTCCATAAATTTAATTTAAATTGATAATTTTTCCCTATTTTTTTAGTTATTTTACCTACATTGAATTTGGAAGCATTCCATAGGGTGTTGGAATGCCATTAATCATGGTTCTGGGGCGATGAGGCTTTCCAGTGAGTTTTTAGTGGTTATGTTGATTTGAATGAAAATTTAAAAATTAAATGTAATTGTTTAATTAATTATAATGTGATTATAATTAATTAATATGGGATTTTGGCATGATTTAGGGCCTCATGAGGATGGGTAATGGACATGTGGATTTAGATGAGTCTGAGTGGGAGCTTCCAGACCGGGAATTTAAAAAGGGTTTTTCACTTTACTGTGAAGTAGGTGGTTTACATAATTTACCTATGGACTTTATAATTTTTTTATAATTCATGGATTGGGTGGTCATTCCATTTAGGGAATCGATGAATTTAATTAATTTTTTTTATTAATTTAAGTTAATTATTTAAGTTAAAATGAGATTTTATGGGATGGATAAGGTTACAAGGACATTGAGGACCTTGGGAACTAACTTTATATATTAGAAATCAATGATTTTTTCTTGATTATATTGTTTCCCTAAGATACCATAAATCCCTTAGGCTTGTTGAGTTAGGTTGGGTGAGCGGACCAACCTAAGATGACCCTAGACTTTGAGGTAAGGCCCAAGCCACATCTCTAGACCATTTCTTGTGAGGCATGCCCTATGAGGCCATGTTGTTTTTAAGAGGTTGTTGAGGGACATGATTTACTTCAATTTTAATAGGTTGAACCATAACATAGTATGATACTAAGGATCCCAAATGGGATTCCTCCACTCTTGTGATGACCTTGGGAACCTTGAGTGGGTGTGTGTTGCTATGGGTAGTGATGGTTGCAGGTGTCACCTAGAACCTGAACCAACTTGTAAGACTAAAGGGATGTGATGATGGGGATGGTATTGGAAATTAGGCTAGCCTTTTTTTTTTGATATTTTATGTGATTTGCTAGGATTCTTTGGAATACTCCTTTGGGTCTATCCCTGTTATGATTACCCAAAACACTTGGGAATCACCTGTTGAGATAGATGAGACCCCGGGATGCCTACAATTTCTGGGATCTAGTCTCATAGTATTTTGGGTGAGGATTCCTGGTTTGGATAGTATACATTATGGTTAATGTTGTGGTGGATTCTTGGTGGTGTTTACTAGGACCCAACATTAGAGGAGATGATAGTGTGAATTCAGGAATACTAGAGAGAGTAGGGATTCCTTGAACATAGTGAGACCATTTTGAATGCCTATCGATCTAATATTCAAATAGAGATACCATTAGAATATTGAGAATTATGGGAATCCTAGTATTTTAATGGTGATATGATGTTTTGAATGGGTGTACATCCCCAAGAAAAAATGTTGGATATCCTAAAGGATATTATTGGATCCCCTCAATTGATACCTATAATACCACCTTGGATTAGGTGGATGCACCAGTGAAGGTTCCACTATGGATTAGTGGGATGTGGATGCCCAGGTGTGTGACTAAAAGATCTAGGATGGTATTCCATTTGATTTCCAGGGTCACCCCAGAATCAATCATGACTAGAAATATAGGATTGCCTAGCCCTATTAGGAATCAAACATTGACCTCACGCTAATAATGGTCAAGTACTACCATGTGGATCAGTTGGTGGGAAAGAGGATGAGAGATTTCTAGTGACACCCTAGAGTCTATTACTTATCAAGGTGGAGGTGTGAGTATAGGATCCCTAGTGAGTGGATGGAGGTTCCCTTGAGGTAATTCTCAAGCTCATAGACACTCAAGCATTATCCAAAGCAATAATGGTTGATCCATGTCATAGACCTGAGGATCAATGATAATTATTAGGCTTGTCCTAGGTTATATGTGTGAACCTTTGGGTGATTGAGATAATGGTTAGAATGTTCATCATGATTTTATCAGAGACGTTTTGACACTGGATGAAGTAGGTATTGGAATTGTTTGTTTTATTTAATCATGTTTTGTAGTTATTTATTTATTTTGAGCATTTCACATACACATATCACTAAATTGGTGGTAATCTACTAAGTTTAGTAATCACACTCTGCTTAGGCCACCATTTCACTAGGCTACCTAAGAAAACTCTCACTTGGATACAGACACAGGTTGGGATAAGGCTCTATATTTTTTGTTTGATCTAGATCATCTAGAGTGGGGCCTGGAGATCTGAATTAGGTATGGATCAGATCTAGAGAAGATTATATTTTATTGTTATTTGTTTTCTTTGTATATATGATTGTACCAATGGGATATTGGTATTTTGTGATTGAATGGATGCATTCATTTTTTTTACTAATTGTTCAATTACTTATTAGTTCACATGCTTTGATGGATACTGGTATTGATGGATGAGTTTTATTATTATTATTATTATTTACTATGATATAGGGGGTATAATATCTCTATATCACTACCCTAGAACCCTACTACTAGTCAGTAGCTTCTGGCATATGGGGAGGCATTCCTGACATCATGTGGCATTCCGGTCGAGCTACTATTCTATGTGAGTCGGGGTGGGGCATTACAATCCATTTGGGTAATGATTGGGGACTAAATATTGTTATATCCAAGGACAAATTTGGTGGAAAATAACTAATATGGATAGATTATTTTAATTTAAGGTATTATTCAAAATTTATTAAGTGTAATCCAATTGTGTGATTGAGGACATGTGGTGGAATTCAACAAGAAGACATGCAACATCAAGTATAGAGATGATTCAATTATTTTTCAAGGTATATGAATAAAAGGGAATATTTACCTTATTGATAAAGAAAATAGATACATGTTTTCCAAGAGAGAATAAAACCAGGTATAGCATAAGTGAATTGGTCATTTGAGCTAAAGTCAATTGGATAACCTAGTGAAGAATGAATTTACTTTAGATCTCCCCAAAATCACATGTGATCGCCCTCACATGTGTGATTCCTTTCAAAAGGGGAAGATTATATGGAATAAATACAATAAAAATAAGGCAAAATCATTAATTTTTATTAAGATAGTTTATATGGATGTGTGTGGGATGATAACACTCAAATCCTTAGATAGAATTATGTACTTTGTATTTTTTATTTATGACATAATAGAATAGCTTGGATTGTGGTGATTGATCACAAATATGAGGTATTCAATTGTATTAATTAATAGTTTAGGATAGATGAAAATATATTGGGACTAAAAATTAAAAAAACCACACCTAAAATGGAATGTAATTTAAAAAAGAATAGGCAAAGGATTATCAAGAGAGACACAAGATACAATATTAAGTTTCTACAGTGAGAAATCCTCAACAAAACCAAGTCATTGAGAGGAGGAACAAAATTTTAAATAACACTACTCAGACTATGCTTATTGAGAAGAACCTATTGGATACATATTAGAAGGAATCCTTACTCAACTTGGTGTACATATCCAATAGGTAATTTTCATGTCTGAATGATTATAATACCCCCTATAAAATTTGGTATGGTAATAAGTCAACACTCAAATAATTTTGATTGTTTATGAGTAAGTGTTTCATTGTGAATAAAAATAATAATATAAAGTTTGAAACTCATGGATATGAAAGAATGTTTCTTGGATATTCAACCAAGATAAAATCCTACAAGTGATAAAACAAATTACTTGGAAAAATTGTTAAAATCCAAGATGTGGAGATTTTTAAAAATGAGTATATTTTAGAATATGATGACTATAATTCAAAAACCAATTAGCATATTTCTAAAAAAAACACTCTAATTTTTTAAAAAGAAAGTGGTTAAGAAGTTTATATCCTATAAGGATCACAAGGGGGTTTATAATACTTAGATAAAATCTATGATAATGAGGAAAGTGTAGTAAATAAAAAAATAAATAAATCAAAAGTTTATCAAGGCATAAATCATTGATAAAAATATCATTAGTGACTGAATAAATGGGGTTTAAACAAGAAGGATAAAGGATCAGTATCAAGCATATATTCTATCTCTATTAGAATCTAAAATCCTCAAATAGGCTATTAAGAATGATAATGGGGTCATGGTGATGAATTAATTACTTGATTGAATTGAAAAGAATAAGATATGGGAAATTATTCTAAGGTTGTAAAAAAAATGTAATCGAAACCAAATGGGTTTTTAAAAAAAACTCAATAAAGATGATAATGTTACAAGGAACAAGGAACATTTGGAGTGAAAATACTATTATAAAATTGAAGGCATCAATGTAGATGAGATTCTACTCATCCTAAAAGTACAAGACTATTTTATGATATGGTTGTGAAATAAGATTTTAAATTATATCAAATGGATGTTAAATCAACATTCCTGAATTGTGTTCTTGAGAAGGTGGTATACATTAAAAAACCAAATGGTTTTCTTATTTATGAAGATTAAATCAAGATTATATATTTAAATAAGGCTTTGTATGGATAAAAATAAGCACCAGGGTCTTGGTACTCATGGTTGGATTAGTACTTAAGGAGGATAATATTTAAAAGAGGAGGGTTTGATCTTAAACTACACACTAAGAATGAGATAGAGTAGTATATATTAGGGATTATATATATATATATATGAAATTATCGTTTGAGGATTGAATGATACCCAATGAAATTAGTTTTTATAATTCATAAGGTTTAAATTCAAGATGCCTCTAATTGGTGAATTATTATTTTTTCCTTCACCTGTAGGTTATCAAAAAGAGTATGGGACATTTATTTCCCAAAATTTTTTTCCAAAAAGGTGTTAAAAAGTTTATAAATAGATGAACAAAGGATAAAAATAACTTTTATGAACAACCATACACAGTTGTTAAAGGATGAGGAAGGAAAGGAAGTCGATATGGAAATTTATAGACTGATCATTGGTAGTTTTCTATACCTAACAACCACTTTATTAGACATTATATTTTCCACATGTCAATATTATCATTATCAAAGTTGTACTAAATAAATCCATATGTAATTTTTGAGAAAAATTATTTTATATATCAATCATGCAATGTACTTTGGATGTTTTATTATAGTAAATTATAGTACAAATTCATGGGATTTACTGATGCAGATTAGTAATGTTTAGTAGATGATCAAAAATATACTTCATGTGGTGATTTATATCTTGTAATATCTTGAATTTCTTGGATAATAAATAATAAATATTTCATTTATTTGAACATGAAAGAGGCTGAATATCTAGAATCTACTAAATATTGTACCCAATTGATTAGGATGAAATAATAGCTTGAAAATATTAGACTTAAAGTGGAATCTGAAATTCCTATCAAGTCTGAAAAGTTGAGTGTTATAAATCTTATACAAATTTACATTCATCATTTTAGAACTAATCACATTAAAATTAAATATCATTTCATAAAATATAAGGTTGAGAAAAAATTAGTGATATTATAGTATGAGTATATTAAAGATCAAGTAGTTAATACCATGACCAATTAACTACCCCAGGTGAATTTCAAATTGCATTGGTTAGATCTTGGAGTCTAACTGAATCCATCTCTCAAGAAGGTTTGGAGAAAAAATCCCCCAATCCCCAATCCCCATTGGAATTTCTTTTTATATCAAGGTATGATTTATATTCTAAATTAAATGTATCAATTTCAAACCCTCTTTTATGAACTTTCAAGGAAGTGAACTTTGGGTTTATTAACAAAGGGTGTTGATGTTTTAAGGGGAGAATATGGTGTGTCTTTTATATTGAAAAAGGGGAGACATTATAAAGGGGGAGAGTGTTTGAATGATTAATTTAGGTAAATAGTTTTTAGAGGTGAAGATTAAAGAGTGTGAAGTTCAATAAAGTGTTATCATGAAGATTATTTAATCTAAATCTTGTTTATCACACCAAGATTTTCTCACATGAGTTTAGAGTTTTTGATTAGTGAGTCATTTATGAACCCTTATAAGGCTTGATTTTTAGACAGTGGGATGGGTTTGAACGAAACAAATAATGAAAAGAAGTATTGAATTTGATTTTGAATTTTTAACAAATCCAAATTTTATTTTGCAGGGAAAATCACTTTAGTGTTCTATATGGATTGTGTTTTTTTAAATTACAATTGAATGATGTTTGGAAAGTAATAGAGAAGACTGGAAAAAGTTTGAAGTGGATGTAGAGATATTTTTATAAAGTATAGAAACCCCACTGTAGCACTAAAGTTTGTTCCATGTTTTATGATGGGTAAAATTTTCTCTATTCTATATGGTTCCCACACCATAGAAATACTGGTTGTGTTGTAAAGAAGATTGGGTAAAATAAAAATGTGTCGGTCCATAGGCTAGGGATATCTGAGTATCCAACCACCTCATTAACAGTCTTCTAAACTCAAAGATAACTCTAAATAAGTTAGTGGGGAAATTATAGGTGATAAAGTGGCAAGACCATGCTCATGGTGACACCATGGAGAAAAGAACAGTTTGGGGAGGCACGATGACACACCGGGTAGGTCAGACCTAAGATATTTGAAGGGTGGGTTGTGGCACATCTGCATACATATAATATAGTTCTCCAATATGGAAGTTCAATGTGTGAAAAGGCCTATGTATTCCATTTCATATTCTAGGTGTCTACGCTGCATAATACAGAAAACAAAATTCATGAAGAGTGGTTGTGATGTACGTCATAGAAAAGGAGACCATTCTGTAGGGGTGTTGAGTTTTTTTAGTGTCACTATAGTTGTAAGGGTTCTTACATAATATAGTATTTTTCATACTATATAGATGTTATATATGGTGACATCTATACCATAGAAAGTTCTTGAATCATGGTGGGTGAAATTATAGAATGAAAAAAGAATGAATTTATCTTGATTATATAGGTGACCATGTCATGGAATGATATAACACATCATAATAGGATAATTTTTAGAGAAAATTATTCTGTGACTTCATATATTTAAGAGGGATGTTATTTAAGTGAGATTTGTGGATCTAGTCAAATTAATGAGGAAATTTTGTAGTAAATTTTACCATATCATAGTATGATATTTTTTACCCAGCTACATTGGATAATAATGGGCCATGTTATGTTGAATCTATATAAGAGGATGAAATGATGTAGAAGAAGAGACCATCCATAATTAATAAGTTTACAGAAAACTAGTAGACTCAACTGGAACTTTAAAGGGAAGTTATGGAAACAGATTTAAGATATTTTATGTAAATTAAAAATCCATTAATCATCATATTAAATTGTGGGTGACACTTGAAATAATTTCATAATGAGAAAACAAGAATATTTTATCCCAACACTTGGATCAGAAATGGAGGTTTAATTCTATAAAAACTACACAAAATAGTTCCTAAAACAAATGGATTAGAGACTCTCTATGCATTGAGGAAGATATCGGTATCATAGAGAGTGGAGAAAATCTATAGATTCAATTTATCCCATGACTTAAAAGGAGTGGTATCTAGGCTAAAAAACTAGAAGATTAAAGATGAGGATAAAGGATATTCCAGTAGATGTTCTTACTAAAAGATCATCTTTCTATATATAAGTTGTATACCATTTCTGGTGTAATTTCTAACCATAAATTTATAGATACGAAGAACATCATATAAGGAGAAATGAACACCTTCATATGAATAAGAGCAGTGATATTTTAAAGGTTTTTGTGGATGGTGAATCCATAGGGTCAGTGAGACTGATCAATTTTGTTATCACATATCAAGAAGTGCACTTATTCTCTTAGGTGCATAGGCACATTTCCCTCCATTTTACTTGGATTAGCTCATTTTGATAAACCAAGTAAAATTTATTATGTTTATTTACTATATTATTCACTCAAAAGTAATAGTAAAGGAGAGAAGAGTATTCTGAATAGGAGAGAACATGATCATGATTAGGAATAAATTTTGAAATTGAAATACCCTAATTCACCCCCCTTATTAGGGTATATTTTTTAATCAGAGACCAACAAATATCCATGCCAATTTTATTTTAGAGAGATAACTTATACCTTATGGGTCTTACCACTTCAAGTGATTTAACCAAGTTCTAATCTTTATTTGAGTACACATTTTAGATCTCATTTCTACTAAACATTTCTCATAAAAAAACTTTTAACATAATTGTAACATCCCTAACCTAGAAGCCACTAAATTGGTTCCACAATCCAGGTCACCACATTAACTCAAGGGATCCTCCCCATACACCAGAGGTTTTCAACTAGCAGTGAAGGTCTAATGAGTCACATGGGGATACTATACCCTCTTTACTAGATTAATCCCCAAAAATTAAGAATATAAATAGAGGAAACAACATGTAATAACCAGTAAAAATTCCTAACTAAGAATCTCCCAAAACTGGGTACAAACCAAAAATAAACAATAACCATGTAATGTCATGCTAATAGTTCCAAGAGTGAAGGGAACCAAAAATAAGGACAAATAGCTGAATCCACAAAATAGTCTTAACTCCAAGTCTAGATCATCATCCATGTGTATCCTAAGCCCAACTCAACTCCCTAACACCAAGTCGTTTACCTTATCTAAACCTACAACAATGAAGTTTTCTTGGGTAACCAATGGTGGTCCGAGTAGGGTGTGAGTACAACTCAGTAGGCCACCACCAATGGTGTCAAAAAAATATCCATTATAAATAGATAGTGCATGAAAATAATAAATAAAATACAAGTAAACAACGGACAACCCGGGTTCCATTAGTTAACCATCTTTACTTTAACCCTTTTATATCATTATTACCATTTTCATTACTTATACCATATTTATTACTAAATCCATATTCATCATGTGTTCCATGGGTTAGGCATTTACATCATCAACACATGGGTATAAGGAAACTAATCACTATACATAGGGGAAATAAATCAAGTCCCTATCTCACTAAGGGTAAACACATCACAATAAATACATATCACTCACCTTGAAGCCTCGATCTGGGTGGTCTCATTTAATTAAACCATTAGGGGAATAGATCCTTTTTCTTCTTCCCTAACCCATTCATTTTGGGGTTGATTTTAGAGCCTTAGTCTAACTCGACTCGTAGGCATAGAACCTCAAGTCAATACCCCATGCTACCAAGCTATGTGCATATGATTATTTATCCATTCACTACACACATACCATATCATAACCAAACACAACCAATAAAAATAGAAAACATAATCCATAATAATCAATAGGGAAACTAATATTATTTCATAACACATTAACACATTTTCCATCTACATTATATATCTATTTCACTCAACTCCAATTTATTATACCTAAATTCATTAAGAATATTAAATAATTCTCATTCATTCTCCCCTTTCTCCTAATCATCAATTTCCCACATGTTAACCTAATAAACCTATTCCTCATTTCACAAGTAATAACCCCCTTATGCATTATGTGCAAATTTCATAATCTATTTGACTCATTCAAATTATTACAATTAACCCATTTAGCATATTTAATAATCTCTATTCGTTTTCCATTGAACACTTCCATCAAATCATGAGCCTTAACCCCTTTACCCATTCCCATAACATGTCTTAACCTAATTATCCCATGTATCATTCATAATCCTTATACAATCAACCAATTCCCCTTTCCTGCTTCATAACTCATATAACCCATTAGCATTTAGCCAAACGCCCCCTTATTCCATTATCCAAGCCTAGAAATATCTATCAATATTCCTCTTTCAACTCAAGTTAATATATCAACATTTTCATCATGGTTCGAATTTATCACATGTCAAATCTACACTTAACCTTACCAATTTCTAGGTTTGAGAATGCCGGCACACCCCATGGGTGGCTGTTGACGCTCCTTTCGTCACAGAATCTAAAGATCGGAAAAGGGAATATCTGAGCTCAAAGTGATTAATCCTTTGAAGAAACATCAAAAATCGACAAAGGGATAAAAAAAGGAGAACATTGCCCATAGATCGCGCAAGTTCCCTCTTGGTCGCGCAAGTACACTTGCGCGCCGCCTCAATACTTGCGCGACTCCTCATGTTCGTGCAAGGGACTTGCGCGACATATGTGGTAACCACCTGGTAACCGCCAAGTAACCGCCCGGGGTCTTCTTTTGCCTATAAATAGACCCTGTGGGCCCCCCATTCAAGGAGGATCTTTTTCCAGAAACTCGGATCGAAGCTCCCGACGCCCAAGTCTCTTCTCAAAGCTTCCGGAACACTTCTAAGGTAATTTCTTACCTAGAATGGAAGATCTAAAGAGAAGAAGGAAGGTCTAAGTGTTGAAACTTATCAAACACTTGCGCGCCGACTTAATTCCTTCAATATAACTTGCGCGTCCCTCTTCTGGAAGAACCTCAAGAGGATGGGAAAGGGTTTAATAAAGAGTCGCTCAAGCATTTCAATACTGGTTGAAAATCGCGCAAGTACCCTCCATGTCGCGCAAGTATACTTGCGCGACCAATACTTGCGCGCCGCCGCAGGACTTGCGCGCCTTTCAAGACTTGCGCGCCCCTATCTTTTTGGGTGCCCATCTTGCCCATTTTACCCCTCTTAAGCCATTTCACCCTTCCTATTCAAGATTCAGTCTTCAAGATACTCTTCAAAACCATTTATGGCATGATTTCTTGATTTGACATCCTTATCTGAAAGGAATTCTGTGAAATATCTCTCAAAACCTAGTGATTTAAACATCTTTATGTCACCAAAGATTGAGAGTTCATTCATTAAACCTCATCCTTTAAGATGAGAGAATCTTAACCTGGGTCTCCTTTTCAGGAATAATCCCTAGTTATAAAACCTTTGATCTGGGCATCTTTCTTAAGAATAAGCCCCAATCAATTCCTTTAATCTTGGGCATCCTCCTCAGGAGTAAGCCCCAAACCTTAATCCCTAACCTGGGTCTCCTTTTTCAGGAATAAGACTCAGTCATAACCTAGGGCTTCCTTTTTAGGAGTAAGCCCCAAGTCCCCTAACCTAGGCTTCCTTCTCAGGAATAAGTCCTAGTCATAAATCTTGGGCATCTTTCTTAAGAATAAGCCCCAATCAAGTCCTTTAATCTTGGGCATCCTCCTCAGGAGTAAGCCCCAAACCTTAATCCCTAACCTGGGTCTCCTTTTTCAGGAATAAGACTTAGTCATAACCTTGGGCTTCCTTTTCAGGAATAAGCCCCAAGTCCCCTTAAACTTCTCTTAACCAGTCATAAATTACCTTTGATTTGGGTTTCCTTTTCAGGAATAAAACCCAATCATAAGTCCCCTCCTAACTTGGGCATCCTCCTTAGGAGTAAGCCCCAAGATTAGAGTATTCAAATCTCCATGAAACACATATAACTTTGTGGACCCTGTTCTTGGATTTTCTCCCTAAAAGTAAATCCTAAACCTTCGTCTATCTGGGCAGTCATCCATACATAAGCCCCAAAACAAATTCTTATGATTGCATCTTTTATGGCACAATT
The DNA here is from genome assembly GCA_963277665.1 of Viscum album. Classification (NCBI taxonomy): domain Eukaryota; kingdom Viridiplantae; phylum Streptophyta; class Magnoliopsida; order Santalales; family Viscaceae; genus Viscum; species Viscum album. The sequence continues at coordinate 1,564,886,077 of OY728161.1, forward strand.
GTCTAAATTTTACCAATACCTCTTGTTTCTCACACCGAGCATGACTCACGTGAGCTTAGAGTGTAAAAGTAATTATGACATTCATCTTTGAGCCATCAATCATAAAACATCATATCCCATTCCTCGAACTACGTGGGTTATGATTCCTTTTTTTTAAAACAAAGGATACGTAGGTAGCCCATTTATGGGTTCGATCCCAACATTGAAATAATCTCTGTCCTTCTGAATGATGATAAACTTCAAGTGCCCCACTGAGTGGCTTTAAAACCAGCCTGGTCATCAAAATGACCAAGAGACTTTTATATAAATGTTTTGAAGGATACCATTGACCAAGAATCTCTAAACAAATATAGATGATTCTATATTGATGAAGAACCTCGAATACATATAAAAGATTCTCTAAATTTCTTGTATATTTAATCATTGATTGTTAAAACTAAAGGAAAGCTCATTTTATACTTGGTAATGTAATAAGGATTCACGAACTTAACTTAAATCTATAAAGAGAGTCCCGGAGTAGACAATAATTCCCCTAAAAAAGGTGTGATGAGTCCGACCTCCCATCCTCTCGACCAATGCAAATTCCTAAGCCTCATTATCCCACAAGCTAATGAGCGCCTGCCTTTGGAAAGTAGGTCCAAACGGATGTGGAATCATTGGATGTTTCCGGTTCTACGAACAAACCCGTTAGAAACCGATCGGAACGTTTGAATCTCCCGTCCAGGAGGTCATCCCCGGATTCCGCGCGAAACAAAAAATGGTGAACCCGACGTGAATCCTTAACCAAGTTAAAATGATGTTCTTCTTATCTGTTAGGCCCTTTGGGCCAACAAGGCAATCATTGACATGTGCTCATCCAAAAGATGCAGTGACCGGATTCATCTTGATTATGTCTGTTACATGGAAAAGGCACTCTTTTTTCAAGATCTTCTGCAAAAATGGCTTTCCTTAAATTCACCCCTGTGAATACTGCTGCTGTGAACACCTCTACTGTGAGGTCTGCTGCTGTGAAAACCAATGCTGCTACTCCTGCTGGAACGTCATCCGCTCTGAGGATGACATCACCAACTCAGCGTCTTCAACGCTGTGTTTCTAATGCACTGGTTAAGGAGTACCGTCGCAACGGTACTATCCCAACTCTGGAGGCCGCTCGTCAAGCCCTCCAAGTTAACAATTCTACCTGGTCGTCCGGACAACGGCGACCAGCAATCAAGAAGCAGACGGTGCTGACTACCGTCTCCAACCGTTTCGGGTCGTTATCCCCGGAACGCAATTTCCATTCACTCCCTTACTCCGAGGAAGTGAATGAGCAGGTCCCACAGGACCTTAATTCAAAAAGACAGGAGTCCTTCTCAAGGGCTCCCATCAACAATCGCCGCCAGACTCGTGCGGTAGTGCGCCCTCAACATGATGAGGGTACCGACTCCAGGCATTCAGCTCAGGTTCCTCGAACCCGAGCAGGCAAGATGAACCGCCAGAGACGGAATCCGGTTAAAAATAGGCAGGTTGTCATCCCTGCCATCTCCGGAGAAGTCCACCAACCTAACTTGGTGGCAAATAACGAGCAGGCATACACACCTGTTCGTTTTAATCCCGCTGTCCAGCAGACTCGTCTGGCAGCATCAAGCCAATCCCGCCAGGCAATTCCGGCAGAGTACCATAGGCAGGAACATACACCTGCTTATACATCAGCAGTTAGTCAACAGGCTCGTCTGACTACATATGATGGATCTCGTCAACCGCGTTTGACGAAGTGTAATCAGCAGGCACATACACCTGCTAATACTAATCAAGCCTACCAACAGTCTCGCTTGGTAGCGCACGGAGAAGTCAGTCGGAAAGCCCCGACGACAAACAGGAGGCAGACTAAACTCTCTGCCTCCACACTTGAGTACTGTCAGGATTCACTGACAGGAAAAGGAGGACAGGAGCAGGCACATACACCTACTCCAAGCCCAGAATGGACGTATATCCCTGTTCCGGCGGCTGAAGTCACCAAACATATTTTGTCAATGGTGAAAGAGCAGAAGCAAATTCCTGCTCATATTCTGGATGCTTGCCAGGATATCATAACAGCTTCAGCATCATCTCAGGGACAGACACATAAATCTATCCCTAGCAGTGGAGTGACACATCAACAATTCACTCCGGAACAGACACACACATCTGTTCCAGTCCAAGAGGGTTGTGGGGCCTACTCCCCCATATCATATGGACAACCAAGTCAGGCACATACACCTGATTTGAGCGATGATCGTCAGCCTAACCTGACCATCTTTCCTGATCAGGCATATACACCTGCTCAGAGCAATCACTTTCGTCATCAAGTGGTTTCTAAAGCGAGTAAGAAGGCATCTAAGAAAAAGATCCGCCCAGCACAGTCAGGAGATCAAAGGCCAATCTGCAACAAGGCCTTGCTCGATGCTGGAGTTCTTGAAGCCCTCAGACATTTATCTGTCGAAATTCAAGATTCTACTCCCTCAGTTCCCAATAACAGGAACATTAATCCCGAAGGTCTTCAACAGACACTTCCTCATGAAGACTTGCTTCATGAAAATTCGGTCAAATCTTGAAGTTTCTTCTTCAGATGAGAACCACAGGAACCCTCTGTGTGGTCAGAAGGCCAAGGAGCAAGAGATTTCATCTTTTGCTGTAACCCATCATGAAGGTCCTCCTCATGGTGATGAACTTCGCTGCGAAAGTCCTCTCCGCAGTAGTGATTCACATTGTCTCGAAAATTCTTCAGAAGGCAATGTAGTGACGAGAAAGCCCTCCTATCTCGAGGCACTTGCAAACGTAAAACCAGTCATGTCTGATGCTTTACTATCGGCAGGTGAAACTCTTTCTCCATCAGAAGATAGCATGGGGTTCAGGTTATTCTCCGAACCTTCCCTGGGTCATTCATCTTCCAGCATGAATAGTGATTCCTCTACCAATCTTGTTAAATCCGATGAAGCAACAAGGAAACACCAACTCTGGTCCAAACAGGTAGAAGAATCTTCATTTAATGATATAGAGGAAATGCTGAACATGAGGAAAAAACTGGCAAAAGGTGAAGTACCAGTCATGTTTTGGCCTTTGGCTGATTCCCAGTATGACATTCCAAAGATGTTGACGGATGATGGAATCCATGATATTCGTCTCAACATATGGAAAACTCTTTGTCAATTAAAGAAGAAGGTATTATCTTACGATGAATATGAAAATCATCTTAAGATAATAGAAGGGTTACAACGCCAGATTGATTTGGCATCTCTATCAGTCTCTCGGTATCCGAAGGCTGAAAAGCAACAGAGAACCTTTCAACGTTCATGCCTTGGCGCACTAAGAAGATTGCGTCAGTTAATTTCCAATGCTCCATCTAATGTTCATATCAGAGGATGGGGTGTTCACGGAGCACTACATTTCACAGTGCTTTCCGGTCAGCAGAGCCCGCCGAAAATGGTCTCATGCAATGTTATTGCCCATGGCCGGCCACAGTCAATGGGCTTTGTTCATAATCAAAAGTTTGCTCGAGAGCAAGCTTCAACTAGTTCCTCTCAAAATCAAGTATATAGAGAACAGGTTGTTGAATTGCTCCTACATCAAGCAGGCGAGAATATTGCGCAAGCCTCTCGTCTGGAGCAAACACGTCATCAAATGACAGAAGTTTCGGAAATCATCCAACGGTCTGTTGAACCAGGTGATAAAAGTGGATACAGGTTAATGCATCCAGCTAATTTCCGAACTAAGATTCGCAAGATCAAGAGAGATTTTAAAAAGATCTCAGACATAGCATGTCAAGAGACACCCCAGCTTGCCAGACTGGGGACTTCTCTAACCCAACCCTCAGAATCAACAAATGAGATTCGAGGAGTTGAGCAGAAGCAACAGGAACACCCCCAGTCCACCGGACTAGGGACTTTTTCAAATCTTCAATCCCTCCCTCATAGAAATTCAGTATTCTCTCGATTAGGGAATAAGCCTCAAGAGGAACGAAGAGCCAAGATGTCAGGAGATTCTCTCCAAGTGATGGTTCTCCAAGAAATTCCTGAGGGATCAAGTCAACGGAATGCCATGTCTTATCATGGACATAGAAGGAGAAAATATCACAGAAATGCTGATAGAAAGGATTCCATGCAATATGCATCCATTAATGTCATCACTGCCGTTGCTGCTGATTCACCAGATGAGGCTCAATCAGAGGGATCAGACGAAGAGGTTCCTGCTCAAGAAGTTGCGCACACAGACCTAAATGAAGAAGGTGTGCGCACACGTAATCAAAGGCTTACCCAAAATCTGGGTATTCCTTCAAGTAACCCACTTCCCCCTCTCCGAAAAGGATCCAATAAGGGGAAAGGAAAGAATCAGGTTACTTCTCACCCTTCCTCTGAAGGAGGTCAATCGCTCTCATTAGAGCAAAGGTTTGCACAACAGGAGGAAGAGATGAAAGAATTAAAAAGGTTGAATGCAGAACTACTTCAGAGTAGTCTTCTTCTTAAGAATGCTGAAGTCCGACAGCCGAAGGAATTTGTTGTAACTACTGAGATGGATCAGGAATATCCTCCTTTATCAGTACACCCACAGAGGTCTAATCCTACGGGTCAAACGCAACAACGGTTGGCAGCACTACCATTAGTTGCAGCACCAACCTCCACGGCTTTCCAAGCTCCATTCATTGCACCTACCCAAAACCAAGTTCAACCTGACGTTTCTCAAAAGTTAATAACTACTATTGAGTCATTAACAGCTCGGTTAGAAACTATGGAAGGGAAACGGGCGCAAGTTCAACCTGAAAAGAAAGTTTATCCTGAATGGGTAGATTCAATTTCTCCTCCATCCAGTTTTGGAAACCCTATTTTCCCTACTTTCAATGGATCAGGCGACCCTGAACAACATTTGACGCATTACGTGTCTTATTGTGATCCTATGATGGGAACTCCAGAGCAACAAGAAGCAGTGAAACTCAGATGCTTCATGCGAACCTTGCAAGGACCAGCTTTTGTCTGGTATACAAGCTTGCAATCCCGGTCAGTCATCGGATGGGAGGATCTTCGTCAAAAATTCCTTCTTCAGTTTAGCTCAACTTTGCCAAAAACGACAGTTTTCGATCTTACAAACTGCAAGCAAAGGGAGAATGAAAGAGTCTCTGATTTCATTGCTCGTTGGAAGGGATTAACGTATTCCTTGAGTTTATCACTCCCTCATGAGGAATTGTTGCCAATCTGTGTGGCAAATTTACGTGACGAATTACGCATGCCATTGATCCCTGTGAAATACACAGGAGGGTTTCGAGACCTTACTTCAATCACTCAACAGATTGAAGATTCCCTTATGCAGGCTAAGGTTAAATATCGTGTAATTCCATCAGCTCCAGGAAGAAGAATGGGTAAAGCAGAAACTGCTACAGTTATGCTTAAACAGGCACCTGTACCTATTTCTACTTCAAAACCTTCATCTTCTCGAAGGGATCCACCTCCTGAACACCAACAACAAAGGCTGTTTCGTCCAAATGATCAAAAAGATCAACGACGAAAACAATTTGAGGATATGAAGAGTAAAACATACTCTTTCCGAAGTGAGCAAGTTCCTGGTTACTTCATTTCAGCTCTGGAAAATAATTTGGTTCAATTACCAGTGCCGAAGAGACCAAACAAGGAAGGAGATGAAGACCATCCCAATTATTGTCCCTTTCATCAAATGTTGGGACATCCCATCCAGGAGTGTTTTGTCTTTAAAGACCTCCTACAAAAGATGGTCGACTTGGGACAAGTCAAATTGAAGGGTTCTTCAGCTCATGTAGCGTGTATTACCGCTACAGATCCAGAGGAAGGAGGCGAGTGGAAGGAAGTCAAAAGCAAAACTGCGAAAAAATATGATGATTGGATGGTCAGAAAGACAATCAATCGGACCCATTCCATTTTGCGAACACAATTGAAGAAGCCAATTGTGTCTCCTACAAAAGCTGCAGTAAAGCCTCCATCAAAGGACAAATCCTCAAAAGGGCAGCACAATTCAAAGAAGAAAGAGGAATCAGGAGAAGATGAGTATGCATCAAAGTCTAAATTTTCTTTGACTCTGGCAGATTTCATGCCATCTACTTCAAAGCAACGGGCACCGTCCCACCAAACGGCACAGCCTAAACAGGCTAACCAGGCAGAGTCTTTATCAGACGAAGAGTTAATCTTTGGTTCTGTTTAATCTCAATGGATGGAGAACACATCACGACTCCAACTAATGCCAGATTTCTGAAGAAGTATTTTGTATAAACACAAAATATTATTCCCAGAACCAAGACTCTTACAATTGGTTCATACAGCAATGGTCCGGTATGACCTTAAACTGCAAATATGTCCTACATGACACTAAACTGTATATGTCCGAGATGACATTAAACTATATTGTGTCCTAGCAACATGACATTAAACTGTGTGGCACTTTCATCGTCCCGCATGACGATAAACTGTAAAAAAAATCCCCAGAACTGATATCCTCATATTGGTTCACCTTAGTCCTAGCTACATGACTTTAAACTGTACAGCACCAGTTCGTCCTTGCTATATGACGTTAAACTATACAGCAATGGTCCAGTATGACCTTAAACTACAACTTCGTCCAACATGACATTAAACTGTGTCACACTTCTGTCTGAGATGACATTAAAATATAATACGTCCAGCATGACGATAAACTGTACGGTCCATGCATATGACCTTAAACTATTCGCACTTATGTCCCTGCAACATGACACTAAACTGTGCAGCACCAATAGTCCTAACTGCAAGACTTTAAACTGCATAGTCCCTGATTTTGTCCTACATGACAATAAACTGTATAGAAGTTCCTATATTTTGTCCGAGATGACATTAAACTATATTTTGTCCGAGATGACATTAAACTATATTGTGTCCTAGCAACATGACATTAAACTGTGTGGCACTTTCATCGTCCAACATGACGTTAAACTGTGTCAGTTCCCTTATCGTCCAACATGACATTAAACTGTCACATTGGTTACTAATATGTCCTACATGACACTAAACTGTATATGTCCGAGATGACATTAAACTATATTGTGTCCTAGCAACATGACATTAAACTGTGTGGCACTTTCATCGTCCAGCATGACATTAAACTGTAAAAAAAATCCCCAGAACTGATATCCTCATATTGGTTCACCTTAGTCCTAGCTACATGACTTTAAACTGTACAACACCAGTTCGTCCTTGCTATATGACGTTAAACTATACAGCAATGGTCCCGTATGACTTTAAACTGCATCATCCCTGGTCCATGTATATGACCATAAACTATTTGCAAATATGTCCAGCAAGACGTTAAACTGTGACGTCCTAACTACATGACGCTAAACTGTATAAAAGTCCCTCACGTCCGGAAAGACGTTAAACTATATAATCATCAAAAGTCCAGCATGACATTAAAACTGCACAATCCCCCTTTCGTCCAATATGACGTTAAACTGTATTGTCCCCATCGTCCTAACTACATGACGCTAAACTGTACAGAAAGTCCTTTTTTATGTCCTACATGACATTAAACTATACATCGTTAAGGTTGTTATTACCTCTTGTTTCTCACACCGAGTATGACTCACGTGAGCTTAGAGCGAACATCAACCATAACACTCCCTTTGGGCCACTAACCATGTGTAAGTCCCAACAACATTTTTTAGATCATTGTCCACAAGAACAACTTGATCATTTATTCATTCTTTAATTGAACTACACAGACTTTGATCCTTGCCCTCCAGGCTGGGTATGTAGGCAACCTCCCAAAGGTTCAAGCCCAAAAACAATCTCTTCACATCGGTTCACCACCATCTCATATGATGATGATTTGTGAAACCACCCCTGGAATCAATATCTTTACATTGATTCACTTTCGTCCTTGTTATATGACGTTAAACTATACAACACTTTTGTCCGGTACGACAATAAACTACAATATTCTTTGATTTCCTCATTTGAGAAGGAACCATTATTAAAATTGATTCTTTTTTCAATCATGGTTTTCATTTTTTCAAAAGACTACATACATACATGGTAATGCCTAAACTTTTTATCTTAGGTTAAAACCATCATTGCACTAAAGTCCCCTTTTCACCCTTCACATGTACGAACCAAATTTGTACAAAGGGTAGTTCTAGAACTACGTGGACTTGATTCCCATCCTTATGGGATACGTAGGAACATTCGAGTGTCCCTCGAATCCAGTCCCAAGTCTTTTGGGCCTAACCCCAAATTTCACTTTCAGTCCCTTGGCTGAAAAGTCTTCATGAAAACACACACTGTGTATTCATTATTATGGTCCGAATTCTATGACCCTAAACTAAGATCACTCATACTTTCGTCCTGCACGACGTTAAACTGCATTTCAAGAACTACGTATGGCTTGATTCTCATTCTTATGAGATACATAGTGAAGTCCAAGTTTCAATTCAGGACCCATCCACAACATGATTATGGTTATCATTGACCTATGTATCTCTATATACATTGGAAAATACCCATCATTATGTGTTATAATCCTAACCTTAAATATTTTCAGATCTTCATAACCCTTTTCATGACTTCTAGTCACAAAAATGTCAAACTTCTGAGAATTCTTTTTCCTGACTATGTAGCATGTGCCCATAGGTGGCCTTGCATAAACAGTCCACATAAAAGACTTGTCAGCCAAGAGATGCTATTTATTTGACCATATAGCCAATGCCCATAGGTGGCCCTGCATGTTTTCAACCCCCTAACGGGTTTGTTAAATAATGGTAACTTCATTCTTGGGAAGAATGCCTCTTTTGTCCTTATTTGTCTTAAAACGACAGTATGTAGGGATCCACAAAAATAGCCATCCTTAACGTATTTGTCCCATATCCTTTTTCATGATCTGAAAGTATTCAAGTCTATGGTTTATTCTTCTTCCCTACGTTTGGGTCAGACCTTCGTAGGAGTGATATTCATCCAGTTCTTCGATATTCTTGTTTGGAAATATCTTCTCCATATTCAAAGTACCTCTTTCCATACAACAAACTCTATGCTTTAGAAAATTTGAATCTCCATAAACTTTCACTGGCTTTTAGCACTAGAAAATTAAATTTTTGGGAGTTCTTTTGCCTGACTATGCAGCACGTGCCCATAGGTGGCCTTGCATAAACAGTCCACATAACAGACTTGTCAGCCAAGAGATACTATTTATTTGACCATGCAGCCAATGCCCATAGGTGGCCCTGCATGTTTTCAACCCCCTAACGGGTTTGTTAAATAATGGTAACTTCATTCTTGGAAACTACTTCTTCTAATACCTTTTAGCTCTTTTTTCATATCATTCCTCAGATTCAAATATTCTTAACCCATAGTTTACATTTTTTTTTCTCCCTCATACTTGAGTATGGTAAATATGTTTTCAGATAAATTGTCAAGGAATTGAATCCATTTTAATCCATTTTTCGGTCAAAGCTATTTCGACCTTAAACATTAGCCACTTTATGTCCGGCGTGCATGACTTTAAACTGCCCACACAAAAGACAAAGGAACTCTGAATAAAAGTCAAGTTCCAGCTCACTAAATATACATTTTTTGTATGATTTAGGTAATATTGAGCAGTTAAAAGGTTCAAAGTTTGTAGGGTTATTTGTAATAATCCTAATAAAAATCAAACTATGCTTACTAATCCCATTGGCTTAAGTAAATTTGAAGCAGGTAATGGAAGAATACAAGTACAAATGATTGAAGACAAAAGTGTTTTTCATTGATACACAAGAGTTAGAAGGACATCCACAGACTGGAATCTCTTCTCTTTTTCAAGAATTACAGAAGATTGTCAACATAAGTCTTCATTTGATGTATAGCATCCTGAGCCTTATCAACAGTTACTTGAAGCTCGTGCACTTGACCAGCTTCACTCTTTTCAGCTTGCTGAAGTGCCTTCTTAGCATCTGCAATGGCTTTCATGCCATTCATATGAGTTTCATCCAATGATTTATTAAGCTGATCAAGTTCCCCAGTAACAGCATCTAACTGTTGCTGGAGTTGCACCTGCTGGACGACCTTTTCTTTGATTTTTTGCTTCAGATCCTTCATCTTGACAGCATAATCAGCTTCAGCCTGGGATATCGCAGCCTCAAATTCGCCTATGTTGACTGACAATTTCACTCTGGTCAAATCTTCGCGACTTGTCTGCATTTGCTCCCTCCTGAAAATAATCTGTTTCACCACAGCATGGATCTTTTCATACCCAAAACCACCAAGTCCCATTATAACAAATTGGGATGACAATCGGGAAATTTTTGATGGTAGCTCTTCTAAAGGCACCCCCGATATGATGTTCCATATGTTGTTCCATGCCTTACGTCGTGAAAAGCTGAACGCTTTGAGCATCTCTGGATCTGATTCAACATCTTCGTCAGAAGGGGGTATGTAATCTGGAATTAACATGCTTAAGGAAGTGCCTCGTCCTGCTCTTTCCCCTCTGACTTGGGCTTCTTCACTTTCAATTACTGTTGGGGCAGAGGCTGAAGCCTCATCTCCGGATCTAGCCATTATAGTTGATGGCCCTACATGATCAATTGAAAGATTTTAGTTGAATCTTAAAGGATAACAAAAGAATGGATTGTCTTGCAAATAAAGTACAATCACAAATATTGTTATCCCTTACCCAATGGTGGTTCAGCAACATGAGAAGACTTCTCCCCATCTTTCCCGGTTTCAACAGGATTTTCAAGATGGGTCTCAGGAGAGTTTATTGGATTTAGCTCTACTTGAGCTAATGTTTCTGCAATGATAGGGTTGACATCAGTGTCCACACCCTCTTCGGGCATTGGCAGTTCAGCAGCTTCTACGAAAGAAACTGCATATTATTTTACATCATGATTAGAAATATGTTTTGTTTTTAAAAGAAAAATTTGGGCGAAGGGTAACACTCACGCCCAAGGTCTTCTAAATCACATGACAATCTAGTATGATCATAAAATTCTTCAAAAGTAATTCCTTGATTCATCATTTCATCTAATGATACTTCAGAATCTTGGTTAGTCTCACCAGTGGGAGCATTTGCTACGTCTTCTTGCTGACTTATGTCCTGCAACCCCTGACCCTGGACAACATCTTCAGTAGTGGGAGGGATACTGGGAATGGATGGTAGCTCTTCTCTAGGAGCAACCAAGTTAGCTTGAGTCTGTGGTTGTTCTACAGCACCCTCCACGACCTTTGAAGAAGGATCAGTCCCTTCCCTCAAGGGGGAAATTGAAGAAGCCCCTGCAATCCTCAGAAATATGAGTAACCATATGATTATGGGTATAAACTCATGATTGTTCGAAGGACTTACCACTGCTAATGAAACGTTTAGCTAAGGATTTCCTCCTTCGTTGCCTTGGCTTCTTTTGTTTTTTTGGAGTTTCAGTTGTCTCCTTTATTGGCACTTGGATTGGCGAATGAAAGGCTATGTCCAGTGCCTCATTCATGGCCTGCTGGCCTGGAGATATCTCGCCTGGTTCGCGAGGAGAATCAGCAGCAGCCCCAACAGCGGTACCACCAGGGCTATATTGTGGTGAAGGAACCCCGGTCCCTTTCTTTGCAAGCTGCAAGATGAAGAAAATAACTTCCTTAAGTAACAAAGCTTCAACTGAAATCAAGTTGAAAAGAAAATAAGGAAAGAAAACTTACATCTTCAGGAGCCACGTACTCTTGCCACTCCTCATCTCCAGAACCACCAGCCCCCTCAGTGGTGTCACGATCAATCATTTCCTTCACCCGCCTGGTGATAGGAACCGAATTATCAGTGGCATATATGAGCATTTCCAGCTCTCTGATGTAAGCTCGCACTTCATTGGGGTTATCTCCGTATTGAAGGTCTTTAGAAGCTAGAAGATATCCTATCCCAGGAAGTTGTAGGCCCTCACATAAATCCAGCCAGGCGGTCTCAGTATCACAGTATAAGCTCTGCCATAGCTGAACAGCCTCTGGTCTTAGATATAAAGGCTGTGAGGAAGGTCCTACAATTTTTGATTTTAATTTCTTCCCGACTCCTGCAACTACAGATAGAGAATAAGAAAGTGAGACTTATTACTTTATAAAGTAGCAGTGATTGAAGTTATTACAATCAAATAACTCACCAGGAGCTGATGGAGTGGGTCTTTTAACTCTGGCCGGAGGATTATATCGGGCACGAAACCGCTTTGCTGCCGGTTGTGCCTCATCATCCCCATCATGATAATCCGAGGAATCAGTTCTAGAGGAGGAGTCTGTTGAACCTATTTCAGGAGGAGAAGCATCACCTTCATGAGGAAGAGTTTCTTTCTCTACAGTCCTCTTCCTCTTTCCCACTTGATATACAGGGTGATTCAATATCCCTTTAGGGTATGATGCTATCCAGTGTTCGGCATAAAATGTAGTCAGATAATGTGCCGCTTTTTCAACTGGTAGATCAAATACTGCCCCAGTCTTCTCTCTTGATGTCAGCAACCATAGTTGTCGAGCAACCATCGGATGTTGCTCTAACCTGACATGTACTGGAGGGGATACAACAATCTGTTGCAAACATTTTAATTGGCGTGCAAATCTATATGGAGCATAGGCCTCGCATATGATTTCTCCATCAATCCTGGCTACTAACACGCCATCCCTGCAAGCTAGCATGTATGCCCTCAAATCCAAAGGGGCTTTCCCATCATCAACAAACCGCCCAGATGGCGGACTTCCATAAGGAAAGAAGTTGAATTCCTTATACATGCTTAGTCTTACTTTTATGTCATAACCATTGACATCTAATGGAGAAATTCCAGAGAATGCTTGCACTGACGGTCTGAAAGAGCTTCCAGGAATTTTTAATCCATTATGTACATTGTAAGTCCTGAAGTGAGTGGCGATCCATCCCCACAAAACCTGGAATGGTCCCACTATTCTTAAAGGAGATTTACCCTGGAAGACGTGAAGTAAACTCCTGTGAATCTTTGCTAAAATGGGGGTAGCTAACCCAACCATTTTTCCCTCAGCCAACTTGGCCGCAATGACGAAGGTCCCTGGCCTAACGCCTCCCTTCGAATCCCTGGCCGGCAAGAGATAAATACTGAGCCACATTGCCAAGAAACCCGCCAGACGAGTTTTCTTTGGAATTCTTTGATTCACTTCATAGCCCCATTTTTCAAACTCTCCTGCTTCTAGAGTTGGCCAGAATGTGCCGGGATCTCCTCTCTTCTCAGGTTTTGGACAAGTGGTAGGACGTCTGGGCCGGGTATCCTTGGATTTCTTTTTCTTGGATCCTTTTTCCTTTGGCTCCATCCCTTTCTTCTTAGTAAGAAACACATTCATCCATTCTTCCGGATGGATATCTTTTCTGAAATGAGTTAATGAGGTCTCTGAACTCTTGAGCTTGTGAAAGATTTTGAATAATTCTCGAGCCAAAGCAGGAGTCTTCTCTGGATCATTCCAAGTCACCTTGGGAGGAATGAATTCATCATACATATCGCCCAAGATTGGAGCTCCTGAAATCTTGTGGACATCCCACAAACTGATACCTACTTCTCCATGAGTCAAGTGGAAAGAATTAGTCGCTGGACTCCAATGGCTGAGTATCTCTGGCACGAAGATATCATGTCTGTAAATATATGTTTGCCCAACCCAAACAGCCTCATATATTGCAGCTCTCTTCAGATCCTCAATAAACTCTGCGCAAGTCTGTCGCACCCAGTATACGCACATCCAAGTTGGCTTCACACCACCCCCAGGACGGAAATCCCAACTTTTCTTCCAGCCTTTGGATTGATCCATCTGAGCATTTCGGAAGATTGAAGGATGACAATGTGGTTGAAGCTCAGGTGTATGTTTTTTCAGATCTGGTGTGCAAGGGCTATGATGCATCACATAAGCCTTCTCCACTGTTCCAGCAGTTTGAAATGATCCTCCGCCTGAGATATTTGCTGAAGCAAAATTGGTATAATTCTTAAACCAAGAAAATGGAAGATAATTCTTTATTTCTGGAATAATGACTTCTTGCAGATGACCATGACCATACAAAGGTAGATAAGTGCAGTGAGGAAAGTCGCGATGATATTTCTTCAGATACTTAGCCAAATCTGGAAGAGTGCTGTTTTTGACAGTATAGTAATCAGGGCCAATGATATTCATCATATCATCTATCCGCTTGCTAGCCAGTTCATCAATTAATCCAGGTCTAAGAGCCATTGAATCTGCACAGGAGTTGAATAAATTAAACTCTTAAATGGGTTTTATTTTTCATAAAATTTGTGAAAGAATTTGAAAAAAATGGCCAAGGCATTAAGGCGCGCAAGTATAGAGATGTCGCGCAAGTGATACATGTGCCGCGCAAGTTTTGGTCGCGCAAGTATTACCGCGCAAGCCCTATTACCTTGAGAGTAGCGCGGCAGCGAAGAAACAGTGAAAACAAGAGACTTGCGTGGCGAGGAAGACTTGCGCGGCGAGAGCTCGAGAAATCCGGAACTTCAGATGCCATCTACGGCCGGAAGCGGTATATTTATAGGCCAGGGGGCCTATCTGCGCGCCGCACCCAGAGCGCTCAAAGCCTGCGCGACGCAGACTTGCGCGCCACCCACTGACGCTGAAAGACTTGCACGCCCTCCCTTTTCCTTTTGAGGAATTCAATTTCCTCAGAGTCATATCCTCATTTTCTCTCCGGATCCAACTCTGAGGGGGGACTTTTGTTGAAGCTCCTTTCGTCACAGAATCTAAAGATCGGAAAAGGGAATATCTGAGCTCAAAGTGATTAATCCTTTGAAGAAACATCAAAAATCGACAAAGGGATAAAAAAAGGAGAACATTGCCCATAGATCGCGCAAGTTCCCTCTTGGTCGCGCAAGTACACTTGCGCGCCGCCTCAATACTTGCGCGACTCCTCATGTTCGTGCAAGGGACTTGCGCGACATATGTGGTAACCGCCTGGTAACCGCCAAGTAACCGCCCGGGGTCTTCTTTTGCCTATAAATAGACCCTGTGGGCCCCCCATTCAAGGAGGATCTTTTTCCAGAAACTCGGATCGAAGATCCCGACGCCTAAGTCTCTTCTCAAAGCTTCCGGAACACTTCTAAGGTAATTTCTTACCTAGAACGGAAGATCTAAAGAGAAGAAGGAAGGTCTAAGTGTTGAAACTTATCAAACACTTGCGCGCCGACTTAATTCCTTCAATATAACTTGCGCGTCCCTCTTCTGGAAGAACCTCAAGAGGATGAGAAAGGGTTTAATAAAGAGTCGCTCAAGCATTTCAATACTGGTTGAAAATCGCGCAAGTACCCTCCATGTCGCGCAAGTATACTTGCGCGACCAATACTTGCGCGCCGCCGCAGGACTTGCGCGCCTTTCAAGACTTGCGCGCCCCTATCTTTTTGGGTGCCCATCTTGCCCATTTTACCCCTCTTAATCCATTTCACCCTTCCTATTCAAGATTCAGTCTTCAAGATACTCTTCAAAACCATTTATGGCATGATTTCTTGATTTGACATCCTTATCTGAAAGGAATTCTGTGAAATATCTCTCAAAACCTAGTGATTTAAACATCTTTATGTCACCAAAGATTGAGAGTTCATTCATTCAACCTCATC
The DNA here is from genome assembly GCA_963277665.1 of Viscum album. Lineage (NCBI taxonomy): Eukaryota > Viridiplantae > Streptophyta > Magnoliopsida > Santalales > Viscaceae > Viscum > Viscum album. The sequence continues at coordinate 1,564,901,642 of OY728161.1, forward strand.
CTTTAAGATGAGAGAATCTTAACCTGGGTCTCCTTTTCAGGAATAATCCCCAGTTATAAAACCTTTGATCTGGGCATCTTTCTTAAGAATAAGCCCCAATCAAGTCCTTTAATCTTGGGCATCCTCCTCAGGAGTAAGCCCCAAACCTTAATCCCTAACCTGGGTCTCCTTTTTCAGGAATAAGACTCAGTCATAACCTAGGGCTTCCTTTTTAGGAGTAATCCCCAAGTCCCCTAACCTAGGCTTCCTTCTCAGGAATAAGTCCTAGTCATAAATCTTGGGCATCTTTCTTAAGAATAAGCCCCAATCAAGTCCTTTAATCTTGGGCATCCTCCTCAGGAGTAAGCCCCAAACCTTAATCCCTAACCTGGGTCTCCTTTTTCAGGAATAAGACTCAGTCATAACCTTGGGCTTCCTTTTCAGGAATAAGCCCCAAGTCCCCTTAAACTTCTCTTAACCAGTCATAAATTACCTTTGATTTGGGTTTCCTTTTCAGGAATAAAACCCAATCATAAGTCCCCTCCTAACTTGGGCATCCTCCTTAGGAGTAAGCCCCAAGATTAGAGTATTCAAATCTCCATGAAACACATATAACTTTGTGGACCCTGTTCTTGGATTTTCTCCCTAAAAGTAAATCCTAAACCTTCGTCTATCTGGGCAGTCATCCATACATAAGCCCCAAAACAAATTCTTATGATTGCATCTTTTATGGCACAATTGTCTAAATTTTACCAATACCTCTTGTTTCTCACACCGAGCATGACTCACGTGAGCTTAGAGTGTAAAAGTAATTATGACATTCATATTTGAGCCATCAATCATAAAACATCATATCCCATTCCTCGAACTACGTGGGTTCTGATTCCTTTTTTTTAAAACAAAGGATACGTAGGTAGCCCATTTATGGGTTCGATCCCAACATTGAAATAATCTCTGTCCTTCTGAATGACGATAAACTTCAAGTGCCCCACTGAGTGGCTTTAAAACCAGCCTGGTCATCAAAATGACCAAGAGACTTTTATATAAATGTTTTGAAGGATACCATTGACCAAGAATCTCTAAACAAATATAGATGATTCTATATTGATGAAGAACCTCGAATACATATAAAAGATTCTCTAAATTTCTTGCATATTTAATCATTGATTGTTAAAACTAAAGGAAAGCTCATTTTATACTTGGTAATGTAATAAGGATTCACGAACTTAACTTAAATCTATAAAGAGAGTCCCGGAGTAGACAATAATTCCCCTCAAAAAGGTGTGATGAGTCCGACCTCCCATCCTCTCAACCAATGCAAATTCCTAAGCCTCATTAGCCCACAAGCTAATGAGCGCCTGCCTTTGGAAAGTAGGTCCAAACGGATGTGGAATCATTGGATGTTTCCGGTTCTACGAACAAACCCGTTAGAAACCGATCGGAACGTTTGAATCTCCCGTCCAGGAGGTCATCCCCGGATTCCGCGCGAAACAGTGGCCCTAAATCGGTCAAATCACCCTCTATGCATTCCACAGGGATCATGAGGGGTTTGATTCACCATATAGATACCCAATTTACCAAATATCACTAAATTAATCAAACTCTCAACTATAGATAACCAATAATAAAACCAAACATACACAAATCAACTCAATGACTATGGGATATAAATTGTAAACCACCTACCCCGAATCTGTTGATGAACAAAATCTTAATCATTTCCTTAGATTTGACTTCAAGAACCCCTTGAATCCTTAACCTAGAATCTTCTAGAGAAAGATAATTTTAGGGATTTTAAAGAATATAACCCAAGATACAAGCTTTAATCTAGAAAAGAGAAGCAAGAGGGTGATTAGACTTAGCCAGATCTTAGATCTGCAACCCATGATTCTCCAAATAGGAAATAATAGAAGGAGAACCACCCTTGGGAAGATTTGGGATCTTGATTTCATCATTATTGATGAGTGGGGAATTATGGGTGAAAAAATTAGGTAGAACTTAAAAATTTAAAGAGGGAAAAACTATAATTTTCTCAACTTTTAATGGGGAACACAATTTATCTGCACGGTTTTACAAACTGTGCACAACCCATAAGAAAGTCATTGTCCAAGGGGGGTGAGGTCACACAGTTACTGGGGGAGATCCACACGGTTTGACTAACAATGTGCCAACCATGCATAATACCACTTTCCAAGGTTCCATAGTTTTCTTGGGAAGGCCACATGATTTACTTAACCATGTGAAAATCGTTCGCCTTGCACAGGTTGGCCTAGTTTTCCTTATTTTAGTATCCCAAACCCCCAGAACACCCCCACGACCCCTCATAAAACTGGTGAAAAATTAATTAAAAAAACTAATGGATTCAAACCATAATTTAAACAATTAAATACCTCTAAATAGTTAGGATCTTACAACCTACCCACCTTAGAACAACTCATCCTTGAGCCACTCTTCTCGAGCATCACTAAGCTTCCAAGGTAAAAAGATCGGGCCACTGAGCCCACACATCCAACTCCATTTCCAAAGTTTCTTCCTGAACATTACCATACTTCTATAAAACTTGAAGCAACAACACAGTCTCACCCTGCAAGACTTTCTCACTACAATCCACAATATGAACTGGATACTCCTCAAAGGACGCATATGCCTCAAGCTCGACATCCTAAATGTCAATCATGTGATATGGATTAAGTTGATACTATTAAATTTGAGACACATTAAAATCATCATGAATACCATTATACCACTGTAGAATAGCCAATAAGTATGCCACCGGTCTGATACTCTCCACAATCTTGAATGGTCCCACGTACCTGGGTGCTAACTTTCCATGTTTCCAAATCCGATGGTGACCCTACCTCAACGACACCTAAAGGAACACATGATCACCCACCAAAAACTCAGGAGGTCTATGATGCCTATCTGTGTATGACTTCTACCTACTTTGAGTCATTTCCATTCAATTCTGGATCAACTGAACCTGCTCCGATGTCTCCTGCACAATACTCAATCCCAACAAATCTTATTCTTCAGCTTCCATCCAACATAACATAGATCTACACGGTCAATCGTAAAGTGCCTCAAACTATGACACCTGAATTGTAGCATGGTAACTATCATTGTATGAAAAATAAATAACGTACAAATTATTTTCCCATAATCCACAAAAATTTAGGACACAAGCCCTCAACATGTCCTCTAGTACTTTAATGGTATGCTCCGACTACCCATCCATCTGTGGGTGGAAATCCATACTCAAGAACACCTGGGAACCAAACACCTTCTGCAATCCCTACCAGAAATTTTATGTGAAATGAAGATCACAATCCGAACCTATAGCATGTGTTACCCCGTGAAACTGTAGTACCTCTCGAACATACAATTCACACAACTAATCCATAATGAAAGTCTCTCAAATCAGAAAGAAGTGGGTCACATTAGTCAATCGATCGACAACTAACCGGATTTCATCATTCTTCTAGGGAATATTATAGATATGTTTCATGAAGTAAATTGTTACATTATCCCATTTTTATTCTAGAATGGGAAATGCTATAACAAACCACCTGAGCACTAATGCCCGGCCTTCACCTACTAATAGGTAAGTTATCATGCCACAAATCCCACAAATTGTTTCTCCATTCCTAACAACCAATATTTCCTATGATGATCATGACACATCTTCATAAAACTAGGATGTACAACCAATTTCGATACATGAAACTTGTGCATTAAATTTTCTCATAGACTCATTTGAAAAAAAGCATGGCCATGAAAACAAATGATCCCATCATATTCAATGGCCAAAACAGAAGGTGATTCCCCACCTTCAAGAATTTCCCTTATAGACACATATTATGAGTCATCACACTACCCCTCCTTAATCCGGCTCATAACCATGGACTCAACTACTAAGGATGCAAGGTTAATCTTCCCTTGTCCATCCTACACCTCAAGATTCATTTCAGTAAACAATGCCATCATCTTCCACTCCGAGTTGGACTCCTAAACAACCTGACTTTGAGTTTTCCTACTCAATGAATCTGAAACACTATTTCACTTTCTTGGAGTGTAAACTGGCTCAAAATCAATGGATTTCATGTACTCAACCCATCTTCACTACCGAAGATTCAAATCACCCTAAGATAAGATGTATTTAAGACTTTTTATTATTAGTATACACCATAAAACATTCTCTCAACTAGTAATACTACCAAAATTTTAAGGCATGATCCACTACATCCAATTCAAGATCATGCATAAAATAATTTCTTTCATGAGGCCTCAATTAATATGAACCTTATGCAACAACCCGATCATCCTGCATCAATAATGCACCCAAACCGATACCATATGCATCATAAAAAAAGGTATACTTCTTACCTAGCTTGGGTAAGACCGTGATTAGTGTGGTAGTCAACCACTTATTTAACTTTTGGAAAGCATTCTCACATGCTTCTGACCATTCCAACCTAATTCCGTTCTTGGTCAATCTTGAATGTGGAGCTTCCAACTGGTAAAAGTATTTGATAAACCTTAAATAGTATCCCATTAAACCCATAAAAATATGGATATTAGAAACATTATTAGGCTACTCCAAAGATAAAACTACCTTCACTTTATTTGGGTCCACTAACATGCCTTCCTCAGAGATGATGTTACCCAAGAAATTCACCCTATCAATCCAGAAATAACATTTGGATAGATTTACATATAGCCTATTCTCTATTAGTGGACTCAATACAATATCAAGATGTTTGGCATGATCGTAATGAGTCTTTAAGTACACCAAGATTTCATCCACAACTAAAACTAAAAATTTATCTAGGTAAGGGTGAAATATTTTATTCATTAGAGCCATGAACACTACTGACACATTGGTCAACCAGAACAACATCACCACAAACTCATACAACTTGTACCTTCTTCTGAAAGTAGTTTGTGGTACGTCAAAAGGTATCACCGTCAACTAATGATACCCTAACCTCAAATCAATCTTGGAGAACACTATCACACCTCTCAGCTAGTCAAAACATATTATCTATTCATGGAATATGGTATCTGTTCTTAATCTTCATCTAATTCAACTTCCTATAATCGACACGTAGACTCAAAAATACATCAAACTTCTTGGGAAAAAACACAATATATCCCTGTGGTGATGAACTCTGATAGATGAAACCTTTCCTCTACACCTCCTCCAATAGAGCCTTAATCTCCCAGAGTTCTGTTGGATCCATTATATATGGTAGTATGGAAACTAGTTCTGCAACTAGTAGCAACTTAATTGTAAACTCAACATCTCTCTTGGTTGGTAGCCCTGATAATTCCTCAAGAAACACATCCTAAAATTGATCAATAATGGGAGGAAAGATTTGTTGCTATATTCCTCCATCATCAAGTGTAAGACAATCCACTTGGTATGTAAGTTCTCCCAAATACTGGAAAACTATCCATACACATCCTGGTCAAACATCCCACTAACCATGAGGGACATAAGTGTATCCCTCAAGAGACATAAATGTTACTCGATGAAGAAAACAATTGATATGTTCCTGGTATAACTCCATCCAATCCATGCCCAAAATTAGTTCAAAACTCAACATCTTGAGGACAAACAAGTCCCAAAAAATGGTACCCACCAAACTCTAGAGAACAACCATTAAATTTTTTAATATCCTCATATCACACTCCTAACGGAGTATCAATCTACATAACCCCACATAAATATTACACTTCTAGGCCCAACACAACTACAAACTATATAGAGATAAAATAATGTGTGGTGCTTGTGTCAAATAATGCACTAGAAAGTGTGGAAGCTACAAAGATCGTACCTCAAACAGTCGATGGTCCAGCCTCGCCACCTCCAAGTGTAGACTGAGCTATGTAAAGTTGACCTTCCCCTCTTCCTTAGGCTTCGGCCTAAGTCTCTAGTGTTGCACTACTTTTCTAATATAGACACTCTCACCCTAGAGTACCATGTCGACCACCCCGACCGATATGACAAGTAGAGCTCCAAATACCTATATGATATGGGGTAACCAGCCCTCTTCCTGTACTCACCATAAACCTTGATCCCCCATAAAAACCCAACTATCGAGGATTCCTATAGAACCTCTATACATGCCCCATCCTATCGCACGACTGAAACTCAACTGGTGGTCAGGGACACTGACCCTTATGTGCCCTTCCCTACCAAACTAATAAAAAACACCCGATCACCACCCTAAGAGGTTGACCCTCTCTTATGACTAATCTTCACACTTACACCCTAATGGAAACTCCCAAAAAATGCTTCTTTTACTCATAATATGCACCACTCATCCACCTAACTATCACCACAAGTCCACTACTTGAATCCCCCTTTAGATTATCTTCTAAGATAAGGGCCTGATCCACCATCTCTGGAAACCTATTCAAATGGAATATATTCACTAGGGATCTGATCTCATGTATAATCTCATCACAAAAACATTTTTCCATAGCCGCATTATCCCCTTCCAATGTTGGAATGAAGTATCTTAAGTCGGTGAAATGGCTAGCATAATCCATTACTAAAATAGCCCCTTGGGTCAAACTCATAAACTCTATAGCATTCTACTACCTCAAGGTTTTTAGATAGAATTTTTCTATAAACTTATCCTAGAAGACTTTCCATATCATTCCTTCAGCCTGTTTAGTCTTAACCATGATGTCCCGCCAATGATTTTCCTGACTTCACAACATATAGGCTTCCAAATTGACTCGCTTCTCAAAAGGAGTCTCTAAATGATCAAGAATTATCTGGATGGACTCTATCCATAACCTGTATTCCACTGTCCCTCCCTACCCAGTAAAGGTCGAAGGGTACTGCAACTAAAACACTCTAGTAACCTCGAACATACTTGATACCACTAGCCCAATGTCCCATTCCATCATCTATATAAAGAGATCAAATTTCTCATAAAACTACTCTTCTCTATTACCCTGAATCACCAGGTCTTCTTACTCCACTACCATGGGATCATTATCAGAAATACCCTCTTATCACCCTTCCAGAACACGTATTCATGGGGGCATTTTCATACAATTCCAACATGATCTTTAGAACACATAGCATAAAGCTTCCACAATATACACATAAGAAGACTCTTCGCTTGTCGTAACAAACCATTAGAATACACTATCCCAATGGATATCAACACACTTGAGATCTACCCTCTACCACACCTACTTTGAGTCACGGTCAACATGTGTAAACTAATTTAAATAACCACGGTCTTTCAGTAGACCCATTTTTTTTAAACTACTTCCACACTCACAATGGAAATCCTTCCTCTTAGGCACATTTCTTTTTTCACATATTTTTAAAACCTTCATTTTAAGTAATTTAAACCTTTATTTAAGCACAAATATTTAACCATTATCTAACATTCCTCTCATTTACCCATTTTCATAATTGTTATTAGACACCATTTTATTTAAATTTTTCAAGAAATTATAATGAATTCCACCTTTCATATCCCACACACCCATCCCGAGTGTTCCTATCATGATTCATGCCACCTATATTCCTACATGCCTAAAATGAATCATGAATTCACTAAATCATTCCATTCCATCCACAAGTAAAATATCACCAAATAGTCACATCACACAACAAGTGCATCACCCAATGATGAAATATCATTCAACTATAACAACGCACAATAAGATCAACAATTCCCACCCTGGATACTTGGGTTTTACCTCATACATGGGTTATCTACTCCCATGAATGATCTCATTTCCAAGACTCGACACATCCTATTCTCCCATATACCATCCCAAATAATAATACCATATAAAATAACCTCTATGATACCACATTGTAATGTCCCCTGATAGAAATACACTAAAACAGTGCCTCAAATCGGGTTGACACATGACCTCAAGTGCACCTCCCCATATTCTAGAGGTTTCCAACTAACAATGAGGGTATAATGAGCCACATGGGGAGACTATACATTCTTAACCAAAGTAATCCATAGTAGTTAAGAATATAAGTAGTAGAAAAAAAAAACATTTAATAAGCAATAAACATGAATAACTAAGAATCTACCAAAATTAGGTACAGACCGTAAATCAGCAATAACCATGTAATGTCATGCTAATAGTACTAAGAGTGAAGGAAACCCAAAATAAGGAAAAAACTACTGAATCCCCAAAACCATCCTAACTCTAAGTCTGGATCCTCATCCATGTGTATCCCAAGCCCAAATCAGCTCCCTAACATCGATCCTTTGCCTTTATCTAAACCTGCAAAAAATGAAGTCTTCTTGGGGACCCAATGGTGGCCCAAGAAGGGTGTGAGTACAACTTAGTAGGCCACCACCAATGGCATCTACAAAATATCCAGTCTAAATAGATAGTGCATGAAAATATTAAATAAAAGGAAAGTAAACAGAGGACAACTCGAGTTCCATTAGTTAACCATATTTACTTTAACCCCTTTCTATCATTATTACCATTTTAATTACTTATACCATATTCATTACTAAATCAATATTCATCATGTGTTACATGGGTTAATCATTTACATCATATAGAAAAGGCTATAAGGGAACCAATCACTATGGATTGGGTAAATAAATCAAGTCCCTATCTCGCTAGGGGTAAACACATCATGAAAAATACATTTCACTCACCTCAAAGCATCTATTTGGGTGGTCTTGCTGAATGCAACCATTAGGGTAATAGATCCTCTATCCCCTTTCCTAACCCATTCATTTTGGGGTAAAGTTTAGAGCCTCAATCTATCTCAACCTGTGGGCATAGAACCTTGGGTCAATACTCCACACTACCAAGCCATGTGCACATGCTTATTTATCAATTCACCACACACATATGATATCACAACCAAACAAAAAAATAAAAATAGAAAACATAATCCATAATAATAAACATGGGAATTAATATTATTCCATAACCCATTTACACATTTTCCATCTATATTACATATTCATTTATCCCATTTCCCATTTCTTATGCATAAACTCATTAATAACATTAAATAATTCCCAGTAATTCTCCCCTTTATCGTACTCATCAATTTCCCACATTTTAACCCATTCAACCCATTCCTCATTTCACTAGTAATAACCCCCTTATATATTCTATGTACATTTTTTAATCCATTTGTCTCATTCACATTAATCCAATTAATCCATTTAGAATATTTAACAATATCTATCCATTATCCATTTAACACTTCCATAAAATCACAATCCTTAACCCATTTACCCATTTCCATAACATGTATTAACCCAACTATCTGATGTATCATTCATAATCCTTAGACCATCAACCAATTCCCCTTTACTACTTCATATCTCATATAACCCATTACCATTTAGCCAAACAGACCCTTATTCCATTATCCAAGCCTAGAAACATATATCAATATTCCTATTTCAACTCAAATTAATGTATTAACATGTTCATCATGGCTCTAAGTTATCACACCTCAACTATACACTTAACCTTACCAATTTCTAGGTTCGGGAATGTCGTCGCACCCCATGGGTGGACCTAAATCAGTAAAATCATCCTCCATGAATCCCATAGGGATCATGATGGGTTCAATTTACTATTTAGAAACCCATTTTACAAAATATCGCTAAAGGAATCAAACACACAATAATAGATAACCAAGAATGAAACCAAACATGTACAAATCAACTTAATGACCATGGGATATAACTTCTAGAGCACCCACCTCAAATATGTTGATGAATCCACTCTTAATCATTTCCTTATATCCAAATTCAAGCACACCTTTAAGAATTAAACTACAATCCACCATTCAAAGATGTTTTTAGATATTAAGAAGAAGATAACCCAATATACAATCCCTAATCCAGAAAATAGAAGCAATAGAGAGATTATACTTACATGGAGCTTAGATCTGAAACCAATGACACTCTAAAAGGACAAGAATCGAAGGAGAAACACCCTTGGGAATATTTGGGAGTTTGATTTCATCACTAGGGTTGATAGGGGATTAATGGGAGGAAAATTGGGTAGAACTTAAAAATAAAGTGATGAAAAACTGTAATTTTTCCAACTTTTAATGGGGTGCACGGTTTGTTTGCATGGTTTTAAAAATCATGAGAAAACTGTGTGCAAGCCACTTTACAAGAGGAGTGAGGTGGTTCAGTTACCTGGGGATCTCCGCACGGTTTGAATAACCATGCACTAACTGTGTATAATGTCATTGTAAAAAATTGAACGCTTTTACTAGGAAGGCTGAACTGTTTAACTAAACATGCACAAACTGTGCGCCTTGCACAGGTTGGCCATATTTTCCTCCTTTTCATGTTCCGAACCCCTAGAAAACCCTTGAGGCCCCTCATACACCCAGTTAATATTTAATTAATGAAAACTAATGGATTCAAACCAAAATTTAAACAAGGTCATACCTCTATGGAGTCAGGATCTTACAATAATCATGGTAGGTTTTATATTAATTTTGTATAAACTCAAACTTATCATCATTTAACACAATAAATACAAATATATCAGGTTACAAACTTAGTTTATATCTCAAGAATCATTATATTTTGTTGATATTTAACTATACTGAGTTTAATATTTCTATCACTAATTCCTTGAGTAATACATTCCTTCTTAAAAAATTAACCTCTCCAATCTATAAATACCTTTTGATCAGTAGGAAGACAAAAATAACATCCCTTGGTCTCCTTAGGATACCAAAAAAAATTATTTATCTTATTTAGGGTCAAGTTTATTTGAAATATTATGATTTACATAGTATTAATATCCCCAACTATACAAGCCTAAATTAATCATATTGATCTACTTTATGGTTTTGAGGTGTCATAAGTGCTTGAAGTGCATTTGAGGTGAATAGTGGAGGAGAAGAGGAGTTTAACTAAAATTTTAGTGAGAGGAACAAATAAAATCATAGTATTATAAATTACACTATGATTTTTTGTTTGATAGAGATGTAAGATATTAGTTATCTTTATTTGGTTGGATTTACTATTATTTATAGAATTATGGTTTGATGAGTTAGGTTATTTTGTGAAGCTTGCACTGTGAGAATTTAGTATAACTTTGGTTAGTGCGGGTATTTCAATTAATGATAGTTTGATAGGTTTTAATGTGAGAGTATGTGTTGTTTCGTGATGTCCTTAGTTATTTTTTTTTCTATTTATGGTGCTTGAGCCATAATGGTTGGTGTTGTGCCATGATGTTTTTAGGATGGATTTTGATTTAAGGAGGAGAACCAAGGTTTTCACCATGAAGTTAGAGAATATAGTCATTTTAGAATGATGATCCATATTGAACTATGATTCTATTTAGTTGTATCAATTTTAAAATGGGTTTTTACCCTAATATTTGGGGAGATCATATTGTGGTTTTGGGGGATGACCATCATTATTTTGTGATGGGTGATATTACACCATGATTATGTTCTTCTAACTTTCAATTATAAATTCAACAAGATTATTGAATATTTTTCATTTTTGTATGCATCCTTAAAACTATAGGTTTATTTCATCTTTTTTTGTGCTCTTTGATCATATCTTGGTGGATTTTAGGTCTTGGATGCGTGAGATCAAATTCCTTCCAATTCAAGGCATCTGTCTCTTCTCTTCTGATACTCTGGTTATCTTTTTTTCCATTTAAAGGCTATATAATGGTATTTTAATTCATTTTTTAATATGGTTTGGTTAAGGAGTTGATGAAGGATATATATATATAGGTCTTATGAGGAGTCCTTATGAGTTTGCTGGTGTTTGATAATCATTTTCCCCTGGTTTTTATGTTATGGTTGTGGAATATTCATATTTAAGGTGGTAGTTTAGGAATCTTACCTTTTTATTTTCTATATTGATATGGAATTTTAATGATTTATATTTTTTTGGGAAAATAAATTGAATTTACCTAGTAAAGATAATGAACCAGACATAAATAATGTGATGGTATTAGTGTAATGAGCATGTTCTACTTATTTCCTTGTTATTTCAATTATTTATTGATATTGTTATGATATTTTATGTCATGATTACCCATGGATATTGATATGTGGAGGCATGTTGAAGTTTAATAAAAAATAAAGATGGTAATGATAAGGTGGAATTGAATTTTGAAATTGTTATTTCCCACCATGTAGTGTTGTTTATCTCATTAAAAAATGTTGATGAAGAAATAAGATTTTTGTTTTGGAGATGTTGTGATTTTTATTGTGTTGTTTTCTTATTAATGGAATTATTATTTTTTGGTATTTTAATTTGTATTTTTTTTGGTTGGTTTAATTTTATGGAAGGGGGATGGTTTTATGGTTTTTATTATGGAGGTTTTGAGAGGATGATGTGTCAATGTGTGTTAGTTTCCTAATTATGTCGAATGATATTGATATAACAAAATAAAGTGACTATATATATATATATATGAATGATGGGAATGGATTGTGATGATATGAAAATTTATTGTATATAATAAGTGAGTTTATGGATAACTGACATGTAGTAAATGGAATAATAAATGATGAAGTGAAAGTGGTTGAAAGATATTGTAATGTGGTTGGTAATTATTAATGTGGAATTGGTAATAGAATATGAAATAGGATAGAGATATGTCGTTTTTGTATAGTTTTTTTTGTAGTTTCTTCAATTTTATTGAAGTAGAAGTGAATTTTAGTGTGTGGTTTCAACGGTGAAGTGATGATTGTGGTTATAGAGTTGTTTCACAAAGAGGTGGGACCAAGGTTTTGTGTGTTATATATACTCATTATAGCTCTTGTTATTTCACACACACCACCACCTAAGTTAGGTAATATGACCAACACCCATATGTGGTTTTGGGTTCCAAGTATATTTCCCAAGCAGCTAGGATGGAGGTGATATAGATGGTTGACTATTATCCATTCCTCACTCTCTCTTCCAGATATTACATAGGTTGTAATAGACTAAGGTTATGATATGTGGTTATGTGGTGATGATGAGTTAGTGTGGTGAAAATATAGTAGAAATGTGGTTATGTGATTCTTTGTTATATAGTATTGATGTGGTATGTGGTTGTGGTTATGATATGGAAGGTATGGGAGAATTGGGGTGTATACCTTTGGGGTGTGAGGGTGACAAGTTCAGTGTGGAAGTGGATGATGGGTAGATTTCAATATATATTATTTTATTTTTTATTTCACTTATCCCAATATGTGGATTTGGTGAGTTATCCTTGGTGAGGTTGTGTAGTAGATGACTGGGTGTAGGTGATGAGTTGGCTTCATTTTTTTGTTGATTCATTAGCATACTTCTTCCACATTTTCATAAGAGAGTCTATGGAGGATCTTGATGAGTATACTTTTATGATCACCCCTATATTCTATATCCTATTTTAATAGATTTGTGGTATGGAGTTAGTAATTAGTATAAACATTGGTAGTGCATAACATAGAACTATTGTACTTGGAATTACTGAAGTAAGAGTCATTTATTTTAGTATTATCCTTTGTTACTATATTATATTACATGTATTATGAAATTATAGGATTTATTTTATATTATTTGGAGTTTATTGGTGTTTTATTCATGTTGTTACAATGATTCATAGGGTAATTGCTCCCATATGTGTGTTTCTATACCATTGGTGTTATTTTCCATCTTGTGACCTATTGGAGGTAGACTTAAAGGGTTACACTCAACTTCCCTACCAACCTAGGAGGGGTTCTAACAAGGATGGGTAGTGAAAAAATGGTATCTGAGTTATGGTTGAGTGTTAGGGTTGATTTTAGAGTTAGGAATTAGTAATTAATGCATTGTTCTGTAAGGGAGATAGTATCAATCAAACATAGTTTTTTATATAGAAAAAATAGACTAATTAGGACACATATTTGTAGGGAACCTACAATCCAATGCAAGGACCTTAATCTTAATGAACATACTAAGTTGAAATAATATTTATTGTAAAGACCTAGGTATGGTACACGAATCATAACTATTTTTATTTGTGTTTTAATTAGGGAAGATGTTATGGAATTAAAATGAATTAAATTAAATTCTCTTATATGAGTTCCACATTCTAGGCTCAAGAGTTTTTTTCTTTTATAGAGATAGCTGGTGGAAGGAATCATTTTTTGGATCAGTAGGAGAGGTGAAATAGGATACTCTAATTGATCATATTTATGTTGACCTTAAGGAAGAGTATTCTTACAAGAAGGCACTTTGTGAGTTTTAACATCAGATATTTCCAAAGTATGAGGGTATTATATTTAATTAAGAGACAAAGAGGTGGTTCAAAGAGCTCAAAATTGATTTCAGTTTGATATGTGGAAGTAAGGATCATTAGATTACTTTGATTGTCAATTTATTAAGGGTTGTTACATGTCAATAGAGGATCCTATCTCTTAGTGGTCATGTGGATTCAGATATATAATAGGATAAGTTCCACAATCTATTTTGTGTTGAGTTCTATCATTTTACCTTAAAAGAAACATAATAGAAACTATAACAAAATAGGCTTTTAGTCGTGTTTTTTATCCATGTTTTCTCAAAATAAGGATAAATTTTGATTTAGCCATGTTATTTTAGTTCTGTCTTTAAAAAACATGGATAAATTTAAATATTATTAATTTAACTATGTTTTTAGCCTTCTTTTAAAAAATCACAAATTTTTAGTTTATCCATGTTTTAAAATGTTTCTAATTTAACTACAATTTAAAACATCACTAATTTAGCCACATTATAAAAATTTGATAATTTAGACACATTTTAAAACGTTGCTAATTGAGAAATGTTTTAAATCATGGATAACACACACACACACATAAATATAGTTATAATAATTTATTTATATATACATACATACATAAATATATTAATTTATATATATATATATATATATATATGGGTGTGTAAATTAATATTTTAATATATAATTAAATATATAAACTTATAAGTATTTATAAACACAAACACACAAATATATTAACATATAATACACACACATATATATATATATATTAATTTATATGTGTGTGTGTGAGTAAATTAATATATAAACTTATAAGTATTTATATACACACACCCAAATATATTAACATATATTAATTTATATATACTAATATATATATATATATATTTGTGTCTAAATTTATATTTTAATAAATTAATATAACATATAATTATTTATATAGACACACACAAATATATTGACATATAATATAAATAAAATATATATATATTGATATATTAATTTATATATATATATTAATTTATAAATATAATCATATTAATTTATACATATATATATAAATATAATAATATATATTTATGTATTTATGTACAAATATATATTAATTTATATATACACAAATTAATATATATATATATATATATATTAATATGTGAGTGAGCGCGTGTTTGAATAAATTAATATTTTAACATAAAAAATTTATATAAACTTATCAGTATTTATACACACACACAAAAATATAGTAACAAATAATATAAATAATATATATATTTATTATAGGTATAGGGGATTACAAGTAACCAAACAACACATACATTCACACACCCCAATAGGCCAGGTCTTATCCCTCCCCACAAGGAATGAAAAACACCCATCAGACCTATTTTGATACAAATATTGGTCAGAAGGCCCATTGACTCAAAGGCCATTACATGGTCTGAAGTCTCAATGGATAAAAGACCCAAAATGTACCTAAATACCCAATGGATTTTCTTGTATCATGTCATATCACCAGTCGATCACCTATCGCACCCCCTACCAGAAGTTATCAAATTGTGTCACCAATCTGAATTCGGTGTCACCCCAATTAAGAATCTATGGATCATGTTTTCCCATGAAACACAATTATAGGTCACTCCTCCAACCACAACAATCATGCGGGTAGGTGGTTTGATGATAGGTGTCAGCAAACCCATCTCTTTTTCAAGTTGCACGCCCGGCGATGCCTTGTGTGGGGTCCCACTACATCACCTACCTATTATGTCACATCATTTAACTAATCATATTTCTTGATAATCATTGGAAGGGAACTCATTCATCCCACATAAAAACTCAGTGGGGATGGGTGGCCGGTTAATAGGCGTCGTCACACCCATCCCTCTTTCTAGGCCGCCCACCCGACTGCACCTGCGTATCATCGAGTGAGTGACAAAATTTAAAATTAATATACACATACATACATACTTATAAACACACGAACAAAAAATTTAAAAACGTAATTATAATTAATTAATAATAACTGAATAAAGTATCATTAATATATAAATTAATATATACACATAAATATATATGTGTGTGTGTGTGTAAATATTAAAGTATATTTATATTAATTTATACATATATGTTGATTTAAATATTAATATATATACATATAATATTATATATGTAAAATTATCAATATGTTTATATAAATATAAATTAAGATATATATATATATAAATTAAAAAATAAATGTTATATATCTATATATTTATATATATATATCAATTTATATATAGAGAGAGAGATTAATTTATATATATACATACATATATAAATTGATCAATAATAGTAAATGATCATTATACTAATATATTATATCACACACACACACACTCATACATATATGCATACATACATATATATAAATATATATATCTATAGAGCGTGAGGGAGGGATATATATTTATACGGTACATATATAATAGTATTACATAACCTTAAAAAAATATGTATATATATAATTAAATTTACTATTATTAATTATCATTTAAAATATAATTATAATTAAATTTATATGATAACTAATAACTAAATGATCGTTAATAATAAATAATTAATAATAAGTGTATAAATTTCTATATATTAGTAATTAATTCATTAATTATAAAATATTAATATTATTTTATGTGTATTAGATTATATATTAATATGTGTATGTGTTAATAAATTAATATATTATATTTATTTATAAATTCATACACACACAGATATATATCAGTATGTAAATATATAGAGAGTAACATATTTTTGTTTTAAATATTCTTTCTGGTGAAGTGGTCGGGTCGTTGACCTCTTCTTACCCCATTGTGAGATCAAATCCATTGAGAACCAGATTTTATATGGAGATTTATTCATGAATTTGAGTGATGTGGCATGTGTATTTGAGGTCATTAGTTGGTGTGAGGCTATGCAACGAAGGCGTGTGCATGAGGTCGGTGGTTGGAACGATGCGGGCGTGTATAGATGAGAACCTAAGGTAGTTAAAAAACAAAATCCTTCTCTTTAAAACATTTATTTTTTAAAAATCCCAACACTTTATCTAAAACGTTTATAATTCTTTAACCAAATACCCGTGTTTTAAAAAACACATGTAAACTATGTGTGGGAAAAATGTCAATGTTTACAAAAGTGATTAAATTATTCACGTTTATAAACACATATAATTTAGCAACATGTTATTTCACTATGTTTTTAAAAAACACAAGTATATACATTATTGATGTTTCTAAAAGTGGGTAATAACATTTTTTTTATAGTGAATATGAGTTATTTTCTCTCCAACATGAGAAATTGTTGTGTGTGGGGGATTGGAATTCAATTCAAGGATCTTATTATCTATGACCCTGATCTTCTTCTGGATGAGGAGGATAAGGAAGAATATTTTAAAGAGGTTTTGTGTATATAAATATAGTTTCATATCACCCCATTTATATTAAATATATATCTTTAGGTGTTGTAAAAGTCAATGGTGATTGAGAATATATTAGCATGGACTAATTCAACTTCAGAGGGAATTCATCAGAACTTCTCGAGGAATGGAGTTGTAGGTAGTGGATTTGGATTATCTGGGTAGCCATGGTTTTCAATGATAGGGGTTCAAAATTATATCTATTATTACCTAATATTTGGATATTAAAATTCTTGGGTCTCAACTAAGATCTATCATGTGGTTTTATTTTTTTTTGTAGGTTGAGGTTGATAATAGTTCTAGTGTCTTACCATTATCGGTGGTTATCATAGGGTAGACGATCAATTCCCTAAGCAACCACAACAGTAGTTTACTCTAATTAATTATAAGTGGTAGTATGGTCCTCATGATTTTGATTGTCAATGAGTATATGGAGCTGGCATAGGACAACTATGTCACCCTAAGATTTTATGAAATATTTCTCTTTAAATATATTTTTTTCGATAGCTTTCAATACATGCAACCACAAGTCTAAATAAACTGTAATATAGTATATTGTTATAACCTAAAAATTAAATTGGTGGATATTAATAACAATAAATAAATTATAAAAAAATTATATATAAAATAAATAAACTGATTATCAATTGATTAGAAATGAAAATAAAAATCATTTGAAAGTAAAAAAGAGGTTTTTTTGGAAAAAACAATTATGCGTGCATTGTGTTTTTATCATAATAAATTAAATTAATCAAAATTGGTGAATTATTTTAATTAATTTTATATATTATATATTCAATAAATTTTTTTAACATTTATATAATATTTTTACAATGCATGGGATAAGAATAAATCTAGTTTAATGCATAAAAAACTTTATTTTTATAAAAGCAGTTTTCATCATATTTTATGAACTTATTTTAAAATTCATTTATATGAATTATACTTAATGAATTTGATAAAATGGATTCCATATTTTAAATCAAAATCTTAAAATTTGGTACTTAGTTCCCTTTTATTTTCAGACATTGCGAATAGTAACCATGGTAAAATTTATCACCACGGTAAAAGGTAAATCGGGTTCATCTAGGTTAAAACTAAGTGTTAAGGTCATAATGTTCCATCAAAATTCCTCTTTAATGAAGTAAATTAGAACCTTATCACCTTATTCTTTAATTTTAATTATTTAAAGGGAACTTTTCCTTGAAAATGACCTATATAATATTTAAAGCAAAGAAAAATGAAAAATGCCACTCTCTTACTTTTAAATATCTTTTATGTGTTCACATAGAAAATAAAGAAAGTGGTGAAAGAATAAAGATTTTTATTTTTATAATAATAAAATTATTTTCTTTATGGTAATATATTTCTAATTTTTAGGTATCATATAATTACCTTAAATTCTTACACAACATTGACATGATATTTATTCAATTAATGGAAAAAATAAAATAAATGATATTAAAAATATTAAAAGTAATAAAATTTGGGTGATTTATTATGATATATAAATTTTATAGATAAATATAACATATTATGGATATATAAAAGTTTTATATTATAATTAAATCTTTGTATTTATTTATTTTTAGTCAATTTAAATGAATAGTGTCAAAAATGACAATAATGATATTTTATGAAAATAATATTTTATTAAATTATTTAAAAATAATTAAAATATTTAAATATGATAAGGGGATAATATATGGTATAAAATAACATCCCTTTTCCATTTATGATCCAATTTTATTCTTATAAGTAAAATTATAACCTCTTAAGATTGAAAAAGACGTTATCGTGGTTAAGATTAAAATAGGTTAATTAAGGTGTTAAATAAGACGATAAGGTTTAAAATACCACTTAAACCTTTCCAAATTTTATTTTTTTATGATATTTAAACCATATAATACCTTATATTAGAATATATGTCCATTTAGAAACATTTTTCTTGATAAAGACTTAGTTATATTTTAATATTTTTAATAATTCCAAGTGTGTCCTTTCCCTCCCTTATAAAAGGACACTCCTTCCTTAACTTCTTTACAAAACATTTAGCAACCTACCATGAAAAATAAATGCACATTACTCTTATAAAAATAATTATACAAGTTTAAAAGATTATATTCTCCCAAAAAACCAACCTTATGTTCCTTAATAAAGGATCTAAAGGACGTCTCTAGAAGAAGAGGTAAATGTCTTACCCAACCTATTTCAATTTTTTTCTTATTCTAACTCATATAAATCTATGTTATTTATCATAAAATAATAATTTAAGTATCCAAAAAAATAATAAAATTTTATAATGATTATAAAACCACCATTATACACCCTATTTTCTATCAAATGATATATGAAAGTATCATTCATGCATACGTACGACTTACTGTATCCACATAACGATGCAATTCATCTTGCATCACCATATTTTATGGATGGGTATTATGATGGGTTTAATTTTTATATATTATATTTATTATTTAATTATTAATATTTAATAATAATAACACTTCTAACTTCTTACCTTCCAATCCGTTGGAAAATGAAAACGTCACTCGTACGTACGTGTGGACTACCGCCTCCACGAAGTGATGTGATTAATTTTTCATTTTACATTTACATGGATAGTAATAATTATGGATTTTATGAATTTATATTATTTTTATGACATAATAATGATTCTATAAATTTTAATTCTTATTTATCTTTCCTTCTTTCTATGCTTTCAAAAAAGAAATCGTCATCCATACGTACGTACAACCTACCATCTCCATGAACAATGTAATTCATTTTCAAATCTAAAAATTTTATGGATGACTAAAAATAGCTATATAATGGATATATAATATATTTATATTATGATTATAATTATTTATATTATCTAACCATGATCAAATTACAATGAATTAAACTAGTGAACGAAAACATACATAAAAAATGAGGCAGATATTACCTAAAACTGTGATTTTAATAAATAATTGTTAATAAATGAGTGATAAAAGGTTATAATTTAATAATATAATATATGATATATATTATTATTATTCTGGAATATATTTATAATAAATATATATTTTTTATATAGGAGGTTCAAGCACAAATGAAGGAAGTTGGACCTGAGGTAAGGGTTTATTTCACAATCTCATCATTATTTGAGATTATCTATGTTTAAGTCTACACTGGAAAAATTATTTGGTATTTATATGTTAAAACTAATATATTTTATTATCATATGTTTATTTATTAAAATAATAGGTTTTAATTTCATTTTCCTCTCTTTAAGGACTCAATATACCAAACTAATGTCTTTAAGGAAAACCGCATTAATTTTTCTACTCGGTCGAGAATATTTCTATTTAATGACCATATTTTATTGAAAATGTCTAAAATAATATTTTTAATATTATATTAAATAAATTTTTACCCATTTTTTAATTTTAAAAAATGGATTAAAATGAATTTTCTTATCATTTTCCAAACAAGGTACCTTTTGACCTTTTTACAAAAGTGTGAAAGGAAATTTTTTTAAATTATACTGCATGAAAAAAATTTCCCACCATCATTAAAACTCATTACTTTGAATATTAATTTTCAATTTTATGGGGATATTTTCAAAGAAATTGTTTTCCTTAATATTTGGGACATTTTTATATTTTAAATAAGTTTTTTTCAAAGTGAAAGAGTGTATTTTTCTCAAGAAATTTTACAGAAATATTTTGAAAGTATTTTCATATATGTCAACGTACTTTGTTAAATATTATTCTTTATTGACGTTATACTATATTTATACCATCCACCATATTTCTCTATATGGTTTATGATCATCTTTACTGAGGAAAGTATTGATATTCTATATATTAATTCTTCTAATATGGACGATTATTGATTTTCAGGCATGTTGATTAAGTGATATTGTTTATTCATATGATTAATGAATTATAATTATTAAATGATGATTAAGGCCTAGAATTAAATATCCCCTTGATTCATCGGTAAGTCTCATAAGACAAACTAGATTGGGTATTTAGCTAAGCCCTTACCCATTTATGTAAGATTTCTTAGCATGAGACCTTGACAGTATGTTTTAGATGCCTTGTCACATAACCTCAATGATAAGTTTAAATGTCCATCATTATGTATTCCATCATTATAAAATCATTTATTTATTCCCATGATTTTATTTGAATAGTTTTTATATTATTTGACAAGTTTTAAGTTCATGTGATTATTTATATGGTATTATTTGATCATCATTTATTTCTTCCATATTATTCATGCCTTATTTAGATTTTGTTGTATGCATACCCTTATAGAGAATCTAATATCACCCATTTCTTATGTTTCTTTTCCCCAGGATTCGAAGAAGTGTATTATGATTGACAAGAAAGTATATTCTAAAATACACAATGGTGTTCTCAAAAAAAATAATATGTTTTATTTTAATTTTTCAATTCTAATATCATATTCAAGTATATATCTATTTTTATAGGAAAAATAAACTATTTGGTCCTTCAGGATGTGATTCCTTGTATCTAGTATCAATGTAATAAAGTAACCATCAGATCTCAGTTACTAGGGTTGGGTTATTTATAGTTAGTATTAGATAAATTTTAGTATAATATTTGGGAACTATATTTAGGAAAACATAGATTATAGAACTTAACCCTATGGTGAACCTTGAGAATATTCCCAAAGAAACCAAGATTATGACTTTGATATTAGTTATACAAAAAATTTCAATTTATTTTAAGTGTTTCACTAGTTTTGAAATTAAAAATTATGATTCATAATGATATTATCTAATATAGTGTGTGCCATTATTTATAAATAGTGCATATAGGAAGGAATAGAAACCATATCAATGCACAAAATCCTTATAGTGATTTCCCTCATAGGAATGATAATGAATTTTGAGCTAAAGTGACAACTAGAGCTGAAAAATAATAACTATATTGGGGAAGATGACATCGATTATGACTAATAACCTTACCCATATGAAGTATCCTGAATATCCAAAACATGTTGTAATAATGTTAGACCACTTTATATGTTAACAACCTTTATTATTCAATAGGACTATAAATAAATTTATAGATGATTAATGGATAAGTTCCTTGGAGAATATATTTATTACTTTGGTAATTAATGAAAGGGAAAATGTTGCCATGGTATTTTATCATCTCTTTGGGGATTCAGATAAATGGTGTTCATTGATTTAAAACACTAAGGATGTGGAGGAAATAACTATCATGGAATGGAAGCATTTTAAGAAACTTTTCTTGGAAAAATATTTTCCTCATGAACAATGAGTGGATATAGGGAGGCAATTCTTGAGTCTAAGAAAAAATAAAGAGAAAATATTTTTAAGTATGAAACTAACTTTTCAAGTTTATAAAGGTATATTATGGACTATTTATGTAATACAAAGGATAATATTGACCATTTATTTGATGGGTTATAACCAATCCTTCGAAGGGAACTAGTCTCACAAACATTATAATCATATAAGGATATATTATTATGTGATATAAATATAGAGAAAGAATTATCCAAGTCTTATGAATTATAAGGAAATGAAGAGAAGAAGAGGATAGTGGAGAAAAAAATAGATAAAGGGAATAAGAGAAAGAAGAATTTTCTAACATGTGATACTTGTGGAAAGAAATACATTGGTACATGCCTAAAAGGAAATCGAGTTTACTTCAAGTGTGGAGAAAATGGCCATAACGATCATGAAAGTAAGGGTAAGGGAGAATCCATTAAATTATAGTGATTTAACTACAAGTATATGAGGAACTATTCCAACTAATGCCCCAAACGTCAAGGGAACTTACCACAAAAGAAGCAAAGGAGATAATGTCAATATTATGAAATTACAACACCTAACATGGAAGTTCCTAGTGATGTGGTGAAAGATACACTTTATCCACTCAATAATTGAAAATGTTTTATTTCATTATATTTCTACCCACTATTTTATATATGAAGAATTTTCTAAAGGTATTGTGTCACCAACTCAATGATTAGATATTGAGTTGGAGGTGAAAACTCTTAATGGTATGATGACCTCAACTCAAGTATATAACTCATATTTGACAAATGTTTATGGTAATGTTCTTCCTATTAATATTTTTATACTTCCTCTAGTTAAATTTTACATGATTTTGGGTATGGATTGGATATATTAGTATATATCCCATATCAATTATCGAGGAAGGGAATTTGTACTTGATAATCTGAATTAACCTTCAATCATCTATAAATGTAAGTAGTAACCTGAACACCCAATGAAAATTACTTCCATCGTGTGGGTTTTTAAACCAATTCATGAGGGTTATTTATCTTAAATAGTTGGGTAGAAACTCAAAATTGAAAATATACCTATTGTTCATAAATACATTGAAGTGTTTCCTAAGGACTTTCCTAGTCTTACCATGAATCATGAATTTGAGTTTTCAATAGAAATCATAATTGGTGTTACACCTATTTTTAAAAATCCATATAGAATGGACGAGATTGAGTTATGGTAATTAAAGAAGAAATTATAGGAGAATGTAGATAAGGTATTTGTTCAAATAAGTTCTTTTCCATGGGGTTCACTTGTTCTTTTTATTAATAATAAAGATGGGTCAATTATTTTTTACATTTATTATTGGGAACTTAACAAAATTATTATCAATAAAAAGTATCCACTACCCCATATTGATGATATTTTTGATCAATTATGAGGAGATATAAATTTTTACAAGATTTATCTTCAATTTGGATATCATTAACTAAGGATCAAGAAGTATGATATAACCAAGACGACCTTCCATATGAGGTATGGTCATTATGAATTTATAGTAATTCCTTTTTTACTTACCGATAATCCTGATATCTTCATGGATTTAATTAATACATTCTTTTTAGATTAACTTGATTAGTTTTTGGTAGTCTTTATTGATAACATTCTTATATATTAAAATAGAAATGAATAGAATGAATAATATTTGGGATATGTGATGAATACCTTGAGGAAGGATAATTTTTATGATAAATTTACCAAGTGTGAATTTTTGCAATCGAAAGTTTCATTCTTAGGTCATATAATCTCAAGTGAGGGTATATCAATGAATCTATCAAAGAAAGAAGTTATTAGTAAATGGCCTATACAAACCAAAATAATAAAAATCCATAGTTTTATTAGGTTTTAAAGATACTATAAATGCTTTGTGAGATATTTCTCATGATTATCTAATCCACTCATCAATTTTACTTGGAAGGGGTTAAGTTCTTTTGGAAAGATAAATGCGAAGAGAGTTTTAAATAACTAATGAGAAGGTTGGTCATCATGTCTATTCTTACACTACCCAGTAGTGGAAAAGGGTTTCCGATCTATAATGATGCATCAAATAAGGGATTGGGATGCATCCTCATGTAAAATGATATGGTGATATCTTATTCCTCGTTCCAATTTATGTTTTATGAGAAAAATTACCTGACTTGTGATTTGAAGTAGGAAGTGGTAATTTTTTCATTGAAAATATAGAAGGATAATCTGTATGGTGAAAGGTTTGATATATATAATAATCATAAAATCTTGAGGTATATATTTACATAGAAAGATTTGAATATTTTTTAGATAATATGTTTGTAGTTAATCAAATATTATGATTGATCAATACATTACCACTCTGGGATGGTGAAAAACGTGTCTGATCCTCTAAGTTAGAAAGAATAAGAAAGTCTATATATAATTTAGATTGAAAGGGATCTAATATTTAAGGATTTTTAGAATATGGATCTTGAAATCATAAGTAAATAGGAAATATATTATCTTTATAATATGAATATTAAACCATCCATATATGAGAGGATTAAGAAGTCACAAAAGGATGATGTGGAATTGTAGAAAAAGTTGAGGATTGTTCTCAAGTTCAACCATGACCATGTTGAAATTATAAGTTTTAGTAACCGATTATGTGTCCCATAAATACCAAAATTCAAGAAGGAGTAGTTATATAAGGCACATAGTTCATCATTCTCTATTAATCCAAGAAGTATGAAGATGTATGAATATTTCAAAGGGTATTTATGGTGGTACAACATGAAGAAAAATATTTCATAGTATATATATCATTTCATAGTATATTAGTTAGTTAAGTTTTAGAGACTTAAATCTAAAGGGATGTTATATCTATTACCCATACTATAATGGAAATGAGAAAACAACACCATAGATTTTTTCATCGAACTTCCCAAAATGTGAAAATTCCATAATTATATATAGGTTGTAGTCAATAACCTTATGAAGTAAGCACACTTTATTTATATAAAATAGGATTTATCTCTTGATTAGGTTTCTATAATATACATTAAAAAATGGTAAGGTTTCATGGATTATTACCTTCTATTGTATCTGATCGGGTCCTGAGGTTTACCTCAATGTTCTTGAAAAATCTTCAGTGAGCTCTAGATACAGAGTTAAGTTTTAGTACAGTGTATTTTCTTCAGTAATATGGTCATTCTAATAGAACCATTCAAACCCTATAGGATAAATTTAGATCTTTCTCTATGTATTTTAAAGATGTTTTGGATCAACATCTTCCTTTGGTCAAGTTTTCTTACAACAATAGCTTTAACTCGAGCATTTATATGGCTCCTTATAAACCCCTATATGGAAATAACTATATAACTCCAACCTACTGGGATGAAGTTAGATAAATAAATTTATTGGGACTAGATCTATCTGATTAAACGGTATATAAATTTATATCCATTCAATAGCACATTAAGGCTGTTCAGATTCGATAAAAAGTTTATTCTGAAAATAATTGGTGTGATATAGAATATGAAGTTGGTGATAAGTTTTTTCTACAATTTTATCCATGTAATAAGGTTATGATATTCATAAATAAGTTAAATTTTATCCCTAAATATATTTTACCTTTTGATATTCTTGATCGAGTAGGGATAGTAGCTTATCGCTTAGAGCTTCTCCAGAGCCTCTCTCAAGTTTATTATGTGTTCTATGTATCTCTCCTAAGGAATTACATACTTAAACCATCACATATAATGAACTAAAATTTTATATAATTTGATCATGATCTTTCCTATGAGGAACAATAAGTATAAATCTTGGATCATAGATATAAAGTGCTACAGAATAAGACCACTCACCTGGTTAAAGTTCTCTAGGGAAATCATAAATTCAAAGAAGATACACAAGAACCAAGGATGTGATAAAGAATAGATTTAATCATTTTATTTTACAATATTACTATAATTTATAGTGTTAAATTCATTTTAATTTGGGTATAATGTAACACCCCAATATTTTTTGAAATATTTCTTTTCAAATAATTTTTTTTCGATAGCTTGTGATACATAAAAACCTGATTCTAAATAAACCATAATATAGTATACCATTATAACCTAGCCATTAAATTGGTGGGTATGAATATTAATAAATAAATTATAAAAAAATTATGTATAAAATAAATTCATCTATTGTCAAATGATTATAAATAGAAATAAAAATCATTTGAAAGTAAAAGAGAGGTCTAAAAATTATTTTTATGCATGCAACATGTTTTTATCTTAACAAATTTAATTAATTAGTATTTGTGAATGAGTTAAATGAAACTTATATATTATATATTTAATAATTTTTTTAACATTCATATAATATTTTTACTATGCATGAGATAAGAATAAATCCATTTTTATACTTAAAAACTATATTTTTCTAAAATCTATTTTCATCATGTTTTGTGAAATTATTTTAAATTTAATTTCTATCACTTATAGGTATTGAATTCTATAAAATATATCCAAAAAATGGAATCATGAGGTTAAAATTTGGTAAATAGGTTCCTTTTATTTTTAGGCATTATGAATAGTAATTGTGGTAAAATTTATCACCTCAGTAAAAGGTAAATTAGGTTAATGTTGGTTAAAACTATGTGTGAAGGTTTAAATATTCCATAAAAATTCATATTGGGTGAATTTAATTTTACCCTTATCACCTTAGGCTCAAATTTTAATTTTCTAATGGAAACTTGTCTATGAAAATGACCTATATAATATTTAAAGAAAAGAAAAATACAAAACATCATTCTCTTACTTTTGAATATCACTTATGTGTTCACATAGAGAAATAAAATTAGTGAATTAATATAGATTTTTATTTATTTAATAATAAAATTAATTTCATGATGGTAATTTGTTTCTAATTTTTAGGTATCGTATAATTACCATAAATTCTTACACAGTGCTAAGATGGTATTTATTCAATTAATGGAAAAATAAAATATATGATTTTAAAAATATTAAAAGTAATATAATTTAGGTTAATTGTTATAATACATAAATTATTGATAAATATAACATATTAGGGATATTTTAAAGTTTTATATTATAATTAAAACTTTTTCTTGATGTATTTGAAGTCAAACTAAATGAATAGTATCAAAAATGAAAATAATGATATTTTATAAAAATAAATTTTTATTAAATTATTTATAAATCATTAAAACATTTAAATAGGATAAGGGGGATAATATATGGTCAAAAATATCATAAATTTTCTATGTATGATCCAATTTTTACCTTATAAGTAAAATTACAACCCCTTAAAAGTGAAAAGTTATTATCGTGATTAAGGTTAAAATAAGTTAAGCAAGGGATTAACCCAAAATATAAGGTTTAAAATACTACTTAAACCTATCAAATATTTATTTTTTAATAGTATTTAAAACATATAATACATTATATTCAAATATATATCCATTTTAAAACATTTTTTTAGAATTAATTAGTTAAATTTTAATCTTTTTAATAATTCAAAGTCTTTCATTTTACTCCCTTATAAAAGGACACCCCTTCATTCACTTAATTACACAACATTTAATATCCTAGATAGAACAATAATTTTAATTAATCTTATAAAAATACTTATTCAAGTTCTTGAGGTAATTTTCTTTCCAAAATACCAACCCTAGTTTTCTTAAAAAATGATCTAAAGCAGGTCTCCTAAAGAAGAGGTAATTGTCTTACACAACCTCTTTCTATTTATTTATTCTACTAACTCCTATAAATATATGGTATTTATCATAAAATAATAAATTAGGTATTTTAAAAATACATAAATTTTATTATTATTATAAAACCAATATTATTAACCCTCTTTTCCATCAAATGAGAAGTGAAAATATCGCTCGTGCGTACTTACGACGTACCGTCTTCACGTAGGAATACAATTCATTTTTCATCACCATATTTAATGGATGGGTATTATGATGGGTTTAATATTTATATATGATATTTATAACATAATTATTCTTAGGGAATAATAATATCACATCTACCTTCTTACATTCAAATCCTTCGAAAAAATGATAGAGTCGCTCGTGCGTACGTATGGACTAGAATCTCCACAAAGAGACGTGATTAATTTTTCATTTTATTTTTACATGGATGGTAATAAGGATAGATTTTATGAATATATAAAATTTATATGATATAATAATTATTCTTTATAGTTAAATTATTATTTACCTTTCTTTCTTTCCATCTGTTGAAAAATGAAAACAATGTTCATACGTACGTACAACCTACCACCTCCATGAACGGTGTAATTAATTTTTCAATATATAAATTTTATGGATTGCTAAAAATAAATATATAATGAATATATAAGATATTTATTTCATTATTATAATTTTTGAGATAATTTATCCATTATTAAATTATAAGTACTGAAACTATTAAACCAAAATATACATAGAAAAATGAAGCAGTTATTACCTAAAATAGTAATTTTTACAAATAATTATTAATAAAAATGTGATAAAATTATATAATTAAATCATATACTATATGATATAAATGATTTTTTTTAATAGAGTTACAATAAATCTATATTTATTATGTAAATACCCTGACCCCAGTATCCCGAAGTCGGTGGTTACTTTATTACATTAGCATGGCACTACTAGAAAATAAGGCTATAGCCACAGTTTTAAACCATGGATATAGGTACAAAAACCACGGCTATAGGTTATATCCACTGTTTACTCAACTATGGATATAGGTTATAGCCACAGTTTACTCAACTGTGGCTGGTATTGGCATGGCTATAAGCCTGTAGCCATGGTTCAAACCGTGGCTATAGGGCTATATCCATGGTTCCAACCCTAGATAAAACCCTATAGCCAAGGTTTGAAAACCATGGAATAAAATAAAATCAATCATCATCTATAGCCATGGTTCCCAACCATGGCTATAGGCCTTCAAATTTCCTAAAAAAAACCAGCATTGTTCAGCCGGTGCGGGCCCCTTGCACCCCTGGCCCCTTGCACCCCCCCTACACAGCCCCCCTTCCACACCCATTTAACCCCTTTCACACCCCCATTTCCCATTGCACACACCCCCATACACACCTTCACAACCCTGCTGGACACCCTCACTTCCCCCCCCCCCCTCCTAGACACCCGCCTAGACAGACCCCCCATGGACAGACACCCCCCCTTGACAGCACCCCCCCGGACAGACACCCTCCTGCACAACCCCCCTTGAACCCCCTTCCTTACACATCCCTTAAACCCCCCTACACACCCCCTGGTCCCCTTGCACATACCCCCTTGCAAACCTTCACACCCATTTCCCCTCCCGTTGGACCCCCCTTGCACCACCCCTGTGGACACCCCCTCCCCCTTTCACACCCATGCCCCCTTGCACCACCACCACCCCTACACAACCCCCCCCCCCACCCCCCTTGCACCCCCATCCCCCTGGACAACAGCCGACCCTGGACACCCCTACCCCACCCCCTGGAAAGCACCCCCAGCCCCTGGACAGACACCCCACCTGGACAGTAGCCCCCCTAGATAGCACCCCCACCCCTAGATAGACACCCCCCCCCTTCACCCCCTACATACCCATTCTCCCCCTATACAACCCCCCTTGCACCCCCATGTACAATCCCCCTTGCACACCCCCCTACACCCCCTTGTCCCCTTGCACACGCACCCTTGCACACCTGCACACCCCTACTAGACACCCCTTGCACCACCCCTACTGGACACCCCCCTGCACATCCATGCCCCCTGCACAGCCCCCCTTTCACCCCCCAAACATCCCTTCCACCCCCCCCCCCCCTTACACCCCTATCCCCTTGCACACACACCCCTTGCACCACCCCTGTTGGACCCCCCTTGCACCACCCCTGCTGGACACCCCCACTATACACCCCCTTGCACCACCCCTATTGTACCCCCTTGCGCCACCCCTACTAAACACCCCCCCCCCCCCCCGCGCATAGAGGGTTAGGCCTTAGCCCCTTTCAGCCCCCCTGCATAACCCACCTTGCACCCACCTGTCCCCTTGTACACACCCCCCTGCACAGCTGCACACCCCTGCTAGACACCCCTTGCACCACCCCTGATGGACCCCCCCCCCCCCACACACCCATGCCCCCTGCATAGCCCCCCTTGCACCCCCCCCCCTCTACACCCCATGTCCCGTTGCACACACACCCCTACACACCGGCACACCCCCCTGTTGGACACCCCTTGCACTACCCTTATCCCCTTTCACACACACCCCTGCACACCCACACACCACTCGTACTGGGCGCCTCTTGAACCACCCCTTCTAAACATCCCCCCCCCCCCCCCCCCGCACACCCATTCCCCCTTCACAGCCCCCCCCCCCCCCTCTTGCACCCCCCCCCCCTCGTCCCCCTGCACACCCCTACTGGACACCCCTTACACCGCCCATACTGAACCCCCCCCCCTCACACCCATTCCCCCTACACATCCCCCCTTTCACCCCCCTGCACATCCCCCCTTGCACCCCCCCCCCCACTACACACCCCTGTCCCCTTAGAAACACCCCCCTTGCACCACCCCTGGTGGAACCCCCTTGCACCAACCCTATCATATTATGTAATTCATGTACACAGTAATTTATACATATAAATATATCCATTGTTTCTCAGTTTCTATCTTTTGGATACCTATAATATTATTCTTTCATTGAGAGGTTTTAGATAGAGAGGGAGAATCTTGATTAAATAATGATAACTCAAGACATTGCCAAACCTATGGATAATTTAGTAGATTCAGGCTCTCATCTATATCATGTTGGAGAAGAATTAATAGTGGCATAATTGCCACAATAGTTGGATTAGTTATCTACTCACTCAAAAGATGAAATCAACCCAAAAACAATCCATTCAAAAATGGTTTCTGATGTGTGGTTACACTTGATTAGAAGAACAGAGGAAAATTTTTCAAATCGAAAAATATAGGAAATGATAAATTTATTGATGGAAGAATTAATTATTCATATAATGCCTTGGTTTTGTTAATTATTTTTTGAACTGAAAAATAATGGACCTACCTGGATTCAATTCAAAGTAGTGCCGATTAAGAGATTTAGAGGTGTGGTGGTGGAATAATTAGAGTCTATGACTACTCAAACAAAAGAAGAACTTAAAACTATTGAGGAAACTTAAACTATGGGTGCTATGGGAAATTTAGAGCTTTTACAGATGCAGTGAAAAGAGTAGAAAGAGGTCTTTGAACTAGAACATGATTTTACTGAACTAACTCATCACCAAGATATATCTTTTTCTTCGACATTGCAGTTCTAGATGAAAAATGGGGAGAAATAGTAGATGAATATAGCTACATCAATGCAGGTTACTGCTATTTTTTCTTGTAATCATTCACATATTGGATTATTTATATGTGTTTTGGGGTGAAAAAGGCT
Source organism: Viscum album (assembly GCA_963277665.1). Lineage (NCBI taxonomy): Eukaryota > Viridiplantae > Streptophyta > Magnoliopsida > Santalales > Viscaceae > Viscum > Viscum album. The sequence goes on from OY728161.1 coordinate 1,564,934,070, forward strand.
TTCATTTCAAGTATGACATTGCAACAGGCTCCTGTGGAGTTTCCATTCCAACAACCAACATCTGAATTTATGAAACCTATTTGGTTGAAGAGAAAACCTATGTAAAATATTTATGTATATAAATATATCAATGTGGTGGAAGGATTTAGGGAATGACATGAATCTAAAAAGGATGTAGTGAGGTTCTTTAAATGGTTTTTTGTTGAGAACAAAAAGGCTTGGGGCTGAAGGGAATGTATAGAGCATCAAGACCAATGCACAGAAAAGAGTTTCATCATATTTATAAATTTTTTTATATAGAATAAGGGTATTTTCATTGTACTATAGTTTTATAGTAGGTTCCAAAATCATGTAAATATCTATGTAAATATGTATAAATTTTTAATCTATTAGTTCTAGTAGAATTTATAGCCCAATTATAGATTTCTTAGGCTAATATGACTACATTGGAGGTTTTGTGGTGTGGTAGTAACTACTATGAGAATCCAGATATAAATTTGTTTGATTTTAGTTGTGATTTAAAAAATAAATACAAGAAAGTGAATATCCTTTCTAAACATAAGGGTGTTAAGGGAAGTGATTCAGAATTGACCAGTCTAGTTTTTTAGCTTTGGGAAACCACTATTCAAAACCACAGAGCCATCAAGAAAGCTAGGAAATTCCAAATAGAATATGCCTCATTGAGAATTCTATTTTGAAAAATAACATGGTGCATACATATTATAAATCTCTAATAGTTTAAGAGATAACTCACTTTGATAATAAGATAAGAGAAATATTCTAGAAAGATCACTTCATGTGCCTATAATTTGAAAAATTTTGGAATGAATATGCAATTCATGATGAGGGAAATGTATAATTTCAACATGGATGTTATGGTTTATCTAGGAATTATAGATATCATACCTCCTAATGTTTCTAATCCTTTCCTATATGTCAAATACAAAATCTGATTTAATTGTCTGTTTGCTTTAGTTTTTTCTATAAAAACACTATTAGAGGTGCATGTTTGGTTGTGGTACTGGTTCAGATGTCGAGGGGAAATTTGAAATGAAATCCAAATGGGGGATTATTGGGGCACTGTTTGATGTTTTAGAAGCTATTTTAGGAATAATTCAATTATAAAAAGATAAGATATCCTCTAAAATTAGTTATTAAGAAAAAAACTTCCAACGTTATGCTTCAATAGGTATGACAAACAGAACATTTCTTAAAATTCATATTATCATGGGGTAATTTTTTCCTCTATCTTGGAATGAAATGTGAAGAGGAATACCATAATGTTGAAATATCATCAAAAATCAATGGAGGAGGTCAGGTTTTGTGATGTTCTAAAGTGGAAGATGGAACTGTATCAAGAAATTTATAATCTATGATAAGGTGGTAGTTCTATTTGAATTATTTAGTCTTTACACCTTGAGTAAAAGTTGTAATTTCAAGACAGTGGTGATGATGGGAACATGGTATTGTGTTATAGATTTATAGAATTGTGTGTGTGGTGTTATTCTGGGGGTAGGTGAGTGTCTAATAACTGCTAAAAAATTATTGTAAATGGTATTTTAATGTTGTTTTCCTACTAGATGAGAGTAGGTAGGGGATGATGATGTGTCTCTATTGGAACTATTGACTTATATATTCTTCATCATCCACTAATTGAATTGGTCTTATCCTATATTTATTTGACACAACTTATCTCTCAATGAACATGACAATGTTGATAGAACTATAGGTCAAAAATAGTTTCCAAGAAGCTTTTCATTTCAATTGTTACAATCATATATTTGATTTCATGATTTATTTATGTGAAATCTATTCAAAAAAAATCTAAAAAAATTGTGATTTTTTGCAGATAGCGCACCTCCGTTAGAGGAGTTTTATTAAAAAACCATGACTTGTTTATCAGATGAAACAATTATCTTAACTAACACTTATTCAAGAATTAAAATTTTATATAAAAAAGAAGAATTAAGAAGGCATATAAATGCAATTTAAAACATTCTTGAATTAAATAGGCTGGGAGAGGGACCCTACCTCAAAGAATCCAAGCCACACTCGGTGCTTGACACTTTTATCAATGACAACTCTAAGCTACTCCATCCATCCTCTGGACATATATACCTTTTTATATACATAAAGATTTTCTAACCCCTATGTGCATGTCTGCATGGCCTTGAACATACACAAGAGGATCCTTATATATATGCTCACATGCATAAGCCCGTTATCACCCACACACGTATGTATTTTCTATATATATACATAATCACACCTATCCCCTTATATGTAATCATGCTGCCATGCGAGGAAATACATATAATGGGAGAACTTATTATATATATGCTTACCTATGCATACACAGTGAGTAGCCTTATAAAAGTGGCTCAAATCCACCTCAATGATATCCAAAACACATTACAAAAATATAGGAAACCCAAAATTCACAAAATTCCTATTTAAAATTAGGCCAAATAATAAAAACGGAAGAAACCTTACCTGAATCCAATGTCAAACTCACTGCCTTTGATGGTGGTGGATAGAACCGGCCTCATCATAAGAAACCACCTGTAAGAAAATAATGGGAAAATAAGTGGGATATAAAGACTTCTTAAATATATGTGATCAGTGTGTCAATTGTACATGATAAATGATACATGAATCCAATACCAACATGATCAGAAGGATAATATTAATGATTACACAAACATAATATAATCCAGATGATCAAGAGAATTAGTAATATAAAGGAAACCTACCTCAAACGATAAATCATAAATCTATCTCAAGCTTGTACCAACCACCAATGATCCTTCTATCCCATGTATCATACATGAATACATATGAATAAAACAACAAAACATTTTAAAATTAGAACTATAATTGGTCTAATTGATGCTAAACTCACTAGGTAATATACTTCACTCAGGAAACAAGCCAAGTGTGGGGTCCACTCTGGACACCCACCCAGACCTAAGAAACGCAAAAAATAAAATTTATCAACCCAAAACAACTTAAAATTTCATCAAACTTCATGAAAACCCATAAATAAATCCACTGAGTAGTACACCTAAACTCAAATGACATGTAATAATTATTTCAAGATTTCTAAGTCTCCTCTACATGTTTCACATGAAATTACAATCATATAGAAGTGATCCCAACATGGGTTTAAACAAAAATATAACCATGATTTTAATTAAGCCTATAGATATAAAATAATCTATAGCCACAGACGTATCTTTGGTTTGGTTTGTTTTAGTGGTATAGGGAGACATGAGTTTTCTTTCTTTCATTAAGGAAGTGAGTTATCTTTCATCATAGAAATGATACCTATGGGATCATGGGTGATTAGGTATTTTTTAGTATACACCTAATGGATCATCCAAAATATTGTTAGTATGCCTTTTAGTTTGAAGGTTAGAAAGTGGAAATAATATAAGGCCCACCCCACCCCCATATGCACCCCCCACCTACAACCCCACTACCCCCTACACCCCCCAACCCCCACCTACACCCCGCTTCCCCCCCCCCCACACCCCACCCCACCTGAAACCCCACTACCCACTACACACACCCCAACCTGCACCCCCCACCTACACCCCCACCCCCCATCTACACCCCCCCACCTGCACACCTATACACCCCCACCTGCACCCCCACTACCCCCAGCACCCCCCCCCCCACCTACACCCACACTGCCCCCAACACCCCCCACCTTCACCCCCACTGCCCCTGTACCCCCACTACCCCCAGTACCCCCCCCACACACACACACCTTCACCCCCACCACTTATACCACCCACTCCCCACCTGCACCCCCACCTGCACCCCCTACCCCCAACACACCCCCTGCCCTACCCCCTGCACACCCTATGCACCCTGCCCCTGCCCCTCCCCCTACCCCCAACACACTTCCCTTCCCCTCCCCTATACACCCCAATCACCCTCTGTACACACCCCTTCCCCCTTACACACCCCCTAAACCCTCCCCCTTCCCCTTGGAAAAAGGAATTATTGTTATATTTTGATGAATATGTTGTAATTCCTTATCATGTTTTATTGTATGGGAATTTATTTAAAAGTTAGTATGGAGGTTTTTATGAGTTCGATCAATGAAATATTCAAATTGATGATCATTATAATAAGGCATTGAAAAATTATTTAGAATGATATGTATTTGAAATTTTAGATCACTACAAGGTTTCCAAAGACGTGTAAATAAAGTTCAAAGAATTATATGATCAAAAATCTATCTTGAAGAATGTAAGATGGGTTGTTTATAATGATGATCATTTAATCAATGAAGTATTTCATTTGTCTAAAACTAAAATAAAGAAGATCAAGAAGAGGGACACCAAGAAATTAGATACTCCTATCTAGTTTAAAAAAATGATTTCTTGTGAATATTTGTTTCTAACCATGTATAAGATGCTTCATGAAAAACTAAAAATACATATTCTATATCACTTCAATATGTTAAATATAAAGAAACCACATCATGTGGTAAATCTAGAAATTGTTTCTACAACCCACAAGAGAAAATTAAAGTCATATAAAATGAATTTAAAGTTTTAAAAGAAAAATAATAAATGAATTGTGATCTCATGGAAGAATTTAGGTAAACCATATAAAATATGGGAAATAAAATTTAGGGAAAAGTGGTATTATTGAGTCACTTGTTCAAGAATTAAATCATGTGAATGAGGAGAAAACATGAGATATCCATGATCGTCTCTAAGGAAAGGTATGGATAACAAATTAAGATAACATAAAGTGAAAGGAATTCTAAAATTCAGAATTTAGAAGGACAACTAGAGGAGAAGAAGATATGGATTAAGAATCTAGAGAATGATCTTCATATCATAAGAAGGATTCCAAAAATTTAATAAACTCATTTGAAAACTATAACTAGTATTATGCATAATAATAATAGGGTTTATATAAAAATGTAGTATATATCTAGTATAACTCATGTAAGAGGAACTCAAAAAAATATGGTGATGAAGTGATAACACTATATGAGTGTGTATAAGGAAGCTAGAGAGTTCAATAGTAAGGAAACGTCTACTACAACCATAGGATAGTATAATGTCGATCATTGATCAACATCAGGTATTTTGTAAAGAAATATACGTCATCAATGTCTAGATATAACATGTCAATAATTTGCATCGAGTATTTCACATACCTCCTTAGCTGGAACACATGGAAGATATCATGAACATGGTCTAATTTTTATGGAAATTCCATGTGGATAGAATACTCATATTCCCCCCATAGGATCTTGAATGTACTGATGACCATTGGGGATAACTTTCTACCCCATTCAAGCCTCCATAATACTCATCATAGGGAGAAATTCAAGAAAAAATGGTCCCCATGGTTAAACTCCAAAGTTCATAGATGTCAATATATGTGATATATATATCTCATTTGGGATGTCCCCATATCCTCAACATTCACTTGTTCTTTTATTTCCATACCTTTCACAATATTTATTCCATTAAGTGATGTCTCGCCAATCAAAGTCCAACAAAATTTTGACATGATGGGTCTCTCATATGTATCTTATAACGGTTCTATACTGATTTTAGAGTGATGTATTTTATTATAAGAAACATTAATAGTGGAAATTGACCCCCACATCCATCCAAATTTATAAACAAAGGATATCAACATATCCTATAATACAAATATAGTGCACCCACTCTACCAATCGATTTGGGATTTTATTTCTGTTCTTGTCATCGAATGGGTACCAAAATCATCTTGCAAGACTCTCAAAAAAGGTGATAGTAACTGAGAATTATAGTCATAGATCGTCATTGAGGGTACCACTTGAAGTCTAACAATAAACCCTATATAAAACTACCCAAAGATATCAACTGAAAATTTCTACCCAATTTAATGAAAGAATGCTAACTTATTAAGTTGGTTAACAATAACTAATATATCATCACAGCCTATCACTATCTATGGATTCTACATCACAATATTAAGAGATATTTAATCCCACTATCACTCTATGATCTCAAGAGGCTATATCAAGCCTTATGACACATTATGATCAACATTAACTTGATAACGTTTGATACATCAATATATAAACTTGATGACAACCCACTTTATTGAATCACCCCCAAAACATGTTCATATATTACATGCCCCTGATAGAAACCTCACAGAGCCGAAACATTAACATTGATATATTACCATAAACTAGTTCTCATGTAGGATATAAAAGAACATACTCAAATAAATCTTACTAGTAAAAATAGGAGAGGCCGACGATTTGAAATCCAAGAAACCATGTGGTGGAAATCAGATGGAGGTGGGGTGGCCACGTCGGAGGAGAAGCATCTTTGGGAGGTGGGGTGGACACATCGGAGGAGGACTAGGAAAGGTGGTGTATCTACATCAAAGCAGCATTGAGAGGTGGTGAACTATGGGGGATAATGAAGGTTACGGTGAGGTGGGGGTCGTTAGAGCTATGTAGACAGGGAGGTAGGGAGGCCATGTAGGTGGGGAGGTGGTCTAGGTGCATTGAAGCCACATCGATGGGGATGTGGGGAGGCCATGTTAGATGAGGGGAGGAGAGGGAGGAGAAATTGCGGGGGAGGGATCGCGGGGGAAGGAAGAAATGTGAGATTTGAGGCATCGCGAGGGAGGGAGGGGGATGAGGTGGAGTAAGGGTATGGAGGAGGGGAGTACTGCGTGGGGGATGGAGAAACCCCAAATGGAGAATCTAAGCCGTGATTGGAGAATTTGCACCATGAATGAAGGAACCACGATGAGGTATGGAGGAACCAAATTTGTCAAGGATGAATGAGATAGGATAGTATCGAGGGAGAGAGATAGGAAAGCTATGAGGGAAGAGAGGAGGGCGAGGTGAGAGACATTATCGGAGAGGAGGAGGGATCGTCAGGGGAGGAGGGCGCAGTGGTAAGAGGGTCAAGTATCGGGGAAGGAGGAGGAGCTGAACGGGAATCGAAAAAAATAAGGGATGAAAATGTGTAGCCATAGATCAAAATTAAACTATGGATATAAACAAGATATATACACGGACCTATAAAACCATGGATATAGGTCCATGGATATAGCTTAAATTTCCAGTAGTGTGAGATCTAAGAAATCGTATCCTAAAGGACTGAATAGTTTAGTAGTCTTTTTAAACTAGATAAATAATTGAAATTTACATTAAAATTAAAAACATAAAATAGAATAAGTGTTTTATTTGATAACACCATTATTCCTCATAGCATATCCTTGCATATCAACCATAAAAAACTTACTAGTATTCTGGGAAAAAATATAAGAAAGGGTTGAGCTCAAAATGCTCAGTAAGGGTAAGAATACAATAGAAGGTATCATGAATAAATAATAATAATAAATATGGAAAGTTAAATAACTGAAAAAAATTCCATTTAATCAATAAAATGATTATAATATGGTAGATATGAATGATGATCAAATAAATCCATATAAATAATCACATAATCTTGAAACTTATCCATGGATATTATAACTAATTGAATAATCAGATATAAATAAATAAATGATCAAATAATGAGGTAATGAATAATTAAATACATCTAAAACATGTTTCCAATGCCTTTTCACAAAACATAAAAAAAAATATGTGGCTAGAAACCTCTCTAATTTGGCCAACAGATTTGTCTCGTGGATCTTGTCGATGTATCAAGGGGATATCTATAATAGATCCCCACAAATAACTTACTAAGACTAATGCATTACTTATATTAAAGGAGTGAAACATAATCAAAATAAACATTTTTATTGAAAATATAACATACAAAATTTTAATACTTACCCTCAATCAAATAAACATAATCATAAACCATCCAAATTAATATAGTGAATGGAAATAAAATTATACAAAGTCAGTCAAACTAATCATAAAACATACAAATAAATAACAAGGATTATAGAAATACAAAATATCCATAGTGTATAATAATTACAATAAATTTTTGATTTCATTGATTAATATAAATACAATAAAAATGTCATTAAAAACATTTTTGAGTAAAATAACCTTTTCACTTTGAAAATATTTTTAAAGAAAAAGGTTAAAAAAATATTTTGAAAATATTTTTCTTTGAAAATATTTTTCTTTGAAAATAAAATTTGAAAAATTATAATATAATCTTTAAAATATTTATTGGTCATGGAGGATAAAAATTTTATTCATGTCATACATGTTAAAATAAATATTCCTTTCACATTTTTATTAAAATCCAAATAGGCCTTATTTTGAAAAAAAACCTGAAGATTCATTTCAAAAAAATTGTAAAAATTAAAAATGGGTAAAAATTTATTTAATACATATTTTTAAAAGGTAAAAATTATTTTTTAAAACGTTTTTAGAAAACATTTATTTTGATTAAAATGGATTTTCGGCTGAAGAGAAAAATAAAATCGAATTTTCTTAAAAACATTTTAATAATCATTTTAAGTACCAAAGATTGGGAAAATGGTACTATAACTTGAAAAATTTAATGAATAAATATATTATAATAAAATAGATACATTTTAAGATATAAATATAAAAAAATCACACAAGGGAGACTTAAACAAAAACAAACCCGAATAATGATGAGATTATGAAATAAACTCTTACCATTCTGGTAACTTTTGAATCATAAACCCCATGAATTAAATAAATTAAAATAAAAATTTAAATTCCATGAAGATAAATATTTTAATGATATAAATTTTCAAAATGGTTAGTATATACACCATATAAAGGAATAAGTGGTGAATATGGCGTATGTCTCATAGAAGTAAAAGTGAGACAAAACAATTGTACCTTAGGTTTGACTTCCTTTGTATGTTTGTGAACCACCTATATAATAAATATAGGTTTATAATAAATATATTAAAAAACCATATATTATTTATTCATAGTCTTTTATCACCTATTTATTAACAATTCTTTGTTAAAATCACTGTTCTGGTTGATAATTTCTTTATTTTTCATGTATGATTTAGTTCGGTAGTTTTGTTCCATATAATTTGATCATGGTTAAATAATATCCATAATTTTAACCCTGATATAAATATCATATATATTAATTATATATTTATTTAGAGTAATATATTAAATTTAGATATAGAGAATGTATTACACCGTTCATGGAGACAGTTGGCTACACGTACGCATGAATGTTGTTTCCATTTTTTCTTGATGGATAGAACTAAATGAAAGTAAATATTAATAAATATTAATATAATAATTATTATTTAATATATATAATTTATATTAATCAAATAAATCATTATTACTATTCATCTAAAAATAAGTTGAAAAACATTTCACATCACTAGGTGGAGGCAGTAGTCCACACATACTCATGAGCGACGTTATTGTTTTCCAGAGGATTGGAAGGTAAGAATTTATATGTGATATTATATTTCAATAAGTATTATTAGGTCATAAATATCACATATACTAATTAATTTTAACATTACTACCTTCCTTGTAAATCATAAGTGAAAAATGAATCATATCGCTTGGCGAGGTAGTGGTCTATCGTACACACGAGCGTTGTTATCGTATCCCCCATGAAATGGAAAATAAGAAGTTATATGTGATATAATAATTCCATAAGTATATTAATATCATAAATATCATATAAATATGTTAAATACATCATTATATCCAGCATTTAAAGGTGGTGGTGGAAAATGAATTACATTGATTCGTGATGGGGTAGTCTGTTGTACACACGATTGATGAAATTGTTTCCCATTTGATGGAATTGAATAGGGATTTTTTTATTAAATTAACTTAATGAAATATTAGTATATATTAAATACGGGTGTTATTATATTATCATATATTAATAAGGTTTCAAGGAGCTGGATTAATAAATAAAACAAATACACATGTTTAATAATTTTACCTCTTCTTTGGAGTGCCTCTTTAGGTTTATACCTAAAGCCTTCTTGGGAGGTCTAAATAATCAATATATTTACTATAGTATGTGATGAGGGAAGTAATTAAGTTATTTTTTTAGTTATTATCTGAACCAAATGTTTTTTTATGTGTGAAGATAGGAGGAGAGGAGTTGGCCTTTTATAAGTGGGGGGAGGGCACACATGGAATTTTTGAAAAGATAAAGTGATACCCATATTTTTATCAAGTAAAAAGCCTAAAAAATGGGTAATTATCAAACATTATATGTGATAATGTCTAAATATATCTATAAATTTTGTTTTTTACAAGTTTTAGTTCATTTTTAACCCTTATCTTCAAAGTTCAACCCCCTAGTAAACCCATTTTTACCATAACTGCGCTAATTAATTTTTACTATTTTCACTATTCGTTACGGTAAAAAAGTTAAGTTTACCTTATTAGATATTATAAATTATTATGATTACAAATATGAAATCAATTTTTTCAAATTCAATTCACACAATTGGTATAATTCAATTTAATATTAAATCGCAGATGCGATAAAAGAACAGTTTTTCAAAGAGTAAATTCTCATAAGTATAAAATATTTTAATATTAAAATTCAATATTAAATTGATTAAAATGACCTAAATTATTTAAATTTTAATATAACAGGACAAATTTTAATTTAATTTTTTTAAATATAATTTAACTTTGTAAATAATTTAAATGAAAAGACAGGTTTTAATAAAAGTCAATATTTTTCACTATTCCTCAGAAAATTAGTCTTTTCATAAAATTCTCAAAAATTCACCCAAATATATTTTTTTATACAAACAGAGACATGAATTGGTCACCCAATTCATTCCCCAAGGAAATTTATTAAAACAAAAGTATTACAATGCATGCTCGAGGTGTAATGAATTTACACCAACCTGAAAATGAGAGCGGTACATGATGAAGGATCAAAAAGAGGAAAACAAAAGATCACTCAAACTGCCAAAAACCTCATGCCTTCAAGTAAGTAAACACATCATACCAAGGGTGCAGAAACTCCAAGCATGCTTCAATTCCTCAAGAAATATTGTCATCAAGAGGCAAGAGAGAAGAGAACTAAAATAAAAAAAGCTTCAAAAGTGCCAAAAAACAAGGTGAGATCAATCTGTAAATGTGCTAGCACTATCAAATGAATAGAAATACCCTCAAAAGCAGGTCCAGCACATCTGGATAGGACAAATTAGCAAGCCCCGGTGCACCCAAAAGAGGATAAAACCAAGTTTGTGCAAATCAGGTTCCTACCAACATCCATGATAAGAAGCTAGGGGGGCTGTTTGTGTAGCCAACAGGGATGAAAGAGGCTTGGTCTTCCCAAATTGGGTGACAGATCGCAAAAAACACACAAAAAAGTATCCATACTATATCTTGTATCCTTCACACATGATGACAAGACATCTTTCAAGGGAAGAAACATCAAGTAGCTTTAATACAACAACCAAAAAGAGAACCAGAAAGAAAACCAGCATCAAGATCCACAGTATCTCATCAAAAATAGGTCCATATCCACAGGATTGGCTAAGAAAGCAAGATTTGATGCAACCAAAATAAGATAAGAACCATTATACATAGCCCATGAATTCAGAAAAAAGAAGAAAAAAACACTATGAAAGCATACTGGAAACATAACAGCACTGATCGAGAAAGTCATGGAGTTTGTTTGGACTCCTACATCAACCTCTGATTAAACATTTGACATTATATCAAGGTAAGTACTCACTGAAGTTTCACCATTTTTGATCCATTGATAATCTATTTCATCTCGTTTCTCCTTCATAACAGAGTCAGAGTCTTTATTCAGTTTATCATCAGGAGATAAAATATAATAATCAACATCCATCTATAGAGGAAAATCTATATCCATTGTTCGGGAATCATCAAAAATGGCAACGATTGAATCAACCACACCTATTGGTGTTGTAAATTTAGTGTTTTCCTTTCAGGAATCCTCAAGTGATCTCATAAAATTTGTTTGTTCAAGTTAAGAGTAATCTCTACATTTTTTTTATTTTTTTAGGATTGGGAGAAATGAATCCATCATCATACACTACTTGTTTTTTCCCTTTTCAAGAACTTGATTTTAATAAATCTTCCTCAATTTGTGCGGCTTTCTCATCAGCCTGAGATGAGTCTGGTATAGATTGAGAAAGCATTGAGACAATATAATTAGAGGGTTCACCCTCCTCAATAGTAGCAGCCTCATTACCCTCAATGATAAGGTTATTGTCTTCAGGAATTGATGTCTCAGGAATAGAAATAGGAACATCCGTGGATTTTAAAACATTGATTATATCAACAGCTTTAACTACCTGAACATTAGCGTTATTACTTGTATCATCCTTTTCCACCCAAGTTGACTTGAAATGTGGGAGAGGAGGAACATTAGCCTCACAATATTTCATAATATGACCAATTCTAGAACATTTTTTACAATAGGGTGGTACATTTTCAAAGACAACATCTTGTGTAAAATCGTTATCTTTATTTTGTATCCAAAACCGCAATGGAAACTCATGAGAGATGTAAACTTATCTAAAAGTCCTAGAAACTGAAGGTCTTGACAGATTTAGAGTGGTCGATTCAAGCCTGATTGGATGTCTGAAGAGTTCAACAATGGAGAATAAGGCACGCTGCTTGAACAGGTGTAGAGGAAAACCTGGGAAACCAATCCAGATAGAAATGATTGGGGTTCAAAACTAGAATCAAAGTCCAGAGACTATTTGAAAACTTTCATAAAAGATCCCCCAAAAGACCAAGAACCACAGGTCCAGAATCAGTAATAGTCGTTCTCTGAGGAAAAACAAAAGAGGACTTTCCACAAATTCAGTAATACAATGTGAAAATTTATACATATGTAAACCATATAATTTTCATAATTTAGTTACTACTATTCATACCCTCCATCTTAATGGATAGGCTATGATGGTCATGTTTAAATAATAATATTTTAATCGAGTATTTTGTTTCGTTTAAACCCGACGTTGTGTGCATCACAAGATTTTAAAGAGATTCAATTTAAAGTAATATATCATAAATTAATTGGTTTTATATTCTCTTATAATCTTGGTGTTTTGTGTCATACATTCTATTTAACATGATGTTCCTTTTTAAAAATCTCAGGGTGTTATATTCAACCCCCCTTAAATAAATTTCATCCTCAGAATTTAATATTGATCCTGGTAATCAATGGGTTTTCATTTAAAAATACCTTTGTTTTAAATCCATATCATAAAAGGGTTTAATAAAACTTCTTCTTGATAAGATAGAAAGGGAAGTATGAAGGTTATCCATAATAACACATTACTAGGTTTCCAAGTAGGAGAACATTGGTGAAAAATGAAATCATTGACATGGAAAAGAATACTAATGACCAAGGATTAATAGAGTGTGATATAGAACATGGTCATGATAAAATTAACCACCAAAAAACCATAAATCTATGATAAGTTAAAAGACCATTGATTCAATGGAAATGAAAGTAATATGACAAAATTTTTATCTCAATATATTTTTCCTAAATTTAAGGGATTTTGTTACCATTAGGATAGATAAAACTAGAAAATATACTTATAATTTCATCCTTTAGTTATGGTTTAGTAAATTCCCACTTCATATATTAATCTATGAAATGAATATCCAATAGTAATTTTTATGTTTGAAGCGCTAAAATTAACATTTAATGTATCATTAGCTCAATAAAAGAATGAAAAGTCATTACTCATATCTCTATATATTTTCCAAGACAAAAATGGTTATCAAAAGTTATCCAATAACACCCAAAGTTTAATGTAATCTATTCCATAAATATTTAACCATAAGACTCATCCAAAATATGTTTGACCAAATTCAAAGTCTAAAAATTTATAAGGGAGGTCACAAAATCAACATTATATTCCCCAGAAAATATAAAGTGGATCTTAATGTCACATTCCAAATATGTGAATATATTGATCACCATAAAACCTTAATGAAAAAATGCATGCTTCTAAAAATAAAAACTCAGGTTTTGAATATATTCTATAAATCTAAACATACAGTAAACTCCAAAAAATATAACATAAATCACTAACCAATTTCAAGGTTTCTGATACCATACCATAAACATTTATTTATCATTATTATCTAAACATTGACCACATATTAAGGGTTATCTTCCCTCAATCATGTTTTTCCCTAAAATATCAACTTTACATATAATCACTTTACTATATTATTAGTGATATTCATCATATACTTTCAGATCCTTAAAGAAAAGTTAATGTGGTACAATCTTTATACATTTTATGAATCTTATAATGAGAATATCATTGATAAAATAATTCTTCAACATTTTTATTGAATCCAAATGCAAGTGATTTAATCATTCCACACCATATTTATCAAATAAATAAGATTGACCTTGATCCCTTTGCTTATTCTGGGGTACATTCCCTTAATTCTTGGGAAATCTGTTTACATAGTGATCCATCTCCTTATAGTTGAAGCATTGAACATTGGAAACTTATTTCTTGAATTTTCAATCATGATAATAGTGTTCTTTCTCTCTACCCTCATAGAAAACTCCCATTCCCTTCAAGTAAGTTCCAGGGTGTTTCTTTCCAAAATCATCACATGTGGGAAAATCCTTCTCTCCCTTCTTTCCTTTATTCATCGGTTTCTCTTCCATCCTCTTCTTCTCTTATTTTCCTTCGAATCCATAACACTTGGAGAATTATTTCTTTGTCTTGATACTACATGATATTATTTCCTTATATAATAGGAATTTTTAAGAGAGTAATTCCCTTTGAAGGATTGACTTTAACCTATTAAATAAATGGCCAATCTTACTCTTTATATTATATATGTAGTCCATAGAATGCCTTGATAACCTTGTAAATTTGGATTCTTACTTATCTATATTTCCATATTCCTTTTGTTTTAGACTCAGGAATTGTCTCTCTATATCTGCTCATTTATTGAGAGGAAAATAATTTTCCATGAGATATAGCTTAAAATCCTTTCATTCCATGCTTTCTATTTCTTCTTCATACTTAGTGTTTTGAATAAATGACCACCATTGATCCACATATTCTGAGAGATGATAAACTACCATGAAAACCTACTCTATTTCATTACTTCCCAAAGGAGAAATATCTTTTCTAAGGAAATTATCCATTGATCAACTACAAATATATTTATAGTCCCATTGAATTATGGAGGTTATTGATCCATGAAGAGGTATAACTATGGTATACTATATGGTGGATCAAAAAGTTACTCTATATGGGAAAGGTTATTTATTATAACCTAAGTCAGCTACCCCAATATAGTTATAATTTCTTCAGTTTCAGTTATGGATCCATCTCTAACTCCACCTCCATATTCTTTATCTTTCCCAGGAGGGAAATCCTTATATAGGGTTCATTTACAGTTTTCATTCCTTTCACTAGGTTATATTTCTAAATAATTTAATGCACTAGTTTTGATTATAATATTATGAAATGTAATGTATAATATCAATAATAGTGAAATACTTAACATAAATTAAAAAATTTATGCATGGATAATCTCATAATCATAAACATGGTTTCTTTAGGAAAGCTTCTGAATCATAAAAAATTTCAAAAACTTTATAATGGTTTTTAAAGATAATGTGAATTATCTTAAGCATATCCCCATGAGAGTTTCAAACCAGGTGTATAATAAGAACCATTTTCATGTACTAGGTAATGATAAAGTAATGTCCAACATTCATTTTTCTGATTTATTACCCCAAGGTACATCTATGATAGACCGAATCCACTTGAAGTATCCAAAAAATGATATATTTCTAAGAAAAATCACATAATCTCTATCTTACCAAAACTTTGGGATGTTCTTCTATACTTATCCTCGATTTTTTTATAAGGTTATATTCCCTAATCAATGTTTTCCTAAATCTATTTCCCATTATTTTTGTAACACCACAAGGTTTTAAAAATAAATTGAAATGAATGAAACTTTATTTTAAGTAGATATTTATAACTAGCCTTTAAACATAATTTTGTTTCTTCTATGATTTGAATTTCAAAAAATAGTCATCTACGGTTGTGAAGTTATTTGTGGTCTGATAGAACCAACTTGTTTTTTAGTGAATAGTAACATACCCTTATGAATAGTAATATGAATAGTAATATGACCCTTATGAATAGTAAATAATATTATTATTTTATTTTATTAAGGTTATAATATAATGGGATCTTGATTAAATTTTCAAGGTGTTAAAAAATGAGTTATAATTTTAAAATTGTTGTTTTTGAATAAATTATAATTTTATTTAAAAATTAAATTAATAACATTTAGAAAATTATTTTCAGAAAATGGAGTTCATTTTTTAATTCTGCATGTTGAAAAATTGTTAGGGTGAATTTTTGGTATTTTTCTAAAATTCTTGAATTTTTGATGGATAGTAAAATACGATAAATTACGATAAATGCTAAAAACTTGTTTTACTGCATCATAGGTGATGAAAGGTTGATGTAAGAACACTTGGTTTGAACTCAAATTAACTTATTATTATTTTTGGTTAGATTAATCAAGATTATTCATATTCTTGAGAAAAAATATTAAACTAATGATTAAAATAATGTAAACCCGCTCCTCTCCTCCGCTATAAATACCACCATCATTTCCCTCTTCCTCTCATTCCTATCAAGCGTTGATAATTTTCTAGGTTCTACAAAATATCCTTCCCAAGGATCATACCCACGTAAATTACCTATTTTTCCCACCAAAATGCCAAAACCAAAGGCCTTAAGGAGGATCTCAAGGAGAAGAGATCAAGAGGTAAGAATCCTCTTTCATTTTCTTGTGTTTTCTTTTCAATTATTTTCTTTTCTTATAATATATTCACCTAACCTTATCCAAGAGTCATGAAATATCTATTATGATAAATATTCTTTATTTTTATCATGTTTTTGGAAATATTCATCATCATTCATCCTCTCCTCTTCCTCTTATTCTAAAAATAAAAACATCGTCTCTAATGTGTCGATTTACGAAAATCATGGATGATGTGTTTACAATTTCCATTACATCCTTAAAAAATGGTTATAAAACCATTTTAATGGTTGAAAAATAATTTAAATTTTATGATATATCCTCTTTAATGTTCATTAGTTAACATATATACATAATATTATGTTATATAATGAAACTAGTCTGTGATTATTAAAGAACAACAAAAATGACCTAAATGGTTATTACTAAAGATTTATCTAACGATTCATCATCATACCATATAACAAAAATTATTTATGGCATAATTTAATATTCTGGAAACATATTAATACCATTTCTTTCTACTTCTGGAATTTCATTTCCATATGACAAGAAAATCAAATACAAACTGACCATTGAAATCATGTAAAGAACGCACCTGAAACAATGGAAGAAACAAAATACTAATAATTAAAGGGTAAATGATGTTATGAAATGATAATATAAGGTGTTATAAACTTGAATATATTTATTTAAGATATTAATAACACTCTTTTAACCATTATACATGAGGTTTAAACATGTTTTAAGTAAGACAAACCTAAGGTAAAAGAATTCTTAACCCAATTTCCAATCTTTGAGTTAACCTTCTACTTTATTCATTATGTGGTATTAAGATTATTTATGTGATATTTTTTTTTTATATCATGTTGTATTATTTTTATTTAAATTTCATACACATATCCATTCCTTTCAATTAATTATCACTCTAATTATATTTTTAAGGGACTTTCCTTTTATAAATCCTTTTAAAAGTATCTTTAATAAAATTTAGAAAGATTGTTGTATATATATATGGAATGAGTGGTTTCTCATGATTTCATGATACTTTATTACCATGATATGTTCCTTGAACATAGTTATTTTGGGTTGAGGCCATTATAGATCAAGATATGTTGGTTTGATCCCATTATAGCTCAAGATATGACGGGTGATCCCCATTATAGCTCTCCAATGAATTGGGTACTCCAGAGATGGAATTTGACCAAATGGTTATTCTATGTGTAAGGTTGATTGTAAGAGTGATATGGTAAATATTTCCCAAGGAAAATACATGATGTTTCCATGTATGTTAACAAGTTTTTATGATATGGGTTTTATTGGTTTTTATGTTATCACTTGAATAACGATTTCTTTCCTTATATCCCTTACTGAGATTTTTGTGCTCATCCCAAGTTTTTAAATGTTTTTCACAGGTTATAAGGATGTGTAATAGAAATAAGGAAGACAGTTTAAATGTCATGAATATTTGTGAAATAAATTATGTTTTATTTGAAAATTTTTAAATTTTGAAAAAAAATGGCATTGTTTTAATAGTATCCACATGTATGATTATGAGATGTTATGTATATTTTATGTCCTAATTACCTAAAACTCTAAACCTGAAAAGATTCTCAATGTGTAAGAATGTATGTTCTTGTCTAAAACTCAGGATTATGAATTTATTAAGGCTGGTTCCTTATAATTTCTACTGAACTTCCTATGATACCAACTATAAAGACCCCAATCTCAGTTACCCAGAGTCGGTATTTACTTTATTATATTGGAATAAGATAAAAGGAATCACATCCTAAAGGACAGAATATTTTAGTGGTTTGGGTAAACTAGATAGATGCTTGAAATTCAAATGACAATTTAAAACATAAAATACACAAAAAATTTCCTTTTGTAATTGCATTATTCCTCAAAGTGTATCCCTTTATATTAATGATAAACACTTCCTAGTATCCTGGGGAAAATAAAACTTAAGAAATGGTTGAGATCAGATGCTTAGTAAGGCTAGTAATATAGTGTAATCTATCATGAATAAATAATCATAATCAATATTAAAAGGTAAATAAATCAAACATATTCCATTTTATCAATAAACTGAGCATAATATGGAAAAAATAAATGATGATCAAATAAATCCATATAAATAATAACATAAGATTGAAACCTATCCTTGGATATTCTAATTAATCAAATAATCACATGGAAACCATACATCTGAAACATACTATCAAGACCATTCACAAGACAATTTAAATCTATGGGTAGAAACCATCTAATTTAGAAAACTAATTTGTCTTATGAGACTCATTGATGCATCGAGGGAATATATATAATTGGGTCCCATCTATCACTTAGTAATTATAATTAATTATTCATATGAAAGGGGTGAACATAATCAACATAAAAATTCATATTGAAAAACTAACATGAAAAATGTTAATACTTACCCCAATAAAATAAGCATAATCATAGACCATCTAGAGTAATATGGTGAATGGTAATAAAATTGTACATCCTCAATCAAACAGATTATAAACCAACCAAAGAAATAATAAGGATGTTATAAATAAAAAATATATCTAGTGGATCATAAGTAAAATAAATGTTTAATGCCATTGATGAATAGAAATACAATAAATATTTCATTAAAAACATTTTTAAGGAAAATAACCTTTTCAATTTGAAAATATTTTTAAAACAAAAAGTTCAAAAAATATTTCTAAAATAATAATAATTAAAAATAACCTTTGAAAACTTATAAAATAATCTTTAAAACAATTATTGGTCATGATGGTGTAAAATTATGTTCATGTTGTACAGTTTAAAAAAATTATTCCTTTCACACATGAGCCTCAGCGCAGTTGGTGAGGACTCAACAAGTGCATCCAAGAGACCTGAGTTCAAAACTAGGTGGAGACATATTTATGGGGTACTGTAGCAATATTGTAGTAGGTACTATAGTGGAAACTATAGTTGTCACTGTAGCAGGTACTGTTCGGTATTGTAGTAGCCGGAACTATTCATCTGTTTGGGATTTCGGGCCACTGTTTTGGGCCTCGAGTCCTTTAAGTCCTTAGGGTCACCCAAGGCCTTTGGGCCAGTAAGGATTTTAGGACATCTCAAGGCCTTTGGGGCACCTCAAGGCCTTCAGGACACCTGAAATTGTGCTTAAATGACCAGATAGATTCTACAAGGAGCAGAATCTAGATAAAGATTCATAGCAGGTGCATTCACCAGAGCAGAAGCTAAGAAGATTTTTCAAAAAGAGAGGGTGTGGAATTTACATTGAGACTAGCCTATTCATTCATGGGAAGCCTAGCCAAACAATCCATGCGAAGGTGGAGAGCTAACATCATGATGAAGAAGGTGGGGAGGAGCGTTTCTATGTAGTTATAGTTTGAATATTTCCCTAAGACCTATAGGTCATGTAATCTCTAAGAATATGGGCCTTGTAGGGGTCCCCCCTAATCCCTTGAAAGGGGGGTTATCAAAAATCAAAAAAAAAGAAGGCCTTCAGTCCATTCATTCAAAGATTCCTTTCATATTTTCAACAAAATCCAAACGGGCCTTGTCTTGAAAATGACATGAATATTCCTTTAAAATCAACTTGTAAAAAGTAAAAATGGGAAAAATTTATTTAATAAATTATTTAGAAATGGTTAAAAACATTTTTAAAAACATTTTTAGAAAACATGGATTTTGGTGGAAAGATATTTTCGACCAAGGAGAGAACTAAATCCATATTTTCTTAAAAACATTTTATAAATAATTTTGATTACCAAAGAGTAGAAAAATGATATTATTTCTTTAAAAATTTCATGAATAACTAATTTTTATGATGGAAATATTAAATAATCCCCCCAATGGAGACTTAAAAATCCATAATAATGATGAGATTGTGAAATAAACTCTTACCACTTTATTAACTTTTGAACCATAATCCCTATGAATGAAATAAATTCCAATTAAACTTTAAATTAAATAAATAGAAATTTTTATATTATATAAAATACAAAAATGGTCAGTATATACACCACACAAAAGAATAAGATGTGAATATAGGTTATGTCTCACAGAAGTAAAAATGAGACAAGAAACTCTTACCAAAGGTTTGAATTCCTTTATATGTGCTAAAACCACCTATATATCAAATATATGTATAATATAAATCTATAAAATAACCATAATCATATATTTAATACCATATATTATTTATTTATATTATTTTATCACCCATTTATTAATAATTTTTTGTTAAAATCATTGTTTCATGTGATGAACACTTCGTTTTTCATGTATATTTTAGTTTGGTAATTTTAGATTTTTTAATTTGATCATGGTTAAATAATATCTATAATTTTAACCATGATATAAATATTATATATATTCATTAAATATTTATTTATATTAATCTATTAAATTTAAATATAGAAAATGAATTACACCGTTTATAGAGAGGGTAGGTCGTACGTAAACATGAACGTTGTTTCCAATTTTTCTCAATGGAGGAAATAAAATGAAAAATAAATATTAATTGCTCTTTAAAAAATAATTATTATATCATATATAGAATTTATATTAATCAAATACTTTATTATTACCATCCATGTAAAAATAAAATGAAAAACATTTCACATCACTATGTGGAGGCGGAAGTCCACATGTACGCATGAGAGACATTATAGTTTTCTAATGGATCGAAAGGTAAGATGTTATATGTGATATTATATTTCTATAATTATGTTTATTTCATAAATATAACATATATTCCTTAATTGTTACCTTACTACATTCCAAGTAAAGTGAAAATGAAGAACATATCACATCGCTTCGCGAGATAGTGGTTTATCATAGACACAAGTGACATTACCGTATCTCCCATGGAATGGAAGGTAAGAATTTATATGTTATATAATAATTAAAAAATTATAATAATTTCATAAATATCATATAAATATGTTAAATAAATCATTATATCTAGTCTTTAAAGGTGGTGATGAAAAATGAATTACATCGGTTCGCAAGGAGGTAGTTTGTCGAACACACGATTGACAGTTTTTTTCCAATTTGATGGAAGTGGAGATGGATATGGGTTATTAAATTAACATAATAACACATAAGTATATATTATATATTAATGTTATTATATTACTATAGTTTAATAAGGTTTTAATAAGTTTTAAGAAGAAATAAAATAAATACACGCGTTTATGATTTTTATCTCTCCTTCAAAGATCCTCTTTAGTTTTATACCTAAATCCTTATTAAGATGGAATCATAATAAAAATAAGGCCTCTAATATTTTGGTAGGGAATAAATAAATTTATTTGGGTAGTTATTGGCTGAGAAAAATGGTTTTGGAAGTGTGAATAGGGGAGGAGAGGGGGTGGCCTTTTATGAGTGGGGGAGAGGACACACATGGAAGTTTTTAAAGGGTAAAGTGATACCCATGTTTTTCTAATGCTAAAAGCCTAAAATGGGTCATTATAAAAAATTAGAGGTTATAAGGTCTAAATATGGCCATAAAATGTATTTTGGACAAATTTTAGGTCATTTTTAACCCTTATCTTCTTAGTTTAACCCCCTCCCACCGGTAAACCCATTTTTACCTTAACCGTGGTAATTAATTTCTACTGATTTCACTATTCATTATGATAAAAAATTAATTTGAAATTATTATATAATATAAATTATTATTATTCCAATTATGGAATAAATTTTTCCAAATTCAATTCACATAAGTGGAAGAATTCAATTTAAAGTTAAACCATGAACGTGATGACTGACAGAAAATTATATTTTTATTTCAAAAGCACTTTTGAGGAAAAATTGGGAAACCAGAATGAAATCAAAGACATAAAAACAACCATGCCTCCATGGTCCAGGATCATCAAGAGAAAATACACTCCAATTCAAGAGAAAGGAACAGCCCTACCCTAGCAGAGAAACAATACGATCAGCGTCCACCTTCCATCGCAGCTCGACTAGTTTTCCTGTGAAAAAATGCACGGGCCTGGTACCGATGGCAAACGACATACCCTCTCAAACTTCCAATTCCAAAAAGCGATGCGAAGGAGAATGCTCCCAGATCTAAACCTCATCTAGGTCAGTCCCTTCCAAGTAAACATAATGTACTTTCTCATGGATCAAGGCCACATTCCACAAGTGACCTAAAATTTGTCAAACTCACACAGGTGCTGCAATGGACACACATTCAAAATCTAGAGTTCATCATGATCATAAAAATCACCAGTTCATCTGCAACCAGCACAATCACCCTTTCCACTACTTCCCATTAATTAAACCGCAGACAACACAAAAGGTAGAAGAATCAAACTTCATGAACCATACTTCCAGAATCGCATAACCTAGCCTTAAAACTAGCCACTGCCAGCCGACGCAATAGAACCATTCGCAATACCGAAGAATCGGTCACCCAACCAGTAGCAAGACCTCAAACAACCACGAATCCAACAGAGGACCAAATCGAATCCTAATCATCGATGCACAAACGAAGCACCAAGAACCAAAATGACTCCAAAATCAAAAACGATTGTAGGAAAAAAAATTCAGAGAAGCATCACCATTCCACCGGGAGGAAAACCGCCGAAAGTCAGATCATGTCGCCACTGTCCGAGTCGCTCACGAAGAAGATTGCAACCGCCCACCACACACACCAGGGATGAGACAGTAAATCTAAGCTGCGGGAGTTGGATCTCAGCCGTGGGCTGACACCGCACTGCCATGAGAAACCCTATCCAACCTAGGAGGAATTGGGCAAGAAGTGGCCAGCCACAGTGCAAATCATCGGGGAAACCAAGTCCATGAAGTCACCGATGCCGCTGCAATAGAAATCCACCGCCACAATATTACCAAGAGTGAAGGAGGGTCGTGCCAATCCAGACGAGGAAGAAGGCAGCGACGAGGGTACACTTAGCTCTCGTGGTGCCCCTTATGAGCGCATTCCCCCAGGAGTGTCAAACCATGAACATGATGAATGAGTGGTTTTACAAAGAGAAAATTATCTTAAATATAGAATGTTTTAATATCAAAATTAAATATGAAATTGATTATAATGACCTAAATTAGTTAAATTTTAATATTTTTGAACTAATTTTACTTTAAAACCAATTAAAAATATAATTTAAAATTCTAAATAATTAAAAGAAAAGATAGTTTTAAATAAAAATCAGTATTTTTCACCATTCATCATAAAATTAATCTTTTCATAAAATTATCAACAATTAAACCAAATACAATTTTTAAATTTATATTTATAAAATGAAGTTTATTTTTTCAAATAAATTTTATAAAAGTGGTAAAAATTAATTTTAGATTATGTGCACAAAACATGACTAATATTCCTTTCAGAAAAATACATTTTTTTGATATGCATGGATAGTGTAATAATGGTGTTATCAAATAAAATACTATTTTTTATTTCAATTTTTCAATTGTAATGTGATATTAAAGCATGTATCTAGTTTTACAAGACTACTAAACTATTAGGCACTTCAAGATGTGATTCCTTGTATTTAGTGCCAATTTAATAATCTAACCACTAGATCTAGGCTACTGGGTTCTGGGTCTTTATAATTACCCTATGATGTTTTCTATAATCAAGGTTATAGGGCTGATCATGGATGTGGTGGTAAAAATCATTAGGGGTATATACATTCCATATACTTTTCCATGCCAGACATGTCACAAACCCATCCCCCTAAAGGAACCCCTTTTTGGGATGGTAATGAGAAAATAGAGATAATTCCACCTGAAGTCTAACTCTAATAGTCCATGAGTTAGCAACAAGCACTGAGGTTATATCATACACACAAATGGGATAAGTTACCCTCTAAGAAGAACATGAGGAATGAGATATAAGATAAAACTATCATAAACCTCATGATCAAATAAAATGAAAAGATCCCAAACATGCATGTAATTTCATACAGCTGAACAACTACAAAAGAAACTGTAATCACCAAAATATCAAAGCCTCGTTAGTGATCTCAAATCCCAAACAGCCCCTAGGCAACACAAAAAATAGTAATTTCAAGCTTGATCTTTTAGTAACTAGTACAGACCTAAAAAATAGTTTATATATATAGGGTGATTATCATAGGTACACTCACTAGAATCATCCTTAGAGTCTCTCATGCAGAAGATAAAGAAATCATACTAAATCACGATGAACAATAAGTAAAACTAACTCATAACCTAAACAGGTATACTAAGTTCCCAAGATCACTGTGACTCTCCTACTAAGAATCTCATGCAAGTAATCATATAATATTCAATATTTATTAAAAATGTAACTCGCTAACACTTACTCATTGGTTTTTTATCTTACCTAACATCATATGTCCTAATCCATATCTCTCCAATGGTAATACTACTCGAAGACACTTAGGAAAATATAAAATAGCATGCATCATGTGAATTATATCATCTTATTATAATCATCCACACCTCCATATAATAACTGTAAGGTCCAAAATACTAACAACCCTTTTTGAGTATTGGTTTTGGAGGTTCCCATATGAGTCTTGGGGAGGAGATAGGGGATTATAAGGGTTTCGCTTCCATTTTTTCATGGTTTCATCATGGATCCTTAGGTTACATCATAAGTAATGGTTTTTGTAGTATGGGACATCCGGCTGCATCATAGGGTCCTAAGAGGAAGGATTTTTGATCCACTAACATTTTTGTCATGGTTTTTCCATGGAGAAAAGTTTTAATTTAGGCCCTTGAGTTCTATGGCATAGAGAGTTCATCTAAATCATAAGGATTTGAGTGGTGTTCTACCAATTTCAAGGTATTTGTGACATATGGTGAAGGATTCAATATAGTCCCCTACTTAGAAAATGGGTTCTATAGTGTGGTGTTCTTAGCTACACCATTGTCCCTATCCCACTTTTATATAATCTACATTATAGTTCTCATATATAGGTTTGATCAAGAAGGTTGTATCATGGTCTCTTTCCATGCATCATAGTCCTTCCTATTTCAGTTAGTTATGTGGTGTGGTCAAGGGAGCTGCATCATGGTGTTGTGTTTTTCATAATGCCTATAAATATTTTAATCCCCACAAAAAACTCATTTATACCATATTTCTCTCTCAAAACCTTGGTTCCCAAGGTATCTTTTCAAAGTTCTTTGAATCCCCTTTAGATCAGATTAAATTCCTAGCTTTTTGTGTTTGATCTACGGTGATATGAGGTAATTTCTTCCTTTTTCTTATAGTTTCTTCTTTGTTCAATATCATTTCCTCCCATTATTTCTTTTCATGTTGTGGTGGTTGATCATTATTGTTCTTATGGAGTTATTTTTTTATGGTTGTGGTGCAGAGTTCTTGTAGGGATGTATCTTCCTTGAGATAGGGGTGATTAAGATTTGCATTATCATTCTATTCTCATTGGAAGAATATTGAAAGACTTAAGGTATGGGATTCATTTATTCTACTTTTATTTTACATATGATTGTATATTTATCCTTATTTATATTTTTTGGGTGGTGGTGGAATTAACCTTAATAAATGATAAAATGGATAATGAAAAGAAATGGTTTATGGTTAGAGATCGTGTGTTTTCCAACCATGATAATAGTTTGCATCTTTTTCTCTATATAGTGTCTTATATACATTTATGATTTGTTGGTATGTTTTTTATTATTATATTATCATGTTTATTTGATGAAAATGATTAAAGAATGTAAATTATATAAATTTTTGGTTGGATAAATAAATATAAAGAGGTTTTTTTAATGAAACTGCTATTTTTTATGATTTTATAGAAATAAAGTGGTGCTTAATTCACATTTAATTGAACTTTTTTATTCCATGTGTTAATTGAATTTTATAAATAACTTGAATCTATAATTATTATTGTTGATAATAATAAAGATTCATGTTAAATGGGATCTATTTCTTCCTTAATGTTTGTTGAAACTAGAATATATACTATGAAGCATTTTAAAATAATTAATAGCTTATAATATTTGATATCTTAGGTTACACATAGTTGTAACCTATGATAAATATATTAGTAAATTAAATATGGAATAAAACTGATGGTCTAATAAAGATAATATATGGGGTTGTGCGAGCCTGTTTTTATATAAAGTCTGGATGACTTTTTTTAGGGAATGGATTCCCTATTGAATTTTTTTTATTTGATTCCTTATTTGTTTATCTTGATTTGAGATTTTCTACACAATGAGATATGAGGATGTGATGGATGTCAGATGATGAGATATAGGTATGGAGGCTTGGGCTTGTAGAAGTAGTTGATTATTATAATGGTGAGATGCATGGTGATATGTATGATGGTGTCAAGGATAGCACTGGGATTGATGGAACAAGTTGAATCTAGGATTTCCTATTTTTGTGCTGAAATCTAGATGCTTTCTTGTTAATGTTCTCCTTAAGGTTTTAATGTTTGTGTTTCTTATTATCTTCACTTCTCTCCCCACTACTTGAGGCATCTAGTTTTTCTTGGTTATGTATCTATTTATAGTATATTATGATGTTTCCTAGAGTACATGGAATAATGGAATGATGATAATGTTTAATAAATGACTTAACCCATGGGGTTGGTGCTTGTTGGAATGAAAAATATGTTAATCTTGAGAAACTTTGGACTCAATTGGATTATTCCTGAAGGGTATGGACTTCACTTTGATGGTTAATGAAATTTAATTTGGAGTAATGTTAACTAATGGATAATGAACTAATTAATGTAAGGTTTAACTGTTTAAAAAAGGGAATTAATTTATTGAAAGTAATCTAAAATTCTTGTGAGATTATAGGATATCTAGTTCTTAGCAATGGTAACCAGGAGTCTGATGGATGATAGTTGTGATTGATCCTAAGACTAGGTTAATTCCCATAGTGTGGTTGTGAGATATATTATATCCTTTATGTGTTATTATTTCATACACTACCTCACCCATGTTAGTAGGGTGACTCTGGGAGTGTTTTTTCCTCAATATCTATGTTAGAAAGGTACAGATGACTAACTACCCTCTTTAGTTTTACTCTCTTCTCCTAGTAGTATTATGTGTTGGTATGAAAAATGTTTATCTTTTCCATATATGTGTGTAGAGGGATACAATGTATTATGGTTATTTCACACACATGCATCTCTAGAAATAGTATCCAAATGGTTATTATATGTGCATGGGTTGTTATGGATCAAGGTACAATACTCAATGTATGGGCTATTATGGGTTGACGTACAATACTCAATGTGTGATACATGAAATACGGGTTGTGGTGGATCCCATAAACTACTTGGTTACAATATGGAGATGTGGACAGGATGATGAGATTATATGATGCATAAGATGCATGTTATGATACTTAAGCACATCTGTCTTCAGGATGGATTCTTTTAGAGAGAGATTACTCAGGATGTACGATGTTGGGTTAGAGTGAAAAATCAGTGGGGAAGTGGTAGCATGGTACCCTTGTTTTTATTAACATTGTATATAATCTCTTGTATTTGTTACTTGGTGAGAGATAGCCATCATGAGGCTAGGAACTTAGTATACATGTTTAGGTTTTGAGTTAGTTTTACTTGTTTTTTACTAGGATTTATCATTATTTATTTATCTTTTTCATAGGAGGCTCCAGGGAGGATCCCACTAAGTGTACTTTTTATGCTCAACCTATGTATATATAAACTATTTCTCAAGTCAGCAGGAGCATGTTGGAGATCGAACTAGATATTACTATCTCATGGTTGTTTGAGAGATGTTTAGATTTTAGGGTCGGTGTCAATTTTACCTTTTGGTACTTTTAGTTCATTTTTAGTTTTATTATTTTTGTATGAAATTAGATGTATATACTTAGGTTTCATTGAACTATATATGCGTATAATTTTATTGGTTTACTTTCCTTATCACTCGTTCCTCATATTATTTTTGAGGGTAATGCATCCCATTTTTATATATGTTATACCCTCAGTTCCTTTCTCCAAACCATATACTATTGGAGGTAGGCTTCGGGTGTTCATTATCTTCCTTCTCTCATTATTGTCCCAAGAGGGGTACCATTGGAGGGAGGGGTCATAATAGTAACTAGGTAGTTTTTGGGATCCACCATAGCTTGTACATCATGTATTATACCTCAATCTATCACAACCCATACAAAACATACCTATAGTAATCCTTAGAATATTATATCCAAAGATACATGTGTGTGAAATAACCAAAATACATTAAAACCCTCTAAGTGTATATAAATATATAGGAAAGTAACCACCATGCATACTAACACATATTCTACCAGGTGAAGAGATTATGATAAGAGGGGATAATTAGCCATCCATTCCTCACTAACCTGAATGTTTAGAAAAACACCCTCCAAGAGTCCACTGGGTTTCAGTCACCATACCGACATTGGTGGGGTAGTGTAAAAAATCAAATTATGTATGAATAAGTATATAACTCACAACCATACTATGGGAAACAACCTAGCCTTAAGCTCAATTTTTTTTATCATCTCTTGGAAAACCACCTTCCACTACTAAGGACTAGATAGCCTATAATCACACAAGCATCTCAAGGGATTCAATTAATTATTTCTTTGAACATCACATAGTTACATTAATTAATTAATTATATATTAATTAATGTTATACCATTTCCAACTTATAATAATTATCAATTGAAACCATGCCCTTAGAGAATAATCCAACCAATACCATGGTTCTTAAAGAATCATTATAATTTATCATTCTATAAAACCACCATTCCTATGGGTTAAAACATTCATTATTTGATATCATTCCATCATTCTAGGTACTCTATGACTCATCCTAAGTGGGTAAAGGAATATAAAAATAATAAACCTGATATTTTGGAATTTAAAAAATAATTATCAAGAAAGAATCCCATATTTTAGCACAAAATCAATAAGAAATCCCAAATTTAACTTGATCCATCAGTCATGGTTCCATCCTCAACATCACCACACAGATCACCATACATCCCACCATCTTAAGAGTTAGTTGATTCCATAAACCCAAACACCCCCACCCATGTCTCATCAAACCATCATCCATCCCAAAATTACATCATATCATATTTAAAGGCTCATATCCAAAGAAAACACACAAGGAAAAAAACAAAAATTATCAACATGGCATCTAGGCCCTAAAACCAATGCATCCATCCTTCATAAACATATGGGCTCACTTTATCCCAAATAATTGTTTTTATCAAGCATCTAAGTTTTTACCATCTTTAATTAACCAATTAATTTATCACATGGTAGAACCATAGGCAACCTAAGGCATCAACTATCAACAACTATGAATTATTTAAACAATCTTTAAATAATTTCTTCTAGTTTCATAAAATTATAAGGAATAACATTTTAAATTAAACATTACTTTAGAAACACTTTGATCTATATCAAATTATATGAAAGAAAGGTTTCATATTAAACATTCCTATTTGATATCTAGCCAATAAGAATTAGTAGCTTTACGTTCTTTATCTAATTTCAAAAAATCAAGAATAATAAACTATAACATAATAGCATGATATAAAAATTATAGGAAAAAGATATATATATCACGCTATATAGAAAACCAAGAGGTAAAATATTATTATAGTATAAACACATGTGATTTCTTACAACCCAAACAAATTATTTCTTTAGTCCATTTCAATATTAATTAAGGTTAATTACACCATAATACAAGTATATAAGGCATGATAACTTTATAATTTCACATAAAAAAGGAGAATAAATGAATCCATTACCTCAATTTAGAAGTTCAAAATTCTTTGTATAAGAAATGATGATCTAGGATCAACCACCAATGAAAGAAACACCACCAAGTCGAAGTAATGCCATTCATAACCAAACATCCATAAGCAATCAAAAACATGGCTCAAAAATCAAACTAAAATAGATAGGATTTCAACAACAATTGCCCAGGATAAAGTAAAAAACATAATGAAAAGAGAAGGTATGGTTCCTTGATTAATAGAAATAGATTCTATATGATCATAGTTAGAATCCAAAATTATTTGACTACAAGGCATAAAATGAGGGTAAAATGAACATTACTAGGAAAAAAATCCATAAAAAACCCTCAATGTGATAAATCACACAACCAAGCCCTAGATTCATTGGAGCATATAGAATTTTAAGTAACACTCAAAGAGAGGGGTGTGGATCAGCCTATAGGGGAATAGGATGAATTAAAATTCACATAAAACCCCCATAACATTTCATGCATTTCACCCTTTAAAATAAGTCAATATTTGTAAAGAATGGTGATGGTTTTAACCATTTCAAAACTATAACAATCACCACCAGGGCCTCCTCCATGCCTTGTCCATGGTCATGGTGTTCTTGAACACTACAGTTGGTAACAACTTTGGCCAGGTCATGTTTCCCACACACATGAAATTTTTTCCTCATCATGACCAACACCATAGGAATGTTGTCCCTTAATAATTTTTGAAAGGAGGTACCCCAAGGTTCTACACTTGGAACTACACCCTCACTAGTAATTTCCTCACTTATTATTTCACAAAATAGGACACTATGACCAACACAACCTCCAAAATGTCTTGACAAGATGTCTTTCTAGCCTTGGTGCACCAATCAATACATGAACAAAGAAAAATGGCTTGTCCATGCCCTGGTCTTCAAAAATTACCTTCACCACACCCTTGAATAAGGCATGATGACTCCTAGAATGTCCAAGACCACTCCTCCAGCCTCTGAAAACCCTAACAAATACCTATTTCCACAACTGATCCTTAGTAAAACACAAATGAACGTTTGGGAAGGTCTGAACCATTATATTATATACCTATCAAACGATTATCATCCTTGAGAATTAAAACAAAAACCAAAGAGAAGAAAAGAGAAGGGGTCATCTGAATAGTCACCCCACTATATACCTCGCAAGAATCTTACAAACTCAAGAGAACAAAAAACTGACTTAAAAAACACAGTGAAAACTACACAACACTAAAAACCAAATAAAACACTCTCCTAAGGGAGATACCTCTAAAATAATATAAAATCCATAAACAATGCATCAAATAAGATAAAACCATCTCATAAACTAAATAAAGGTAAATAATGACAAAGAATATTTTACTTAGGAACTAAGAAACAAACATCTTGGGGTAATGAGCATGTATCTATGACTCACATTCCCAAGTTCTCTCCTCCATACCACTGTATTTTCAAATGACTTGAAACAAGGGAATAAAAAATTGTGAAACACCTTCTCCTAATAGTATTGGATCTCTATAGGCAACTAATTGAAGGTTACATCATCATAAACATTGATATTTCCCCAATTGATCACATTAGAATCATCATAAAGATAGTAGTGAAGCTATGACACATAAAAAACATCATGTATCTAAATCTTTTTTATAGTAAGCTCTATGTAATATAGAATAACTACAACATGATCCAACACCTAAAAAGGCCCAAAAAATGAGGGAGATATCTTACTCCCATGTATAAACCTCCATTATCCATAATGATGATTCACCTTCAAGAATATGTGATATCCAACATTAAACTCCATAGGTCTCTTTCTATGATCCGCATGGGACTTCTGAAGATCTTTTTCTGCCTTCATCCTCTCATAAATCACTTAAACCATCTCTATAATTCATTAAACTAGTTCTAGCCCAAGAATTATAGAATCTCAAACCCTAGTCTAGCACAAAAGATAATGGTAAGGTTGTCCATATAAATCTTCAAAAGGTACCATATAAATAGTGGAGTGGAAACTATTATTGTAATAAAACTTAACTAAAGGTAGGTGTTTCATCCATGAACCTACAAAATCTAGGACACAAGAACACAACATATCCTTAAGAGTCTGGATAGTCCTCTCTATCTCATTTTTCATCTATGGATGAAATGTATTATTAAGGAAAAACTAAGAGATAAAATCATATTGAAGACCTCCCCACACTATAGAGGCAAAACAAGGATTACGATCAAATATGATAATCCTCAAGAATCAATGGAGTCTCACCACCTCCTCCAGATACCACCTTGAAAAAACCTTTACTGATCTCAACTCCTTG
Source organism: Viscum album (assembly GCA_963277665.1). Classification (NCBI taxonomy): domain Eukaryota; kingdom Viridiplantae; phylum Streptophyta; class Magnoliopsida; order Santalales; family Viscaceae; genus Viscum; species Viscum album. Next base: position 1,564,966,912 of record OY728161.1, read on the forward strand.
ATCGCTAAGAAGTTATCCAGCTTTGTCAAATAGTCCATTATCACCCATATAAAATTTAATCCTCTCTGAGATAGAGGTAAAATACTAATGAATTCTATAGAAATTTTCTCCCACTTCCACTGAGGAACATATAATGGTTGGAGAAACCCATTGGGAACATGATGTTCAACCTTCACCTTTCAAAAGACTAATAATCTACACATGAACTCAGTGATTGAACGCTTCAACCCAATATACCAAAACTAACCACTCAGAGCATGGTACTTTTTTCCATGCTAGGATGTACCACCGAAGGAAAACTATAGGACTTATGAATAACCACCTAGAGTACCACCAAATCAATGAAAATACTCTCTTAGTATAACATCTAATGTTGATCATCTTCAGACCAACCATTAGGGGCATCACCACAAACAAATCGGTCTCTCCATAAATCCACCTTGGAATCCCCTAGTTGAGATTTCTACACCTAATACACTAAATATAAATGAAATATCATATAAAAAAGTAATAATCTTACTTAAAACCTTTCCCATGTTGATATGTATCGTATAGATCTCTTCCATCACTCTCTCAGAATATCTATACTCACATACAACATCATTGTATGAATTATTGCTTAGCACATCAGCTAAAACATTAAACTTTCTTAGGGTATAGTAAATATAAAATACATAATCCTGTAAGAATTATATCCACTATCATTTTCATAATTTCAAGTCACACTCTGATAATACATACCTCAGTCCTTTATGATTGGTGAAAACTAAAAAATGTTAACTCGTGAGGTAATGTCGCCACAAATTCAAGGAAAACAAAATTGTTTCCAACTCGATATCATGGAAGTATAGTTATGTTCATGGGGTCATAACTATAGATACCCATAAGAAACTATTGATCTCTACTATATCAAGAAACTTTCCAAGAAAAGACACAAAGCAGTATGGTAAACCTTATATTATACTACCTATTTTGGAAAATGAAGAATTGGAGCACTCAATAAATTATCCTTATGATACTAAAAACCACCTTGACACTAATCATTTCATAAGAACTCTTGATCCTCCATGTTCAAGTCTATTAGATGAGTCACAATCTGAGATAATTTTGGCACAATCCTCTTATAATAACCTCTAATATTGAGGAAACTTTTCACCTCTACAATATTATTGGGGGACACCTAAGAAACAACTTCCTCGGTCTTAAAAGGATCCATGGATACACCACATTGGGACATTTTATTCCCTAAGAAAAAAAACTTTACAAATCCATAACTCACACTTTTATAACTTACCAAACAACTTCTAATGATGAAAATCTCCAAAAACTACCCACAGATGCTCTGTGTGATCTTCCCCGAACATGTATTATATAAAGATTTCATCAATAAAAACTATAAAGAACTAGTATAGAAACTCTCAATGCACTAAATTCATCATTACAATGAATAAGGAGGGAGAATTAGTTATGTCTAATGACATTAAAATGAACTTGTAATTATAATAATGACATTAGAAATCATTCTTCAGTATATATTCATTATTTACCCAAATTTATTGACATCCTGATCATAGATCAATCTTTAAGAACCAAATAGATCCTTTCAAATGATCAAAAATATCATCAATAAAATAAATAGGATAATGATTCTTTATTGTTACCTAATTCAAGTGATGATAATCGATACATAACCACATACTTCCATCATCCCTATTTACAAACAAAATCGACGCACCCCAAGGTGACCTGCTCGGCCAAACCAAACCTCACTGCAATAGATCATTGATCTGAAACCACATATCCCTAAACTCATAGGATTTCATTCTATATTGAGACATCTATATTATAGAAGTTACTAGTTTTATCTCTATTCCAAACTCAATCTCTCATTGATGGGGTAATGCCACAACCTCCTTAGGTATGACATCATGGTACTCTTCCAAAACCCTAGGAAACACAGTTGGGTGAGCCTCCAAAAAGATCATAATCAACTTATCTATCATGGAAGACAACGATGGGGCATTCCCCCATCCCATATGAGGGTCTTTCTTTCCAATGAACATGATAGACTCTTTTTCAACATCATAGAACACAATCTAAATCCTGGAGTAATCCACAATATCCTTCACCAAATACAACCAATCCATGCTGAGGATAATGTTGTATGGTTGTATCCACAAACATAGGAAGTCTCCTAAAGAGCAATGCTACTCTGAAACTAGCTCACAGTCTTTTCATACCTCGTACATATAGGTTTGACCTCTATCCATCATAGTTAATGTCAAGGGAACTAGAAGTCTCTCCACCTTAAGTCCCAAATAATGAACAAAGTTAGGTGATATAAAGGAGGGAATAGCTCCTAAATCAAACAAATCATGCATCCAAGTAGAAAACAAGAAAATAGATCCTCAAACAATCTATGGATTGCCTAGAAATGAAAGCTCTAGAGCATGTATCTAACCAGGACCTTCTCAAAGGACTCTCTGCCCCTGATGAAGACCACCTCCATAGTTAAACTCTACTCATAGAGGATGAGGAGAATCTTGTGTCTATCCTCTTTATGTATCATCTCCTCTCTTATGATCAAAATCTAGAGCACCCTATTTTTGATACCTTTGTTGAAACTATTGTAATGGTGAAACTTGAAATAGAACACATTCCAAACACAACCAACTTAGAAAGGTTGGGAACTATCACCACTAATGACCATGAAATTCATAATAAAAACAAGATTATAATCCCTTTGAAGGGGCATGAGATCTACTACCCCTAGATAAACAAGATTATGAGGATTTGGAACTACCCCTAGCTATCCAAAAACTCTAATGTCTAGGAAGCTAGGAACCCTGGACCACATCTTTGCTACATGGAGAATCCTTGTGACTCCCCTCTTATGATGGTTCAAACATGGCTAGTATCCTGTCAATGACCTTTTATCTCACCAAAAACTCAAGATAAATAGGTAGTATAAATGGGGTGACCTAGTTTTGGATCTCTAAACACAAATCCTCTTTTAAATGCCTCGATATGGCCTCCTCATTTAGAAATAGGCCAGAAGCCTATCGGAGAAGGGTCCTGAATCATATCCCAAACTGTCATAAGCTGAAACTCCCCTATAAAAGGTTAAGTAGTTCCTAGATATCGGCCACCTTCATGATTAAAAAAGAAACATGGATCAAAATTGGTTTAAAAAATTCTCCCTTGAGACAGCTGACTCCTCACAATCCCTAAGGAATAATAATAACCTCTACATAGCTTATCCATGAAATATATTCACCACCAATGAAACTCAATGCTCCTTATGAGATCAGATCGAATTAAAGGATGTCTCCAAATCCTCTAAATAGTCAACTATCACTGAGTCTCAAATAGATCCCTATTACTTTAATAGAATTTAGATCTAAAACTCTAATAGTGTCCTCCTCTAGGTGTTGTCATTGTCAGAATTAACTTTGGTGATCTACTAGCACATCTTACTGAATATATTTAACGCAAACCAGATGACGACGTCAAGCTGGATCCATGCTATCAAAATAAAAAATGGTTAGGAACTTCTATACTTGGAATATGGGATATTTATGAATAATTAATTAATTGAGGTTTATCCTAACCTAAAGGTCTACCCATTTCAAACATAGGTGAAAACAACTATGTTGAATGATCCTTTCCTGGGTCTCTACACTATATCCACCATTAATTCACTTAGTTTCCTTGATAAACTTAAAGGTCCTCACATAGGATCATAGGGGGACCTAAATACCTATATAAGAGTCGATCTCCCTTTTTTACATCACATACTTTGTTCAAATGACATTGTTTCCCTACCAACACATGTTGTCCTCACTTATGCCTACCCTCAAACTATATCTTATCCCTCAACATGACCTTTGATACCACTATGTCATGACCCCCTCCCCCTAAAGGTACCCCTCCTAGGCCAGCAATAGGAAAAGGGAGATAATGATTCCTAAAGCCTACCCCCAATATTCCATGGGTTTGGGACAAGCATTAATGGTATATCATACACACAAATGGGAGGAATTATCCTCTAAGAGGAACATGAGGAATGAGATTTGGGTTAAAACCCATATAAATCCTACTCGAATAAAAGTAAAATATCCCAAACATATACATAATTTCATACAACTAAAGAAATACAAAATAAACTACAAGTTCCAAAAGATAAATCCTTGACAGTGACCTTGAATCCCAAAAATCCCCTGAACAACACCATGAACTAGTAATGTCCAACCATATCTCTGAACAAATATTATGGACCTAAGGAAAAATAATTATATATATAGTTTGGGCATAATATATATACTCATTAGGATCCTCCCTAGATCCTCTCATGAAAAATATAAATAAAGCCTATTAAATCCCATTGAACAACATGTGAAACTAACTCATCACCTAAACAGGTATACTAAGTTCACATCCTCACTATGGATATCTCACCAAGTATTATATTAAAGTAATCATATAATATCCAATATATATTAAAATAGGTTCCTTGCTACAACTTCCCCACTTGTTTGATGCTCTTCCCCAATGTCGCATGTCCCGATCCATCTCTCTCCAAATGTAAGCTAGCCTAAAGACACATGGGAGACTATGACATAACATTAATCTTGTGTATCACATAATCCCATCATCATCATACACATCTCTAGATAGTAACTGGGTAGTTTTTGGGAACCACCATAGCCCATAAATAATTTATTATACCTCAATCCATCACAACCCACTCACAAAATACCTATAATAATCCTTAGGATAGTATATCTAAAGTTATATGTGTGTGAAATAAACAAAATAAATTACATCCATATATACACATATAAATATATAGGAAAGTAACCGCCATGAATACCATAACATAATACCATGAGGAGAAGAGATCAGGACAAGAGGGGGTAGTTATCCTTCCATTACTCTCTAACCTAGATGTTGGGGAAAACACCCTCCCATATTCCATTGGGTTTTTTCACCCTGATGACATGGGTGGGGTAGAATATAAAATTACATGACATAATAATAAAGATATAGCTTATAACTATGCTATGGGAAACAACCAAGCCTTAGGATCAATTGTAGCTATCGTCTCTCAGACACCCAACTGCCATTGCTAATGACTAGATATCCTATAAGCACACAAGAATTTCAAGGGGATTAAATTAATTATTTCTTTAAATATATCATAGTTACATTAATTAATTCATTATCCATTAATTAATATTATACCATTTCCACCTTGCATTAATTATAAACTAAAAACCATGCCCTTTGGGAATAATCCAACTGATCCTGCATTTCCTCATGCAACATCATTATTTATCATTTCATCAAACCACCATCCCCATGAGTTAAACCATTCATTATTTTATATCATTCCATAATTCTAGGTACTCAAGTAATCATCCTAATTCACCAAAAAAAAATCATAAACCAATCACAACCAACTACTTCAAGTAGTGGGGAAAGGAATGAAGAAACAAGTAACCAAACCATCTAGCCTTTAAAATAGATTCATTATCAAGAAATCATCAAAGATTTCAACACAACAACAATAGTGAAGCCCATATTAAACCCACTCCATTAGTATCATTTTCATATATGACACAACCATGCATATCATCATGCATCCCTCAATATTAGGAGTCATTTGTTGCCACAAACCCAAGAACCCCCACCCATGTCTCATCAACCCATCACCCATCCCAGGCTTACATCTCATCATAAAGATTACATCCAAAGAAAATACACAAGGCATAAAACATACAAAAAATGCTCAACAGGGAATCTAGGACCTAAAATCAAGGCATCCATCCTTTGTAAGCATACCGACTCTCACAACCCCAAACAATTGTTCTTATCAAACTACCAGTTTTATATTATCTTGAATTAACCAATTCATTTATCATTGGTTACAAACACATGAAACCTAATGTGTCATATATCAACATCTATGAATTATTTAAACAGTCTTTCAAGTATCACTTCTAATTTTATCAAAATATAAGGAATAACATTTTCAATTAAACATGACTTTAGAATCACTTTGATTTATATAAAATTATAAGAAAGAAAAGTTTCATATTAAACATATATCTTTGATATTTATCCAACAAAAATATCCATATTTATGTTATTTATCCAATTTTATCAAAACAAACAAGCTAAACTATATAATAAAAACATGTTATCCCAAGCATAGGAAAAATAAATAGATAGAACACTATCTAGAAACCCAAGAGGCGAATCATTATCATGGTATAAACACATGTAATCACTTACAACCCAAATTAATTCTTTATTTATTATGATTTAATATTAATTAAGTTTAATTCCATTACCACCTAAATAGATAAATCATGATAACTTTATGATTTCATATAAAATAAGATAATAAATGAATCTACAACCTCAATTTAGAAATTAAAAATTATCTACCTATGAATGGATGATCGAGGATCAACCACCACCAAAAGAAACACCACCCAATCAAAGGAAATCCAAGAAATATTTAACATAAACAATTCATCAACAACTAGGTTCAGAAATCAACCCAAAATAGATAGGATTTTCATAATGCTCACTTAGACTAAATGAATAATGGAAGAAAAAGGGAAGGGAAGGTACCTTGATCAAGAGCACTAGATTATCTATGATATGAGTTAGAATCCACAAGGATTTAACTATAGGGCACCAAAGGAGGGTATAAAAAACATTAACTAGTAAAAAAAATTGTCAACCAAGCCTTAACATGAGAAATTTCTCAAAAAGACATAGGTTCACTAGAGCATCTAGAATTCAAAGGAGCACTCAAAGAGAGGGATGTGGAGCAACTAATGGGGGAAAAGTATGAATTAAAACATATTTAAAATCCCCATAAATTTTTATGTGTTACCCCCTTTCAAATCATCCAAGATCTATAAAGAATGGTGATGGTTTCAACCATTTAAAAACCATCCTAACTACCACCACATCCTGGCCATGGTCATGGTATTATTGAACACTATAGCCCAAAATAGCTTCTGTTAAGATGTGTTCCCTACAGCTAGGGTATTTTTTTCATTGTCACTCCCAAAACAACAGGTGTGTTATCCCCTTTCTATTTTGGATAGGAAGTCCCCCAAGGTACTATGCTTGAATTCATTCCCTTACTGAGAATTTTCTCGATGATCATTTCAGATAGTAGGACATTGCAACTAACACGACCTCTAAAATAGCTTGACAAGATGTGTTGCTGGACATAGTGCACTAAGAACCAGATGAATAGCCCAAAATGGTATTTCCATGCTCTGGAATTCCAAAATGGCCTTTAACATTCCCACCACTAGGGTATGGTGACTCCTAGAATTTCCAAGGCCACTCCCCTAGCCTTCAAAACACATTAAAACTCCCTCTTAAAACCACTGAATCTCGTGAAAACACAAAGTAAATTTTCATAAGGTACAAAGCATTACAAGGTGGTTCAAATATCATGTGAGGTACCATATGTCGATCTTATACCTTGATTTATACTTTTTTTATTAAAGAGTTTCACACTCCTTTATTTCACCTCTCATGTTCCAAGATCTATGACTTTAGGTGGAGAGAATTCTAGTTCCCTTAGTGTTGTATGTTCTATTTAGAGGTTAGTTAAGATTTTTTGCGGTGTATCAAGGTTGTGAGTTGATGATGAAACTGGTATAAAAATAGGGTTTTAAAATTGTTTTTTTTTTGTGTTTTTAACATTGTTTTTGGTGAAGTTAATGTAAGAGATGTAGTAAATATATTTTTAATGTCAGTTAATAAAATTGATGCTAAGATTATTATTTTTAAATAATTTTAATGTTGGTTATTTAATAACTAATGTTAAAAGTGTATTTTTTTAAATACTTAAATGTAAATTACTACTTTTGAATAAAACACAAGTTCAATAATGTAGAAATTTACAAAAACAAATGAAATTAGTAAAAAAAACTTAAATATTCAACTTAATATCAATAACTATTACTGTCTCTATGAACTTAATTTTCTTTTGAGGAAATAACACGTGAGGAAATCGAAGATGTAGCTTTTAAGGTATTTTAGACTTCGACTTATAAATCTCATGATGAATATTTATATTTTTAATTAAATATAAAAAATTTATTATTTATCAAAAAAATGAATCATGAATATGTATATTAATTAAAAAATCTGATCATAAATAAATTAAATAACATGGCAATAATTATAAATACCAAATCGAATTTTCTGAATAAAGAACCAGTGAAACGTAGATGGAAATTGAATGAGTGTATCTAAAATGAATAAAGGTGGAATGTTGAAACATATATATCACACTTGATAAAGATAAATGTGGTGCTATAAATTTTAGGCATCAATTTTAAAATCAAAACACACACTGTGAAAAAATTTAAATATCACTTTTTCATGATTTGAAATTTAATTTTTTGTGTTGTTTTTTCAAGATTTGATGTTAAAACTCATTTTTTTTACATCATTTTTTAAAAATATGATTTTAAAACCCTCAGGAAATATATTTAACATCATTTTTTATTGGTAAAAAATCCCTCAAGGTGACTTTGTTGTGTTTTTGGGTTAGTTTTGATTATTGAAAAAGCTGGTTGAAAAAGTCGGTAGTGAAGTTACATCAAGGTTATTGACAAGGTATGTTGACAAATATCTAGTACAACAGATACCTATATTATTTAAAATAATTTATACTAAGATACATTTAGAATCTATCCATGAAAGATGAGTATCAATGTTTAGAATCTCTAGAAGGTGTTCATGAAGTTCACATATAAGGTGGAAATGTTTCCCAATGCTTTTCATTTTTTGGGGATAAAAAATTTAGAGGAAGGGCAATTTTTTTAATAAAAGGAAATATTTTCATGCAAGTGGATAATTTACATGAAATATTGAAAATAGTTTCACAAATTTTCACCAAATTGGAGATTCAAGACCACGTCATCAAAATACGACAAAAAAAAGTGTCTCACAAAATTTATTGTAACAATATAGGTAATGATAAAATAGATTAATTTCATGTTTATTAATATTATTTATATATTTATATTCATTATAAAAATAATATTTAATTTTTAAAACAAAAGGGAAAAGGGTTTTAATTAAACTCTTTTCTTATAATGTTTTATTTAAATGTTTAATTTCTAAATTATAGAATTTTAATTTTAAAAAAAACTAATTTTATTTTTTAAATAATCATATAAAAATTTAATTAGGATGAATTTTTTTGATTTTTTGAAAAATATTTTTTTTGAATAGTGAAAAATATTGATTTTTGTAAAAATGTCATTTCTTTTCAATAAATTAAGTAATTTACAAGTCACATTATGTTTTGAATATGATTTAAGATAACATAAGTATTATTTATTTATATTCAACCCACTTAATTATATTTTAATCATATTTATATTGTACTTTAGTAAAAGTTTTTTTGTTTAAAAACTATATTTTTCTAATAATTGTTTTAAAGTGCATAGTATTTATCCTTTTTAATTAATTAAATAAACACTTAATTAGAAATTATTTATATTATATTTATATATTATATATAAATAAATATTAATTTAAATTAATATAATGATTATTACTATTCATAGAGTTAATATAAACTCATCTTATTCATAAAAAATAAACTTCTTTAAAAACTGTTTTTTCTTTGTCGCGCTTGCGGGTTTAATTTTAAATTAAATTCTACCACTTCTGTGAATTGAATTTGGTAAAATATATTCCATATTTTTAATCATAATAATTTATATTATCGAATAATTTCTACATAATTTTTTACCATAATGAATAGTAAAAATAGAAAAAAGTTATTAATGCGGTTAAGGTAAAAACAAGTTTACTGGGGGTTAAACTAAATAGATAAGGGTTACAATGACCTAAAAACCTATATAAAATCTATTTTATGAACATATGTAGATATTATAATGTATAATTCTTGATAATGATCCATATTTGATCCTTTTTCTATGTGAAAAAACATGCTTATATCTTTTTCTTTAAAAAATTACAAGTATGCCACTCGCCTCATTTATAAAAGGCCACCCACTCTTATCTCTTATTCACACATTAAAATCCATTTTTCTCAGCCAATAACTACCCAAATATCTTTCTTAATTAACTAAAAAAATCCTAGATCCCCTTTTTGGTTGTAAATCCATCCTAATAAGGCTTTGTACTAACCTGAGGAGGTTGTCTGAAGAAGAGGTAATGTGTTTCACCGAGCATCTTTATTTTATTTGCTCTTACAAATACTTCAAATATTATTTAATTATGATAATATTATAACACATTTATCTATAATATATATATATTTTAATATTTTAATTTCATAACCTAAATCCATATCCTCTTCCATAAAGTGATAAACTAAATCATCATTCGTGTGTACGGCAGACTACCGCCTCGCAAATCGATGTCAATCATTTTTCATCATTGCCTCTCATAGATTATTATAATGATGGATTTAAAGTATATATATTATATTTTTAACATAATTATACATTTATAATTATTATATCACATATAACTTCTTAATTTTCATTTTATGGGGGATACTATAATGTCGCTCATGTGTACAGCAGACAACCGCTTCATGAAGAGATATGATTCATTTTTCACTAATGATTTACATATAAGTTAATAAGGATAATTATAATGAATATATGTGATATAAAATAAATAATTATTATTTTAATGACATATTTATCATTCTTAAAAGATAATATATCATTTTCTTTTTTACCTTTCCACTCACGGAAAAATGATAACATCATTAGTGTATACGTGTGGACTACTACCTCCATAAAGTGATGTGATTATTTTTTCATCATAAAAACATATGAATGATATTTATAAGTATATTTAATGAAATAATATAGTATTTATGATATTATTATCATTATTTAAAGATAAAACATTACTTATCTTATTTCTATAATGATTTTTGAAAATTGGAAACGTTACTCATGCGTACATATGGTATATCATCTCCATAATTGTAACATAGTTAATTTTTCAAAACAATAATTCATGATTGGTTTGATAAGTATAATTTAAATATGAAAAATATAATTATGAAATGATTATTATTCTTTATATGCTTAAATAATTACCCCTTTTACAATATTCTACCTACTGAAGTCATTTTTGACGCATAAGCTAAACATCATCAAAACATCTAATGTAAACTTAATTTATTAAGTAGTTGTATATAACAAGGTAATAAGTGAAATAAAAGAAATAATAAAATTTAAAAAGGTTATTAATCACGTAAATAATTAACATAATTTTTTTATTCATGAATATAATTAATGTACATGACAAGTTGGACTTAAGGTATGGTACTTCATCTCAATTTTCTTTCATTGTAGCAAATTTTTATTTTATGTAAATATATTATTTTATGAGATGTATACACAAAACATTTTATATTTTATATTATGAATTTATTTAATTATAATGATATTTAATATTTTGTTTAATTTTATTCTTTTATGGGGATTATAATTGAAATGTTTCCAAAGTGGTAAGGGACTATCTTTTAAAAATCACCTTTTAAAGTTATCTTAAAAATAATTTTTCTTCCATGTCCATGTTTTTTAAAATTATATTATATGTTTATATGAAAGTTTCATAGAGTAAAAAATGTTTCTTTCTTTCAAATTTTTTCAAAATGAATAATTTTACATGTTTTTTATGGAATTATTTGACTAAAATACAAATGAAATGCTTATTTTAATGTATATGGAGACAAAAACCTTTCCCACTACCATAACCATTATTTGATTTTTAGATTCCTTTACAGTATTTCACATTTTCTTCAAATAAAAACCCACTTTACCTTTTTTTGAGTTTTTTTTTGAAAATTGGTTTTTAGATGGAGTGGATATTTCAATATCTGGAAATGTTTTCTTATGGGTGAAAATAATATTATATGAGTGTAATGCTAAAAATTTCATGCTTTTATGTGTTATTATTATGTTATGGTTCTTGGAAATTATTTATGATAATGGGTGGTTCTATTATAAACCAAGGACGGATAGTTCTATGATAAAATAAGTACGGTTGGTCCCGTGATAAACCAAGTATGGGTGGTTACATTATAAACCAAGGATGGGTGGTTAAGTTATAAAACAAGGACATGTGGGTTTATGATAGGCCTTTAATGAATTGGGTATGGAAGTTGAACATATGGTTATTACATTTGTAAGAGTGATATGAAAAGTGGTTACCTAATATACTTATATATTTTATCTATTATTTTATGGGTTTTTATTTTAATACTATGATTTCTGAAAACTTAATCAATGAGCTTATTTTAAAAATAAAGTATTTGTTACTTCTTAAGTATAAAAAGTATAACTTTGTGAAAAAAAATCACGAGTTTCTAATTTTTTTCAAATAAACCATTATGAGTTTTATTTTGCCTTTAATTTTTCTTATGAAATGTTTTATGAAAATATTTGGGCAAAGAAGGTGATTTCTTGGGTAAGAAAATGTTTATTTTGATCCCAAAGCTAACTTTTAGGAGGAATTTTTTTACAAGTAATCATGGACTAATGGGTTTATTTCTATTAATTTATGTCCCTTACTAAGTTTTTTTTATCATCCCATATTTTAAAAAAAATCATAGGGTTAAGTATGGTTAAGGTAAATGAAGAAGTCAGGTTGAATTTTGTGAATATTTATTATGAAAAGAAATCATGTTTTATTTTAAAAATATTATATGGTGGGAAAAATGGATAATGATTGGAAGTGCCCACTTTTTTTATATGGTTTTTTATGTATGATTTATAACCCAATTATCTAAAACTCTAAACCTTAAAATATCCTCAAATGTAATATAATAAATTCTTAACTTAAAACTTAAAATTATGAAATGTTTAAGGATGGGTCCTTATAGTTGGCATAATAGGAAAGGTTTAGATAATTTTAGAGGTTTGGATAATATTAATATCATGACTTAGATATATTTTACCTTATGTTTAAGTTGAAATGATGTAGAATTTAAATATCACCATGTTAATTTGTCTAAAATATGGGTTTTCAGATGGTTTTCCATAGAAGAAAAAGGGAAGTTGTTGTGTGAAGACGTTGAGAGGAAAATATCCTTCCAAATAAGAATCCTGAGATGGTTAAATTTGGAATGTAACGGTTTTTTGTATTTATTCCTTAGTTGATAAAATATATAAATGGTGGTCGAATCCAAGCTAGAGAGCAACCAAGTTTACCACAGAGGAACATGTCAATAGTAGAACATTTTATGAGACAAAATCCTCAAGTATTTATTAGATCTTCAATCCTAGTGGTAGTCAAAGGATGGATAAATGACTTGGAGAATATATTTGAATTCATGGAGTGTTAAAACATAAAAATTTAACCCCTTCTATTTATTATTTTGAAGGTGAAGTTGATCGACGATGGTTTTTTGTTAAGAATACCAAAGAGATAGATAAGCTTGATTCCATGGAATGGGTTGCATTTAAAAATATATTCCTTGATAAATATTTTCCTAAAATTGTTCGACTTAGGATGGAGAAATAATTATTTTAATTGAGGAAAATGGATTAATATTTTTTAGATGTGTATGAAGAAAATTTTACAAGATTGTTCAGGTACGTATCTGATTTTATCTAGGATCTTTATAGTAAGATTAATTGGTTTTACTTAGGATTTAATCTAATATATCGAAGGGAATTGGATTCCTATGAATTTAAAATCTATAAGAAACTTTCTCAATGTGCTTAGAATGTAGAAATGTAGTTTTTCTTATGATCAGGTATTCTATAAAAATAACCAAAAAAGGGATATAGGTGGTAGGAAAATGGGTGGAATAGATCAAAGAATTATGAAGGTAATAAAATCAAGTTCCCATATTATGATAAGTGTGGTAAAAACAACCCTATAAAAATTATTATGAAGTCTAATGAGTTATTTTGATGTTTTAAGTTTGATCATATGGCTTTTGAATGTAAGGAAAATGATTAGACAAGGAATAAAAAGCTAGTGGTAAGATTTTTTAATTATAGTGAGGTGGGGAATTATGCCAATTTTTCTACCAAAGTTGGTTACTCAGGGTGTAAATCAATAATATCAAAATAAAAAGGGTGTGTAAAAATATTATTCTACTACTACAGTTGATGTTGGGCCATCAAGTGAAGTGGTGATAGGTATGTTACTGATTTATTTGAATTATACCAATACCCTGTTTAACTATGGATCTTGGAATTAATTTATTTCAAATAAATTTTCAAGTAAAATGGGAATATCACCACCTAAAATAGGACATAACTTTTGCTGAAAAATTCAAGTGTAAATATTAATGTAAATAAGATTTACAAGAATATTCCTATTGTTATAAGTGGAATAGTGTTTCCTTTAAATCTTTTCATACTGCCTATATTAGAGTTTGTTATCATTTTGGGTATGTATTTTCTTTCAATTTATTATGATAAGATATATTTAAGTGCTAAGAAGTTTTTATTAAATGATTTCATACCTTTGATAACATAACAAGAAGTTGATAGATTAATTAGGTATGCCAATGAAAGTTACCGAGCTCATATTGTTTAAAAGAATGAAACTATTCAAATTAGTTATATTCTAGTAATGAATTAATACATGGATGTATTTCCTGATGATTTTCCTTATGTTATTCCTAATTGGGTGGTTGGATTTACTATTGACCTATCTCCTAATGCTAATCCAATTTCAAAACCCCCTTATCAAATGGAACTTTTAGAATTTAAAAAAAAATTATAGGAGTTTTTAGATAAATGTATCATTCAACCTTGGACTTCACCATGGGTTATCCTATTTTTTTGATAAAAATAAAGATGGTTCCGTTAGGATTTTTATTGATTATAGAGCATTGAATAACATCAAAGTTAATAACAAGTATCATTTTCCACATATTGATGATTTTTTTATTAGTTCTAGGTAGTTTAGTATTTTTTGAAGGTTGATATGTGTTCCAGGTACCACCAACTGAAGGTGAATAGGGGTGAAATTATGAATACAACATTTTATACTAGATATGGGAATTATGAGTTTTTAGTTAAACTCTTTGGGTTATCTAATGTACTTGATTTATTTATGGATCTTATGAATATAGTTTTCCATGAGAGTTTGGATAATTTTGGGGTTTTTTTATTGATGATATATTGGTATATTATAAAATTTATGAGTATTATGAAAGAAACCTAAGTATTATTTTAAAAACCTTAAAATAAAATAAATTTTATGGAAATTTTACTAAGTGTGAATTTTGGTTGCAATAAATTTATTTCCTTGGAAACATTATTTCTAAAGATGGAATAACTATTGACCCTGCTAAAAATAAAGTTGTTAAAGAATGGAAAAGACCTAAAAATGTCATAGATATTCTTGGTTTTCTTATTTTATCAGGTTACTACTGGTGGTTTGTTGAAAAAATTTCTCGGTTATCGATCCCATTGACTAAGTTAACTCGAAAAGGAGTTAAATTCATCTTGAAAAAAGAATATGATGATTATTTCTGAGAACTAAAAATAAGATTGGTTAATTATTCTATTTTATCCATTCCTTCTAGAAGTGGAGTATTTTTCATTTATAGTGATGCTTCATTGAAGGTACTTAGTTTTTTACTGATACCAAATGATTAGGTAATTTTTTATGCTTTACATAGATTAAAACCTCATAAGTTATATTACCCTACAATTGATCTGGAATTATCTTCTATGTTTTTTAATTTAAAAATTTGGAGGCATCATTTTTATGGATTAAAGTTTTAAATATATACTTATCATAAAATTTTTAAGTATGTATTCACTCATAAATAATTAAAAATGAGATAGATAAGATGGTTGTAACTAATCGAGGATTATTATTGCATGATTCATTACCATCCCAAAAAAGAAAAAAAGTATCTAATGCTTTTAGTCTAAAAAATAATGCTACATTAACCATGTTACATTTACAACATGACCCTTTGGTTAATGATTTGATGAATTTTTTCCTACAAGTTGTGGATGTAGGGACATCCTCAATTTTGTTTTAGGTTTTAGTGTAGTCAACGTTTTTAGTAAGAATTAATAAATCTCATAAGGAAGATCATACTTTGTAGGAAAAGGTAGAATCCATCAAGAATGGTAAATTTCATAATTTTAATGTTGATAAAGGAGGTATTATCAGGTTTTGAAAAAAATTATGTATGCCTTATGATTCCTAATTAAAGATAAAGTTATTGAGTGAAGATCATAGTTCTCTATTTTTTGTTCATCTAGGTGGTACTAATATGTATGGAGACCTTTATAAGTATTACTAGTGGGATGGAATGAAAATAGATATTTCTGATTTTACCATGAAATATTTTACTTGTAAATAGGTAAAATAATAACAAAATTTACCGAAGTAAATGCTTCATCCTTTTCCCATACCAGAGTGGAAATGGGAAAATATATCAATGGATTTCATAGTGGCATTTCCAAATACATCTAAAGGTAATAATGTGGTTTGGGTTATTGTTGATCGATTAACTAAATATGTGAATTTCCTTCCCAGTCGAGATACTATGTCATTATATCATCTTTTTCAACTATATCTAAATGAAATAGTCAAGCTACATGGAGTTACACTCTCTATTGTATCAAACCTTGATCTTAGTTTCACATCTGATTTTTAGTAAATACGTTAAAATTCATTGGGTATTGAATTAAATTTTAGTACAGCTTTTCATTCCCAATTGATGGGAAATTCAAGTGAACAATTCAAACATTAGAAGATGTTGTTCATTTTTGTTCAATGGATTACCATGGAAAATGGGATCATAATATTTCTTTGGTTGATTTTTTATATAACAGTAGTTTTCATTCCAATATACAGATGGTACCTTTTGAGGCATTATATGGAAATCAGTTCTAGGCATAAAATTTTTGGGATAAATTAATATAAATGAATTTAATAGGACCATAGTTTGTATAGAAAATGGCTAATAAGGTGTATTTTATTTAGAAACATATAAGGATGGCTCTGTTCATGAAGAAAATTTATGTAGATTACTAGAGTAAAGATCTTCCATTTTAATTAGGTGATCATTTTTTTATTAAATTATCTCTATGGAGAAGGTGTTATGAGTTTTAGTAAAAATCGTAATTGAAGTCCACAGTTAGTTAGACCATATGAAATCCTAGAGAAATTTGGTTTAGTTTCTTACCAAGTGGCCTTACCTCCAATTTTATCTTAAGTATACAATATATTTCATGTTTCAATGTTAAAAAAATATGTTCTATATTCATCTCATGTTTTGATCCCTAAAGTAGTTATATTGGAAGAGAATATTTATTATAAGAAATATCTTATTAAAATTATTGATTTTAGAGAGAAATTATTGTAAAATAACATAATTCACCAGGTTAATATTTTTTGGAAAACCCATATGGTTGAAAAGCAACATGGGAAGTTAAAAATGATATAAGGAAAAAATATCCCCACTTATTTAATAAGTGAATAAAATTTTGAGGATGTAATTTAAAAAAGGGGGAATAAATTAACAACCTAGGTAATGGTAAAATAAATCACTTTAATGTTTATTAAAATTAATTAGGTAGTTATATTCATTATAAAAATATTAAATAATTTTTAAATCATAAAGGAAACAGTTTTAATTAAACACATTTATTATTAATTTTTATTTAAATGTTTAATATATTAATTATTGAATTTGAATTCAAAAAAATAAATTTAATTTTGAAATCATCATATTAAATTTTAATTAGGGTGAAATTTTGGTATTTTTCATAAAATATTGATTTTATTGGTGAATAGTGAAAATAGTGATTTTTGTAAAAATGTCATTTATTTTAAATATATTAAGTAATTTAAAAGTCTCATTATATGTTAAATATGATTTTAGGTAACATAATTATTATTTAGTTATATTAAATACACTTAATTACATTTGAATCATCTTTTTATTGGAAAAATATTATTACTATTCATAGATTTAATATAAAATCATCTTTTTCTTGAAAAATATACTTCTTAAAAATTTGATTTTCATCACGCCTGCGGGTTTAAATTTAAATTAAATTACACAAATTATATGAATATAATTTATTAAAATTAATTCCATGTTTTTAATCATAATAATTTATATTATCTAATAAGTTCAATTTAATTTTTGACCATAATGAATAGTGAAAATAGTAAAAATTAATTACAACGGTTAAGGTAAAAACGGATTTATCATAGGGTAAAATAATAGATAAGGTTTAAAATGATATAAAAAATTGTATAAAATATATTTAATGATAATATTTATACCTTATAATTTATAAATATTGATAATGATCCATTTTGGATCTTTT
The DNA here is from genome assembly GCA_963277665.1 of Viscum album. Classification (NCBI taxonomy): domain Eukaryota; kingdom Viridiplantae; phylum Streptophyta; class Magnoliopsida; order Santalales; family Viscaceae; genus Viscum; species Viscum album. The sequence continues at coordinate 1,564,985,286 of OY728161.1, forward strand.
TCTCATGTGAAAAATATAGGTACACTTTTTATTTTTCAAAATTACAAGGGTGACACTCGCCTCACTTATAAAAGGCCACCCATTTGTTCTCATATTTATAAATTAAAATCCATTTGTATCAGAAAATACCTACCTAAATATCTTCTTTAATTCCCCCTAAGAAACATATATCCCATTTTTTGGTCATAAATCCATCCTAAGAAGTCTTTTGGTGTTAACCTAAAAAGGTTGTCTAAAGAAGAGGTAATGTGCTTCATTGAGAATATTTATTTTATTTATTCATAAACCTCCTTAAAATATTATTAAATTATAATAAAATAATAACACCATTATATCCAATATAATTAGATTTTATTATGTTGGTTTTATGACCTAAATCCATCTCCTCTTTCATCAAATGGGAAACGAAATCATCATTTTTCTGTATGGTAGACTATTACATTGCGAACCGATGTAATTCGTTTTTCATCATTGCATTTCATGACATGTTATAATGATTTATTAAAATTATATATATTATATTTATAACATAATTATAATTACATATTTTTTATATCACATATACCTTCTTACTTTCCATTCTATGTGGGATATGATAATGTCGCTTGTGTGTACAGCGAACTACCACCTTGCAAAGCGATGTGATTTGTTTTTCACTAACTCTTTACATGGAAGGTAATAAGGATAAATTTAATGAATATATGGGATATAAAAGACATAATTTTGATATTAATGACATATTTATCATTCTAAAAATATAATATATCATTTTCTTTCTTAGCATTCCACTCACTAAAAAATTAACATTATTAATGTATATGTGTGGACAACCGCCTCCGTGAAGTGATGTGATTATTTTTTCATCACCAAAAAAAATTATGATATATATAAGTATATTTAATGAAATAATATTTCATTTATGATATTATTATCATTATTTAAAGATAAAATATTACTTACCTTTTTTTCATAATGATCATTGAAAAATGGAAACGTTACTCATGCGTACATATGGTCTACCATCTCCATGATTATAACATAGTTCATTTTTCATAAAAATAATTCATGGTTAGTTTTAAATGTATAATTTATATTAAAAATGATGATTATTTCATGATTATTATACTTAATATGTTTAAATAATGACTACTTTGACCATAGTCATCCTACTAAAGTCATTTTTGACACATAAGATTAATATCATTAAAACATAGTACATAAACTTAATTTGTTAAGTAATTTTATATAACATGGTAATAAGTGAAATAAAATTAATAATAAACTTGAAAAATTTTATTAATCAACTAAATAATTAATATAAGTTTATTTTTTAAGAATATAAAGAACGTACGTGAAAATTAATACTCAAGGTAAGTAACTTCGTCTCAATTTCCTTTCATTGAGGTATATTTTTATATTATGCATATATATTATTTTATGAGGTGTATATATAGCCCCTTTTACATATTATATCATTAATATATCTAATATAATGATATTTAATTTTTTTTATTCTTTCATGGGGCTTATGGTTGAAATGTTTTTAAAGTGGTAAGGGTCTTTCTTTTTAAAAATCCTCTTTTAAAGTTCCCTTAAAAAAAATTTCATCCATGTACATATTTTTTTAAATAATTTTATATATGGACATGAATGTTTTATAAAGTAAATTTTTTGTATTTATTTCAAAAAAATTAAAAAGGAATCTTTTTATGTGTTTTTTATGAAACATTTTTACTAAAAGACAAGAAATGTTCTGTTTTAATGTATACGGTGGAAAAAACTTTTCACATCACTGTAAACGTTGTTTGATTTTTGTCTTAATTTAAAAGATTTCATATTTTCTTAAAATAAGGCCTCACTTTCCATTTTTCTAGGTATTTTGGTATTTAAAATGGATTTTTAAATGGATTGTATATTTCAATATCCTGAAATTTTTTCTTATGGGTGAAAAGAATATTTTATGAGTGTAATGTTGAAAATTGAAATATTTTATGTGTTATGATTATGTTATGGTTCTTGGAAATTATTTATGATCATAGGTGTTTTTGTTATAAACCAAGGATGGGTGGTTCTGTGATAAACCAAGGATAGTTGGTTCTATGATAAACCAAGGATGGTTGGTAACGTTATGAACCAAGGATGGGTGGTTACGTTATAATCCAATGATAGGTGGTTCCATGATATCCCTCTAATGAATTGGGTATACAAGTAAACCATATCATAATTCCATTTGTTAGAGTGATATGGAAATTGATTTCCTAATATACATATGTATTTTATCTATGATTTCTATGGGTTTTTATGGTAATCCTAGGATTTCTAAAATGGAAATGAATGATATTATTTTCAAAAGAAAGTATTTTTTACTTATTAATGGTGAAAAGTATAACTTTCTGAAAAAAAATCTCATGGGTTTTTCATGTTTTAAAAGAAACAATTATGAGTTTTATTTTTCCTTTAAGTTTTCTTATGAGTTTTTTATGAAAATATTTGGGCAAAGAAGGTGATTTATTAGATGGTAAAATTTTTATTTTGATCCCAAATCTTACTTTGAAAAGGAAATTTTTTATAAGTAATCATGGACTAACATGTTTATTTCTTTTCTTTTATATCCCTTACTGAGATTTTTGTGCTTATACCATGTTTTAAATTGTTTTTAATAGGTTTTAAGGATGCTTAAGGGAACAGAAGAAGTCAATTTGAAATTTTTGATGATTTTTCATGAAAAAAATTATGTTTTATTTTAAAATTTTTATATGGTAAAAAAATGGTTACTAGTTAGAATTTTCCACTTTGAATTATATGGTTTTTTATGTATGATTTATGACCTAATTATATAAAAATATAAACCTAAAAAGATCCTAAAATTTAAGATAATTAATTATTAATGTAAAAATAAAGATTATGAAATGTTTAAGTCCATGTCGTTATAGTTATGTAGTTTCATGAAAATTAGAGTTACGTGGCACAAACAGAATTATGTGATGTAGATAGATTTGTGTGAACCTAAGATATACATATGGGAGTTTCATGACGGTAGTGAATTTCAAACTAAAGGTGACATTAAATCATTGAATTTTAATGAACCAGGAAATTTATGTGCAAGTTCGTTGGTGTATAAAGTGGTTTCACAAAGGATTATCCATTCCTATAACTTGGATTCTACCCCCCTCAATTGGAGTTTCCAAAATATCAGGGATTTGAAATCACATAAGAGTTGCATGAATGCATTTCATGCATGAAGTAGCTATACAAACATTAATTTTTTAAGAAAATAGAATTGTCTCTATATGATAAAGTGAGTTATGAAATAAACCAAATTCTGTATAAAATTTAGGAAATTTGTAATTAACTGAAATGTTATGCAAAAAATGGGAGATACATGACAAACCAAAAGTTGAAATAAAATTTAAAAAGTTGTGTAAAAGTAGTGAAAATGTTTCATGAAAGTGACAGTTGTTCAGACCCGAATAAATTACCCAAAAATTATATGGTAATAGATATTCATCAAGTGGATGAAATATAAGATTCATAAATCACCTAATAGGGTGTATAAAATATTGATTCAAGAAATAAATGGAATAATATTCTGAAGGATCAGTGGTGAAACTTCAGTTGAGAGAGTAGTGAGCTATCAAAGTGTGACTTATAGTAAACTAGGAGGGATAGTGAGTTTTTTTTAATATTTTAATAGTAATTTTCTATAGTGGGTTTAATAGATCAGAACATTTCCTTTTTATACTACTTAGACTAATCCAATTAAGGTTGAACCAAGTAATTTTTTTTGTATCATACATGTTTTAATTTCTACTCATACAATACTATAATAATGAGAAAGAAGAGTGTTTTGTTTAATGATGAAATAAGATTAAAACATGGGGTAGTTTTAATCAATCACACATCGATTCACCCCCCCTCTGGGTATTAAAACTATTAGGTATAATATTTTTTTTAAAACTAACATTAAAAATTTTCTAGGGAAGGGTTTTAACTTTGGTTATTAAATAAATGATGTTAAAACCCTAATGTGAAAGCTATTTTTTACACTAGTATAGGGTATCATTAGTCTGTGGGAGATTTATTCTTATTAAATATAAAACAATATGATTTCATTATTATCATGGATTGGTTATATTCAATATAATGTGTTATTGATTGTTTTCAAGAAAGATATATTTTATTTGATGTGTAAGGAGGGCATCAAGTTTTTATTGGTGAGAAAAAACATTGGATAAATTATAATAATTTGGATCCCCTTTCTTCTCAACTAGAAGAGTTGATGTTGGGTTCAATAGTAGTTTAAGAATTAGTGTTTCTAAGGTTTTTTGATGAGTTTCTGAATGTGTTTACTAAAGAGATTATGACATTACTCCCATGAAATGACATTGAGTTTAGTATAGAATTAAAACATGGAATTTCTCCAATCTATATGTCTCCTTGTTACACATTATAAAATACAAGGGTTGTGGATTTGAATCAATGGTATATTAATAATGGGATTTATTCATTCTAGTGTGTTGCCTTAGGGTACTCAGATATTGTTCACAAAGAAGGAAAATGGTATTTTTGGTTGTGCATCAATTAACATTAGTTGAATCAGGTGATGGGGAAGAACCATTATCCCCTTCCAAGAATTTATGATCTATTTGATCAGTTAAAGGGGTCTAGTTGGTTCTTGGGGATCTATTTATAGTTCGAGTATCATCCAATGATGTTGAAAGAATAATATTTCCTAGAAACTGCCTTCAAGTGTCATTATTGGCTATTTTAGTTTGCAGTCATGCCTTTTAGTGTCACAAAAACCCCAACTATTTTCATAGTAACACTATATGGAAAATGGATTCTATCAGATTTTTTTAAAAAATTACATGATGGTTTAAAATTCTACGAAATAATTCATGAAATTTTCACAAACTTCCATTTTTTACTAAGTCGGCTATTAATTATAGGTGGGTTTTTACTAGTGATGGTCTTGTGGAACCGCTAAAAATATATAATTATCCAAATTTTTTAAACCACTATGATAATGAATATAGAGGTTCTACATCTTATATTATAATAATATTTAGCAACCATTATAACTGTTAGGAAACATTTTCATGGTTGTTAGTTTAGTAGAACATACCATTTCTTAAGGGTGGTTTAACAATAGGTAGTGGTGGTTTAAACTGCTTCAAAACACTAAAAAATTTAACAAGAAATGGGGGGAATATTTATAAATTAATATCTAAAATTTAAAATATATATAAATCCATGACATAAAAAAACTCATTAATTTCAACAGTTATACAAAACAAAAAAAATTCAACAACTATAAACATCATATCATATAAAATTTTCAATATATAGACATTTTTTTATCATTTATATTATTTAAAGATAGAATATATAAGTTTTATTAGAAAATATACAAAACATAATACGGGGATCCAACATCAACTCTACCCCTATAAGTCAGGTTGGATTTCCCCAGATAATCCACACTCTTGATGTCCTTATTAACTAATAGGCTCATATGCATCTAATTATTATGTCAAATAGAATTTTTAATATAAATTATTTTTAATTACAAGTATTTAGAAAAATTATCATAATAATATAAACATATTAAAATAAATATAGAATATTTAGTACCGATTGTATCAAGGATGTAATGTTTGGAGGAATTCTCCCAATTATGCCTTGGAATGGTGTTTTCACTACACTTCCCATCACTACGAACTACTCTTCCTGAGTTATCCATCATGGATTTTTCTCCTGTATTCTATTCTTGAGAATCACAATTTTTTTGTGATTCTAATTGATCGAGATCAGTAACATTACTTAGACCTATGGGAGGAGTTGTCACATTAAATAAATATGATATCCTCTCAAAGACTCATGGGGGGAGGATTCAATACCTAATCTTCACATATGACCAATATCCTCCTTGCTAAAACATAGGAAATAGCATCATTGTGGGAGATTGATGATGACTATAAGGGATTTTCATCATATATCCCTTTAATTTTTTACTGCAAATAGAAAAAAATTTAATCACACATACAAAAATAATAATAACACATTAAAAAGATAATCAATTTCATGTAATCCATATCATAAAAAACATTTTTCACAATAATAGAGTTAATGAAATTATTAAAATAACTCATAAAAGTGACTCATTAAAAATAAACATGAATTCCATGTTTCATTAGTACTCTTTTCCTTTTTTATTTACTTTCTAAATCCATATAAAGATGAATATAAAATTAAAACAACAGTAACAGATACCAACCAAGTAAATCATAAATTTAGCATCAATATCAATGTCACTCAAGAAATATGGGATATCTCATTATTTTAATTTATTTTCCTATTTATGAAGTTATTTAATATAGTGTGAAGTTAAAAAATAATTATGATATGATAATATAAAATCATAACATAAAATATAGAAATTAAATATATTTATAAATATAGATTAAAAAATTTATAAAACAATGAAAATTACCATTTAAATGTAAATAAACATTTAGTAAATTAACAATGCAACTATTGTTAAATATACCAAAAACAACACCACCAAAATTACTCACCAATAATACTATAATTACTTATTTCAGTAACAACTTTCAGAAACTCAAAGTATTTTTTTCATATATAAAATTGAAAATATTTAATATGGTATAAATAATAATTTTCTTAATCAACTCAACATATTAATAAAAACAACGAGATAAATAGTATTATCAAATGAATTTATATATCAATTATTAAAAATGATTTATTTAATTTATAACCTCCCACTTAATAAAAAGTGAATTGTAATTTAGATTTTTTTACCCAAAGATTTATAACAAGTTTATTCAAATAATTCCCATTGGATTTCTTGTGCACATTGAACCAAAACTTTATTTGATCGGCCTCAAGACCAACTTATTTTTCTTATATAATCAAAAAAATAAATTAATAGATATAAAAATTTTAAGTACTTGAGATGAAAAAAATTAAATTTAATTATAGCTAATAGATTACCTTGTTTTAACTTCTCCTTGAAAAACTTTTTGAGCCATCTATAGGTGGGATGTCTTGTTTCTCTTTTCTTGGTGATTTTTTTAGAATATTTTTCAAAAAAAATAAGGTTAATATTAATAAAAATTGAATTATTTTTAATAAATAAATATTAATGTACTAATATAATATCAAATACTAAATGTGAATCTGAATCATACATATCCATAAAGGACTTCCACTGATCATATGGTATCCATTTGAGTACCTTTTCATACATCGGATGGATACTCAAGGAGGTGTCATTAAACTCACACCACAACCTATACTTAAAGTCCTACAATTTTTTCCCAAAAATTTTCAATGTTCATTAATGTACAATCACATCATGAACCTAATAATGAAAAATCATCTACAAATTTGATATCAAAAATAATTAGAATTACATTTGATCGGAAAATAAAAAAATCAGACTATGAATATTTATTTTGACTTACTTTCACTTTTTTATCAAAAATATCATTCTTCCTAGTGATGATAATGGGACACTAATCATGATATGTGATGGGAAGGGATGTCATATCACATGTTAACTAGCCCAAGATATGCCTATATAATCCTCCAAAATCCTTAGTAATCACCCCATATATGTCAAATGACCCAACTAATTTAAATCATTTCAACCTCCAAACATCTGATTTATTCATGTTCAATTTTTTCTATTATTATCTAAAACTGTTCAAAAAATCTATTGAGTAATTAGTATACAAATATAAGAAATTATTTATTATTATTAATTACATGACAATGATGGCCACCCTTTACTTTTATCATGATGGTAACCATGGAAATATATTCTCAATTGATGGTTTCTCCTCAACTGGTCCATCTGATACCCAAATATCCCAAAAATGGAAGGTGGTAAACTAGAAGTAGGTAGCATACCTTATGAATATGGGAGTATATAAAATGTATTTAAATGGTATAAATGGGGTATACCAAATGTATGGAGCATACCTGATGAAGATGGGATCATATTATATGGGTTTTATAACATATGAGTAGTGTAAGAATAACTTATATCTTTAAATCATTTGGTTTTCAACATTCCTATATCCAAAAATAATATAAAACAAGTTAGAATGTGATATATTATTTGTAATTGAAAAATCTAAAAACACCTTCAAACCCTTAACATATTGAGGTTTTGGGGTAAAATAATCCAAATTTTATTAATTTTTACCATATTAATAAATATATATGTAACATAAATCACATTAGTTAAATAAAATCATGCTAAAAATTAAACATAAATAGGTTTAACATATAATCATTTGTAAAATTTGACTAAGAATAAATAATTAAATATAATATAACTACAATAAACCAATATTATAACTTCATATTTTATTATATAAATATATCATATAACATAAATAAAAATACATATGAAATAATAAAATAATAATTAATCTATGAATTATTAACAAATCAATTATAAAAGAAAAAATGAAAAAATAATTCATGGACACGTCAAAACAAAATAATTCAAAAAAAAAAGAAAACTAACCAAAAAAATGTACCCTAATAATCAACTAAAAATTAACTAAGAATTATATAATCAATAAAAATAACAATAAATTAATAATGAAACATGTTATTGGATCACCAGTGTTGGATTTCATGGGAGGGAGAAGAAGGAATGATATGGTAGATGTCAAAATTTAGGTCCCTTCAAATTTCTCAATAAGTCAGATTTATAAGATGATCTAAAAACATGATAAAACCAACTTTTATATCCTATAAAGATAAATAACTAATTCAAAATCCCTATGTAAATATCATGGAGTTCATTTAAATTAAATAATAATTAAGTTAATATAATAGTGGAGCTTTTTGTTAATTACTTTGTATCAAAAAACAACAAATAGGGAATGGGAAGAGGTTCACACAACAAGTGGTGAAATGGAGGATATTAAAGAGAATGAAAAGCTACTTTGAAGAAGAAGAAGAAGAAGAAGGTGAGATTGGGAAGGATAATATGAGTTTCACATGAAGGAGGAATAAGGAAAATGGGAGGGAAGGTTTTCATGATTTAGGGAGGAGAAAGGGAGGGTGAGACATAAGAATAAGTAGAAAGGTAGGGGAGGTTGGTATGACATATGAGGAGGAAAGGAGAAGTTTTTTTGAAAAGAGGGTTTATATAATTTCCTCTAATAAGAACACTAATGAAATTTTTCCAAATAACCACTAATAAAATTTTATTAAATGGTTGTTGTATTTAACTACTGCTAATAAAGTGGGATTAATTTTAAGGAAACTCCAATTTTTAATTAGTGGTTATTTTTTTAAACCATCTCTAATAAACCACTAAAAAGTATGATTTTTCTTATAGTGGACTGATGAATTTAGGGTTTTGTGAGTTCTTGGACCAGGTTTTGGTTTTTTCATCAATGACATTATCATGTATTCAATATTAGAGGAGTATCATGTTGAATATTTGAGGACTATTTTGGAAGTTCTTCTATGACATCAGTTTTATGGAAATTTTTTGAAGTACAAGTTTTTGATGTGTGTGGTGCATTTCCTTGTACATGTTATGTCTCAGTAATAAGATGGTGTCAATCCTTCTAATATTAAGGTATTTATTTGTTGAGTGGTACCCAATAATGTTATAAATGTTCATAGTTTTCTTGGTCTTGTAGGCTATTATAAGAAGTCTATGTTTAATTTCTCTTGGATTATAGATCCTTTGATAACTTTGACCTAGAATAATCATTACTTTCTAAGGATGGATTTGTTTTAGGAGGACTTTGAGTACCTAATGTAAAATATAATCATTGCTCACATTCATTACTCTCTATCTGATAGAGTAATTCTTGAGGTCTTTTTTATGTTTATCATCTCAGTTTTGGTTTTTTTTATGCAATAAAGGTTAATGATCTCTTATGGCTCTTGGTAGTTACACCACCATGAGAATAACTATTTTAACCATGATATCAGGCTTGTGGAAATGGTGTTTTCTAATAAGTTTTGGAAACATTAGCTTATTGATGAGTAATTTTTGGATTTCATAGATCATAATATCCTTCAATATTTCTTCTCTCAGTATGATTCAAATCTACATTAGTGTTGGTGGATGAAGTTATTATAGTATTATGACTTCAAGATATCCTTTGAGACATGAATAATTTGTAAGTTATTTTTATTAGGAATCTTACACTATGTATACCCCATTCTTTAATTTATTAAATGATATTTATATAGACAACAATTCAATTCTATTGATTGTGGAAACAGTTAACCCATCCATTCCTTAAATCCATACAAGATAAATTTTTCAATTCAATCATTATTGATTATTATCCATGCATTGATATGTTGTTCATTATTGAACACTATGTAAAGTTTATTCTAGCATTTGTTTTATTATGATGGAATACATTAGAAAAGATAAGTGATGAGTGGGACCTAAAATTATATAATTATTTAATTCATTGGTAGGTCTTGTAAGACAAATAAGATAAGGTAATAAGAACATCCTTACCCTATAATTATTTTTTCTTGGTATAAGGTTATGATTGTATGTTTATGATATCTGAAATTATTCACTACAACATTATTTCTATATTATGGTATGTTCTATATTACCTCTTATGTGACATTAAGATGATTATTTATTGTTTTTAAATTATATATGTCATGATAACACCTTGATATAGGTATAAATCCTTAAATATATTAACTCTTACTAAGTGTATGAGCTCACTCTTTTCATTATGTTTCCCTTTATATTACAATACAGATAGTGTGAAGAAGTTATTTTTTTTATAAAATATTTTATATGTATCATAAAAAATTTCTATTCCTTTTTTTATGTACAAATTAATCTATATTGTGTTGGTGTTATCAAATGGAATCTCTATACCAATTTTTATATCTAATGTGAAGAATTATACACAATATTATCACATATATTGTTGATTCACACCAACACCACTTATACTTGATAAATGTCCAATTAAAAATGTAAAGTTTGGTTGTTTAACCAATTAATCAGATGTGTTTCTCAACCCATTTAGTCTTTTATAAACCACATTGGAAATTACCATGGGATTTATACCTTATCCAATTTTACTTCTCACTCTCATTTAATTCAATTTCAGATGAATAAATTTTTTATAACCCATAAATAATTTTAATAAGTGTCTTGGGATATTAATCATATATAGAAACAATTAATTATACCACCTGGGTCCTGAATGTTTCAGATCACAACATAATCATTTGGCGGGTGCCCAGTTTTTTATATTTTTCACTTTCAATAGATAATTTCATAATATCTTGATGAATCCAACCATATAATCTCCCAAATATGATCTTTCTAATTTAATTTATAATTAATTTTGAACAATAATTATCTCAAATGTGACAATCCTCTCAATAAATTTCTATTTCAACTCACGATTCATTGTTTTCAATTGAGAATCCAAGCAAGGATTCCCCTAGTTGTATATACACATGCTTCAAAAATCTCTAGATGCTATTTTTGACTCTTCAGGTTCTATAATGGTGGATACAAGGGCTTTATTCCATTCATTTTTTGATCATAACAAGAATTTTTTCTTATTCTCTCGATGTTCTAAAAATGGAGTATTAGAAGATTATTCTCTTTAGGTTTGAGCGAATTATAGAGAGGCTTTATTTAGGAACAATAAGTCTCACCTTCTCTAAAATAATATAATTTGGAATTTATGATTAGGGTTAAAATAATTTAAAATTTCACAATGAAGCTTTATCGATTTATTTATTCTAATTAATCCCCATGTAAAATAATAATAATAATATTTCCATGACATGTTTTTATTTTAATATAATTTCTTAAATAAATAAATTAATATTTATTTAAGTGATTTAAAATAAAATATATCATTTCTATCAGGCCATTAACTCGACCCGTTAATCCTCTATGAAATTTATTAAACCTTGAATAATAAAATATTTATTCAAATAAATATTATTTATTAATTAAATAAATAAATATTATATTAAATAAAATCCTAAATAAAATTTTATTTTAACATCCAAATAACTAAAAAAATATTTATATCAATTTATTCACTAAAATAGTAAATAAAAAATATTTATTTATTACCTTTTGAATAAATAATCAAGAGATAATTTTCAATTAACATATTATAAACTCAAATATGTCATGATTGAATTTATGTAATCCACTTTACTTGAATAATTATTATTTTACAAATAGTGAATAACATTAATTCTTGATATTAAATTCACTAGAATTTAATGAGATTCTTGATACACTTAGTGTGTAACCCTCTAGGTCTCTTTCTCAGTGGCATTAAGTGATATTACCGAAATTACAAGATCAACATCTATAAATATGCCATGGAACAAATAGAGAAATAATTTAATGTTGCAAAAACAACATTTGTATGAGCACTACTATATAATATAAGCCCCCTAACTAGATATCTCATCAATCAGGATTCATACTTGTGTTATCACCATATATTATTGATTAATATTTCATTGACTCTAAAAATGAACTCTTATATAAACTATTGTAATGCCTCAACCTCAGAAGCCTAGAGCCGGAGCATTATATTATTACATTGGCATGATTACAAAGAATCAAATCCCGAAGGGATAATTAGTTTAGAAGTATTGGAAATCTATATTATATACATGATACCCATAATACATTGAGGAAATAGAAAATACAAACATTATACATAATAAAATGAAATAAACTTCATCCTTGAAACTCATTCAAAGTATTCCTCTTCATAATCTGGGGAAAGGAAACATAATAAGGGTGAGATCAAATGTTTAGTAAGGGTAAGTAAAGCATAAGAAATGATGAATCAATGAGAATAAATCAACATGTTATGGTAAATAACTGATAACACATTCCATTAAAATAACTATATAAATTGTAATCAATATGTCAATGTAATAAAATGAAACACATATCACTTAATTGATAAACTAATAATAAAATAAATCCATACATACGTCGATGAAAAATATCATGGATAAATAATAATTGAAACATCTATGAAGTAAATGATTAATTATTGGGCGTTGTGTCTAAGGTACTTGAAAAATTGTACTATCAAGACCTTTCACAAGGTGGTTAAAACTACGGATAGAAACCTATTTAATTCAGTCAACTTATTAGTCTCATGAGAACCTTTCGATGTATCAAGGGGATACATAAAGTATGAGGCCCACCCATAATTACCATTCCAAATAATTACTCATATAAATTAATAAAAAAATTCATATTAAATATCTATATTGAATAAATAATATAGATTTATTAATAATTCCCTAGTTAATAAAATAACTATCAAAGTGAACACCATATGTAAAAAATGATATACAGTTTAGGAAATATTAATATCCATTGTATGAGTATATGGATACTCAAGTAAATTTACAATTAAAAATGATTAAAATAAAGTTATTTTTTCAAGATAAAGTTAAAAATTAAAAAATTAGGTGATATTTCAAAGATAATCATTAATAACATTCTTTAGGAGAATAGTCGTTAAACATTCCAAAGTGTCCCATGACACTTTCAAACATTTAAATCAAAATCTCCATGAAGTAATAATATTAAAATAAACTTATAATATCATTATAGTAATTATATTCATGATATAACATGTCAAAGTGTATTATATACACCATATAAATGAAACTAGTTTCATAACAACAAATGAGTCTCAATAGAATGTAAATTGAGACGAAAATCCCTTACCTTAACCTTCCTTTTGTTGTTTGGTATTTATCCTGATGTATATTGGTTTAAGATATGTTAATAAATTAGAATATAATCATACTCATGTTTATAATATCATATATCATCTTCTTATAATATCTTATTACCTATTTGTTAATAATCTTTAGTTATTTTCACTATTTTGGGTGTTAATTGCCTAGTTTTGTCAAGTATATTTTGACTTGTTGTTTGTTGTTACTAATGAATAGATCATGATTTCATCATCTATGGAATTTAAAACATGATTTAATTATCATATATATTCATTATATAGGTATTTATAATAATCCATAATATTTGGAGATAAGAAGTGAAGTGCACTGTTCATAGAGACGGTAGGACATACGTACGCATGAACGCTACTTCCATTTATTTTTCATATTAATAGAATGAAAATTAAATGATAAATATTTATATTTTAATTAAATTATCATATTTATTTCATATATGTTACATGGGTTTATTAAAGTTATCCTTAAGACATTCTATGTATAGTGTGAACGAATCACGTCGCTTTGGGGAGGCGGTAGTCCATACTTCCACACAAAATGGAAAGTATACAGGTATGTGTTATAAAATAATTAAATAAGCATAAAGACATAATAAATATAATATATAACAAATATAAACATATTTTCCATCATAATTCTCAACCTTTAAATGTTTTAAAGGAAAAACGAACAATCATCGTTTCGTGAGGTGGTAGTTCTCCATACACATAAACAGTATATTTGTTATCCATTAGATGGAGGTGTGTATCAGTGTAGCTAGAAACCTTATCATAAAAACATATTAGTATATTTATTATATTGTTTTTGTTACATGATCATGCAATAATGAGATTTTAGGGGGTGAATAATAGAAATAATACTAAAGATCTTAAGAGAAGATGTTACCTCTTAATCAGGTAACTCCTTTTGGTTTGTACCAAAGGGATTACTTATGTGGATTTATTCCTAAATTTAGTCTTCTAGATTTAGGGTAGAGATGTTGGGAGACTATTTGGGAAGATTTTTTATGATCAAAAGTGTCTTGATATGTGTGAGGAGGGGGTAGAGTGCTTTCCTTTTTATAGTGGAGGGGGAGTGGCACTCTTATAAATACCAAAAAGTATTTATTAATGGGAGGTATAACTTACCTAATGTGCCTCAAAAATAGAAATTTAATGTATTAAAGGGTAATAATGGTTTATAAAAACTTCCAACACAAAAAAAAAATATGTTCATTTTAATAATTTGGTTCCTTAACATCTTAGATTCCCCAATTTTATCATCTTGGTTTTTATTAAAGCATCTAGTTTTCTAACCTAAGTAATTTAAGCATTAAGAATAAAATAAAGTGAGATTTATTAGAAAATTTAGAGACACTGAATTATTAATATTATATATAATTTATAAAAAAATAATCTCATGTGTTTTTTAAATTAATTTTAAAACAAGCACATGTGACGTGCTAAAACACTGCATAAACTCAGACTGTGATAACAACGATTTTACAATATATGGGTCAATATGTTGATTATAAAAGATAAATTGGTCCATTAATAGACCATATTTAATATTTATTAACACTTAAAAATCATTTTTCATAATATAGGATTTTTATTAATTTTAAATTATTTAATAAAATATTATTTATTATAAAATAACAATAATGTCAATTTTGAAATTATTTATTTAATTTTAATTTTAAAATATGAAAAAATATTGGAATTAAAATCCAATAAGTTTAAAGCTATGTAAAATGATATATTAATCTAAAATAATAATTAATAACAATAATTAAATCAATCTAATTCACTTTTAATATTTATAGTATCATTTATTTTTGTTAATTATTAACTAAATAATCGCTACATTAGCGTTTATTAATCATTTTAAGTAACTAAATCATCTATAAAAATTAATGTTAAATTATTATGATAAAAATGACCCATTTATATTTCAAAAAGATATGTATAACCTAAAATGTGATGATTTTTACATATCTCAAAGTGTCGTAAATGTTAAAGGTAAGGAAGGTTTCCTTTTTATCTTTTTCCTTACTTAACTTATCATATAGGGAACTTTCATTAAATAATATCCAAATAAACCATAACATTTAAACCAATATGGTATATGGTCAAAATATTGGTATAAAATTGATTTTTTACAAGTTTATAGGTCATTTTGGCCCTTAATATTAAGGTTTAGTCCCTTGTTAAGCTTAATTTTACCTTAATCACTGTAATTAATTTTAATCACTTTCACTAATCTTTTTGGTCAAAAATTAAGTTGATATTATTAAACCAAAAATATTATACTAATTAAAACTGTGTATGTCTTTTTTCAAAATTCAAATCATTGAAGTGGGAAAATTAAGTTTAACGTTAATCTCGCAAACGTGGCAAGAAAGCGGGTTTTTAAAGTAAAAAAAATGCTCAAAAGTTAAATAAGTCTTTATATTCAATTTCAATATAAAAATGATTCCAATTACCTGAATTGGATTAATATATTTATAATTTATCTATTTTGACTTTAAAAGCCTATTTAAAATATAATTTAACATTAATAATTATTTAAATGAAAAGGCACTTTTTAACTAAAATGCAGTATTTTTCACTATTCATCAAAAAAATGAAACATCTCCAAAAAATACCAAAAATTCACCATAATCTAATTTATACATTATAAACAAAAAAATGATGTTTATTTTGAAAAATAATATTTAAAAAAATTTTAAAATTTAGTTTTAAAATAGGTGCACTATTAAAAGGTTGTAAAACTCGATCTTGTATGTAACGCAAGCTAACTCAGTATTGTGTGTAGCGTAAGCTTAACTTGGTATTTCATAGAAAAAACATAGAAATAATTAATTTTATTATAAAATAAAAAAATATTAAATTCTTGGGGTGTTACATTCTCTCCACCTTAATTAAATTGAGTCCTCACAATTTAAACTTGATCTTGGTAATCAAGATTTTGATCTTTGAAAATACTATTGTTGAAAACCCCACATCGTGAATAGGGTTAAAAAATATTCTTAATAAGAGATAAAGTAAATTAAAATGGTCACATAAATATTTTCCCTAGTAGGATAACATAGGTGTGAAATGGAAACATGGATACGAAAAAAAATCTAATAATCAAGTTCTGATGGAGAGTGCTTGAGAATATATTCAGCTGAAAGTTTTAGACCACAAGACCGTAATACATAGGTGTGAATAAAGGTCATTGATATCATCAGAAATTATTATAATAGGACAAATATTTTTTTTCAAGAGCATTTTCCCTATATTTGAGGAATTACTTCACTCTATATAAGTAAATATATGTTTCTATTTCATAAACCCGGTCTTATCCTTTGGTTGTGCCTTAAACTATTTCTAATTCATTTATTATAATAATTTGTATCATAGGGTTAAGTAACACATCATTCTATAAAATATTATCCAAAGATAAACATAAACCATTTTATAAATGGTTAACTTTTTCCAAAATATTATGATCTAACACTTTGGAAGGAAGGTCACTTATTTTCCAAAATGAAATTATCATTAGCCTTTAATCAACATAAAGCAGCTCTAAATTTTCATATTCAAAACATGTGAATAACTTCATCATGTGTCCTCTTGAAATATGTTAATAACTCGAATCACCATAAAACCTTATTTTAAACATGAATTATTCCTTATTCCTTAAGTAAGACTCATGTTATTGGATAAATTCCTTAAATCCAAAAGTGTTGTAAGCTCCATTAATGATAGCATAAACCACTTTTTCAATAAATCATTACTTATTTCCAAGGTAGTCAGTACTTATCAAATTTAAGTTATCCAAACCCATAATTTCTTTATCCAAACATCATTTTCTTAACATTAGGAATATATCAAGGGTTATCTTTCCCTCAACCATGTATTTTCTCAAAAATTTAGACTTTCTACTAAATCACTTTTCTTGGTACCATTCAATTTATGATCTCAAATCCTTAATGAAAGAGTTCTGCATTAAAATCCTCATATATTCCATAATTCTTATAACCATTACATTATTTATAAAATTA
Source organism: Viscum album (assembly GCA_963277665.1). NCBI lineage: Eukaryota > Viridiplantae > Streptophyta > Magnoliopsida > Santalales > Viscaceae > Viscum > Viscum album. The sequence continues at coordinate 1,565,003,134 of OY728161.1, forward strand.
TCAAATTACATAGTTCTTGAATCCAAACATAAACACATTAATTACTCCTCTTCATCTGTGGTAGTATCATAATCTTGACCATGATCCATTAGCCTCTTTTGGGGTATATTCCTTTGACACATGAGACATTGATTTGTGTAGTGTCTCATATCCTTGCAGTGGAAGCATTAGAAATTGGAATTTTATTTCTTTCCCTTGAAATCACAAACATGGTGGCCTTTTCTTCACACTTATAACAAACTCTCATTCCCTTTAATCAAGTACCAAGGTGTTTATTTCCAAAATTATCACATACAGGAAAATACTTCTTTACATTCATCCTTATATCCATATTTTTTCCAAATTTCCTCTTGTTCTTGTGATTCTCTCTGAAGCCATATTACTTAGAGTACTATTTACCTGTCCCTTTATCACATGATATTATTCCCTCATATGATAAGGATACTTGGGAGACTATTTCCCTTTGAAATATTAGTTTAAGAGCATGAAAGATATGATTCTTCTTACTCTTTGGATCATGTGCATCAATGAGGTTCACATTCCTTCTACTAGGCTCCATTTTTAAATGATGACACACACTAGGTTAGATTATATCATAATTTATAATCCCAAAAATAACAAAATACTTAGCATAAATTGAAATTTTTATGTTTGTTTGGCCTCATAATCATAAACATGGTTTCTTTGGGGATATATTTACTTTCAAATCCATCATAGTAATAGGTAAATAAAATTTGAACTATCCTAAGAGTATCCCCTTTGAGTGTTGAACTAGGTGTGCATTAAAACTCTTTGTTGTGTAACAAGTTGCACCAAGTCATGCCTGATACACCTTGTCATAGTTTTTACTCTTGAGTACATCTTTACTAGAACCACGTCCACTTGTAGTATCCGTATAGGGATGTATTTCTAAGAATACCCATATATTCTCTACCTTACCAAAACTCTAGGATATTATTCTATACTTATCCTAAAAGTATATTTTAGGGTTATGTTCCTTAATATAAGTTTTATAAATCTAGTTTCCAAGGTCGCTGCTAAGTTTCCTTTGATACTAATTGTAATGCTCTGACCCTAGAATCCTGGAGCCAGTGCATTATTTTATTACATTGGCATGATTACAAGGAATCGAATCCTAAAGGACCGATTAGTTTATCAGTCTTGGAAATCTAGATTACATACATGATACCCATAATACATTGGAGAAATATAAAATACGAGCATGATACATAATAAAATAAAATAAATTGTATCCTTGAAACTCATTCAAAGGATTTCACTTTATAACCTGGGGAAAGGAAAAAAATAAGGGTGGTCTCAAATGCTCAAAAATGTTAAGTAAAATGGAATAAATAATTAATCAATGAGAATAAATTAACATGACATGGTAAATAACTGATAACATATTCCATTCAAATAACTGGATAAGACATAATAAATATGGAAAGGTAAGAATCTCAAACACATGTCACTTAATCAATAAACTTAGAATAGAATACATATATAGATATGTCGATGCAAAATATCATGGATAAATAATAATTGAAACATCTAATAAAGAAATTATTAATTATTTTACATCATTTCTAAGGTGCATTAAAACCTATACCGTCAAGACCTTTCACAATATGGTTAAAACTACGGATAGAAACCCATTTAATTTAGCCAACTTATTTGTCTCATGAGAACTTGTCGATGCATCGAGGAGACATATAAATTTTAGTCCCCACCCATAATTACCATTTCAAATCATTCCTCATATCAATTAATATAAATAAATAATATGCCTTATCAAATATCTATATTGAATAAAGAATATTCCCAGTTAATCAAATAACTATCAAAGTGAACACCATATGTAAAAATGATATACGGTTTAGAAAATACTAATATACATTGTATGATAATATGGATACTCAAGTAAATTTCCAATGAAGATGATTAAAATAAATTTATTGTTTCAAGATAAAGTTAAAAATCACTAAATGATGTGATATTTTAAAGATAATCATTAAGAACATTCTTTAGGATAATAATTGTTAAACAATCCAAAGTGTCTCATACCACTTTGAAACATTTAAATCATAATCCCCATGAAGTAATAATATTAAAATAAACTTATTATATCATTATAGTAATTATATTCATGATATAACATGTTGAATGGTATTATGTACACCATATAAAATAAATTAGGTTCATAACAACAAATAAGTCTCAATGGAATGTAAATTAAGACGAAAATCCATTACTTTAACCTTACTTTTGTTTTTTGGTCTTTATCCTCCTGAATAGTGGTTTAATATATGTTACTAACTTATAAAAAATCATAATAATGTTTATAATATCATATATAATCTTCTTATAAAATCATTTTACGTGTTTGTTAACAATCTTTCATTATTTTCACTATTTTGGGTGTTAATTTCCTAGTTTTCTCAAGTATGTTTTGACTCGTTGTTGGTTGTTACTAATACATAGATAATTATTCCATCATATCAAAAATTTAAACCATGATTTAATTATCATATATATTTTATATATATATATTTATAATAATCTATAATATGTGGAGATAATAAATGAAGTGTACCATTCATGGAGATAGTAAGTCGTATATATGCATGAACGCTACTTTCATTTCTTTGTCATATTAAGATATTGAAAATTAAATGATAAATATGTATATTATAATTAAATTATAATATATATTTCATATATGTTACATAATTTTATTAAAATTATCCATAATACATTCCATGTATAGAGTGAACAAATCATATCGCTTCGGGTAGGCGGTAGTCCACACTTCCACAAACAATGTTATCGTATTTACACAAAATGGAAAGTATATAGGTATGTGTTATAAAATAATTACATAAGAATAAATACATAATAAATATCATATATGACATATATAAATATTTTTTCCATCATAATTCCCAACCTTGAAAGGTGGTAATGGAAAAAAACGAATAATCATCGTTTCGTGAGGAGGTAGTTCACCGTACACATAAACAATATGTTTGTTACCCATTAGATGAAGGTGTGTGTAAGTTTAGGTAAAAACATTAAAATAACAACATATAAGTATATTTAGGATACTTTTTTTGTACATTATTATAGAATAAATATATTTTTGGGGTAGAGAATGAAAATAAAACTAAAGAACTAGAGAGAAGATGTTACCTCTTAATCGGGTAACTCCTTTTGGTTCGTACCAAAGGGAATCCATAGGTGGATTTATTCCCAAATGGAGGATTATATATTGAGTTTAGGGATGTTTTGAAACTATTTTGAAAGACTTTGGATGATCCAAATTGTCTTGAGAAGTGTGAGGAAGGAGTAGAGTTCTTGCCTTTTTATAGTGGAGGAGGAGTAACACTTCTGTAAATACCAAAATGTATTCATTAATGGGAGATCTAACTTACATAATGTGACTCAAAAATAGAAAAATAATGAATTAAATGGTAATAATGGTTGATATAAACCTCCATTACACAAAAAAAGTCATTTTAATAATTTGGTTCCTTAACTTCTAAGATTTCCCAATTTTATCATTTTAGTTTTTATTAAAGAATCTAGTTTTTTAACCTCAGTAATTTAATCATTAAGAATAAAATAGTGAGATTTATTAGAAAATATATAGAAACTGAATTATTAATATGATTTATAATTTATAAAACAAAAATCCCATGCTTTTTGGAAATTAATTTTAAAATAAGTGCATGTGATGCGCTAAAACACTACTTAAACCCGGACAGTGTTAACAACATTTTTACAATATATTGGTCAATATGTTAATTATAAAAGATAAATTGGTCCATTAATATAACATATTTAATATTTATTAACACTTATAAATAACTTTGAAGAATATATTATTATTATTAATTTTAAATCATTTAATAAAATATCATTTATTGTAAAATAACAATAATGTTAATTTTGACATTATTTATTTAATTTTAATTTTAAAATATCAAAACAATATTGGAATTAAAATAAATTAATTTTAAATATATTTAACATGGTATATTCATATAAAAAATAATTAATTACAATAATTCAATCAATCTACTTCACTTTTAATATTTATTATATCATTTATTTTAGTTAATTATTAACTAAATAATCACTACGTTGGCATTTCTTAAGAATTTTAAGTAAATAAATCATCTCTAAAAATTAATGATAAATTATTATGATAAAAAATAATCCATTTATATTTCAAAATGATATTTATAACCGAAAATATTATGTTTTTTACATATCTCAAAGTGTTATAAACGTTAAAGGTAAGGAAGGTTCCCTTTTTGTCTTTATCCTTACTTAACTTATCATATATGAAAGTTTTATTAAATATTATCCCAATAAACCATAAAATTTGAACCAAGAGGGTACATGGTCTAAATATTTGTATAAAATTGATTTTGGACAAGTTTATAGGTCATCTTGGCCCTTAAAATTAAGGTTTAGTCCCTTGTTAAGCTTAATTTTACCTTAATCATCGTAATTAATTTTAATCACTTTCACTAATCTTTTTGGTCAAAAATTAAGTCAATATTATTAGACCACAAATATTATACTTATTAAAAACATGTATATACATTTTTTAAAATTAAAATCACAAAAGTGGGAAAATTAAGTTTAATGATAATCTCACGGATGTGGCGAGAAAGCGGGTTTTTAAAGTAAAAATGTTTTAAAGTTCAATAAGTATTTATATCCAATTTAAATATAAAAATGATTAAAATAAACTAAATTGGATTAATATATGTATAATTAATCTATTTTTACTTTTAAAACCTATTTAAAATATAATTTAATATTAATAATTTTTTAAACGAAGAGGTAGTTTTTAACTAAAATGCAATATTTTTCACTATTCATCAAAAAATGAAACTTCTCAGAAAAAAACCAAAAAACCACCCTAAGATAATTTTGACATAACAAAATCAAAAATAATGTTTATTTTGACAAATAAAATTTAAAAAACTATCAAAATTTAGTTTTAAAATAGGTGTGTCATTAAAAGGTGATAAAACTTAGTTTTACATGTAACATAAGCTAACTCAATGTTGTGTGTAGTGTAAGCTTAACTTGGTATTGTGTATAAAGAAATATAGAAACAAAATTAATTTTATTCTAAAATAAAAATATAGTAAAGTCTTGGGGTGTTACAACTACCATGATCATTTATTTCATAATACATTTTCATTTCAATCAAAGGGATGGTTATATCTTCTTTCATTAACTTAAAAGGGACAAATCCTTTCTTGATTATTAAATTAATTCCATATCACTTATGATGCCCAGAACATATGCTACCTATCCACAAGAATATTTCATTACAATTTTCATTCATACATCAAAGTAAATTATTGAAGATATACATTAATAATAATGTCAAGTATAATGACCAATACACACATCCATATATATAAATATTCAATGAAACATAAACATGTATAATTCCTATTAGGATTTCTATCATCATGAACTAACTTATTAGAGATTACTATTTGAGAACTTCATGAGAATAATTCTAAAAGTTTTATTATATTCCAACACTTTATATTCATACATCATATGTGTGCCATTATATAGATGTATCTAGACCATAGTATATATATTTAATAATATTATCAAAATATCTCTAAGTTTCCATTATAGTGGGGAACTACCATAACCCTTTAATGCAATAAGTATTCTAAGTACATTATCACATTAATTATATATAAAATAATGATAATTATGTAATAAGATATTTATTAATACACTCTTAATCAAAAGTTCAAAGTCAGTTGGTTTTAGGGAACTAATTCCAATAGACTCTCACCTGTACTAGAGAAAACTACTAATAACTTTTGACTCACTAGCTATCACATGATATTAATGCTTCAGCTAAGACAATACTTTATTCAATGGGTCTTCCATATTTTATTTTGTGGCTATTATTATTACTTTTAATTCACCCCCATTGATAAAAATACCTGAAAAGATGATACTTCTAAAGTTTTTTTTGATGTGGCATGGGTTCCTTAGCAAAAGCACAACTATAGTACAATCACAATATATAATGATGGGATATTTATTTCTAGGTACAAACCCAATATTCTATAAAATGTTTTATATCCAACGTACTTCTTTAGTTGTATCAGAATCCATAATATATTGAGACTCTTGTAGAATCAACAGCCACTGGCTAGTTAGAACTCTTCTAGCTCACAACTATTACATTAAATAAAACACATATCCCAATTGTTATTTTAGATCATTGTAATTTTTTTGGAAACTAGTATCTATGTATCCACTCACAACTAGTTCATTTTCTCCTTTGTAAACTAAGAACATGTCTTTTTCATGCCTTGGGTACTCTAGGATAGTTTTTACATCTTTCTAATGTGTCTATCATGGACCTTCTTGATATTTTCTTACTATAATAAGAAATAGGAAACATCAAGCCTATTATATATCATTTTTTACATGATAGATTCAGTCTCGTATCATATTATGTCGAAGGACACATTTCTTGAAGAGATTCATATCATGTGACATGGGAAGTAATCCTCTCTTAGATTATTCCATCTTTTATCTTTTTAATTCCTTGTTAATGTATATACTTTTACTTAATCTAAGAATCCTAATAGGTCTATCTCAATAGATATTGATCCCTATAATGTAGGAAACTTCACTTAATCCTTTCATGGATAATAATTTATTCAACCAAATCATAACTGATTGTAAGATTTGTATCTCATTTAATATTAGTAATATATCATCAACATATAATATGAAGAAAAATATTTTACTCCAACTAAACCACTTGTAGAAACAAGAATCACATTCATTTTTAATGATAAGAAAATCTTTAATAGATTCATTAGAATAAATATTCCATGATTTTGATTCTTACTTCAATCCATAAATGGGTCTTTAAAAGTTTTATAACTTATTATCATCCTTTGGTGCCATAAACCCTTCTATTCATGTTATATATAAATGTTCCACAATATTTCCATTGAGTAAAGTTTTTTTGAAATCTATTTTCCAAATTTCATAATCATGGAAGTTTGTAGTGGTAAGTAAAATGATAATTGATTTAAGCATGACAACTTATGAAAAGGTTTAATCATAGTCTATTCCATGACATTGATTAAAAACTTTAAAAACCAATAAATACTTATAGTTACTAAAATTACCATCAATATCTAATTCCTTTTTTAATTCTCATTTATGCCAAATAGGCTTTTCATCTACTGGGGGATCTACCAAAACATAAATTTGGTTTTGGTATATGAAATTCATTTTAGGATTCATGGATTCCTATCATATTGTAACTTATGAGTTATTTACTACTTCCTTAAAATATGGAGGTTCATTAGTTTCAACTAATAATGTTTCATCTTCTTTAGTTATAATAAAATAATATCTCTATGGTTTTCTAACCTCTCTAGTACTCCTATGAAAATTTTTTGTCTCTGGAACAATATCTTCTACTGGGTCATATAGAATTTATTCTTTTTCCAACTCTTATGTATAACCTTGAATTCATAAACGTATAAATTTCTCCCAATATATTCTTTACATATGTGATCCATTTTTATGACATGTCATGTATTTTCATGATTACCATTTTATATGAGGGATCATGTAAGTAATATCCTCTTGTTTCTTAGGATATCCTATAAAGACACACTTTATGCCTCAGGATGAAAATTTGTTTCTATAATTGTCCTTAAAAAACACTCTATATCCCCACAAATGTATATTTTATAAAACATATTTATTCTCATACCATAACTCATATGGGATTCCTCATGCCTCTTTATTTGTCACTTGTTTTAGTGTGTATACTACTGATTGTAATGTATATCCCCAATATGTTAGTAGAAGATTTTTATGACTAATAATTGATCTAACCATTACCAAAATGGTGAGATTCATCATTTCACTTAAACCATTCCACTATGGTGTTTAAGGAGGATTGAGTTAATATATTATCCCAAAATCTTTTATATAATCGATGAACTCTTGGTTGAGATACTATCCACCTATATCTAAGTAAAGTTTCCTTATCTTCTTACCAATATGATCTATACTTAATTCTTATATTCCTTAAATTTCTAAAATGTATTAAAATTATGCCTCATTAAGTAAATATATCCATATATATAAAAATTATCAATAAAATTTATAAATTAAGATAATCCACCATTATCTCCAACTAGAAATGATCCATACACATCAATGTGGACTAATTCTAAAAGCTATTTATCTCTCTAACCATTTCCATTGAAAGGATCCTGGGTCATTTTTCCTTGTAAACAAGTGTGAAATATATCTAATGTTTTTAGCTTAAAATAATATAAATACCATTCTTGGTATAATTTTTTCAACCTATTCGGGTTTATAGGACCAAGTTGATGATGTTGTAGTTGGGTATGATATAAGTTAGGTGAACTTGATTCATTATCGATGGCCAAGACCTGATTTTGATATTATAGTATATAAATATTTTTATTCATATTTTTTATACCATAACATATTCTATCATTATAAAAGTAGCATTCATTATTTACAAACTTTAAAATATTACCATCCATGTATAAATTAGACACAAAAATTATGTTCTTGGTTACACTAGGAACATAATAACAATTATTTAGAACTAAAACCATTCTAGTCAGAAATGTGAGATGGTATTCTCATATAACCAGTGAAACTATTCTAACTCAATTGGTATCTCAAATATCCACATTACCTTTAAAACAAATTTGTATTATAATTGGTTCCTTTATTTGGATACAAATGTGAGAACCCCAAACTATATCTAAAACCCAATTTGTAGAAATGGAAATATTTCACTTGATAATGAATATAACTAAAGCCTCCCCTTTCTTCTTCACTGGGAAATGGTTATTATTCTAGTGTCCCTTATTTCTATAAGAAAAAGATACAACATCCTTCTCATTAGCATCCCTTTGGATATTTATCTTCTTCAAAGGGAATTTCAAAGGTGCCTTAGGCTTAGAACATTAATGAGACATTTTCACCTTTCCTTTCCTTTTAATCACCATAAAAACATAAGGTTTTTCATTTTTCATGTCTTTATCAATATGGATAATAAAAATCAAAATCTCTGGGGATGAATTTTTTATATTGGTCATGTTGAAATTCATAATAAAAATTTACAATGTTGAAGGAAGTAATGATAGGATGAGGCCTATTCTCAATTCTTTAGGCATATTGAATCCCAAAATTTCAAAAATGCTAAATACAACCAATCATCTTGGATACATGAGGTCCAGTTATAAATCCTTATCTAAGATTACATTTAAATAGTGACTTGGATATTTTATACCCCTCATGTCTTTTCTTTCTCTAGATAGATACATGGGTATGATAAAACATGGGGTAAACATCCATGCTTTGATAATGATTTAAGATATCACTAGTCATGGTTGATAACATGAGGCATTGAACATGCATTACATCATCCATATTTTTTCTAAGAAATTTTTATCCTCACTTAACTGCCTATAAGGCTCAATAGAAATAGGGGACTCTAGTATATAAAACTTTTGATCTTGGCATAATATAATACCCAAATACATATTCCACTCCTAGAAGTTAATGTTGGTAATGAGATTATATTTCTCTAAAATAGATCATGAGGAAAATGATGAGTTTAAGTTTCATTCCATTTTATATAATAAATAAAATCATACTTTTGTCATTTATCTTGATTATTAATTTTTTATATAATTAATTAATTTCATCAGTCCCACAGTATTTAATTAAATCCCAACATCCCTCATTATTGGATTCAAAATATCCAGTCTCTTGAATATTCTAGTGTAAAGGATATATATTTACCTTCAAATAACCTAGGAAACTTCCTTATAAAATTATATAAAGGTATTTAGGTAGGATTTACTTTTCAACTACATTAACTCATAGATCCTTGATCTATTGTGTGAACTCATCAATCTGAAAATCCTAAACTCATATTTCTTCAACTCTTGACTTAAAGTTACACCAAGTCTTATAGGGGAACCTACTCTTAATGTTAACTTGGTTAATTAATCTTAATACTTTCATTAGAACTCCCTAAAAGTTTAAAGTATCTTAAAAAAGGATAGACCAGTACTTTAAACTATAGTTGTATTCTAACTCAGGTCATGGAAGGTGTTTTATGAATTAATATTTTTATTGAGGTATTTTTGTTTAACTTATGTGTAAATATTATTTATTTCATTCTTCACATGCTTATTAATATTATGTGTATCTTGCATAATTAATTAACCATGTACGATAAAATAAATTATGCAAAAACTAGTATAAGATACCTTATTTTATCTTTGTATACCAGTTAATTACTTTATATGAGATCTTATATAATTAATTTAATATACAAGATAAAATATTTCTCATAGATTTTATTTTATTTTATATTGGTGTGATTTTTAATTTATTTACTTTATAAAATCATGTTTAAATAAATAAATAAGTAAACCATGCATAGCATAAATAAAAAAAATCATAAATAAAAAAATAAAATAAATATGTTATATAATAATGATATTTTATATATTGGTTGGTTTATCTAGAAGTTATAAACCAAACTTGACCCTAGGGGAAATAACTCCTTGAGCATGCGCATGGCTTGAGTTACAACATTTCTTCATTATCCTATATATCTCCTTGGTTAGATTTACCTCGGCTCGAGTCATGAACTGTATCCTATATCTAGGAACACCATCCTTTACAAATGTTTACTTAAACACGGAAGAGGGGTACCAGGGGTTTAAAGTTACATAAAATAATCCATGGGTACACAGGCCCATACATTGTAAATGTGGAAGGGATAATTTTCATATCATTATATTTAATTTAATAATAAATATGATATAAAACTATGAAATAAATAATTAAATTAAATAAATAAATCCAAATCATACACAGGATATTCAAGCTCATGATCAATCAAAATATACAATAGAAAACACATTTATTATGGTTATCATTCATTTCAATTCATTCTAATTAAGATAGATTTACTTGAATAAATAAATTAATAATTTAATTCATTAGTTAATTAATTATCTTAATATTTTATCTTAACATTCCTTGATACATAAAAATATTATCTTGTATTATATTAAATAAAATAAGTTTATTTAATTTTATTTTAAAATATTAAGTACACATCATGTACAGTGGAGGTCACATGGTGTGTATCTTCTGTGTAATATTAAAATCTCATTTCTAGAACTTTAATACTTACACGGTGTGTATAGTCACACAGTGTACAGTCCTTTTCATGTACTATGTACTTATACAACATGTATTCTTACATGACATGTCACAATATACATAGTGTGTAGTTCTATGGTTCAAGTCACATAATATTTATGTAGTGGAAAATTTTATATAGAATTTAAAATACCATTTGTTGACCCACATGAAACACCAAAAATCACTAGGCAAGTACCTTTTATGGGTTGACACGTGTTACATGATGTGTACATATTAGTTAAATTTCATGAAGTTCACATCTTGTGGTATTGATCAAATGGTATTCAATATGTGACATGTAATTATGGCACATACCAACCACATGACTTGATCTGAATTATGTGGCATGTTTAATCATGTGGGTTTACATGATGTTTACACTAGCTAAATTTGGTGTAGTCTTTTTCAAACTGTGTTCCATCCTGGCTGTCAATATGCATGGTGTAATTGTTGGAGTTGGTTCCCTAGAAACAAATTTTGTGTGTATTAGGATAAACTGTATTAATTGTTTTGAATATTAATAAACACATTTTCACTTTATTATTATTTTTCTACATGACATAGTATAATTTACTAAGATAATATGTCACACTGAAATGTCATAGAAGTTCCCCACTATGATGATAACATAGAATTTCCAAAAAATATTCTTAAATATATATTATATAGCTATATGAAATCATTTTATGGACATAAATTATATACTGTATCATGGGTGGAGACGCATAGGACTTTGAGGAACCTTCTCATGGTGCATGCCCTTAGTAATTTCAAGTGATGAAAATTATGTGAATGAGACCCGCCAGTAGGAAATCCAAAATTATATGTGTCATTGGATATCCCTATATTTTTATGTGTGTATTGATCCTTGGACTTTAATATTATTATTAATGAGTATTATAAGTTTTTTACTTTGATGTATTGATGAAAAACGTGATTTCATATGTTTACAGTGAGGTGAGATATGTTTGGTGCATCATGAGTAGTATTTCATTAATGAATAATGTGAGAAAGGATTTTCCCCTTATTTTATTTAATATAAGTTGATATCGCATTCCCTTTGATGTAAATGATATAGCCTAAATAAATCCAGGGCCATGGTTTTATATAGGAAAGTAATATTTCTATAAATTCAAAGAAAGAGACATCAAGCATATAGGTTGATGGCACCAGCATGCAACCTACTTGATTAGAGATATCATGATAAAGGGATTATATTACACAGTAATAATTCATATGAGGTATCATTTCATTATGACATTTACTTATTTCTCTATGGGTGCCTTGGCATGTTTCTAGATGTTAACCATGGACTTTGGGATTCTTCACCTAATTCCATTGATAAAGAGGACAAGAGGGTCACATACTAAGTATATCCATAATATCAGTTAAATAATATTATTATTTAATAAGTTGAATAAATATTATTCCTATATGTTGTTTAATAATTATTAGTGTTTCCTTGATCACATATATTCTATCACTAGTTATTCAAGAGAATATTATGTGAGCAGAATATTTAATAAATATTTATTTTATATTTAGTGAATATGATGTTAATTTATTTATTAGAGAATGATGTTATGATATTTATTTATTAAATAAATATTTATTTTTCAAGGCCTGATAAATATTATGGAGGAATGGTAGACCGAGTTTAATGGTCTAGTGAGAAATAATATATATTAAATATTATTTGAATAAATAATATTTAATTTAATTCGTGAGTTTAGTGCATGTTAAAAAAATAATATTATTATTATTATTACTATAGACATGGGGTTACATAGGGATTATAGAAATAATAAGTGCTCATGTGAAATTATTATTTTCTAACCCTAGTGGTATAAAAACCCAATTATATTATTTTTCTAGAGATCCAAATCATTTTTTGTTGTGCACAATGAGATCTAAAGAGAACCCTCTCAAATCCCTAGAGATATCACTCTCCAATAACACTCTCAAGAACAGAGAGTTATCCTCCTTCACCACCACTATCAATTATAGATAGATCAAATATAACCCTTCCTTTAAACGATTCTTGGGGTGATCAAAAGAGAATGACATAAGCATTAGGATATGTCATGCTTGCACCAGGAGATTATTATGGTGACATTTGGAGGCTTGTAGAACACGTGTGGATCACCACTGGAGGGAATATATACTTGATTCCTAAAATGTAATAATGGTACTATGTAGAGACATTGTTAGATTCATCAATGAAGAAATAATTTCTCACAAGGTAATTCTTTAATTACTTAAATTAATTAGAAATAATATGTGATGATCCTACACTTTGGTTCTGACATTTATTTATTTTCTATATTATTTGATTCAATTCCATTGATCATGGAGTTTACTATCATGTAAATATCATATTAATCATCAATCGCCACAAAAATTAAAGTTGATCATGCTTCATTCTCCACTTTTGATGCACCTAGAACCTATAAGTGGTATCAAAGCAATAGCATAATTATTTATAATTATTTAAAGATCATTGATTTATTTACACATTTTTCAATAGTTTTAAATTACAATTTAATTGTTCTATAATATAAATTATTATATTTTATTTATTCCTGTCCATTTATCATAAATATAATCAGATCGATTAATCTTATGAATGAAATAAATTTGAAAATCTCATCCAGATGTTATGAGGAGTCTTGTTGGATAACATAATAGTACACATTGTGTAACCAAAAGGTACATGTCATGTACTAGTGTTTAATTCACCCTAAATTAATTCAAAATTAATTCAATCCATTTTCATTTATTATACACGGTGAATTTAATTACACAAATCATGTTGACCAGGCCATCCTGGCATATGGTCAGTCGGAGTGAACACCGTGTAACTTCCATACATGATGTGTAGTCCCTTAGTAACAGACAAGTCGTGTATCCTCTTACATGGCCAACATGACTGATTTCATGTTACTCAGAGACCACAAGACCTATATCCCATGTACACATTGTGTACTCAAATATTTTTCATGGCATGGTTGCACGCCAAGTCCTTAGGCACGTTTTGTGGATGGATGATGAGAATAATACACAAAATGTAGCTCCAATATACACACCCTATACCTTCACCAAATAACACAAAAATAAAAAATAATTTATTATATTATTCAAACATTATCAACATGTGTTTTATGTGTTCATTAAGTTAATAATACATGCCAAATGATGGGTTATATATATATATATGTATAATTAATTATTTATGTAATGTTTGGATTTTCATATTGTGTATAAGTCATATTATAGTTATTACTCTATGCACATTGAAGAATAACATGCTAAATAAATATCATGTGTTCCATGTGTTCATTAAGTTGATAGTACATGTGATTAAATTATGTGATAATTCATGTATGTCACATGTTATAAGAGTAAACAGTATATGAATATAATACACATTGGGTATTTAGGATTGGTACTCACTGTGTTGCCTCCAAGATACATTTTTTTATACATATTTAATATTAAATAAATTTATTTAATTTGTTTAAAATTATTATGGACTAGAATCTCAATAAAATTCAGATGAAAATTAAGATAAAATAATTGATTAATTAAAGAACATAATTAATTGTTTCGAGAGTGGCTTATCTTAAATAAAAATTATTAGAATTGAATTCTAATTTTATTAAATGCATAATTCATTACATGCATGCGGATGATCATGATTCTAGACTAGTCCTTTGTATGTGATTGGTTTATTTTAATTTATAATTAAATTAAATTGTTGGAATGTGTGTCATCTCTCCTCTCATTATGTAAGGGATTTTATGCCCATGGTTTCTTTTATGTAAACCCTACGTGTGAGTAAAAACATAATTAATGGATGGATATCCCAAGCTAGTGGAGTCACTTCAAGTTTAGAGCTAAGGTGAAACCAATCCAAGAGTGACACATAGGTGGACTGTTGGGAAGCTACAACACAAACCATAAATGGTTCAAGGTGTTTTCCCCCTAGGTCGATGGTTATTTTATCATATACTAGATAAAATAACCATTAGTAAAATCTCAGGATCATACCACTTTATTATTATATTTTTATAAAGTTTCATGGTTATTTCATTATGGATATTTTATCATGATCTCATGAATTAATGAATTAACAAGCATGCAAGGTAGAACTAAAATAAACTAACTTAGGTGTAAACATTATCCAATACATGGTTAATCACTTAAGTAATCCACTTAATATTAACAATCATGTAATAAAGATAATAATTGTAAATTTATGCATAAAAGATAAAATCCATGAATTATATATATTAAGTCATTATATCCTTCTACTAATTCAGTTAGAAATGAACCATAGTTCAAAGTTATTAACCAGCCAAAGTTGGGGTGATTTTAATTATTGGGGAATTATAACTTGAATTTTTATTTGACTTAACTTAGTTTATATCAAGGGTTGACTAACAAAGAATGAATTGGTTTAAATAAAAGTAAAAGGTTGAGGAAATACAAATTAAGGATTTTAATATTGGGGATCCCACTCAACAAATCAAGGAACTGTGAGTTAATGTAGTTAGAATTTGAAATGCCTACCTAAAACCCTTTAAATTTCTTGATCGGAAAAAGTTAGGGTGATTATAAGGGGAATATAGATCCTTTACACTATAATATCCAAGAAATAAGATATTCTGAAGCTAATTGTGAGGGATATTGAATTTTGATAAAATAGTGGGAGATTAATAAATATAATATTTATTTATTTTTCAAAATTTTATCAGATAAACTGTTAAAACTCTGCTCATCATATTTTTGGAAACAACTTTAAAAATAACTTCAAACATATCATTACAGTCCATACTTGAGAAGGATAACCTTCTAGCCATCACAAATTTACAAGAGTGGCAAAGGCGCTTACGCATTATCCTACACTATGAAAGGAAAGTGTATATGATAGAAGAATATATTCCTAATGAACCTAGTAAATAGTATAGTGATGAAGAGTTATCTATCTATGAGAAACGTTTGAATGATTCTAAAAATTTTCTATGTTTCATATTATCATCAATGACCAATGAGCTTCTAAAGCAACATGAGGACATGGATACATATAGTATGATGTCTCACCTTCAGTATGTCTATCAAGAAAAGGAGAGACAAGATAGATATGATATCTCCAATTCACTATTTACAACTAATCTTGGAAAGTTAGAACCAATTATTCCCTATGTAGTCAAGATTATTGGCAACATTAAACACTTAGACATATTAGAGATTAAATTTTCAGATGATTTGCGCACGGATCTCATACTTTCCTCACTACCCAATTCCTTCTATAGTTTTATTGTTAATAATAACATGATTAATAATGAGAAGAGCCTTTTGGAACTTATTACTCTGATTCACCAAGTTTACAAGGACATGGGGCATGATAAACCTACAATCCCTATGGTGAATAAAAAAGGATGAACAGGACAAAGGGTCTTAAGACTCATAACAAGTCTAAAGATCCCGAGCATCGTCCTTCTAAGAAGAGGAAGATCTAAAGGTAGGGCAAGGAAAAGGAAGTAGTATGTTTTTCATGTATCAAGCAAGTCCATTTGGAAGATTAAATGCAACCAGGAGTAAGGGGAAGATAAAGGTTTATTCATTATCAAGTTTAATCTTTCAATGCCTACACATTGGCCATTATATACATATTTTGGTTCTCTAATCTATAGTCAAATGCAAGAACCAAGTATATTCTGAAATATTTCTAGAGTAGAGGTGGATTTTTGAGCATCCAATGGTGTGAGGTCGTCTTCTATAGACATTAGAGACTATAACATTTCATTTACAAAAATAATGATACTGGTTTTAACAGATTGTTATTATATACCAACTGCTACCAAGAATACAATTTCTATATCCTTCCTATATATAGATGGTTTTATTTTTAAATTTTAAATTAAAATTTGTTTTTTTATAAATAAAACATATATTATGGTATGAAACATTTAAATAATGGTCTTTATGTATTAAATTACAAAAACAAGTATTGTAAATAGATAGCAAATCATGTTCACATGACTCATATAACACCCAAATATGGCATCACCATATTGGTCATGTAAATGAGAAGCATTTAATAAAGATCTATCAAGATGGTTATTTAGAATCTTTTGAGATAAAACCACTGGAAAGGTTTTATGCTTATTTAAAAGTAAAAATGACTAAACCACCATTCAGTGGATAGGGTAAAAGGGCTACATATATTTTAGGATTGGTAGATACTGATGTGTGTGGACCATTTACAGTAGAATCTAGAGGTGGTTATTCTTACTTCATAACTTTTACTGCTGACTTGAGTAGATATGGATATGTATACTTGATGAGATATCAGTCTGAGTCCTTTGAGAAATTCAAATAATTCAAGGATGAAGTAGAGAATCAACTTGGAAATAAGATAAAGAAGATTTGAGCATATCTAGGTGGTGAATATCTTAACCAAGAGTTTGTCGAATTTCCATGAGATTTTGGGATTCTATTTCAACTCAATCCACCTTACACACCACATTGTAATGGTGTTAGTGAAATGAAGAATTGTACCTTGTTAGAAATGGTAAGTTTGATGATGATTCATGTAGATCCTCCATTATTCTTTTAGGGATATTCATTAAAAAATACGGCATACACACTAAACTAATTACCAAGTGTAAAATAGAATTACCTTAAATTTGTGGAGTGGAAAGAAACCATTTTTTCACATAAATGTGTATATTGTTGAGATGAATTTGTTAAGATCTTCTCAGAAAACAAAATAGTACCCTAGGTCAAAAAGTGTATCTTTTTAAGTTATCCAAAGGAAACAAAGGGATACTACCTATAAAACCCCTCATGAAAGAAATTGATTGTCTCTATACAATCCATCCTTCTTAAGAGGTAGAACATCCTAAAAAGGGATATTGGTAGAAATATTGACTTTGATGAAGTTGATGCTCAAAATACACAAGATTTGGACAAATTTCACAGGTCCCCATGGAAGAAGTAGTTCCGAAAACACAAGTACTATATAGGAGAACTAGAGAGGTAAGATAAATACAGAGATATGGTTTTCTAGTCACTAAAGCTGGTAAATAATTATTAGATGAAAATGATTAACCTCTCTCCTATAAGAGGAAGTAGAGATCTCAGATGCTGTAAGATGGAAAGAAGCCATGAATTCTGAAATTGATTCCATGTATCAGAACTAATTTTGGGTTTTGGTAGATGCACCAATTGATGTAAATACTATATGATAAAATGGGTATTCAAGAGAAAAATAGACATGGAAGGTAAATTAAATACCTATAAAGTAATACTATTGTCCAAAGGGTTTAAACAGAATCAAGTAATTGAATATGATGAAACCTTTTCACTATTTTCCATGTTTAAATCCATCATAATTATACTTATTATAACAGATTAACATGACTATAAAATTTTTTAGATGGATGTCAAAATATATTTCCTTAATAGGATCCTTTAGTAAGATGTCTACATGACACAACCAGAAGGGTCTGTGACTCCAGATGATGCTAAAAGTATACAAAATTTATAGAGATCCATTTATAGATTTAAGTAATAATCTATTCCATGGAACATTAAATTTGATTAAGATATAATGGAATTTGGTTTTATTAATAATTAATTTGATCCTTTTGTTTACAAGATTATTATTGGGAATGCGTTCATTATACTAATAGTATATTTTTATAACATATTACTTATTGGAAATGACATACCATCCTTGCAGTCTATTGAGGACTGGTTAAACAAGTGTTTCTTCCTAAAGTACTTAGGTGAAGTGGACTATATCCTAGGGATAACTATAATTAATAATAGATCTAAGAGGATGATTAGAATAAGTCAAAGTATATACATTTACTAGACTCGATGTCACCTATACATTGATTATGGTAGGTAGATATCAAGTTGATCCAAGAGAAAAGAATTGGTCTTCTATTAATGTTATCTTTAAGTATCTAAAAAGAACTAAGGATATGTTCTCGGTGTATGGAGGATATGAGGAGATAGTAATCATGGGTTATATTGATGCTATTTTTCAAAAAAATCATAATGATTTGAAGTCATAACCAAGATATATTTTTTGTCTCAATGAAGGAACTGTGAGCTGGAAGAGTTCAACGCAGCCAATTTTCACTGATTCTATAGAGGATTATAACTATATAGAGGCTTTTGATGTAGCCAAGGAATCTATTTGGATATGAAACTTTTTCTAAGATCTTGATGTGGTACCTAGTATTAAAGATCCTATCATATTGTATTATTATAATACTTCTATGGTGGCTCTTTAAAAATATCCAATTTCACACCAACTGAAAAATCACATACTCCAAAAGTATCACCTCTTGTGGTATTTTCCTCATAGGTTTGAATTTTAATTAATAAGATTTATAATAGAAGAAAATGTGATGGACCCTTTGAATAAAGACATGTCTCAGTTTAAGTATGAGTATCATGTGAGAGCTAGCGGATGGAAGGTTGTTAGCAGTTATCTCTACTGCAAGTGGAATTATTTTAGAGTTAGCATCCAAGAACAAACTTTTTTATACTTTATAATAATTTGTATTAATTTTTTTGAGTCTTAATAAAATCCTTATCACATAATTATTTATATTCTATGTGACATAGTATAATTTCCTAAGAGTAGCTATCATACTGAAAGGTTGTAGCAATTCCCCGCTATGATGATAACCCAAAAGTGCCATGATAGTATTCTTAAATATATGTTCTATATCCAAATAAAATAATTTTAGGGACATAAATGATATAGGATATCATTAGTGGAGACTCATAGTACTTTGAGTCACCTTCTCATGGTGTACACCCTTAGTAATTTTTAGTGTAGGAAATTATGAGAACAAGACCCGCCAGTAAGAAATCCACATTTATATGTGTTATTGAATGTTCCTATTTTTGGATGTCTATATTGATCCTTATACTTTAATATTATTATCAATGAGTATTATAATTTGTGTACTTTAATGTATTGATGAAAATTGTAGTGATATATATTCACAGTGAGGTAGGATACATTGGGTGAATCACAAGTAATATTTCATTAATTAATAATGTGAGAAGGATTTTTCCCTTATGTTATTTAATGAATATAAATTTCTCAGTACCTTTGATGTAAATGATATATCATAAATAAATACATGGTCATGGTGTTCTACAGTAAAGATCAATTTCCAAAAATTCAAAGAAAGAGACATCGAGCACATAGGTTGGTGGCACTATTATACAACATGATTGATTAGATATATTGTGATAAAGGGATTATATTACATAGTAAGAATTTTATTGAGGTATTATGTTTTTGTAGCATTAACTTATTTCTCTATGGGTGTCTTGGCATGTTTCTAGATGCTAACCTCAGAATCTAGGCAGCTTTGCTTAATTCCACTAAGAAAGAGACATAGAGGGTTGCACACTAAGTGTATCTTGAATCTTAGTTAAATAATATTATTATTTAAAAAGTTGAATAAATATTATTCTTGTATGTGGTTTAATAATTATTCAAGTTTTCTTGCTCACATTTAATCCATCACCATTTATTCAATATAATATTATGTGATCAAAATATTTAATAAATATTTATATTCTATATAGTGAATATAATATTTTTTTATTTAGTAGAGAATAATGAAGTGATATTTATTTATTAAATAAATATTCATTATTCAATTCCAGATAAATATTTTGGAGGAATGGCAGACCGAGTTTAATGTTCCGATGAGAAATAATATATATTGAATATTATTTTAATAAATAATATTTAATTTATTTCCTGAGTTTAGCGCATGTAAAGAAATAATAATAATATTATTATTATTATTATTATTATTATTATTATTATTATTATAAACATGGGATTTTCTGGGGACTATGGAAATAATAAGGTTACATCTGCAATTATTATTTTCTAACCCTAGTAGTATATAAACCCAATTATATTATTTTTCTAGAGAACTAATTTATTTTGTGTTGTGCATAATTATATTCAGAGAGAGTCCACTCAAAGCCCTAAAGAGATCCCTCTACAATAATGAACTCAATAATAGAGAGAGATCCTCCTCCACCACCACTCTCAATTCTAGAGAGATCAGATAGAACAATTTCTTGAAGCAATTCTTAGGGTCATCAAAGGCGAACGACATAAGAATTAGGATCTGCCATGATGGAACCTAGAGATTTCTATGGTGATGTTTAGTGGTTCATAGAATATATGTGGATCACTATTGGATGGTATCTATTCTTGATTCCTATAATGCAATGATGGTATGATGTAGAGACATTTTCAGATCCATAAATTAAGAAATAATTTCTCACAAGGTAATTCTTTAATTACTTAAATTAATTATAAATAATATGTGATGATTATGTGTTTTGGTTCCAGAATTTATCTATTTTCTATATTATTTTATTCAATTATATTGATCCTGATATTTATTTTCATTTAAATCTCAAATTGATCATTGATCACGAAAAAAAAGTAATGTTGGGAATTCCCCATCCGCCACTTATACTACACATGGATCCTAAAATAATGACATTGTGTACCGAATCACATGAAAATATGAGATTTAAACATATTTATCCTTGTTTGATTTGACCATAGGTACATGATGTGTAATTTAATATTGCACATCATGTAATTGTTTCATGAATTAAAATACCTTGGCTCCTCTAGATGGGGCCTTCAAGTGTTCTTTGTGCATTTTTGGTCTATTGTTAGTCATGCATACTCGGATAAAAGTGTCATCTAAATGGTTATATTAAGAATGAAAAATTGAATATAAAAACTAATAAACCAATGCATGAAATTGATCAAATAAATTATAAATTTTTATAAATTAGAATGTGATCACTTTGATATTACTTAAAGGTTCTGGAGCATAATGGAAGCATCATATGGGTGTCTAATTTTTTATTTTCATTGATATAAATGGATAATGTTTGAAGAACTTGAAAAATTAAATCTTTAAATATTATAGAGAGGATATTTTACATTTAATTTATAATTAAATTAAAATAATAATTACCTTGAACGTGATAATTCTCTCGGTCAATTTTCATTTCTTCTCTTGATGTTTTTTCATTAGGATATATAATCCAAGTGAGGATTACTCTAGGTGTATCCACACATGATCCATGAATCTGTGGATGTTTTTTTTCAATTTTTGGGTGCTAGAATGATATAGACAAGTGATTCATGTTTTTTTTTATTTGATTGCAACAAGAAGTTTCAATTATTATCTCTATGTTCATGAGACGAAGGATGGTGGGATTATTCTCTCTATTCTTGAGTGAATTCTAGAGAGGATTTCATTATGCACAAAAAGTCTCATCTTTTCTAAAATTATATAATTTGGAATTTACAATTAGTGTCAAAATAATTAATAATTTCACAATGTCCCCTTATCAATTTATTTATTATGAGTAATCCTCATGTCAAATAATAATATTATTATTATTATTTACATGACATGTTTTTATTTAAATATATTTTCCTAAATAAATAAATTAATAGTTATTTAAATGATATTAAATAATATATATCATTTTTATTAGGTCATTAACACGATCCGTTAATACTCCATGAAATTTATTGACCCTTGAATAATAAAAATTTATATTCAAATAAATATTATATTCACTAAACTCATGAATAAATATTTATTTTAATATTCAGGGAACTAAACAAATATTTCGATTAATATATTCACTAAACTAGTGAATAAATATTTATTTATTAATTACCTTGTGAATAAATAAAAAAGTGAAAAAATTTAACTCATGTATTCTAAACTTGAATATCTCATCATTAAATTTATGTGACCGAATTTACATGAAAAAAAATTATTTAAAAAAATAAGAATAATATTTATTCTTAATATTAAATTCACTAAAATTTAATGAGATTCTAGATACACTTAGAGTTTGACCCTCTATGAATCTTTCTTAGTGACATTCTCTAATCTCACATAAATTCTAAGATCAATGTATAGCAACAAGTCAAGATACTCAGAGAAAGAAGTTAATGTCAAAAACAAAAAACTTTCTATGACTGCTAATGTGTAATATAATATTTGTATCTCAATATCTCATCAAGTAGGATAAATACTTGTTTCATCACCCTATAAACTTGATTAACTATTTTTTTACTCTAGAATGAACTCATCTATAAACTACCATGACAATGGATTTCATAAGGTAGTTCCATTTCAATTAAAGGTCCAGAGATATCTTATTTTATTATCTCATAAGGGAAGAATCATTTCATGACTTATTCAATTAATTTCACATTAATTAGGATGCATACAACATATGTTACCTCAATATAATCATATGTTTTACACATTTTGTATGATCATCTACTGATTATATACAGGGGAATACAACCAAAACACAGAAAATCTATCTTCAAGAAATCAATGTGTAAATAATATGAAAAACAAAGTACATGGAATTCATGAATAGAATCGATTTCCATATTTTATAAATGGATATTTTTTTAGAAAGATCATGAGTAGTAATGAACAAAATCACCCCCTCTGTGGCAGCACACCGACCAATGGATACACAATCATATTATGAGGATTCTTGAAATCTGGAGGGATGTGATCACCTTATCAAATGAGATAAATGGATTTTCTAGAGGAATAGAGTTTAACATAGTCTCATGAACATCATACACCACACACCCAACATGATAGGATCTCATACTCTTATATAGTCGAAGCCTGAGGCATCTCGTATTCATGATGCATCGTATAAATTTTTGACTATTGGGGTATTTATTTACTGAATTCATTATAATAAATAAATTGAAAGTAATTAATCCATTCATAATGGATTAAAAATTATGAATAAACCATTAAAGAGAAATAATCAAATAATATATATATATATATTATTTATACATTTTATGCATAAAAAATACATACATCATATTCATATATTAAATGTGCACAATATATATA
Organism: Viscum album; assembly: GCA_963277665.1. Lineage (NCBI taxonomy): Eukaryota > Viridiplantae > Streptophyta > Magnoliopsida > Santalales > Viscaceae > Viscum > Viscum album. The sequence goes on from OY728161.1 coordinate 1,565,027,442, forward strand.
ATATCATATATCAAATATATATATATATATACTCCATGAATCATATGAATATATACATTAATCATAATAATATGTACATGTATATCATGCATGAACTTTTTAGTGCACATCCATCAATCTCCCACTTCCACTAAAATCCCATAAGGACCTTATGAAAAACTTCACAACACTTTGTGAATCCATCCAAACTCTTTTGGATATATTTTTTAATCAAACTCTCTTTTTTTTAACAAACACTTTTTCCAAAATGTTATCCTTATACAAGGGACTAACTTAGTGACCCTACTAGCCTTAGAAATATCAACAATAACTATGCAATCCTAATTTCATAGATGTGAGTAAAGAGCTGCCTCTAGAAAAGCATCAGTGTTGCCTGAGCTACTAAGGGGTCTAGTGTGATCTCCATCAAATATACTCATGTCTCTATATGAACATTTTAACTAGAATATATATCATATACATCATATGTATACCTATATAATTAATTTTCTAATGACATTGAGTGACTACTAGATATAGAACATGTAAATATAGTAGTATCATTTCATCATTTTTTAATTCTCCAAAAAAGACTGACCAAGTCAATGAATACATCACATGTCAATAATTTATCTAATAAGTACATCACCTGTCACTTATCCAAGTATTTGAACACTTCATATGTGAAACAACTAAGAATGGACATGCATTTCTATAGTCTAATTCAATAAAGGTATTTATGTATTTTCTTATCATATAAGTGGAAAAATCCTATCTTGGTTGTAATCCAACTAACAATATGATCTGAAACATACCCAAACACCCCCATATTATCTAAGTTCATCTGTTTACTTGAGTAATTAGAGTGTCAAAGTATGAAGGTTCTCATACTAGGTATCTTAACAACCTTAGGTAAGAAGGATTGATAAAAAGCATACACCCCTAAGAATATTTATGATTGTAGGACATTCCATGATATGTACATTTGTGGATTAGTCTAAGTAATAATTCTCTACTTATTACATAAAGAATATTTTCTTCACATTTCATATACAACCCTTTATAACAAATACAAGAATCTATTCAATCTAACCTTTACATATCATCACAACCCATTATAAACCATGATAATCATTGGTTAGGGACAAATCATTTTTTATAATTTGAGGGGATATTTATCATTTTATAGTTTATGAAAATTAAATTTCAAAATAAATTAATGAATGATAAATAGATATTTCCATTATTTTAATTTTATGATATATTTACAACCATTACAACCAATATTTTAAGAGATTATACATGAAATTCTTGTTGTTTCTATAGAAATAGTCTTTTAACATTACATCCATATGTAATTCCTATCACATCCCTATGTTCCCATTTGATAAAATACTCCCACTAAACTCCTAGTAAGTAACATTTATAAAGTAATCTAGTTTGATTAATGGTGATATTTAGGAATCATGTTCCTTAAGTTAAACTTTTTGAACTTATATTCAAACCTTTTAACTTGATAACATCAAATTTTATAATTTTATCTTATGTTGTCTACTTATAAATATTTCTAAGTACATCATCAACACCCTTGGAACCCCTTTAATCAAACTTTTTCCTTGAAATATTTTGTAAATAATGTAACTAATTACATTATCACTTTACCAATACATTATAAACTCTTTTAGGATAAAGTGATATCCACTTCGTTATAGTAAATAATGTAACTCTTTAAATTTATCTTTACCACCATACCCTAAATTATTTTAGGATACCAAGTGATACACTTTTTTGTCTAGTATAAAACTTTATGGAATAGTGATGTTAACTTTTTATGGTAACTAAATGTAACTCTTTAAATTTTTCTTTACTATCACATATCCTAAACTTCATTATGATATTAATTGAAAAATCTCTATTATCTTAGACTCGTATAATCCATTAAGAAATAGTGGTATTCAGTTTCTCACAATGACTAAATATAACTATTTACATTTTTTTACTATCACATATCCTAAATATTTAGGATATTAAGGGAAAAAACACTAAAACTTAGATTGGTACAATATTTTATTTGTTAACTTTTAAATTATCTAAGTCCAAAAATACTCTCACTAGCCTCTTAGACATTATATTCTCTTCAGAATATATTTATAGGACTCAACAAAAACTACTTTTCATTCTAGGAAATAATAATAATTTTCTTTTAGTGGGACTATATAAAAAAAATTATGGTTTCAATATATCATATGGTTTCCTATGTGTTTAGATTATTTTCTTGAAAAAGAAAATTTTACTCATTAAAATAAACCACTATGGGTTTGAATCAAATTCCATCATATTTTAACAAATAGCTGGATAAACACTTTATCTTGGATAAAACAATTTTATCCATATATTATTCTCAAAAATGTTATACAATGAATCATAAACACAGTGTATATAATAAATCATCTCATTTTGTTCATAATAACTCTTTTTTAACACCTCTTATCATATATGATAAGTGATATAAATATACAGTTACTTTACTTAGATTCATCAAAGCTTGATAAACATCTTTACATTCAAATTTCTAATGCAGCAGCTATTTACTTCACTATTTGAATGAAAAATATAAACTCTTTTCAATAATTCCTATGATTCTAAAATCTTATATATTTATAACACTTTTAAAATATACACTTGGTTTCAGATACTCCCTAAAATCAAATAATTGAATTCTATAACATTAATACCTAACATGGAAATTACATGGAGATCATAATCCCATTTAGATATTAAAGATAATCCAATAATATGGAATCATTACTCTTTCTTGATAATACCCTTAGTATAACACTATGATAATTTAAAAGAACATTATGTTTGATATCATATATGTCATGCAACATCTAGTCTAAACAAACCATGAAATATTATTATTTAAATATGAATTTTATAACCTAGACATTAAATTGGTGGGTATGAATATGATTAACTAATTTGTGAAATATATATAAATTTCATACTCAATATAAATGTATTGATAACTTCTTAGTAAATAATTACTCATTTTTTAATAAATAAATTTTATTCTTCCAAAATATGTTTTCTTCAAAAATGGTTTTTATAGATTTTTGTGAGAAAATATTATAATTAACTCATGATCATTTTAGAAATTCTATTTGATAAAAATGAAACCATTTTTGAAATAATAAAATCAAAATTATCTAATGGTGAAATTTTGATATTTTTCTGAAATGGTTTATTTTTCAATGACAGTGAAAAATACTAATTTTTATTGAAATTTGTATTTTATTTTAAAGTATTTACAAAGTAAAATTTTATTTTTTATTATTTTTAAAATTTATTTATTTTATTTTGATTAAACATAATCCAATTATTCTATTTTTACTGAATTTTATACTTTAATTTAATATAAAAATATTTTTATACTCAAAAGGCATTTTTATGAAAAACCATTTTTCATTGCATTTTGTGTTTTAATATTAAATTATTTTTTTCCACTTATAGAATTAATCTATAAAAATATATTCTATATTTTGAATCATGAGTTTCAAATTTTATAAATAGTTCCATTTTATTTTTGGTCATTATGAATAGTAACCATAGTAAATAATTCTCACAATAATAAGGGTAAATCTGGTAATTCAGATTAAAATAATATGATAAGGAATAAAAAATGGACCTAAAACTTGAATTTATCCTATTGGATGAGTTTATTTCATACATTTATGTCCAAGTTTATAAAATATGGTAAATTAGTTCTATATTTCTTGGATGTTGACCATTATATTATTTTATGTAAAGAAAATTGAAAATGTCATTCTCTTTGTTTTATTATCTCTAAATTTTTTACATATGGATAAACAGACGTTATGTTTAGTTCTAAAAGGATTATTTTAAATATAAATTATTTTTTATCATGGTAATTTTTTTATAATTTTTAGTGATGAAATAATTACCATAAATTCTTACGTAACATTGACATAGTATTTATTCAATTGATAGAAAAATAAAATAAATGCTTTTAAAAATGTTAAAAGAAATATAATTTGAATGAATTATTGTGTTCTATAAATTTTCCAGATAAAAAAAATATATTGTATGTTTTAATGGATTATATTTTAATTCCATTTTCTTAATGTTATTTTCAAATTCAAATTAAATGAATAGCTCTAAAAATGACATTAATGTTGTTTTATAATAAATAATATTTTATTAAATGATTTAAAATTCCTAAAAACCTATATTTTGCCAAATTATTTTTATATGTTTAAAAATATAAACCATCATTAATTTATGGGCCAATTTTCCTTTTATAGTATCTATATTTACCCCTAAAGATTAAAAACTTTATTGTCATTGTAATTGTCAAAAGGGGTTAATATGGGTTAAAATAAAGAGATAAGGGTAAAAACCTAATATAAACTTATCAAAATTTTATTTTATTATATTATTTATACCCATGATCATATTATATTTTAATTATAATATTTGTATCCTTTTTCCTATGAAAATAAATTTATATTAATTTAATATTTTAAGTAATTCCAAGAGTTCCCCTACCCTCACTTATAAAAGGGCACCTCCTCTCATATTTTATTCACACTTCAAAATATTTTTATTTCATAAAATACCCACTCAAATACATACATAACATCCCTAAACATGTTATATAGATCTTATTTTGGACATAATACCAACCTTATAGGGATTAAGGTGTCAAGAAAAGGAAGTTTTCTAAAGAAGTGGTAAATCCTTTAACTGAATATTTTAGTTTTGTTTATTTTTCTACCACCTTAAAATTTGCCTAAAACATGACTAAATAATAAAACCAGTATATTAAATACATTTATATGTTATTATATTAATTTTATCACCTAAATCCATCTAATATTTCATCAAATGGGAAACAAAATCATCGTTCATATGTACAGCGGACTACGTACCGCCTCACGAACTGATGTAATTCATTTTTCATCACCTCCTCTCATGGATGGTTATAATGATAAATTTAATAAAAATATATGATATTTATTATATTATTATTATTCTATAATATTGAAATATTATTTAACTTTATTTCATTCCATCCATTGAAAATGGAAACAATGTTCATGCGTGAGTACGACCTACCGTCTCTATAAATGGTGTAATTCATTTTTTTATCTCTACATTTTATAGATGAATATAAATATATATATATATATATGATTAATATATATTATATTAATATCATGTTTAATAATTTTAGTATGATTGAATCGTGATCGATGGATAAATACTGAGACTGTTGAAGCAAAACATGCATGAAAATGTAGTTATCACCCGAGACAATGATTTTAATAAAGAATTGATAATAAAAAGATGGAAAGATGTTATAATAAAATAATATATAGTATGATATATATGATTATGTTTATTTAATACATTTTTAATAAATTTATATTTATTATAAAACATATTTCAATGCTTATGAATAAATATGAGACTTAAGGTAAGGGATCTCTCTGAACTATCCTTTTTCTTCAGCTTATGACCATTATCTCTCTAAATCACTTTATCCCTCCATTTTATGTAATTTATTTCTTCTAAATTCTATATATACATGTCTTAAATATATATTTATCTCATTATCCTTCCTTTTATGGGGTAATACATTCCATAAATTCATTTCTCAATTTTATTCTTTAAAATCAAAATCAATTAAGGGGAACTTTTACATTCCTCAATCCTTTTATGTAATGGTCATTTAAAGTTTTTATTCCCAAATGAACACTTTATTTTGAGACTTATGATTATTTAATCAGATATTAATATCCATAATATTTAATTCCTTCTTCTATTTAGAATCTTTATTAAATTTCCATTCATTATGATATAAGGAAAGATTATGTAACCCATTACTTTATATGGGTAATTCTTATGATTTTTCTTTATGATTTATTTCATTTTGTGGAGCACATAATCATGAACATTTTGTGATTTGTTTTACCAGATATCAATCCAATGTATTTGGTAAATTTTTTGTCTCATGAGATGTTATGTATGGGATTAGGGAGTAAACCTAATCCACAAAAGGACTTTTTCCACCATGTTATGTTGTCTTGGAAGTTAGCCTTGACTTATGATTATGTAGTGTTTTGTGTTACTATAACATTTCCTATGTTTCCATGATCCTATGATACCATGTTATATATGTTATTCTCCTATGTGATTACTCATGAGACTTCCCTTTTTTTATATCATGTTATACCTTTGACTCGCATGTTATACTTTCTTATCATGTTTATTCCCTTACTGAGATTTTTAGCTCACCCATTTTTTATATGTATTCCTCATGTTATCCCATATAGTTTTAGGAGATAAAATATATTTATGATCTTGATATTAGGATTAAAATAATATCATTCTATTTTCATTTTTATGTTTTATGTACCTATTATTCTAAATACACTAATCTTTTTGATCCTTTGGTTGTATTTTAATGGATAATTATGTTTAAAATCATGTAATAATATGTGTAAAAGGATTTGGTCTATATAGTTGGTATCAAAGGAAATGGTATAGTTATTTTTAGGTATTAGGAATAGAATAATTTAGTATGTACCCTGGAGATAAGTCTATGTATAGGAAAATACCATGGAATTTTGGTGAAGTATAGAGTGATTGGTTTCCAAGAAATTGCATCTCTGTCTAGATACTACAAGTGGATATGGATCATACATGGTTATACCTAGGGGTAATAAATCCTAAAAGGGGTAACTGTGTATTAACTTGATCCTCACTTGGTTCATGACAAATAGGCCTTATTTTTCACCCATTTTGACACTCCTAGGGGATATTCTTTGATAAATTCACAAACTCTTTACAAACCATTATAAAGGACTTAAGTAGATTTTTAGGTTAGAAAAATTAATAGGAAAATTACAATGGATAACATAGATTTAAACCTAGAGACTCATAATTTAGGATATACTTATTAATCATAATTTATTATTTCTAAGTTTATAAGTTTCTATTTTGTATGTTTATTATTTAAAGTATTCTCATGTTGATTTTATTTTTTAGTTAATGGCATGAAATAAGAAAAACTGTTCCAATAACCATTATGATAGAAAATTTCATGATTTCCATAATAATATGCCTAACCTTACGGGAGAAGGATCTAGGAAATTTATGATGGTATTAGCTTAGCTGACTCATGTTGTGAATATTAACTTGAATCATGTATAATTAACTCATTATCCTAATAAAGAGAAAGTTTTGGTCGATTATTTTATGTGATTGTTGGCGCCAAAATTTAGGACACAGAAGAAGCCAAAACAAAGTCACCATTGACTGCCTTGAGAATCCATTTCACAGAGTCCCCCCAGCACCGCAGCCACCATGAAGCAAGGATGTGGGCCTCTCTACGAATTCATTTGATGTTCACGAGCCCGCCGTGAAGCAAGGAGGAGGGCCGCTCTCCGAATGCATTTGACATTTGCGATCCCGCCGCGAATCAAGGAGGTGGGCCACTCTGCAAATGCATTTGACGTTCATGATCCCACTACGAAGCAAGGAGGCGGGATGCTCCACAGACATATTTGACGTTCGGGATCCCACCGTGAAGCAAGAATGTGGGACGCTCTGCGAACGCATTTGACGTTTGTGAGCCCCCACGAAGCAACCAAGTCCCTCTTCACACCACGTAAGCTCCGCTTCACAGCACCTCTTGCCTATAAATATTGGGCTCCCTCTGAACCCAAAGGACGTAAAATCTGACCTCTCGACTTCCTAGATCTCAAATCGCAAAGCACCCTTCTTCCCTGCGAACCATGAGCTGTGCAAGGTAATTCTTCTCCACGAAGTGCCTCCCCTTTGTCCCTTTTTGATCCCATCTTCTGAGAGGGATGCATTTCGCGAAGCCTAAGGGCCTTCGCAAAGGAAGAGGATCCCCAAGGGGTCTCGGTTCATCACGGAGAATTTATGCTTCGTGAGACACCCTTCATGTACACATGATCCCCATGCTAAGGTAGGGTCACTGTACTTCGCGAAGCACATTGCTTCGCGACACCTTGCTTCGCGAGGTACCTTTTCTCCACGATACAGTGCTCTGCGAATGCCTTTACACTTCGTGAAGCACCTCCCATATGCACCTCTTCCTATTTTAGGCTGAGGCACCCCACTTCGTGAATCACACCCCTTTGCAAGTACCCTCCACCACACGGAGCAACAGAGCTTCACAAGGCCCCTGACTATGAACCCCTCTGCTTGGAAATTCCTTTTCCTGTGCGACCCTCCAGGTTTGCACGATGTGACTTCAAAGTCCCTTGGATGACACCACCCATTGCGTTGCTTCGCCTTATGATTCTTCTCATAGTCACGCTAATGGATATTGCTTCTTCACATAGCCATGATAACGTGGGCCCCTCGATGGTTCGCTCCGTGACACCCCCTCACCACAGCTTTGCTTGTACCCTATCTACACCAAGGAGAAGAGGGTACCAGTTATATAAGTCCTAGGGGTGTGGAGAAAACCCACCTCATCTGAGCTGTAGGACATTAAACTGCCAAGAACCTTCGTCGTCAACACATGACATTAAACTGTGACCTCTCCCCATGCCTCGCACGTAGGGTACCCCCACCTTGAACATTCTTCATGCCCACTGGTCTCCACAAGGGATGATATCATTTTTATCAGAGTGGCGTTTGTTTGTGGGGGAAGGGAAACCATCTTGGTGTAAGCCCCTAGATTTCTTGTAGGAGGCAACGTCCCTAATCCTCCTTTCATCTTCAGTCCCTAGGTCCAGCGAAGGGCGTGGTGGGAAAACGGTGCTTCTCCTTTCTTCAGTCCCAAGTCCCTCTCCCACTGCGCTTTGTCACCATGGGCCTCCCTTCTGGAGTAAGTCCCAACCTCTTTCGGGCTACTAACCACGCATAATCCCCTGTTTCTCTTTGGGCCGCTAACCACGTGTAATCCCCACTTCACTTCCCATGGACATACCTTTCGTGACGTGATTGTAGGGTCTCTGTTATCTCTTATTTCTCACACTAATCATGACTCATGTAGGCTTAGAACGAGCACCGACCATGACATCTTCCCTGAGAATCATAGAGTGTAAGCCTCATGCCATGACCCGAACTATGAGGACTTTGATCCTTGTCAAGGAAAGGTAAGTAGGAAGCCTCCCTGAGGTTCAAGCCCAACCCCCAGTCGTTCCAACCATCTTCACATCGGCTCACCAACACCCTGGGAAGCCTAGAGTGTAAGACCCATGCCACGACCCGAACTACGAGGACTTTGATCCCTGTCAAGGAAAGGTACTTAGGAAGCCTCCCTGAGGTTCAATCCCAACCCCTAGTCGTTTCGACCATCTTCACATCGGTTCACCAACACCCTGGGCAGCCTAGAGTGTAATCCCCATGCCACTATCTGAACTACAAAGACTGTGATCCTTTCCAAGGTGAGGTACGTAGGAAGCCTCTATGAGGTTCAAGCCCACCATCACCACCTGAACTATGAGGTCTTTGATCCTTGCCAAGGTAAGGTACGTAGGAAGCCTCCCTAAGGTTTAAGCCAAACACCCAGTTGTCCCGACATCCCTTCGTGTTGGTTCAATAGCCCCCTTTCTCATCCGAACTACAAGGACTTTGATCTTTTCCAAGGCAAGGTACATAGGACCCCTCCACGAGGTTCAATCCCACCATCCATTGGACCCTAGGTCCTCCTTCACATGGGTTCACCAACACCTTTGGCTGCCTTAGAGCGTAAGCCCCAAATTTCACCATATTCTGAACTATGTGGTCTTTGATCCTTGCCAAGGCAAGGTACGTAGAAAGCCTCCACAAGTTTCAAGCCCACCACCATCCATTGGTCCCGACCATCTTCATGTCGGTGCACCAAGACCACCACCCATTGGACCCAAAGTCCACCTTTACGTCGGTCCACCATCACCACCTGAACTACGTGGTCTTTGATCCTTTCCAAGGCGAGGTACGTAGGAAGCCTCCACAAGGTTCAAGACCAACACCCAATAGTTCTGACCCCCTTCATGCCATTTCACCCCTATCCCGCATGATGTTAAGTTGTGGACCTCTTTCAGCGGTAAGCTGTTGTCGCTCCATTCAGAGGTAAGATGTTGTCACTCCATTTAGCGGTAAGTCGTTGTCACTCCATTCAGCGGTAATCTGTTGTCACTCCATTCAGTAGTAAGCTGTTATCACTCCAATCAGTGGAAAGTCATTGTGACCCCATGCAGCGGTAATCCATTGCGACCTCATCAGTGGAAAGCTGCTGACAGCCCCATCCAGTGGTAAGCCTTTGTGACCTCAATCAGTGGTAAGATATTGAAACCCCATCCAGCAGTAAGCCGTTGACACATCAATCAGTAGTAAGCTGTTAAAAAACCCAATCAGCGGTAAGTCGTCATCATATGAACTACATGGACTTTGATTCCCTGCCACGGGGATACGTAGGAAGTATCTTAGAGGCTCAATCCCAAAACAATCATCATCCTCATGACGGTTCCATGTTTTCACCATCCACTTCATTCAACCGCTCCATCATCCATCCTGATTCTTACCCGGGCCACCAAATCCTGGTGGGATCATGCAACCCTATTCCCTGTTCCAAATAATGGCATTTGGGAGGCCACCCACACGATGGCCCCAGTATCGGTGTTCCCTCCAGGGGGTTCCTCTATCTAATCCACTCTAGTCAGTGTTCTGATCAGCCCAATCCGTCTCTGCTGGACATTAAACTTGTGGCATACCCTGTGTTAAACATGGGAAGCTGAGGAAAAACTCATATACATTCCCATGGCATATGATTCCCCACATTCGATGTGGGATGCCTCGAGCTTCTGCGCCCTTGAAAATACCTATAATAAGGGACATAAGACAGACACACCAATCCCCATCATTCAGACACACCAGTGATGCCCAGTGTGACTACTCCCCTAACCGAATGTTGCTTCCCTGACCGGACCCCTTGGAATGTCCTGACAGAAGCCGCGTAATTAACTGGTATCCATGAAGATATGGCACTGATAAGAGTTTCACGAACAACGTCTTAAGTCTATGAGGGAGACCCGGACAAGGTGACGAGTTCTGAGGAGGAATCCAAAGAAGGAAGAACTGACATCCCATCATCCCATTTCGATCAAGGAGTATATGTCCCGGAATAAGGAGCGGATACTACCCGCCTTTGGAAAGAGGGAATGCGGGGCAACAAAAATCATGTCTCTCATCCCTGAACGAGACGGATGCGCGCGCCCCGAAGAAAGCGTCGGAAATAGAAATGGTTTACCTGACGTGAAATTATTCTCCTCAATATGGAGATTAGTAGTGCTTGGGGAATCAATGGATTGATGTGTCACCGGATCCAGATATCTGGCACCGGGTCCTGCCAAGAAAATAGCAGTCCTGGCATGAAACTCACCAGAAATTGGGGCAGTAGAATGTTGGACATCATGTTCTGAGATGTTGTCAGTGTGGATCCCTCTTACTGGTCATGGGAGATGGGATGGAACTGGGGCATTGGTCGTCGATTCCTTTTTCTTTCAGCACTAACGAGTTCATCTCCCTGCTTCTCATGAATTAGGTTTCTACCTCAGAAATGCGATCACTGCCCACTCGTCTATGCAGGGGAAGGGGAAACGCCAGCCCAGCCACTCTGCATGGCTTCACTGCTTCCACATAGTCTTTTGCGTCCACGACTGTGGGGCGCCCACACCCCATCTCCCCATCGGAAGTTATACAACGAAGGGTAATTAACGACCTCATGCATCATTACGAAGAGGAGGGCATAATCCAAACCCAGGATATGGCCTTCCTGGATCTGGAGGCGTCCGCGCATCGCTGTCAACGCTGTCCTCGAGGGCTGCGCAGGGAGCCATTGCTCCCCACCCCGATATACAATCGCTTCGAGAGCCTATCCCTGGAGCACTTTGACGACTCCCTGCCTTACGCTGATGAGGTAGGTGACGTCCGGCCCAGCCCGGTCAGAGTCCCAATATAGGGGCTCTCAGGAAGGACTCCCACCCGTCCACGTCAGTGCCACCACCCGGTCTTGCTGGAGGAGGAGCAGGTAAGTTATGCACCTGCACCACCAGCCCTGGTTCATCCAACCCGATGCCAGCGTTGGGCGCAAAGCGGAGGACGCCCACCAAGGGGTGTCAACGTCAACGGCTACTATGGTCTGAGCCACCACTGATGAATATCATCAAGTCCCTGCATACACTGAGCAGGGGTGCTTATATGCTCAACCAGAATCGAGGCCCCAACCACCCCATGGGCAGGCTGGATTGACTCTCTTGGTCGCAGGCATGAGAAGTGGTTGTCGCGAACCAACCCGCAGCGATGCCACCTCGTACAGAGGTCCTCCCCATACCGCTACCATAGAGAGTGTGGGCCTTCCCCGCTTTGAGGCTCAGCATGGAGGTCTACCCCGTGCCACCCCCAATCGGAATGAGGGTATTCCCCATGACAGTGATACTTGGTACGAAAGCCTCTTTCGTGCCCATTACACTGGGTATGGAGTCATTCCTCCTACTCCCGACCACCGGTGCAGGGACATTGCACATCCAGTCTATCTCCAATGTGGGGATCCTCCCTGTGTCCTCTCAGCAGCCGGTGAAGGTCTTCCTCACCCTGGAAACCAGATGGGAGAAGTCCAGCCTCACTCCACCCGCACCAAGCATGGAGGTCCTCCCCATGCTCCTGCCAGTCCCAGGGGAGGTTTTTTCCACTCTGGTGCTATCCAAGAAGGTCCTCCCCATGTAACCTTCGACATTTTTCCCGGTGCTCCTCGTACCCCGGCTTTCTCAGGTGGAAACCCTCTCTACCCCAGCACCAGTGCAGTCGAAGGACCCCGTGTCAGGAATCAGCCTTGTCCCAAGGAGCCACCCAGGGGCAGGAAGGTGGGTCGTCGCTGCCATAAGAAAAATTCTGAGAAGGTCCAGATAGAGATCAAATGGGTCCGCTTCTCAGACTCTGAAGCGGAGTACGAATCAGCTCATGAACCCTCCCCTCGCTCATCCGAGTCAAGGGTTGGGGCAGGGATGAGGCGCATCATCCTAGTGCTCCCGGAATGTGAGGTCCACAGGATTACCACCTTCCTCCGTAGGTATATCCAAGAGGATGAAAATCTGACAACCCCGTAGTTTACGTTCGTGCAATCACCACCATCGTCACCGGAAGCACTTTCTACCTCTACAAGAGATCACGGAGAGCTATTCTGGGGACCAATGGCAGGCAAGCAGCATCACAGCCTATCACCAGTAGCCCCAGCCCCTGAGTTAGGAACTTTGGCCGTTATCCCCTCTTATCGCAACGTAGTGGCCAGGTCGCTACACTCTTCGGAGGACAGCCTGAGAATCGGCGGCCAGTCAGCCCGTTCACCATATTTTCCACTAGTCAGCCTATCGTCCCAGTGGTCTTCCTTAGTACTACTTTCAGTTCCTCAACCACCCCCAGTTGGTGAGTGGGGCAATCAAGGGTTAGACCCTGAATTTTAGCCAAGGAGATTCTGGAGAATACTAGTAGCAGATCACTTCCCCGAGAAGTTCTGGCCCATGGCAGCGCAGAATTTATGCATACCGGAATCCCTCACTCTGGAGGAAGTTGAGTGTTTCCGCTACACCCTCTAGGTGACACACTTAAGTCTTTTTCATTAGCATGTGGTTATCCAAGGATCTAAAAACATTTCGAATACATCAGCGAGCAGTTTCGTCTAGTCGATCTGGCCGCACTCCCAATGGCCCAGCGCCCCGAGTCACCAGGTCGCCGTGAGGCCCTCCAGCAGCAATGCTTTCAGAGTATCAAGGTACTCTGAAAAATTATCAGGGAGGCTACCCCACATGAAAATACATGGCTGGGGACAGTATGTTTCCCTCCTCTTCAGTCCTATCCGGCGGCATCCCAAATCGCTATGTGATATTGAGGACATGCCCCCAGGAAGGGTCACAGTCATCATGGCTGACATAGTGGACAAGAAGGATGAGTTGGAGATTCTCGATGGAGACTTACCCCCTGAGAGAGTGCCACCACTATTGGACCCATCAGGGAGGATTACTTGTCAGTAGAGGAATCTCCTAGGTCTCCATGTGCCCACCGAGGTGTTGGTACTCGGTAGGAATGCTAGTAAGGGAAAAGAGCACGTCGGAGCGGTAAATCACTCCGACCCATCCGGCTCAGTGCAGAAGACGGAGGAGGACCCCAAGAAGGCCACGTTGTGCCAACAACTTGCTGAGCAAAAGAGGTTGGTCAATGAACTTTTGGCTGAACGTGCTGTAGAGCGACGACCCAACTACGGTGATCCTAGTCCGGGACAGTAGGGGCAGGAACAAATACCCCTCGATGAGATGTCCCTAGGCAACCCTGATCATGCCGCTCCTGTGAACAGGGCTGAAGCTAGAGCTCACTGCAAGAGGGCGTGTTATGTCTCACCAAACCCTCCCGAACGGTGCGGCAATCCAAGGAACCTCGCTCGGGTTCCCCCAGCTGCCCCGCAGGCTGCTCCACCAACCGCTCCACGAGCCACTGAGCCTGTCTACCATGTTGAAGAACCCGGTAACACGCTCGTGGTTAGGGATCCCCGTCAAGACAGAGACCCCCAACCAGATGATCCTATGGCGGTGCTCATAGCCTGCCTTGAGGCATTGGAAACGTGATAGGTGACAATCCCCCCAGATGGAAAGCCATACCCGGCATGGGTTGATGATATGTTGGAGCCTCCGGGCTTCGGGAATCCCACCTTCTCCCCCTTTAATGGGACGGGGGACCCACCACAGCACCTGTCCCACTTCAACTAAAGGTGTGGGCCCATGTTGGGGACTACAGCGCAGCAGGAGGCTGCCAAGCTCTTCTTTTTTGTTTAGACATTGGAGGGGCCGACATTTATCTGGTACAGCCAGCTCCCCGTCAGATCCGTGACTAGTTGGGTGGACCTTCATAGGAAATTCCTCTACCAGTTCAGCTCTACCACCTTGAAAACGAGTATCTCAGACCTCTTCAAGTGAAAGCAAAGTCCTGATGAGTGAGTCGTGGACTTTATCACCTGGTGGAAGGGTCTTACATACTCCCTTAACATTCCACTGCCTCAGGAGTAATTACTGATGATGTGCATAGGGAATGTCAAGACGGAACTGGTTCCTTATCTGATCACCCAGAACTATCCTGGAGGATTTAGAGACTTCTCTGATAAGGCCCAGTTCCTAGAGGAATCCCTACAACATGCCAGCTAGGCACATCTGTTGCCCCCTATAATCCCAGCGAGGAGGGATTCCAGAGCCGAGCTCACCGTGGTGGACCAAATAGAAACCCCCAGGCACCTAGAATTGCTACCAGTAGCACCGGCCCCACAACCTTGCAGAGGACCTCCACCTCAGGCGCAGCCTCCAGCTCAGTAGCATCCGCCTCAGAATCGGCAAGTTCCCCCACATAATGCACCGCCACCACCCAGGTGGGAAAACCAGGATCCGCCTCCTCGACAGGCCCCTCTGGATCCTCGTCAAGGCTAGGCTTCAAGGTCCCCCTTTCCAGACAGAAGAAACCAGACCAACTCGTTCAGTGAGAATCAGGTTCTGGGATATTTCAGAAGTGTTATAGAGCAGGGTATTGTACGCTTCCCTGAGTGCAGAAGGTTGGAATAGGCGAATCTCACTGATCACCCCAACTACTGCCCCTATCATCGGATTCTGGGGCACACCCTCAAGAAGTGCTATGTGTTCAAAGACTGACTTCAATAACAGGTCGATAACAACATAGTCATGCTGGGCTCGGCCCCGGCATAAGTGGCGGGTGTCTTTGTATGGCCAGACAGCAGTAGCGGCAGTGAACGCGAGTGGCACCAGGTTTCTAACTATGGGTCCTAGAAGTATGATGACTGGATGGATCACAAGACAGTTGCTCGCACCCATGGCATCATTCGGGAATTCCTAAATCAGCCGGATCCTTCGGAAGCTGCGGCCACTATTTCTGCATCATCATCTCAGTCGGCCTCTTCCCAGAAGAGCAAGCATCGACGGTGCAAGAAAAAGCAACGCACCCCGCCAATGCCATCGTCGTCTCTCACTCTCGGTGACTTCATGCCCCCTGAGATGGTAATCCATTCCAGAATATACCCAGTAGTGGATGACTCTTTAAGTGATAGTCAAGTGTATGCTTTAGTTAATACCGTGGAGTTGGTAAACCCCTATATGACTCCCGACAAGGGGGAGTGCTAGGCGAACCTCCCCAACGTCCCCAGCTGATGCCAACGTCAGTGGAGTCGTGGCCATATGGGTTGTCGAGGTGCATCATCCAGCACCTCCATCCAGGTCATGCATGCCACCAAGACCAGACAGTAGGCCCAGCACAGAGCTCAACACGTGTAGCCTCTTCATCTGGTGTCGTCGGTGTTAGAGTTGGTGAACTAGAACCAACTACTTTGTACTTTATTCATTAATAAAAGCCTTATCACATCTTGATTTCTTTTCTACGTGACAATGCATGTGATAATGTCTTAAGGATAGTTGTTGCATTAAAGGGTCATAGAGGATCCATACTATGATGAGAACCTGGAATTGCCATAACACTGTTCTTGAATATATGTTCTATGGCCGAATGATGTTATTTGAGGGACACAAATAATAAAGGCCATTAGGGGTGAGGACTCATAAAACTTTGAGGCACCTTCTCATGGTGTGCACCCTTGGTAATATCCGGGAGGATATTATGAGAACAAGACCTGACAGTAGAAAATACACATTTCATAGTGTCATTGGATGTTCCTATCTGGGGACATGTGTATTGGTCCTTAGACTTTAAGATTATTATTAATGGGTATTACAACTCCCGCACTTATATGTATTGAAAAAAACTGTAATGACACATTGTTCGCAGTGAGGTAGGATACGTTGGGTGCGTCATGAGTAATACTGCATTAATAGATAATGCGAGAAAGGATTTGTACCTTCTGTTTCATAACAGAAGTGGATATGTCAGGCCCTTTGATTGAATTGATATAGCCTAAATAAATCCATGGACATGGTAAGGAATGAGTGAGTTTAGTTCCGGAAAGTCAAAGAAAAAATAATCAAACACGTGGGTTGATGGCACTAGCATGAAACCCGATTGATTTGAGATATCGTGACAAAGGGATTATATTACACGGTAAGAGTTTTTATGAGGGGAAACGTCATTACGGCATTAACTTCCTTCTCTATGGGCGCCTTGGCGTGTTTCTAGACACTAACCTTAGACTTTAGGAAGGCTCCACCTAATGCCACTGAGAAAAAGGCCTAGAGGGTCACACACTAAGTGTGTCCATGTATCTTAGTTAAATATTAATTTAACAAGTTAAATAAATATTATTCCTGGATGTGGTTTAATAATTATTTAAGGATGCCTGATCCCATTTATTTTGACACTAGTTATTCGAGAGAATATATTGTGGATGAAATAATATATATTTATTAGTGAGTAAGGCAGTTACATTTATTTAAGAAATAAATAGCCATTACTCAAGGACTAATAAATGTGGTGGAAAAAATAAAGAAAAATGGAAAATAAAAGCACACGCGTGTATATTGGATATACATGCCGTGTAGTTTTATGGAAAATGAGTACACGCCATGTATTAATGATTACACAGCGTGTAGTTTTTCCAGTCAGGATTTTGAGGAAATAATATCATTTTATTAAATTATATTTATTATAATCAGCATGGGCGCATGTCAAGGAATTAATCATTCAACATGGGGGTTTTCAATCAGGGTTAATGAAATAAATAAAACATGTAACATGTTTATTTATTGTCGTAACTCTATAACCTCAAACTCGATTATAAATATACTCACAACCTCAACACTTTTCCACATAGAATCATTGTACACAATAATTCTGGAGAGTTCTCTCAAGTCCGAAAGAACTCCTTCCTCTAAGAATGCTCTCAAGACCGAGAGAGATCCTCCTCCATCAGATCAAGGCGATCAAAGGTGTACATCTCAAGTGAAGGTTCTTCCACACTAGCACCCGGATATTCCTTCAGTGACATCCAGAGATACATGGAACACGTGTGGATCACCGCTAGAGGAATCCTAAACTTGGATTCTACGATGCAATGACAGATCACAAGATCAAGACCAGAGAGATCAACGAAGAAATAATTCCACCAAGGTAATTCTTGTGAATTAATTAAATTAATTATAACCAACATATGATGATCCTATATCTATGGTTCTAGGACTCCCTCTTTTGTTTTTCATTCTTTGTTCTATTCCAAATATCCGGCGTTTTATATAGTGACGGATCTCGGTTTGAACATTGTTTAACGGTAAAATAAAAGTTGGGAAAACCCTCCAACGTGATTCCGCTACGCCCGAAACCTACAAGTGGTATCAGAGGGGTCATATCGTTGATTATAATTATTTATTTTTTTGGTGGTGTTTTACGCATTTAATAATTTAGTTGTTTCAATTCAAGTTAATCGTTCTTAAAAATCTGAATCTCGAGATTTGTTCCTCCCCTCTCATTTCTCATTCACCTTACAGAAATGAATTTTTCTTTTAATTTTGATTAAAATAAAATAGATTAACTCATCTGGAGGTGACAAATGCTCCTGGCCATACAAAACCAAAATACACGACTTGTATTTGGAAGTACACGTCGTGTAGTCTAGGTTCAATGCATTGACTGATCCACCAAATCAGGTCATGTATTGGATCCTATCTAAGTTATTTATGACACCATGTGTTGAACAGGAATAGGAGGCACATAGTTTTTGGATTATACGTCATGTGGTCCAACTGAACACGGCGTGTAGTCCCTTCGGGTTAGGGTTGGACCGTGTACCCCGTACACGGCTTGCCTGGCTGGAAACCGTGTAACGCGGAAACTACACGGCGTGTGTCCTACTGAACATGCCGTGTACTCCAAAAATTTATGAAGTACATCAACACGCCATGTCCCCAGGCATGTACTTCAGATGGACAGTGAACAAAAATTACACACCATGTAGACGGAACTACACGCCATGTACTCATCCAAATTACGCAGATTTATTAAAATTTATTATTATATTATACAAACCATTGAGACGTGTACCATAGTGTAGGCATAAATCTGAGGCACAATACGTGATAGGTGTTTTATATATATGTGTTTAATTTAACATCTGTGTAATGAATGAAAATTCACCGGGTTTCCTCCAAGGTACAAGTTACGTACAAGGATAATTTTAATTTATTTAAAATTATGATGGATGGGAATATCAAGGAAATTCAGAAAAGGGTTTAAGATAAAAGGATTGATTAATTAAAGATAATTAATTAATTCGAGTGTGATTTATCTTAATCAAGAATGATTAAATAATTGAATGCTATTTTTATTTATGTGTAAATATCATTGCATGTATGGATGATCATGAGCTATACCAAGACCTTTGTATGTGAATGGTTTCTTTTAATTTATTTATTTAAATTAAATTTGTTGGCCTGCGAGCCTTATCCTCATTAATATGTAGGGTCTGTGCACCCAAGGATTCTTTAATGTAAAAAAACATTTTTACCCCTCACCTACATGTGATATAAATGCATATGTAATGGATTGAACTCCCAAGATGGTGGAGGCAGCTCAAGTCAGGAGCCAAGGAGATACAAAGGTGGACAGGTGGAAAGCAGTAAACACGAACCTGAAAGGTTCAAAGTGTTTCTCCCCTAGGTCTTGGGTTAGTTTATCAACCACTAGATAAACTAACCAATAGAAAAATCTCATGATCATACCATTTATTTTATTTTTTTCAGTTGCATGGTTTATTTATTGTGGGTGTATTTTCACGATCACACAATTAATGAATTAAACAAGCATGCAAGATGAAACTCAAATAAAACTGGCTTATACATAAATATTATCTTATACATAGTTAATCACTTAAGTATATCCCACTTAATATTAACAAGCATGTAATAAAAGATAATAAATTTGAAATTTACGTATAAAGATAAAATCCCTCAAAGAAATATTAAGTCGGTATAGCCTTCCATAATCTTGGTTAGAATCGAACCATAGTTCAAAGTGCTTGACCAACCCTAGTTGGGGTGCTTTCAATTATCAGGGAATTATAATTCAAGGTTTTGGGTTTAATTGACTTGGTTTGTATCAAGGGTTGACTATCACAGTAGTACTTGGTGTGACCAAGAGGCAAAGGTTGAGGAAATTCAAAATAAAAGGATTTCAAGATTGGGGAGTCCACTCAGCGGATCAAAGAGCTACGAGTTAATGCAGTTGGCATTTGGAATGCCTGCCTAAGACCCTTCAAGTTTCTTGACCAACCCTAGTTGGGGTAATGCGAAGGGAAATATGGATCCTTGCCACTAGAATATTCAGGCAATAGAATATTCCAAAGTCAGTGATGAGGGCTATTGGATTTTGATAAAATAGTAGGAGACTAATAATTATTAATTTATTTATTTGTCTCAATTTTATAATAAAGTGCTAAACCTTTTCTCATCTTAATTTGTAGAAATAGCAAGAAAAATGAATTCAAACATATCATTGCGAACCATACTCAAGAAGAAAAACCTTCTCACCAGCACCAATTTCCAAGAGTGGCAGAGGCATTTACATGTCATCCTTCACCACGAAAGGAAATTGTATGTGCTGGAAGAGCCTATTCTAGTTGCACCTGGAAAGGAGGCCAGTGATGAGGAACTATCTATCTATATAAAACACATGGATGATGCCATAGATTTCCAGTGTTTCATGCTATCGGCCATGTCTAATGATCTCTTGAAGCAACATGAAAACATAGATATTTATATCATGATGTATCAACTTAAGGATATCTACCAAGAGAAGGCAATACAGGAGAGATATGAGATCTCCAACGCTTTGTTTACAACTAAGCTTGGAGAGCCTGCACCAGATGGGCCTCATGTAGTCAAGCTTATTGGCTACATTGAACACATAGACATCTTAGGGATTAAGTTCCCGAATGAGTTGCATATAGATCTCATCCTATCATCACTTCCTAAGACATTCTCTATCTTCATTGTTAATTATAACATGAGCAACAATGAGAAGAGTCTATCGTAACTTCTGACCTTAATTCTCCAGGTAGATAAGGACATGGGGCATGACAAACCTGCAATCCTTATGGTGAATAAGAAAAGAAAGGACAAGTCAAAGGGACCAAAGACTTATAAATGGTCTAAAGCCTCCGAGCGTTGTCCTTCCAAGAAGGAGAAGATCCAGAGGCAGGGCAAGGAATGGGAGGAAGTGTGTTTTTCATGTGGCAAGCAAGGCCACTAGAAGAGGAACTGCACCCAGAAGCGTGGGGATGCTAAAGGTGTGTTCGTTATCGAGTGTAATCTTTCTATTTCTACTCATTGGGTATTAGATACAGCTTGTGGGGCTCACATTTTTATTCAAATGTAGGAACCAATTAGATTTAGAAATATTACTAGAGGAAAGGTGGATCTTCGAGCTACCAATGGCGCAAGACTGGCAGCATTGGCTATTGGAAAATTACCACCTCTCATTGTATACTGGGATGATTTTGGTTTTACATAACTATTATTATGTGCCTAGTGTTACCAATAACATAATTTATGTATCTTGTTTGGATATAGATGGATTTATTTTCAAGTTTGGAAATAAGGTTTTTCTCTTTTATAAGAACAACATATGTTATGGTATGGAGCATTTAAATAATGGTTTGTATGTATTAAATTATGAAAACCAAGTGTTGTAAATCGATAATGAAACAAACTCACATGACTCATACATCACCCAGTTGTGGCATCACCATATCGGTCATGTAAATGAGAAGTGCTTGACAAAGCTCTTCCAATATGATTATTTGGACTCTACTGAGCTAAAACCACTTGATAGATGTCACACTTGTTTACAAGGAAAAATGACCAAGCCTCCCTTCGGTGGACAAGGTGAAAAGGCCACAGAGATTCTAGGATTGGTGCACATGGATGTGTGTGGACCATTTCAAGTAAAAGCTAGAGGTGGATATTCTTACTTCATTACTTTTACTGATTATTTGAGTAGATATGGATATGTCTACTTAATGAGGTATAAGTTAGAAGCCTTAGATAAATTTAAGGAATTCAAGAATGGAGTAGAGAATCAGCTTGGTAATAAGATAAAGAAACTTTGATAGGATCTAGGTGGAGAATATCTGAACCAAGAGTTCATCGATCTTCTATAGGAGTCTGGGATTCTATCTTATCTCACTCGTCCTTATACACCACAGTGGAACGGTGTTAGTGAAAGGAGGAACCACACCTTGTTGGACATGGTGAGGTTGATGATGAGTCATGCAGATCTTACAATATCCTTTTGGGGATATGCATTACAAAATGCAGCATACACATTAAATTGAGTACCAACTAAGGCAGAAAATGGAATTCCATCTGAGTTATGGAATAGAAGGAAACCCACTTTTTTGCACACACGTGTTTGGGGATGTGAGGCATTTGTTAAGGCCTTCTCAGGCAACAAACTAGCACCTCGGGGCACGAGGTGTATCTTTATAGGATATCCCAGAGAAATGAAAGGATATTACCTATATAACTCTTCATACAAGAAAGTGATTGTCGCCAGACAAGTTGTCTTTATTGAACAGGAGCACATCCTCAACAAGGATAGTGGGAGCAAGATTGACTTCGACGAAGTTGATGCTCAAGATACACAGGAGTTGGTACAGGAAAAAGTTCCACAGGTCCCCATAGAAGAGGTTCTAGAAACCAAGTACTGCGTAGAAGCTCAAGAGAGGTAAGGGAACTAGAGAGATTTGGTTTCCTATTCACCGAGGATGGTGAATCATTATTGTTGGAAAATGATGAACCTATCTCCTACAAGGAAGCAGTAGAAAGATCAGAAGCTGCAAATAGCTAGAAGATATGAATTCTGAGATGGATTCCATGTATCAGAACCAAGTTTGGGTTCTGTTTGATGAGCCAGTTGATGTAAATCCTATTGGATGCAAATGGGTAATCAAGATAAAACTAGACATGGAAGGTCAAGATAGCACCTATAAAGTAAGGATAGTGGCTAAAGGATTCAGACAACGTCAAGGAATTGACTATGATGAAACCTTCTCACCAGTTACCATGTTTAAATCCATAAGAATCATACTTTCCATAGCAGCTTACCATGACTATGAGATTTGGCATATGGATGTCAAAACAGAATTCCTTAATGGGAACCTTCAGGAAGATTTCTATATGACACAACCAGAAGGGTTTGTGACACCAGGTGAAGCCAAATAGGTTTTCAAGTTTTAGAAATCCATTTATGGATTAAATCAAGCATCCAGGTCATGGAACATTCGGTTTGATGAAGCCATAAAAGAATTTGGTTTCATTAAGAATTAATGTGAGCCATGTGTTTATAAGCGGTTTAATGGGAATGCAATCTTTATCATAGTAGTATATGTTGACGACATATTTCTTATTGAAAATTATGTACTAGTCTTACAGTCAGTTAAGGACTGGCTGAACAAGTGTTTCTCCATGAAGGACTTGGGTGAAGCAACCTACATTCTAGGGATTAAGATCATTCATGATAGATCCAAGAGGCTTCTTGGACTAAGTCAGGGTACATACATTGACCAGATACTAAAGAGATTTAGTATGGAACAGTCCAATAGGGGATTGGTTCTAGTGTAAGATGGCTTACATATTTCTAAGAAAATGTGTCCCCAAACACAATAGGAGAAAGATAGAATGAGTAAGATCTCATATGCTTCGGATATAGGATTCATCATATATGCCATGTTATGTACCAGGATTGATGTTGCCTATGCACTGAGCATGGTAGGCAGATATCAAGCAGATCCAGGAGAACAGCATTGGACTACTATTAAGACTATCCTTAATTATTTGAGAAGAACTAAGGATATGTTCCTAGTGTATGGAGGATACTAGGATCTTTTCATTAGAGGGTATGCTAATGCTGGTTTTCAGAAAAAATCAGAATGATCTGAAGTCACAATCTAGATATGTTTTCTGTCTCAATGGAGGAGTTGTGAGCTGGAAGAGTTCAAAGCAGCCAGTTTTTGCCGATTCTACAGCAGAGTCTGAATATATAGCGGCTTCTGATGTAGTCAAGGAAGCCGTATGGATTCAAAACTTTGTCTATGATCTTGATGTGGTGCCTAGAAGTAAAGATCCTATCACATTGTATTGTGATAATACTGTAGTGGTGGCTCTTGCAAAAGAACCAAGGTCACATCAACATACAAAGCACATACTCTGAAAGTATCACCTCTTGAGGAATTTCTATCAAAGGGGTGAAGTTGTAGTGAGTAGAGTGTCCATGGAAGAGAATGTGGTGGACCCCATTACTAAAGACCTATCTCAACAGAAGAATGAATATCATGTGAGAGCTAGCGGGTTAAAGGTTGTTAGCAGTTGGCTCTAGTCCAAGTGGGAGTCTTTTGGATTTGGTGGCCTAGAACCAACTAATTTGTACTTTATTCAATAATAAAAGCCTTATCACATCTTGATTGTTCTTCTGCGTGACAATGCATGTGATAATGTCCTAAGGATAGTTGTTGCATTAAAGGGTCATAGAGGATCTCTGCTATGATGAGAACCCAGAATTGCCATAACACTATTCTTGAATATATGTTCTATGTCTGGATGATGTTATTTGAGGGACGCAAATAATACAGGCCATTAGGGGTGAGGAATCATAAAACTTTGAGGCATCTTCTCATGGTGTGTGCCCTTGGTAATATCTAGGAGGATATTATGATAACGAGACCCACCAGTAAAAAATCCACATTTCATAGTGTCATTGGATGTTCCTATCTACAGACGTGTGTATTGTTCCTTAGACTTTAAGATTATTATTAATATTTATTAAAACTCATGCACTTAGATGTATTAACGAAAACTATGATGACACACTATTCATAGTGAGGTAGGATACGTTGGGTGCGTCACGAGTAATACTGCATTAATAGATAATGTGAGAAAGGATTTGTCCCTTTTGTTTCATAATAGAAGTAGATATCTTAGGCCCTTTGATGGAATTAATATAGCCTAAATAAATCCATGGCCATGGTAAGGAATGAGCGAGTTCAATTCTGGAAAGTCAAAGAAAGAATAATCATGCACATGGGTTGATGGCACTAGCATGCAACCCGCTTGATTCGAGATATCGTGACAAAGGGATTATATTACACCGTAAGCGTTTGTATGAGGTGACACATCATTTCGGCATTAACTTCTTTCTCTATGGGTGACTTGGCATGTTGCTAGACGCTAACATTGGACTTTAGGTAGGCTCTGCCTAATTCCACTGAGAAAGAGGCCTAGAGGGTCACAGACTAAGTGTGTCCATGTATCTCAGTTAAATATTAATTTAACAATTTAAATAAATAGTATTCCCAACTATGGTTTAATAATTATTTAAGGATTCCTGATCACATTTATTTCGACACTAGTTATTCAATAGAATATATATTGTGGACGAAATAATATATATTTATTATCGAGTAATGCAGTTACATTTATTTAAGAAATAAATATCCATTACTCATGGACTAATAAATGTGGTGGAGGAAATAAAGAAAAATGGAAAATAAAAGTACACACCTTGTATATTGGATATACATGCCGTGTAGTTTTATGGAAAACGAGTACACGCCATGTATTAATGATTACATGGTGTATAGTTTTTTCAGTCGGGATTTTGAGGAAATAATATCGTTTTATTAAATTATATTTATTATAATCAGCATGGGAGCATATCAAGGAATTAATCATTCAACATAGGGGTTTTCAATAAGGGTTAATGAAATAAATAAAACGTGTAACGCGTTTATTTGTTGTCATAACTCTATAACCTCAAACCCGATTATAAATATCCTCAAAACCCAAACACTTTTCCATAGAGAATCATTGTGTACAACAATTCTGGAGAGTTCTCTCAAGGCCGAAAGAACTCCTTCCTATAAGAACTCTCTCAAGACCGAGAGAGATCCTCATCCATCAGATCAAGGCGATCAAAGGCGGACATCGCAATCGAATGTTCTTCCGCACTAGCACCCAGAGATCCCTTCGGCGACGTCCAGAGATGCATGGCACATGTGTGGATCACCACTAGAGGAATCCTACACTTGGATTCTATGATGCAATGACAGATCACAAGATCATGACCGGAGACATCAACGAAGAAAAAATTCCACCAAGGTAATTCTTGTGAATTAATTAAATTAATTATAACCAACATATGATGATCTTATCCCTATGGTTTTGGGACTCCCTCTTTTGTTTTTCATTATTCGTTCTATTCTGAAGATCCGAAGTTTTATATCGTGACGGATCTCGGTTTGAACGTTGTTTAACACTAAAATTAAAGTTGGGAAAACCCTCCAATGCGCTTTCGTTGTTCCCGGAACCTATAGTTGGGACCGCATATACCACCGTTTGTGCTACTGTATTAGGTAGAGATACCTCATCTAGGCCACGGCCAGCCTCGCCTGGCTACAGGCCAATCTCAGTCATTCGGTCCTCATCCAGCAGCTACTCTTCAGGCCATGACTAGTGAGCAGCGGGATACGCCCAACACCAGCCAGCTGCTAGTGCGGCCGGTAGGGCCCGCCATGCCTCCAATCGTAGAGTAGCCTTCTGTAATCATAAGTTTTTGGCTGGTGTAGAAGTATGATATCCTCAAGCACCTCACCAAAATCCGAGCGAGGCTTTCCATCCTTGAAGCCCTTCGATTGTCGTCAGATATGCGCGAGGCCCTTGTTGAGTCTTTAAGAAGCCCCCTCTAGTTTGAGACAGAGGTAGCATCTACAGAAGCCTTTCATACTGAAACAGTTGAGAACACTAAATTCCAGGCCATCATTTCATTCTCTGAAGAAGATGAAGGCTCTCCCATACAGGGGAACATCCGTCTGCTGTACATCATTGGCCAATTTAGCAACGTGGATATTCACTGATGTCTCGTTGACACCGGCTCTGGGATCGACCTTATCCCGACACGGACGCTACAGAATCTAGGGTTATCCAAATATGACCTGAATCCCTCTGATTTAAGGATCCGGGGATATGACAGGACAGAGCAGACCTCGGTCGGCAAGATCTGTTTGAAGACTCAGTTCAGTGTCTTAGTTTACAATACCGAGTTCATGGTTGTCTCCTAGGACACCACGTACAATGCATTGATGGGAAGACCATGGCTCCACCTACACACGGAGGTCCCCTCATCATATCATCAGTGCCTCAAGTACTCCCTTAATGGTCGAGTAGGCATATTCCAAGGTGATGCATCTCCTTTAGCCTCTTGTGAAGCCCGTTATCTGGACACTGACTATTAAAAGATCAAGGATAAGCATATTCTGTCAAGTGAGGTTGAGCCCGCCACGGTCACAACTGACCTCTGGGCGGGTTTGGATGATGCCTACATCTTCCCGATCCATCGATTGGAGGCCAAAACCCCCGATATGGAGCAATGCTTTGTTGTCTCAGGTAAAAGAGGAAAGCATATTCCCAATTCCAAGCAACGGCAGAAAATCACCTCGTACTCCTACACAAACCAGTCTTAGGTGATCCTGGAACCTCCTACTCCCATACGGTATCAGGATGTCCACCCCATGGTAATGGCAGTACGTCATATGTGTCTATTTCGCTGGGCTAGGATTAATCGGCTCAAGCTGACACGCCATTATTGCTTTGATATGCATAGCCCCTTGGGCCAAAGACCAGATGGGATCAGATCGACTGACTTCATTGCTATGGTCTTAGAATCATGTGAATCCCCTGATATGTTGTCCACTACTGTCGAGGCTGGTACCAGCCCCCCGTCAGGTTCTTCCAACCCAGAGGAAGCTTCTCCCACTGGGGATTCCTCCGAAATTGATGAAGAGAATTTGGAGGATGCCCCCCCACCTTTGAAGAAGGCGTTTCCGCCACAATCGATGAACTGGTATAGGTGAACCTTGGTAGCGAGGAAAATCTGAGACCCACATTGATCAGTGCCACCATGTCCCATGAGGAGCAGCAGCGGTACATAGATTTCCTGAAGCAGCACCATGATGTATTCGCCTGGAGCTATGATAAGATGCTAGGACTAGATCCTTAGGTAGTCGTCCACCACCTCGGTCTCCCGAAAAATCATCATGGGTTCAAGAAGCCTCCCATGAAGATGCACCCTTCCCACGGTGCCATAATCGAGGCCGAAGTTGAAAATATCATCAGAGCCAACTTCATCAAGGAGGTCCAATACCGCAAGTGGCTAGCCAACATTTCGCCATTCAGGAAGAAGAATGGACATATCAGAGTCTGCATCGACTTTCGGGATCTCAACTGTCACTGTCTGAAGGATGATTTTTCCCTTCCAGTGACAGAATTTTTGATCAATGCTACGGCTGGGTTCCAAGCCCTCTCTTTCATGGATGGTTACTCTGGATATAATCAGATCTGGATAGCCCCAGAGGATGAAGATTCCACCGCTTTCAGGGTGCCCCAAGGTACTTTCTGTTACTAGGTTATGCCCTTCGGCCTAAAAAATGTAGGTTCCACCTATCAGCGAGCCATGCACTACATATTCAAGCCAATCCTTGGGAAATTGGTGGAATGCTATGTAGACGATATAGTGGTCAAATCTCACCAGTTTCAGGACCATCTCAAGGACCTTGAGAAAGTGTTCAGCTTCCTCCGTTCCCACCACCTGAAGATGAACCTTCTGAAATGTGCCTTCGGGGTCACCTCCAGGAAGTTTCTTGGCTTTGTTGTCAGGTACCAAGGCATCGAGATCGATCCAAAGAAGATCAAGGCCATCAGTCAGATGCCTCCCCCAGGCAATATTTTGGATCTTCGAGGTTTCTAAGTCCACTTAGCCTACATTTTTCAATTCATTGCGAATTTGGCCGGAAAGTGTAAGCCCTTTTCCTGGCTCATGAATAAAGGCTCTGCCTACGAGTGGGATGAAGAGTGCCAGACCGCGCTTGAGGAAATTAAGAAGTATCTACTCCAGCCTCTGGTCCTGATGCCACCCATCTCCGGGAAGCCTCTAATCCTGTATGTGACTGCCCTAGAATGATCTATTGGCACCCTTATCACCCATAAGAACAATGAGGGGATGGAAAACAGTCTCTACTAACTCAAATGCATTCTCCTCGACACGGAGACCATGTAAGAACCTAGATCTTCATTTCAGGTCTCGTTCGTCTGAGAGCGCCAAGGATCCGTGAATATTCGATGAGCCCCTGCCTCTCCGTCCGTTCTCCGATTTGAGCACCGTTGATTGCGTTGTAATCTTAGCGATGTACAACATTCTAAGAAGAATTTTTCATCGTTGTTCATTTATATAGATCTCCTAGGATCGAGGTAGTTGGTTTGTTCCTTTCTGTAGAAAGTCTTTGAATATTTTGTGTAATTACGCCAATTCCCTTGAACGGGAATTGTGTGTTTTCCTGTTTTGCCCTTGATTGATTTCCTGCTTGCTTGATTGCTATAGTAGAGTTTTAACCTTGTGAATAGAGTAGTTTTTGCTATACTCTGGATGTTTTCCATGATTTTTTTGCTTGTTTGGAATTTTCCAGTTTCCATGCCTAGTTGTAGGATAGTGGAACTATTATAATCTTATGTTGTTGTGCCTTAGAATGATATACAATTAGTTCTTGAGGTTTACTTGGGAGATACACACGCGCTGAGCATGTTAATTTCACATAGTACTGTGAGAACCTAGTGTAGTAGACCATAGGGAGAATGGACGTAAGGGCTTCTCCAGAGTGTCTTTTAATACGATGCGAGACCACAGGGGGAATTGAAGATGAGTGCTTCCTCAGAGAGTCTATAGTTCCTTGATGTGGGCCACAGGGGGAATGAGACATTGAGTGCTTCCCTAGAGAATCTTTAGCACGATACGATACTATTGGGGGAATTGAAGGTGAGTGCTTCCTCATAAAGTCTACTCTTAGATGAACCAGAGGGGTGAGACTATGTGTGCCTCCTAGAGTTTTGCTAGTACTTATAGGTTGAACTATAGGGGTTAGGTTGTGAGAGATATCCAGAGGGTTACCTGTTTTCTTCTTATTTTTGGTTGTTTACTTGTGTACTTTATATGCTAGAACTGTGGATTGTAGCTGTTGTGTGCTTTTCTGTTTACTGCTCCCTACACTCTTACTTTCCTGGTATTCATTGACTGTTCGGCACAAATATTTGGGTGATTGCCTGCTAGGATTGTATCTCACACCCTATTTGGTCCATGATTTTGGGCCCAAGTAGAATATGTTGTTGCAGGTATAGATAAGGGAAAGTACCCTTCTACTTTAGGTGTTTGACTTGCTGTGGAGCTGGAGAGCATGGGACCGAGCTACGGCTTGCAATACTTCTGGATTTGCTGTTTCTTTAGTACTTTGTGTTCAGTTGTATTTCAGCATGTTGTTTTATTTTCTGTTTTCCTTAGATAATTGTACCTGCTGTATCATTATCATCATTTCTACATATTTATTCTCCTGCTGTTTGGTTATGGTTATGTTTGTTGTTACTGCTTCCACTATTGATTGTTGTTTTCCTTACCTTGTATACCTTACCAAATGAGGGCATAGTTTCCCCAATAACTTACCAAGGCCCTCGCTGCTAGTCAGTAGCCTTTGGCATTTGGGGAAATGCGCCTGAGGTCATGTGGCAAACTAGGTATGGGGCACCAGTGGAGGGGCTCCAGATTCGGATCGTTACAAAGTGGTATCAGAGGGGTTTCTTTTCTCTTGATTTACTGTTTGGAGCCTTTATCCAGGGATAGGATGGATTTGGTACTTGGTATTAAGTTGTGCTTGGGAGTAGCTAACTCGTGTATAGGGAAAATCCATACTACCTCGTTAATTTCAGTTTGCTGGTTTGAGATTTTACGGTTGATATGATTTTACCTAGAGTGATCCACATGCCTTGTGTTGTTATTGTCTTGACTATTGCGGTTCTATTTCTGTCGCAACCTGATGATATGAGGGTATGCCATCTCATGCATCATATAGGTACTTGTAGAAATTGCATTCCATTCATTATTTCCATGCCATCAAGGGTGCATTAGCGATTTCATGTTGTTGTGATAGACTTTTTGTAGATTATGCATGCTGTTGTGATAGATGCTTTATAGAATCTCTGATACCTTGTTATAGGATTGTTCTTATTCTACTTTGCTTAAATGAATGCCAAGTTTTGATTCGCGGGGAGTATGGGCCCTCACGAATCGGAATTTGGCACCTTCTTTGACTTGTTTTTTGTGTTTTCTGGGCTTCTGTGCAGTTTCTGATCTACTACCCAAAAAACCCCAAAATAAACAGCATGTACTTTTGACTACATTCCGTGTAGTTTTTAGACCGTGTCACTGACCGTGTGAGCAGGAACACGCTATTGTGGAAGTAACTTCAGGGACACGCCGTGTACGGTTGGTACACGCTGTGTAGTTCGGAGCCGTGTACCTGGCCATGTCACTAACAAAACGGTTCAGCGAAGCTCAAGTAGAACACGCTGTGTTGTAAAGAAACATGTCGTGTAGTCCTTTCCAGGTACCCGGCCGTGTCACAAACAACACGGGTCGGCGTTACCTTCTCTTAGACACGCCGTGTTGTTTTCAGAACACGTCGTGTAGTCTTGTTCAGGTACCCAGTCGTGTCACGAATAACACGGGATGGTGTCACCTTCACCTATACACGTTGTGTTTATTCGGAACACGCCGTGTAAGGTCCAGTCGTGTAGAAAACCGTGTATTTAACAACACGGGCCGCTGAAGCCTTGTCTAGTACACTTCGTGTTTGTTCAAAACACGCCGTGTAGTCTCGGGTTAAGTCGGACCGTGTGGGTTATCCGTGTAAAGAGACTCGGGCAGGGGAATAGTTTTCAAGTACACACCATGTGTGGGGTCAACACGCCGTGTAGTTTGAGGTGTTACATGACCTATAGGGAAGGGGTACACGCCCATTTCAGTGGCTTAAGAAGACACTCCGTGTAGTTTTTATACACACCGTGTAGTTGTGTTTTGTAAACTTGTGTGTTTTCCTTCCCCTGTTCCCGTTTTGTACTCTTGTGTTCTCTATCTTTGTTAATTCTGATCTAGGGTGTGCTCTTGATCTTTCAGAGCTATGCCTCTGAGACATCCTCCGGTTGTACATCTTTCATCAGGTAGTGATCAGATGCCAGATATGGCTGATCAGGGACTTCCTACCGATCCTCCAGTTGGGCCAGCCTTGGCACTGGATTTCATACCAGTTGTAGGCACTGATGCGCAGTTCAGGGAAGGTTTTATGAGGATGATACAGACCTTTCAGGGAGCACCGCCCCCTACCACGACTATGGAGGACTTGATGCGGGTTTTCCAGCTACAGCATCCTTCTACTTTCTTGGGGGAAGTAGGACCACAGGCTGCAGAGTCATGGCTGGAAGCCATGTTGACCATCTTTGAGCATCTGGATACACCTCCAGAGAGGTGGTTCAATATCTCTACCTATATGCTACGAGACTCCACCAAGAGGTGGTGGGATGTGATCTCACAGGCGGATCACCAGCAGGTTATGTCTTGAGAGGAGTTTCAGTGCGTCTTTTATGACTAATTCTACCCGGAGACCCTGAGGGCCGATCGAGCCTGGGAGTTCATGAGCTTAGAGCAGGGTACTCTTTCTGTCATGGAGTATTCCTCTCGTTTCACTGAGCTGCAGCATTTCACACCCCTTCGGGATGGGAGTGGGGTGTTCTTAGCAAGGAAGTTTAAGGATGGTCTCAAGCGGGAGATCCACTCACAGGTGAATATCTTGTAGTTGACATCCATCAATTCCATCATCAACCAGGCGCTGATTGTGGAGTTCAATTTGAGGGACTCCGGAGCTTCGAGCCAGGGTGGTTCTGCTTCCAGAGCTATTTTTCCTCCAGATGACAGCAAGAAGCACCATAGGGAGTCTACGCGCGGTTATCCGAGGAAGCGAGATGTATCTTCAGGTAGCCAGGTGATATACTACCAATGTGGTCGGTCAGGGCACACGAGGCCGCAGTGCCAAAAAGACCCCGTGGAGTGTCGATCTTGCGGCAAGATGAGTCACCTTCAGCGTTTCTGCCAGGTTTTCTCACCAGCAGCTGGTGACCGGGGTTCTTCCATGACTCCTCATTCAGGAGCAGCACCACGGCCATTCGGGGTGAGGTGGAGGTCGAGGTCGTGGCGGTCAGCCACCAGTCCCTCAGCACCAGTAAGGTGGATCAGCTCAGAGTGGTCAGCCAGGGGCGCAGGGCCGCGGTGTAGGCCAGTCTTTCGCCATGGAGCAGACCTATCAGGAGCAGGATCCTGGCCCTTCTACAGTTTGAGGTACAATTTTAGTAGCCTCAATTTTATCTTCATCTCTTTTCGATACTGGTGCTATACATAGATTTATCTTTGTTGCTGTCATGGAGATCCTTGGGCTCTGCATATTTTCTTCTGCCAACTCGTTGACACTAGACACACCTATGGGTACAAGGGAATCTAGTGTACGTCAGTGTAGAGATTACCCTCTCAAGGTTGCAGGGTATCATTTCTTATGGGATCTCTACGTCCTAGAGATGACAGGCTATGATGTCATTCTTGGGATGGACTGGTTGGTTCCCTTCTAGGAAATCGTCGACTGTTATCGCCACAGAGTGAGTTTCATTTCACTAGAGGGTAAATCATTTCTTCATAGAGGCGAATGGGATGTTCAGTCAAGTCGATCAGTACTCGAGCATCATAGGCTAAGAAGGGTGACATCCTAGATTGCTAGTCTTTATCTGGATGATCAGGGGACTTTGCAGTTTTATTTTCATCTAGTGGTGGATTGTTTCAGGGACATCTTTCCAGATGACTTTTCAGGTTTTCCTCCGGAGAGTGAGGTATACTTTTCTATTGATCTCGTGCCAGGAGTATCACCGGTGTCCATTCCTCCTTATAGGATGGCTACACCTGAGTTGCAGGAGCTCAAGAAGCAGTTGGAGGAGTTGCAGACAAAGGGTTTCATCCAACCCAGTACTTCTCCTTGGGGTTCGCATGTCCTGTTTGTGAAGAAGACAGATGGTACCCTTCAGCTTTGTGTGGATTATCGGAAGCTAAACCATTTGACGGTCAAGAACCGATATCCCTTGCCGAGGATCAATGACCTCTTTGATCAGCTTTGAGGAGCCCGGGTGTTCTCAAAGATCGACTTGAGGTCCGGTTATCATTAGTTGCACGTTAGACCATCAGATATACCTCTGACAGCCTTCAAGATCAGGTATGGTTTGTACGAGTATACAGTCATGCCGTTCGGTCTCACGAACGCGCCTGTAGTTTTCATGGCACTGATAAACCGAGTGTTTCATCCTTACTTGGACTCCTTCACCGTGGTCTTCATGGACGATATCTTGGTGTACTCTCATACTCTACATGACCATGCTACCCATCTTGAGATCATTCTGAGTACACTGAGAGAGCATCAGCTCTATGCTAAACTCTTGAAGTTCCACTTTTGGATAGAACATATTCACTTCTTAGGTCACGTCATCTCAGAGGCAGGAGTATCTGTGGACCTAGAGAAAGTGAGAGATGTAGTTTCCTGGGAGCAGCCGAATAACTTTTTTGAGGTACGGAGTTTCCTAGGGCTGGCTGGATACTACAGACGTTTCATTAAGAACTTTTCATGCCTATCAGCACCCTTGACAGGTCTGACCAAGAAGGGGGTGAAGTTCTTATGGTCAGATTCTTGTGAGTTAGCCTTTCAGGAGCTGAAGGGAAGATTGACGTCAGCACCGATACTAGTATTTCCAGAGCTAGGCAAGAGATACACTATTTATTGTGATGTATTAGTTATCGGGCTGGGAACTATTCTTATGCAGGGAGATGGATTCGTTGCGTACGGGTCTCGGTAGTTGAGGCCACATGAGAGGAACTACCCGACAAATGATCTGGAGTGGGTAGTTGGTGTTCATGCCTTACGCTGTTGGAGACACTATCTTATGGGAGAGCACTTTGTGGTCTTCACCGACCACAAGAGTCTCAAGTATATCTTCACTCAGCGTGATCTGAATCTGAGGCAGCACATGTGGGTCGAGTATCTTCAGTATTTTGATTTTGAGCTTGCCTATACGCCGGGAAAGGGCAATGTAGTGGCAGATGCATTAAGCAGGAGAACTCAGATTCATGCAGTTTAGGAGGACAATAGTGAGTGGCAGCTGATGTCTCTATTCTCTGAGATGCATCTGTAGGTACACGACAGACATGGAAAGACTTACCTATCTTCTGTAGCTGTTACCTCTACACTTCTTGATCGGGTACGGATGAGGTAGCTATCAGACTCAGAATGCTTAGTCCTGCAGGAGATCATGTTATGAGAGGACCCTCTTCCTGGATGGACAGTGGGCGAGGATGAGATATTGAGTTTCCAGGGACGAGTATGGGTGCCAGTAGACATACGCGAGGAGATGATGCGGGATTTTTATTCCTCAGTTTGGGCAGTTCATCCTAGCGTCACCAAGATGTATCGGGATCTTCATCACTAGTACTGGTGGCCAGGTATGAAGAAAGATGTTGCTGGTTGCATCATGAGATGTTCTACTTGTTAGTAGGTGAAGGTGGAGCATCAACGACCAGCAGGCCTTTTATAGTAGTTACTCATTCCGGAGTGGAAGTGGAACGATGTCGTGATGGAATTCGTGATAGGGTTTCCAAGGTATCCCTGAGGTAACGATGTTGTTTGGGTTGTCTTCGACAGGATCATGAAGTTTTCTCACTTCTTGCCGATCAAAGAGGCCTTCAGTGTCGATGATCTAGGATGACTTTACATCCGGAAGATTGTACATCTACATGGAGTTCTACACTCCATTGTTTCAGACAAGGATGTGCGCTTTACGTTTTGGTTCTATAAGGGGCTTCAGAAGGCCTTGGGTACACAGGTACTTTTGAGTACAGCATACCATCATCAAACAGATGGCCAGTCCGAGCGTACGATCTAGGTGCTAGAGGATATGCTCAGAGCTTGCATTCTGGACTCTGGCAGTTCTTGGGAGAAGCATATCCCTCTGGTGGAGTTTGGCTACAACAACATTTTTCAGGCGACTATTTAGATGGCACCTTACGAGGCTTTGTACGGTAGTCCATGCCGATCACCCTTATGCTGGATGGAGGAAGAAGAAGCAACTTTGTTGGGACCTTGTCTTGTTCAGGAGACCTCAGAGTAGATAGAGTTGATTCAGAAGAGGATGGCTACAGCACAGTCTCGACAAAAGTCTTATGCTGATCAGCAGAGACGACCTCTGGAGTTCGAGGTTGGGAATCAAGTTTTCATGCGTGTCACACCGAGGTTGGGACACAAGAGGATTCAAAGATAGGGTAAGCTTTCACCACGGTACGTCGGGCCGTTTGAGGTTTTGGAGAGAGTTGGTCTGGTCGCTTATCGGTTGCAGCTACCCCAGAGGTATTGGGCCATGCACGACGTCTTCCACATCTCTCAGCTCCGACATTACTTTTCAGACCCATCTCATGTCTTTCATCCTGAGGAGTTTGAGCTCGAAGCGGATGCATCATTTGAGGAGCATCCCATCCGGATTGTCGATCGCAGTATGAAGGTTCTCCATGGGAGGTTTTTCCCTCTTGTACGGGTGTTATGGCAGCATGGGCAAGTATAGGACGAGACCTGGGAGAGGGAGGTCGATGTACGATCACAGTGGCCGGAGTTGTTTGGGGTTTCTTCTTCTACGCCTTTCTAGGGAAATTCGGGGATGAATTTCTTTAAGGGGGGAAGTTTTTAAGAACTCAGATCTTCATTTCAAGTCCCATTCGTCCAAGAGCACCAAGGATCCGCAAATCTTCGATGAGCCCCCACCTCTCCATCCATTCTCTGATTCGAGCACCGTTTATTGCATTGGAATCGCAGCGATCAACGATGTTCTAAGGAGAATTTGTCATCGTTTTTCACGTATATCGATCTCCTAGGATCGAGCAGGTGGTTTGTGCCTTTCTGTAGAAAGTCTTTGAATATTTTGTTCAATTATGCCAATTCCCATGAATGGGAATTGTGCGTTTTCCTGTTTTTCCCTTGATTGATTTCCTGCTTGCTTGATTGCTATAATAGAGGTTTACCCTTGTGAATAGAGTGGTTTTTGCTGTACTATGGATGTTTTCCATGCTTGTTTTGCTTGTTTGGTGTTTTCCAGTTGTCATTCCTAGTTTTAGGATAGTGGAACTATTATACTATTATGTTGTTGTGCCTTAGAATGATATCCAAGTAGTTCTTGAGGTTTACTTGGGCGATACACGCGCACTGAGCATGTTAATTTTACACAGGACTATGAGAACATAGTTTAGTAGACCATAGGGAGAATGGACGTAAGGGCTTCTCCAGAGTGTCTTTTAATACGATGTGAGACCACAGGGGGAATTGACGATGAGTGCTTCCTCAAAGAGTCCGTAGTTCCTCGACGCGGGCCACAGGGGGAATGAGACATTGAGTGCTTCCCCAGAGATCCTTTAGCACGATACGAGGCTATAGGGGGAATTGATGGTGAGTGCTTCCTCAGAAAGTCTACTCTTAGTTGAACCAGAGGGGTGAGACTGTGTGTGCCTCCTATAGGGTTGCTAGTAATTGTAGGTTGAACCATAGGGGTTAGCCTGTGAGAGCTACCCAGAGGGTTACCTTTTTTCTTCTTGTTGTTGGTTGTTTACTTGTGTACTTTATATGCTAGAACTGTGGATTGTAGTTGTTGTGTGATTTTCTATTTACTGCTTCATGCACTCTTACTTTCCTGGTATTCATTGATTGTTAGGCACAAATATTTGGGTGATTGCCTACTAGGATTGTATCTCACACCCTTTTTGGGTCATGCTTTTGGGCCCAAGCAGACTATGTTGTTGCAGGTATAGATAAGGGCAAGCACCCTTCTACTTCAGGTGTTTGACTTGCTGTGGAGCTGGATAGAATGGGATCGAGCTACAGCTTGTGATGCTGCTAGAGTTTCTATTTCCTTAGTACTTTGTGTTCAGTTGTATATCAGCATGTTGTTGTGTTTGTTGTTTTCCTTAGATACTTATACCTGCTGCATTATTATCATCATTGCTACATATTTATTCTTCCGCTATTTGGTTACAATTTTTTATGTTGTTATTGCTTCCGCTATTGACTGTTTTTTCCTTACCTTGTATACCTTAACAAATGAGGGCATAGTTTCCCCAATAACTTACCAAGGACCTCACTGCTAGTCGGCAGCCTCTGGCATTTGGGGAAATGCCCCTGAGGTCATGTGGTGAACCGGGTATGGGGCACCAGTGTAGGGGCTCCAGATTCGGGTCATTACAGACCAGATACTCCCCCATAGAAAAGAGCTACCTCATGCTGGTATTCGCAACACATAAATTTTAACACTACTTGCAGCACCATGAGGTATAGCTAGTGTCTCAGGTAGACCCGCTGAAGTACATTCTGAGCCACCCCATGTTGACAGGCCATCTAGCATGGTGGGTAGTAATCCTCCAGCAGTTCAATATCAGGTTCATCCCTCAGAAAGATATCAAGGGACAGGCATTGGAAGACTTCCTAGATACCCATCCAACCTCCGTGGACCATCCCCTGGACCAAGATTTTCCCGACGAGGCAATCCTCTCGGTAGATCCTGCCATCCCATGTTGACAAATTCACTTTGATGGTGCCTCCCAGAGCCCCACTGGAAAGAGGATCAACGATCCCATACTCAATAGAGTAGTCTTAGGTATTTTCTTTATTACCCTAGCACAATCCATTTTTCCATATTCATTCCTGTTGTCAGAAGGCTGCACCAACAACGAGGTAGAGTATCGGGCTCTTATCACTGGCCTTGAGCTGGCCCTCGAGATCGATGTACCCCATTTGCACGTGAAAGGGGATTCTAAACTAGTCATCAATCAATTCAATGGTGGATATGTTGTCAGAAAGCTAGATAGCATACCATTGTTGGAGTGCACCCTCTAGCTAATGGCCCAGTTTCCATCTCGACCGAAAGTTACTCATGTCCCTCGATCTCAGAATGGTTGAGCTGATGCCCTGGCTAGCCTGGCTACATCACTTGTAGAACCTGATCAAGATGATCTGATTATACACATGGCACACTGGAGATTCATTTCCCCCATCACCCCATAGGATGACAAAGTCCTACAAGTAAGCCATCTTACCATCGGATCCTCCACGTCAGGACCCCTAGGTTCTTCAGATGCAGTGGTTGAGGAAACTCCAGACTAGAGAGCCCCTTTTGTTGAGTATCTCCAAAGTGGTTTCCTCCTGACTGATCGGGCCAAGCGTGAGCAAATCCGACGCCACGTGCTGCAGTTTACCCTCCAGAGTGGTCCCAGTCTTGAGCAGATCCTCTACAAGAAGGGTTTTGATGGTGTTCTCCTCCGTTGTATCCAAGGAGTCAAGATTTCTTAGGTCATGCAGGAGGTTCATGCCATTTCTTACGGTTCCCACCAAGATGGGCTGAAGCCGTCCCATCAGATTTGTAGACTGGGGTACTTCTAGCCCTCTATGATCCATGATAGTATCGAGTTCACCAAGAGATGTCATGCATGCCAAATTCAT
Organism: Viscum album; assembly: GCA_963277665.1. NCBI lineage: Eukaryota > Viridiplantae > Streptophyta > Magnoliopsida > Santalales > Viscaceae > Viscum > Viscum album. The sequence goes on from OY728161.1 coordinate 1,565,066,935, forward strand.
GTTAACTTCATTCATCGTCCTCCAGAACCTCTCCACTTCACTAAGTACTCTTGGTCATTCATAGTATTGGGACTCGATGTCGTGGGACCATACCCACCAGCAATAGCTCACCAGTGCAGGTTCATCCTGACCGCCACAGATTTCTTCTCTAAGTGGGAAGAAGTAGTTCCGCTCAAGGAGGTCAAGGCCCATTCCATCATTGACTTCATGAGCTTCAACATCATCCAACAGTTTGGAGTCCCTCACACTGTCCTCACTGATAACGGATCTAACTTCTGAGCAGCCGAGCTGAAGAAATTGTACGCCAAGTACAACATCCGTTAGAACCATACCTCTCACTATCATGCACAGGTGAATGGGAAGATCGAGGAATTCAACAAAACCGTCTCTAACATTTTGAAAAAAATTGTTGGTCAGAGCAAGAAGAGTTGGCCAGACAAGCTCCCCAATGCCCTTTGGGCCTATCGGATGAAGACTCACAATTCCACCTAGGTGACCCCCTACTCCCTGGTGTATGGAGTTGAGGCCATCCTTCCCATTGAGATCTAGCTGCCTTCGTTACGCATAGCAGTCTATGACCAGTAGGTTCTAGATAAGGTATCCAAAATTTGTCTGGCTGAATTGGAAGCACTTGATGAGAATAGACTCTGTGCCCTGCACAATCTGGAAAGGCATCAGAATAAGATTGCTAGGGACTTCAACAAGAAGGTTCGCCTCTGATATTTTCTAAAAGGTGACCTGGTATTGGCCCTCCGGGCACCAATGATCCTCGTAATGAAACCACCCAAGTTGGAGCCCAAATGGGAAGGACCTTACATAATTCACAGGGTTTACCCCAATGGTGCATACTCTCTGGTGACCATGGATGGTGAGTTTATAACTCCTCCCACCAATGCCAAGTTCCTCAAGCAATACTTTTCCTGAGCCTGCTAGTCCTGCATGACCTTAAACTGGATGGTCTCGCATGACCCTAAACTATATGCCAGTCCCGCATAACCCTAAACTACATGCTGGTCCCGCATGACCCTAAACTGCACGCCGGTCCCTCATAACCTTAAATTGTCTGGTCCTACACAACTTTAAATTGCACATCATCCTTCATGATGTTAAACTGCATTTTTAGAACTATGTATGGCTTGATTACCATCCTCATGGGATATGTAGGAACGCTCAGATGCCTCGTCTTGAGCCCAGCCCCCGAACTCTTCTCTTTGACTATTCCCCCTGGGTATAGTTCTCTCAGAGGATCTCTGCATGATATGGTGTAGGCTTCCTTATCCCCACTCATACTAGGATTATAATGGTCACACTATGTGCCCACTCCCCATTCTTCTATTATCCCATGTCCTTATCGCATGACGTTAAACTTCATAGCCTTCAAGAACTATGTATAGCTTGATTCCCATCCTTATGGGATACGTAGGAATGCCTGGACATTTTGTCTATTGGCCCAGCCCAAATGCTATAATCTTCCCCTCAGGTCAAGACACATGGTGGGGGTGTAGACTTTTTCCCCAATTCACATTGATCTAACCTCGATTTGGCCATACATCTCGCTCCCTGGAGACGTTCGCCTCTTTCATAGATGGGTACAATTATGCTTCACCCACTCCTTTGATTGAGACTCTATCATCTTTCCCACCCAAAAGGGACCCTGGATGGTATGGATGCTAGGACTAAGGTCACTCTTACCACTTCAGGCCAACGCCCTCAAGGATGTTGAGAAACAAGCTGATATAAGTCCCGCATTGTGAATATAGTCAGCGGTCGACACTCACTTTTTGTACCCATTTCAGGTCACTATGAGGACATTGTGTTTCGAACATTGTCAAAAGCTATCCTGAGTTGTTAGAACCACCCCAAGATGTACCAAACATTGAGTGTAGTGGTTCATTATACCCCGTTATATCTCCAAGAGACGAACTCCCTTTAGGAAATGCTAGGTATTAGACCCTATATGACGGGGAGAGCTGAGATCAGCTCCTTGTTTCCCACACCGAGCACTACTCATGTGGGATTAGGAGTTGTGATGAGGCAGTAACCACACAAGAGGACGTATGGCTTCCCATATGAGAGCCATTCTCAGGCCCCTTGTCCTTTTCGGGCCCCCGTCCTAGGTTCTCTCTTATGGGAGTGTACGGTGTGGTGTGGGATTATGTCCTCATTCACATCGGGTTATGCACCGTGCCATACACATCCCTGGATGAGATACCCACTCCTATTTTGTCCTCACTGTAAGACATTAAACTGAAAACTGGTCAGGCCTTTCCGACCGAGGCCCAACCTCAGGCCCCTCAACCTTCTCAGGCCCCAACCCAAGTTCTTACCCGAAGTGTACGGTGTGGTATGGTATTATGTCCAAATTCATGTTGGGATATGCATCGTGTCGTAAACCTCCCTTATTTGGGGTATCTTACTCCTCTCTTAATCCTCACTATAAGATGTTAAACTGCAGACTGGTCGGGCCTTCCCGTCTGAGGCCCAGCCTCAGGTCCCTTGGCCTTTTCGGGCCCCTGGCCCAAGTTCCTATTTAGGGTTGTATGGTGTGGTATGGGATTATGTCCTCATTCACGTCGGGTTATTCATCGTGTCATAAACCCCCTCATTAGGGTATCTTACCCCTATGCTCCATCAAGAACTATGTATGGATTTATTCCCATCCTCATGGGATACATAGGATCGCCCAAATGTCTAGACCTTGGGTCCATCCCCATATCTCAGAAATCTCCCTTACACCTTGGCCTCATGGCCTCCCCTTTCACGAGGAGGGGAGTATATAGTGTGGTATGGGATTATGTCCTCGTTCACATCAGGTTTTTAATGACCATGCCACGTACCTCTCCCTCCTGGGAATTCTCTATCCCCTATTCTATACTCATCCTTTCAAATTGTCCTCTCCCAAGATGATCCCCTCGGTCCTCTTCGGCGATTCACCAATGTGCCTAAGGGTACTCTGGTTTAGTACCTAGAATGTTGGAACCTACTCGGACATGCTTCCACCCATTTCTCAGGCTTTGTGTTCCCTCATTACAGCTTCCATCACCTTTCACACCCAAAGGGACCCCCAAATGGCATGGATTCTAGGCCTAAGGGCTCTCCTACCAATACGGGCCAACGTCCTCAAGGGTTTCAGACAAAAAATCGATACAAGTCCCGAATTTTGAATATGGTCAGTGGTCAATGCTCATTTTATTGTCCCCATTTCAGGCTAACACGATATGGATGTTGTGTTTAGAACATGGTAAACAGTCATCCTCTATCTTCATGCTAACCCCATTAAGTCCAAAATGTCGGTTACATGATTCACATCCTTTTCCACCCCATCATGTCCAAGTAGAACTTTAACACTCCTGACACTATCCCTCAGTGCGCATTTTCATGTTATGAGGACAAAGCCACGGTAATGGCGTCATTCGAGGCTCCACACCGACTTCCCTTATCCATGGTCCGAGCTCTAAGACCATAAACTAATATCTCTTTGAGAACTACATATAGCTTGATTCCCATACTTATGGGATATGTAGGATCACCTAGACATCTCGTTTTCGGGTCCAGCTCAATTGGGAGCTAGTTTCTTCTGCCCCCTTACCCCTTTTACCTCTATTGTGTACCCTTGTCCTGAGGTTTCTTTCGCGAAATCGCGTATGGTACTACGTCTGTGCCGCATGACGTTATACACCTGGTCCTATCACATGACCCTAAACTGTGACATTATCATCCTGGCTACATGACAAAAAATGGCACCACATTGTGATATCCTCACTCAAGGGGACACCATGTTTGGTATCGGTCACACACCATACCATTTGTCAATGCTTGTACACGGCTTGATTCTTGTGGTGATGCCGGGACTTTCTACCATAGGCCAGTCGCTTCACAAAAAAACCCATTCTCCTTAAAGGACAAACAAGATTTTTCAAATACTGCTTATTTTGGTGTGAGGGCCACACCTGCATGACCCTTTTATCCCTGGAACTGGTACCTTACCGTGCCACCTCTTAGAACTACATGCAGCTTGATCCCCATCCTCATGGGGTACGTAGGAACGTCTGTGCAGCTTGCCTCGGGCCCAGCTTAACTCTTGTTTTTGGTCTCTTGACCTAAAATCTTCCCAGGGAACACATGGTGGTCGGAACCCCTGGTTCCTATTCACATCGAGTTTTTATAATTACCCCACCATGTGTCTCCCATGTTTCCTACCATCCATGGTCCAAATTATATAACCCTAAACTAAGATCTCCCTATGGTAAGGGACTCGAATCCCTCTATCTAATAAATCTCGTTGTCATATTCAGATGCATTTTGACAAAGAGCCTGAAGTGTGTAATTTTCATAGGGACATTCCCCTCGTTCCATGTCCAAGATTCGTGAGCTCTCTATTTGGATCCTCATCCTCTTCCACATTCGAAGAGACCCCCTTCATGGCCTGGTCTTATGCCGCCTTAGCTCACCTACTATTTCGGTCCAAAATCCCTAAAGATCTCAGATGACATTTATGACAGGTATCATGTTTCGAACATGGTCAGCGATTGACCCTCATTTGTCTGTCCCCATTCTAGGGTAATGCGATATGGATACTGTGTTTCAAATACAGTCAGTATTTATCCTTCATCATCACACCACCATCATTGTGATCTAGATTTCGAGCATCATGATTCACACATTTCTACTTCCTCATGTTCAAGTGGAATTCCGACATACTCGTCTTTACTTATTCGCACATCTAGGTGAGATACATGGACGGGTTAGCATCATTGGTCCAACATTAAATGATCATACCTTCTCCCTAACATGTTCCTTCCTGTGTCGGGAAATTCCCACCACTACTTCTTGTTTCCCACATCGAGCATGACTCGCGTGGGCTTAGTAGTTTTGGTAGGATGTGCACCAGCGCAGCCACCCTTTTCATCATCCCGTATGACGTTAAATTGTTCTTCCAGAACTACTTACGGCTTGATTCTCATCCTCATGGGATACGTAGAGACACCCAGGTATTTTACCTAGGGTCCATCCCCAGGAATCATAAATCATGTTCCTCCCCATTTCCGACCCCCTGTCCTGACCCCTCATGGGGAGCTATGTAACTGCAGCTTTTCCCTGAACAAGTTCGGGATCCCCATGATGACATTTGGAAGAAATAGTTCCCTCTCTAGAGAGGCCCTATCTAAAAGAAGGAATGATCCATGACCAACCCGATGTTCCCATCTAATGTGATCCCACCACGATAGAGTAATTTCAAGAGTGTTTGATTTTGTTCGAAAGAACCATCACTCCACATTCTACACTTTGTGTGCCCCTTATTCGGACCCTCATCCCATTTCATGTCTAAGGTAACCCACTAATAGTATGGATGATTGGCCTATGGCCCACCTATTGTCCTGGGCCAACATTCCGGAAGACTAACGGATGAAATTTTGAGTTAGGCCCCGTGTTTCGAACATGGTCAGTGGTCGGCCCTCATTTGCTATCCCCACTCCAGGCTAACACAATAAGGATATTGTGTTTCGAATGTGGTAAACAATTATTCTTTATTGTCACACCACCCCCATAGTGTTTCGAATCCTGGGTATCGTGATTCACACCTCTCATTCCCATCTGTTTGGATTGATTCCAGTGCCCCTGGCGTTACCCTGTTCATGCACAAGAGCACACTAGGAAAATGGTAATTCGGTTGTTCTGAAGACCTCATTCTCCAGTCAAGTCTCTCATATTTCCTCTCAGAAATATGGGCCAGTTTTTCAAACCCCATATTCTTGAATCTTGGTTTTCACCCCTACATTTTAATTGGGGTGATAAGGTGGGCATCCCTTGTTTCTCACATCGGGCCCGACCCACGTGAGCTTAGGTAATGATCGATGGATGCTCCACGAACATCACGAGTATGAAATAAACCAATGTAAACAACGGAACTCATGCATGATATGGTATCAAAAAATCAAATCATGAAAATACATTTGAGGTTTTGTAATCATTACAACACTCGGGGGTTGACTCCCCCCAGGGATGGATTGACCTCATCAAAGGAACGTTGCAGCTCTGACACCCTCTGGCTGGTGGCATCCAGGAGTTGATGCCGCCTGTTAAGCTCCCGCTCCTCCTCGGTAGTGAGAGGGCACAATTCATTGTCCGTGACCCGAGCCTGCTCCACATCAGTCTGGATAACGGCCATCTCCTCATAGGCTCGCTTCATTCCATCTTCGGCCTCTGCCAGCTGGGATTTCAGTTGCGATACGAACTCTGATTTCACATCAAGAGAAGTTGAATGCTCATCCACCCGGGCCTGCAACCATTCAACCTCATTTTCAGTCTCCTGGATCCTCTTGATGTTCATCGCCTTCCTCCGCTTTCATCCCACACTGAGGCCACAGTCATACTCCTGAATCTTTTCCACCATGAGATCTCATATGAGCATGTGAGGGCACAGGGAATCCACTCCCCCAGTGCATAGTTTGCGTAGCCACAAGCGAAGTCTATCCATATCTTCCAACAATAATTCTTGGGGGTGTTATTGATGCAACACATGATCAGCTTCCACGATCGACGATGGACTATTTTGTTGTCCTCCTCGTCAGAGGTCGTCTCATCCCAGTCAGCATGGTTGGTAGGCTCGTATGTAGGGAATGCCCCCAGGAACTCCTCAATCGGGTCCACATATGGTGTTGGATCAGGCATGGTGGGGCCTGAACCGTCTGTTTAATCATCATCATCGGATCCCACCTTGATAAACTCAGGCACAGTTCCACTGGAATCCTTGCCAGTGATCGGGAGCACTGCAGTTCATTCAGGCTGGATGTCCACCTCCATGACCATTGGCATGACTCTGGGAAGGGTGCTACCAGAAGTCCTGACCAACTTCACCGCAGTGGCCCATGCCAATTGAAGAACTGTACACACACAAAAAAGGGGATGTGAATGTCAGTTAATGTGGTCAGAGGATGGTAATCATAAATTCGGTAGAGGATACTTACAGAGATCAAATACCTGGTCTCTCTCTTGGGATGATTTCATCATGACCCCAAGACGTGGCCCCCCGTATATGGTTGGCAGGTCTGGAGACTCCAGGGGAGCCGCCTCAAGTGTCCTAGCCCCGCCAGACATGGAAGTTGATGCATCCATGGGTGTGGATCCCGAAGGTCCTGCGTTAGCACCCACTAAGGGGTGAGAATGAGGTCTATTCACAAGGTCCTCTTACACAGTGCAGATGCTGAGAAGGAATCCAGAGCAACCTAAGATCAGACCCTGAGGAAGGAACTTGGGATTTTACCTCTAGGGCCTCTGCGAAATCTTCGAGATCTGAGGACTGATCGCTGACTTCACCCTCCTCCAATGGACTCCCTCTACCAACCTCGTCTCCCTAGGAGGACTCATCTAATTCTTCTAGCAGAGGGAAGCGCTCCCTCAGGTCAGCAGCTGACAGTTGCGGAGGGACCGTACGATCCAACATCACCCTGACTCGGTCTGTCATCCGGCATAGGGCACCCCGGGAGTGGATAAAGTCTTCCAGTTCATCCATGTATTATTCCTCCTCCGCCTGGGATACTGCAAAACCGACTCTAATAGGGCCAATCCCTGGAAAGTCCATCCCAAGGCGGTTAAGGTGCTTCCATAACTCAGATGGGCTGAGGAATTTCCGGTTGACTTCCCAGATGTCCTAGACCTCCAGGAAGATAGAATTCTATGGCATGTCAATATGGAACATCCGTTCCCTTGGGGTCTAAGTAGAAATCAGGCGGAATCCTCTCGGTGGTCACCCCTCCAGATGACTCTGTTCTCCTGGGACCACCGGGTCCGCTACCGCTACCACTGCTTCGCCCTCAACTGGTACGGGTGTCGTTGCTACAGTGGCCCTGCCATTGCGGGATGCCCTTTCCACCTTCTGGACTCGGCCCCGAGGTCAGGGAATCTCACCATCATCGACTAGAATGGTTGGCCGCTTCAGCGTCTCCCTCGGGTAGGCCACCTCCCAGCTATGGTCATATTCCTTTACCAGCCTGAGGATGGAAGTTAGTGGAGGAAGTTCATTTCGCATCTTTCCATATTCCCGTGTGAACATGAGCCAAATCTGACTCATCACACATGGGTGCTCCTCGTGACGCACCTCCAGGTAGACCTGCGAGGTCAGTCGCTATAGGCACCGGAATTTCCTTGCAAACTGGTGTGGGGTGTATGGCTTGTAGAGATACTCGCGGTCCACCCTGGCCACCAATACTCCACCTCAAAAGGCCAGTAGGTAGGCCCAATGCTCTTCCTCTCCCCGACCATCATCTGTGAAGGCCCCCGTCAGCAATGGGAATAGATGAAAGTTGAAATATTCTACCTTCCAGACTCCATTTAATACCAATGGTATGGTCAGCTTGGCCGGAAAACTCCTCATGGCATTGAGAATCGAGGGGCGAAAGTTCGACCCTGGAGGTGATATGGGGTTCAGATTCTCCTAGATCCCCCTGATGTGCATCGCTATCTTCCCGTACAGGAGGTGGAATGGCCCACATATCCTCTGTGGCCTCTTCCCCTCACTGATGTGCCATAACATCTTATACAACTTGGTGAGCATCGGGATCCCTAGGTTGACCCGCCCTCCTGTTGCCAATGTGGAAGCCATGAAGAAAGTGCTTGGTCACACTCCCATGTTGGTATCCCTCACCTGCAGGATCCAACCACAGATGAGAGTCGCGATGAATGTTGTCAGCCTGACTATTGGTTATTGCTTAGTGTTGACACTGAACCCCCAGGTCTTCCACTGGCTATTATCCAACAGTAGCCAGTATGAGTGTTCCTTACTTAGGGCCCCCTTTGGGTAAGTTCGAGGTCTCTCTGGAAACTGACGGTCTACCAGGAAGTTCATAAACCTTTTGAACCATTGCATGAAGTGTACATCCTACACCGCCTTCTTATCCTCCCCGGGAACAAGCTCCATCGATGCCATCACCAGACGCAGCATCTACTCTGGATCCTCCCACGCACCCATAGCAGGGAGAAATTCGTCGTAAATCGTCCCCAGTATTAGGACCCCCAAGATCTGATGCATGTCCCATAAGCTGATGCCAACCTCCCCTTGATGTAGGTGGAAGGTATTGGTCCCCGATGACCACCGGCTCAACAGATCTGGCATTAGTTGCTTTGACTGGTAGATGTGAAACTGGGAATCCCAAGATGCCTCATACAGGCCCACTCTTCTCAACTCCACTCCGAACTCCTCACATGAGGTGCCTACCCATTAGGCCCAGGCCCAATCATCCGTGAAGTTGATTCCCTGGCGCAGGTCCCATTCTTCAGACCACCCCTTCTTTGGGTTCCCCAGAGTCACCTTGAGGATAGTTCGGTGCAGAGGAGGGGGCGTATCTGACTACAATGTATTCCCGTCTACATTGTTCAGATGGTTGTATAAGAAGTCGGAAATGACGGGCGTGAAGTCCTCTCAGGCATGACCATCGGCCGCCCTGAACCAACGGTGCTGACACGATATGCTCTGGAACCAGTAAACTGGCTCGTCCTTACTTTCTTTAGGGATGAAAACATCATCCCTTAGCCTGAATCCATACAAGGGCAACCTCCTACACAACGGGTAGTTCTTCTGGCTCTCCAATAGTAGCTCCACCAATGAACTATGGTCCGAGTGGCTACGGACTAACTCTCCCAGTCCCAGACTTTTCATTATCTCATCCCTCTGGGCGGCATCCACAAGGACCCCCTAGGCAGATTCTTGGTGGGCCATTCAGTTCTGGAACTTGGATGATTTTCGGGTTGGTTTGTGAAGCTCGTTCTCAAATCACGTTCACGAAGACTCTTTGCGAAGACTGTTCTCAGAACCTGACCTAGGTGTTCAAGCGCCAGACCGCGGAGCGCAAACGCAGAGTCGAGGACTTGTTGTGCACTGTGAAGACTCGATTCACAGATAACACTCATAGAGTAGGCGGAGCTTCGCGAATTGAGAGCGCAAAAGGACAAATTTGCAGAGAAGGTAAAGGAAAAAAGAGATGGAAGCCCCCCTATTTATAGGCGATGACCTTCGGAGCTTTGTGGCATGTCCAGTTCGCGCTGAGCTTCACGGCACGCTAGGCCCACGCATCCCTTATCCGCCTCACGATCCCTCTTCGTGAGCCAGTATTGCAAACGGCTGTGGATTTTGGTGATTACCCTTAGACTTCGACCCTTGATCTCTCTGTGGCTCCAAGTCTGAGGGGGGGAATTTGTTGGCGCCAAAGTTCAGAAAAGAGAAGAATCCAAAACGAAGGCAACATTGATTGCCTCATGAATCCATTTCATGGAGTCCCCCCAGCATGGCGTCCACCGCGAAGCAAGGAGGTGGGCCGATCCGCAAATGCATTTGATGTTCACGAGCCCGCTGCGAAGCAAGGAGGAAGGCTACTCTATGAACACATTTGACATTTGCGAGCCCGCCACGAAGCAATGAGGCGGGATGATCCACAAATGCATTTGACATTCACGAGCCCACCATGAAACAAGGAGGTGGGACAATCTGTGAATGCATTTGACATTCATGAGCCCGCCGCGAAGTAACCAAGTCCCTCTTCGGGCCATGTAAGCTCTGCTTCATGGTGCCTCTTGCCTATAAATATTGGGCTCCCCCTGAGCCCAAAGGATGGACAATCCAACCTCTCGACTTCCCAGCTTCTGAATCATGAAGCACCCTTCTGATCTGTGAACCATGGGCTGTGTGAGGTACTTATTCTCCGCTAAGTGCCTCCCCTTTGTCCCATTTTGATCCCCTCTTCTAAGATGGATTCCTTTCACAAAGCCTAAGGGCCTTCACGGAGGAAGGGGATCCCCAAGGGGACCCGGGTCGTTGCAGAGTGTTTATGCTTTGCAAAACACCCTTCATGTACACATGATCCCCATGATAAGGTAGGGTCACTGTACTTCATGAATCACATTGCTTCATGATACCTTGCTTCGCGAGGCACCTTTTCTCCATGAGGCAGTGCTCCGTTAATTCCTTTCTACTTCATGAAGCGCCTCCCATATGCACCTATTCCCTATGATTAGGCTGAGGCACCCCACTTCGCGAAGCACACCCCTTCGCAAGTTACCTCCGCCACGCGGAGCAATAGATATTCACAAGGCCCCTGCTTATGAACCTCTTTGCTTGGAAATTCCTTTTCCCGTGGGACTCTCCAGGTTTGCACGATGTGACTTCAAAGTCCCTTGGATGACACCGCCCATTGCGTTGCTTCGCCTTATGCTTCTTCTCATAGGCACGCTAATGGATATTTCTTCTTCGCATAGCCACGCTAACGTGGACCCCTCGATGGTTCGCTCCATGACACGCCCTTGCCACGGCTTTTCATGTACCCTCTCTGCACCAAGGAGTAGAGGTTACCGGTTATGTAAGTCCTAGGGGTGTGGAGAAAACCCACCTCGTCCGATCTGCAAGATGTTAAACTTCCAAGCATCTTCATCCTCAACACATGACGTTAAACTGTGACCTCACCCCGTGCCTCGCACGTGGGGTACCCCCACCTTGGACATTCTCCACACCCACTAGTCTCCACAGGGGATGATATCCTCCTTATCGGAGTGGTGTTTGTCTATAGTGGAAGGGAAACTATCTCGGTTTAAGCCCCTATCTTTCTTGTAGAAGTCAGTATCCATGCTCCTCCTTTCATCTTCGGTCCCCAGGGCCAGCAAAGGGAATGGTGGGAAAACAGTGCTTCTCCTTTCTTCGGTCCCAAGTCTCTCTCCCGCTGCACTTTGTCGCCATGGTCCTCCCTCATGGAGTAAGTCCCAACCTCTTTCGGGCTGCTAACCATGCATAATCCCATGTTTCCTCTTTGGGCCTCTAACCATGTGTAAGACCCACTTTACTTCCCACAGATGCACATTTAGCTACGTGATTGTCGGGTCTCTGCTATCTCTTGTTTCTCACACCAAGCATGACTCACATGGGCTTAGAGAAAGCACCGACCATGACATCTTCCATGGGCAACCTAGAGTGTAAGCCCCATGCCACAACCCAAACTACAAGGACTTTGATCCTTGTCAAGGAAATGTACGTAGGAAGCCTCCTTGAGTTTCAAACCCAACCCTCGGTCGTTCCAACCATCCTCACGTCAGTTCACCAACACCCTGGGCAGCCTAGAGTGTAAGCCCCATGCCACGACCCAAACTACAAGGACTTTAATCATTGTCAAGGCAAGGTACGTAGGAAGCCTCCCTGAGGTTCAAGCCCAACCCCCGGTCATTCCGACCATCTTCACGTCGGTTCACCAACACCCTAGGCAGCCTAGAGTGTAAGCCTGATGCCACTATCCGAACTATAAGGACTTTGATCCTTGTCAAGGCGAGGTACGTAGGAAGTCTCCATGAGGTTCAAACCCACAATCACCACCTGAACTACGAGGTATTTGATCCTTTCCAAGGTAAGGTATGTAGGAAGCCTCCCTGAGGTTCAATCCCAGCACCCAGTTGTCCCGACACCCCTTCGCATCAGTTCAATAGCCCCCTTTCTCATCCGAACTACAAGGACTTTGATCTTTTCCAAGGCAAGGTACGTAGGAAGCCTCCACAAGGTTTAAGGCCACCATCCATTGGACCCCAGGTCCTCCTTCACATCAGTTCACCAACACCTTGGGCCGCCTTAGAGCGTAAGCCCCAAATGCTCCCATATTCTAAACTACATGGTCTTTGATCCTTGCCAAGTCAAGGTACGTAGGAATCCTCCATGAGGTTCAATCCCACCACCATCCATTGGTCTCAACTATCTTCACATCAGTGCACCAAGCCCACCACTCATTAGACCCCAGGTCCACCTTCACGTCGGTCCACCATCACCACCTGAACTACGTGGTCTTTGATCCTTGCCAAGACGAGGTACGTAGGAAGCCTCCACGATGTTCAAGCCCAACACCCAGCAGTTCCGACCCCCTTCACGTCAGTTCACCCCCGTCCCGCATGAAATTAAACCATGGACCTCTTTCAGCAGTAATTCGTTGTCACTCCATTCAGCTGTAAGACGTTGTCACTCCATTCAGTGGTAATCCATTGTCACTCCATTCAGTGGTAAGTCGTTGTCACTCCATTCAGTGGTAAGCCATTGTCACTCCAATCAGTGGTAAGCCATTGTGACCCCATACAGCGGTAAGTCGTTGAGACCTCATCAATGGTAAGCCGCTGACAGCCCCATCCAGTGGTAATCCATTGTGACCTCAATCAGCGGTAAGCCATTGAAACCCCATCCAGCGGTAATCCGTTGACACGTCAATCAGCGGTAAGCCATTGAAAACCCCAATCAGTGGTATTTCATCATCATATGAACTATGTGGACTTTGATTCCCTGCCACAGGGATACGTAGGAAGTCTCGTTGAGGCTCAAGCCCAAAACCATCGTCATCCTCATGACGGTTTCATCCCATTCACCATCCACTTCATTCAACTGCTCCATCATCCATCCTGATTCTTACTCGGGCCACCACATCCCAATGGAATCATTCCACCCCATTCCCCATTCCAACTAACAGTATTCAGGAGTCCACCCACACGATGGCCCCATTATCGGTGTTCCCTACAGGGGGTTCCTCCATCTGATTCACTCTAGTCAGTGTTCTGATCAGCCCGATCTGTCTCCACTGGATGTTAAACTTGCGGCATACCCTGTGTTAAACATGGTAAGCTGAGGAAAACCTCAGATACATGGCCGTGGCATATGATTCCTTGTGTTCGATGGGGGGTGCCTTGGGCTTCCGCGCCCTCGAGAAGCCCTATAATAAGGGAAAAAACATACACACCAATACCCAGCGTCTAGACATGCCAGTGATGCCCAGAGTGACTACTCCCCAAACCGAAGGTTTCTGCCCTGACCAGACCCATTGGAATGTCCTGACAGAAGTAGTGTAATTAACTGGTGTCCATGAAGATATAGCACTGGGAAGAGTTTCACGAACAACATCTTAAGTCTATGAGGGAGACCCGGACTAGGTGACGAGTTCTGAGGAGGAATCCACGAAAGGAAGAACTGAAATCTCGTAATCTCGTTTCAATCAAGGAGCATACGTCCCTAAATAAGGATCAGATGTTGCCCGCCTTTGGAAAGTAGGAATGTGGGGCAATAAAAACCGCGTCTCTCGTCCCCGAACGATATGGAAGTGCGCGCCCCGATGAAAGAATTGGAAATAGTGATAAATACCTTCAATGTATTTAATCCATTGAGAAGATATTATATATCCTAAAATTCTCATAATAAGAGAAATTTTTTCTAGATTTTTATCATATGGAGGGGGAATCCGATCAGTGGTGGACACTGATCAACAACATGAAGTCCATAAATTATATTGTGTAACATTCCATTACCCATTTTTAGGTACTTATTTACCATTATTTTTATATTTATTTGTTTTTTCTTGTTTTGGATATGTTTTGGGATATTTTTGAAAATTTTAAATCCCATGGGAATATACATGGTTGGCACATGGTTAAGGATAATTTTTTGGTTTGGCCCAGAAAACTATTTGCCTTTTGTGAGCCACTAGAGGGGGTGCATGGTGAGTTTAAAACCATGAAGCCTTCCCAAAAAACAATGAATCCTTGTAAAGTGGGTATTTCATGGTTTTCATAAGTTTAAACTAGCAATGCGGACAAACCATGCACCCTTTCCTGAAGCCCAGTAAGGGTAAACGGTTAGGGAGCATGGTTACCGCTAACTATGTGGCCCAACTAGAAAATCATGTGCACAGGTTTCCAATACCATAAAAAATTAATTAAAATATTATGACCCTCTATTTTACCTCTAATAATCCACCATTTGAACCTAAATGTTTTCCTTGGATTTTGGAGACTCTAGATGATTTCTTGGCTCCTCCAACCTCATATATTTCAAATTGATGTATCGGTGGAAGATATTGATCCCTATCTAGTATGTGGTTTCTATATTGATTTTGAGTTTTATTTCTTATATATTTATCTCCCTTTTAATAGTAGTGAATCTTTATGTTGTTTATGGATTGGATATATTTTTTGATGGATCTTGATTGTAGGTTTTGTTCCTTGATCTTCTTCTCCTTCATTCTTTGTTGGTGGTTCCCATTGTTGGTGTTTATTTTGATCATGTAAATAAAGGTAGGTAGTTCCACAAGGATTTTCCTTAAAATTAAAACCCTAAATTTCTTGATTGAATTTAAATTAGTTTTTAATTTATTTATAAAACCTTTATTTGAGATGATTTGATGTTTGATTTTAAAAAGGTCATGGAAATTTTGAAAAAAAAAACAATCTCAATAGCATTGAAATTATTGAGTAGATTTTGAGAAAAAAGATGGCTTCAAATAAAAAATTATTTGAAGAGATAATTTGATGTTCATTATTTAGAAAATTTAATTTAAATTAAAATTGATTTTAAAGGCATGAAATTTATGAAAACCTATTATTATTATTTTGAAATTGAAAAGTTGTGTTGAACTTGAAATTGATCATTTGAACTATGAATGATGAATTGATTTGAAATTATTAATTTTATCATCATTGATTGATTAATTTATTTAATAACATGTGATCTTGAGTAGTTAGTGGGTGATTAGGATAATTATGTTAGGAATCTTACTCCCTAGCAATGGATTGATGATGAAAACTCTTACTAAACCTAGTTCAGAATGATTGTCCCTGATGGGATGTTTATTAATTAGTCTTGTTATACTAATCCTAGGTATGTGTGCACACATACTTGAGACATGATTTATGATTGATTAGTTTGAGTATCTGAGAGATTTAAATAAACAAAACTCTGGGAATATGACCATGTTTCTTGGTTTTGAATTGATTATGCATGCCATTATTTAAAGAACAATTTTGTTCATGCCATGTGTTTTTATAAATGTTTAATATAAGATGTTAATTTAATCATATATTGATATATATTCCATCTACTTCATTTGAAATCATTTTTTGATTTAAAATATGTAAATTTTATTTCATGCCTTATTTTATTTAAATTGAAATCATAAATGGTATAATTGTTATGGAATTAATGATGGAACACATGGTGAGACCCAACTAGGTTGTTTATCTCACACCCTACCTTTTCCTTTTGGAGTTTGTATATATTGTTATTCTAGGTCCATAGAAAGGGAAAGTGACACTTAAAGGTGGTGGTTGTTCTTGATCTGTGGGACTTTGGAGTGATGGTGGAGATCGGTGGAGCTATGATCCACTTATTACACAGGGATTAGGAGGATATTTCTTGATGGATGTTTTTTTCCTTTGGTTTATGATTTACCATGGGATTTTTATCTATCTTCTTGTGGTAATTTACTCCTTTAGGATTTTTATTCATACTTACTGGTTGTTGAATGATTTTTCACTATTATATCTTGATGGTTTATTTTGTGGAAAAATTATTCATTTTGATGTTTAATATGATGTCAGGTGCTAGTTGCCAACCCATGGGGATTGGAAATTCCCTTTGGTCCATGTCAGGACCAGATCGGGTATCAGTGTACCAGGGTATCCTGGGTTGTCTTGTGAAAAAATTGGTATTAGAGGAGGTTTAACTTCTTTCCTTGATGTCATTATGTAGTCTAGGATGACTTAGTAGATAGGAGGTAGGATTTTCAAGAATTATGTGGTATTTGTGAGTGAGTTTTGGACCATCTCTCATCGTAGTGATCCTTAAGTCACCATGGGTATTTGGGGAAAAGTGACTTTGAGGAATAAATTGATATAATTCTAGTATTTTCCCTAAACTTGATATGAGTATTTTTTTTGATATTTCAGTGTTTCCTATTGATTTTTTGTAGTATCATGCATCTAAAAAGTTATTTGAATAGGCCATGGGAGGAATATTCTAGTAAACCATAGCAATAAAATCCTCCATTTGACCAAATTATTTTTTGATATAGTGGTGTGAGTTTTACAAGATTTGGAATAGGTTTCTGCACCCATTCTTATTCAGGATTATATAGGGTAACCATGAAGGGATGAAGTTATAGATTATTTTTGAGTTCTTGGAAATTATTGATTCGATAAAAGCGAAGTGTGCTACCTTAAAATCTTAAGGGCCTTGTAGGATATGGTGGGATTAAATAGTTACAGTGAATAAACATGAAGCTTGAAGTGGAAAGACTTTAGAGTTATTTTCACTAATCAGTTATATCTATAATCAATAGTCTTGGAAAATTTTATGGATTTTATCAACCTACAATAAGGTGATAGGACTGTGACTCGATGTGTGAACTTCTTTGATAAACTTGTTCAATTTTCTCATGAGTTAGTGAAAAATGAGAAGTTAAAGGCTCAAAGATTTGAGATGGGTCTTTGAACTGATATTAGATCTCAGTATTTTATACTGAATCTCAAAAACTTATACAAATGTGTTGGATAGATCATTGATGGTTGATCTTGACCTGGCTGGTATGTTAGGGTTTATGGGAGTTCCTATTACTCCTAGTGACTTTTTAGTTGGTTCCTTTAAAGGAAAGAGAAAAATTGATGATTCTCATGGTGGATTTAAATAGTATTCTTCATCCAGACCTTCTAAAATGCATATCATAGGCCATTTGACTCACTTTTAGTGTTCTAAGTTTGGGAATTTGAAATTATTTTGTACTATAACCAAATATATGTAGTTTGTGTGGTCACTTAGGCCACCTATAGAAGTTTTGTCATACATTTTCTACCCACATAGTGGAATGGGATCATCATCCTAAAAAATTATTTTATTGTAATTAGATGCTTCAATAACTAAGGGGTTCCATCTATGGGCATCTGGAATGAAGATTATTTACACAGTGAAGGAATATCTAGAGGAATTTGATATGGGTCCAGTGACAGTGAAAGATATCATCACTATAGCTTCATCTTTAATGACCGTTTTATTTAATACTAGTGCATCTAATTAATTTATATCAACTCATGTTATGAATTTTATAAACCTTATTATGGATATTATGTCTTATGTTATGGATATTACTACACCCCTTAGAACAAATAAAGAGTGGGGTCTCTAAAGTCTCCCTTATGTTTTCTCTCTATTAGAGATTGAGCACACTGGAATTTTTTGGTTCTCAACATGAAACCTCTTAATTTCATTCTCAGAATGGACTAGATGATTTCCCATAAAGCCTAAATTGATTTCTATCTTCAACAGGCCTCCTTTATTATGATTGATGGGGTATTCTGTGTTTGTCAAGGATAATAGGACCCAAGGTTCAGTAGATATGAACCTTATTTTCCAAATTTGGGAGTGATAATATTGGTGTTTTCTTTTGACTTGGACTGATAATATTTGAGTGGTGATATCCCTCTAGTTTTTATCAAGTTTCCTGATGTGTTTCCATCTGATTCTTTTGGCATGCCACCAGTACGGGAGGTGGAATTTTCCATTGATTCGGTTCCTGGTACTTAGCTAATGTCTATTCCTTCTTACTATATAATTCTAGATAAATTAAAATAGTTGAAAACGCAGTTGGATGATTTGATGTAAAAGGTATTTATACATCTGAGTGTGTCACCTTGGGTGGTGTATATCCTTTTTTCAAAGAAATATGATGGAACGCTTCACCTTTGTGTTGATTACCGAAAATTAAATTGAGTTACGATAAAGAAAAATTATCCATTTCCACATATTGATGATTTTTTTTATCAGTTAAAAGGGTCTAAGTTGTTCTCAAAGATTGATCTTAAGTATGGTTACCAACAATTGATAATAAAAGAATATTACATCCCAAATACCACCTTCAGGAGTAGGTATATCCATTATGAGTATCTTTTTATGCCTTTTGGTCTAACCAATTCTCCTTTAGTTTTTATATCACTGATGAACAAGATATTCCTTGAGTATCTTGATATATTCAGGGTGGTTTTTTGGATGAAATTTTGGTTTACTCCAAAACAAAGGAAGATCACGTGCTTCATTTGAGAGAAGTTCTAGAAACCTTAATAGATCATCAACTTTACACAAATCTCTCAAAATATAATTTCTAGATTTGGGAAGTAAATTTATTGGGATATGTGATCTCAAAAAAAATTTATTTTAGTTGATCCTAAAAATTTGAAGTATGTTATGACATGGGATAAACTGTATAATGTTTTTGATATTCGAAGCTTCTTGGTCTTAGTGGGGTATTGTTGCAGGTTTGTTAAAGATTTATCAAAGCTAGCTTCTTCAATGGCCTATCTCTCTTGAAAAGGGGTAAAATTATTGTGTTATTTTAAATGTTAGAATTATTTTGATGATTTTAATCATATTTTTACTTCCTCTTTAGTTTTGGATCTTCTAGAGGCCAATCAGGGCTATGCGGTTTTTTATGATTCATCCCGTTCATGTTTGGGTAGTGTTCTTATGTAGGATAATCATGTCATAGCCTATGGTTCTAGATAGCTTAGGCCAAATGATAATAACTATATATTCCACTATCTTGATCTCACTATCATGATGCATGAACTTAATATTTGGTGGAATTACCTTCTCAAAGAAAGGTTTACTATTTATTCTAACCAAAAAATGTTGAGTTATATATTCTCTCAAAAAAATTGAAACTTTAGTAGAGACGATGGGTAGAGTACCTTTAGTATTTTGATTTTGAAATTACTTACACCCCTGGTAAGGGGAATGTCATTACTAATTATTTAAGTAGGAAACTTCTATCCTAATCCATGAATGAATCATCATAATAGTGTAATTTGATGGATTTATTTTCTTGGTTTAATTTGGGATTCCATGAGGATGTGACTGAGATTCTTCTAACAAACATTTAGTTGGCCTCCTCTATTCTTGAGATGATTCTTTAGGAGAAATATCTTAATGATGATTTCTATGATATTAGGGACTCTTTTTGTGGTAGGGAAACCATTGGTGAGTGGTTTTTATCCTCTAAAGGTGCCCTATGTTTCTAGAACTGGTATATTGTACCTTTTTTAGTGATAAAGTTCATGATGGAAGATTTCCATAATTCCTAGTGGGTGGTGCACTCAGGTGCCATGAAGATGCTATATCATATACGGTGATGATTATAGTGGCTATTAATGAGACCAAACATTCCTAAATTTGTTTCTCATTATTATATATTCTATCAGGTCATGTCCAAGAACCAAAAACTTTCAGGTTTTCTTTAACCCCTACTTATACTGACTTGGAAGTGGGATGATATTTCTATGGATTTTGTTCTTGGGTTTCCACATACCCCTCGAGGGAAGAATGTGATATGATTTATAATTGATCAGCTGGCCAAATCAAATCACTTTATTCCCATTCGATATACAGCCAAAGTTTAGGATTTGAGAAGTCTCTATATAAAAGAGATCATTAGATTGGATGGTGTTCCATCTATTATAGTCTCTAAAAGGTATCCCTAGTTAACATATCTTTTTTGCATATGCCTCCCTAAGGTGTTGTGATCCTGGGTTATATTGAGATCAGTGTATCATCCACTGATAGATGGATAGATAGAACAATCTATACAGATTCTTGAGAACATGCTTCGTGCTTTCATTATCAATTTTGGTGGGACTTGGGATGTCCATTCAATATTGGTTGAGTTTTCCTATAACAATAGTTACCATTTATCTATCATGATATAATAATTTGAGGCCTTGTATAGACACCCATTTAAATATCCATTATATTGGTTATATATTTTTGAATCTTTTGTGTTTGGACTAAGTTTGGTCCAAGATATGTTGATGAATATTTAGTTGATTTTTTATAGGATAGTTATGGAAAATATCCAGTAAAAAACCTCTAATGTTTTTCAATGTATAGCTTTGTATTTTTTGGATGGTGACCAAGTGTTTTTGAGAGTTTAATCTTGGTTGGGTCACTAATGACTAGGAAATTAAGGAAAGATTGCATCAATATTTTTGGGTTCTTTTGAGATTATTGAGTGGGTGGGAAATGTCTATTATCATTTATCCTTTACACTAAAGTTTACATTGATCCACAATGTGTTTCATGTGTCATAGCTCATAAAGTATCATTTTTACCCTCCCCATGTCTTGAGATGGGAAGACCTTGATGTGGAACATAATTTATCTATGACTGAGCATCCAGTTATGATTTTTTATCCTGAGGAAAAGGTTATTCATGGGAATTCTATACCTTTAGTCTTTCTGATATGGCAGAATGTTTTTTATTTTCATGAGACTTGGGAGCATGAGTCACTGATGATACATTAGTACCCATCACTTTTACATAGAGTTTCCGTGATAGGCTTTCTAGGGATAGAAATTTTTTATGGTGGGGAGGTTGTAACATCCGATAGCCATTTTTAGGTACTTCTTGACCCTTGTTTTGATCTTTCTTTCTTGGGTCTTGTTTTGGGTTTGTTTTAAGATATTTTTGAAAATTTTGGAAACACATGTGGTTGTGCATGGTTAGATAAAGGTTAGGGAAAACTGTATGGTTTGGACCAGCAAACCATGTGCCCTGTTGTGATTCGCTAGAGGGGGCACATGGTTAGTTTCAAAATTTTCAACCTTCCCCCAAACTGTGCATCCTTGGATAGTGTGGGTTTCATGGTAGGTGCATGGTTAAACTAACCATGTGGAAAAACTATGTAGCCTTTCCAAAATCCTAGTAATGGAACATGGTTAGGGTTCACAATTACTACTAACCATGTGGACCAACTAGGGAACCATGGGTGCGGGTTTTCAATCTCATGAAAATTAAAATTAAACCCCAGGACCTCTAGTTTAACCTCTAATAATCCCCCATTTAATCCTATTCATTTTAATTGGATTTAGGAGGATTCATTAATGATTTATTATCTCTTAAAACCTCTTCTCTTGTGAATATATGTGTCAGTGGAAGATTGTGGTCCCTCTCTAGTATATATTTTCTCTCTTTATTTGGGTTTTCTTTCTCTTATATTTATCTCCCTTTTGAGAGTTTTAAATACTTTCTTTGTTGATGGATTGGATCTTTGTTTTGATGGATCGTGACTATAGGATTTTTTAATTGATATTATTCACCTTAATTTTTTATTAGTGGTTTCCATTGTGGGTTTTGAGTTTGATAATGTGATTAAAGGTAGGTGGTTTTATAAATATTTACCCTACAATTGAAACCCCTAAATTTCTTAATTTAATTAAAATGAGTTTTAAATTGATTTATAAAACCATGATTTGAGATGATTTGATGTTTGATTTAAAAAAGGGCATAAAAATTTTCAAAAAAACCCCATTTTTAATGTAATTGAAATTTTTGGGTAGATTTTTAGAAAAATTATTCCATTAAATGAGAAATTGTTTTAATATATAATTTGATGTTTATTTTTGAGAAAATTTCTTTAAATAAAAGATGATTTGAAAGGCATGAAATTGATGAAAACCTATGATTTGGTTTTGAAATTGAAAAGGAATTTTGAAATTGAAATTGGGAATTTGAACTATGAATGATCAATTAATTTGAAATGATTTATTTTCTTGTAACACCCTGAGTTTTTAAAAGATAAAACTATGTTCGATAGTGTATATGATACACAACACTAAACTCAAATGAACCATGATTATTTCAATGGATCATTATAACATAGACATTAAATTAGAGGATATGAATAAGATTAAATAATTTATGAACTATATATATATATTATAAATTTATAAATGATTAGGAAATAATCTCTCAATTTTTAATAAATACATTTATTCTTTAAAAAAATATTTTCTTCAAAAATAATTTTTATTATTTTTTGTGAGAAAATTTTATAATTATTTTTTGGAAATTTTAGAAATTTTATTATATAAAATTAAAATCAGTTTTGAAATCATCATATCAATATTAACTTAGGGTTAAATTTTGGTATTTTTTAGAAAATATTGATTTTTCAATGAATGGTGAAAAATACTGATTTTTTGTAAAACTGTCATTTATTTTTAATAAATTAAGTAATTTAAAAGTATAATTATTATTTTAATATGGTTTAAAAGTAAAAAAAAAGTGTTATTTATTTATATTTCATCCAATTAATAACATTTAAGTAGTCTTTATATTATATTTTAATATAATTTTATTTTTAGACTTTAAAACACATTTTTCTGAAAATTGTTTTAAAGTGCATAATGTTTCTCCATTTTAAATAATTAAAATAACACTTAATTAGGAATGATTTAAATTAAGTTTATAGATTATATATCTATAAAAATTAATTTAAATTCATTTAATTATGATTAATTTTTATATAGTTATTATAAGATCATCTTATTCTTGAAAAATGCATTTCTTAAAAACCCATCTTTTTGAAACATCTATGGGTTTAATTTTAAATTAAATTCTAGCAATTATATGAATTTAATTTAATAAAAAGGATTAAATATTTTTTAATAATAATAATTAATAGTATATAATAACTTCAATTTAATTTTTTTTCATAATTAATAGTAAAAATAGTAAAACTTTGTTACCATGGTTAATGTTAAAACTGGTTTACCGAGAGGTAAATAGAATAACATATTTAAAACATGTTTATTTTGAATATTAGAGGTTTTATTAGATTTATATAATTATAAATACTTTATTTGTTAATTTTTTAGGCACTTTTCTTGAGATTGACTTCCCATTATTGAATAGTTTTGGGTATTTTCAAGAATGACGCTCATCCTCCCTTATAAAAGGGAACCCATTATCCTCTCCTTTACACACTTAAAAAACCAATTGGTTCATAAAATACCTACCTGAATCCATTCCTTACTCACCTTAAAAATTCCTATATGATTTTTTTATCATAAATCCAATCTAAGAAGGCTTTAAGTATAATCCTAAAGAGGTTTTCTAAAGAAAAAGTGTTGTTCTTAACCAAGAATATTTGTTTTATTTATTCTTACACCTATTTAAAATATTTATAAATCATGATAATTTAATAAAATTAATATATACCATATAATAATATGTTATTATGTTAATTCCATGACCTAAATCTATCTCCACTTCCATCAAATGGGAAACGAAACCATCATTCATGTGTACGATAGACTACCGCCCCATGAACTGATGTAATTTGTTTTCCATCATCCCCTATCATAGATGTTTATGATTATAGATTTAATGTTTATATATGATATTTATGAAACATTAATAATTCTGTAAAAGTAACATATCATATACTTTCTTAACTTACCATCCATTGAAAATGATATCGTTGTTTGTGTGTATGGCGGACTACCGCCACATGAAGCGATGTGATTTTTTATTACCGCATCACACTGATGGTATATATAAGTGTATTTAAAGAAATAATATTATATTTATGATATAATTATCATTATTAAAAGATAAAATAACACTTAACTTGTTTACATCATGATCATTTAAAAATGGAAACCTTACTCTATATATGTATGGATTGTCGTCTTCGTGATTGTAACATAGTTCGTTTTTCATAACCATCCTTCATGGTTGGTGTTAAAATTTTAATTGATGTATAAAAATGATAATTATTTCATGATAATTATTCTATAGATGATTAATTAATAATCACTTTGACCTTATTCATCTTTTGATTTTGAACATATGATCTGAACATCATCAAAGCATCTAACTTGAATCTAAACGAATAAGTAATTAAATATAACATTATAATAAATAAAATAAAATTAATAATAAAATTGAAAAAAATATTAATAAATTAAATAATTAATATAAATTTATTATTAAGGAATATAAAGAACACACGTGATGAATCGGGCTCGGGGTAAGGGATCTTTCAAACCCAATATTTTCTTCAGGTTATGACTATTTCTCTATAACTCACTTTATCACTATTTAAAGTAATGGAATGATTATAAATTATATATATTTTTCTCTCACATATATACCTAGATTATTCTACCTTCCTTTTATGGGGTAATACATGCCTTATTTTCATTTCTCAAATGATTCATTATGAAATATCCTTTGATTATGATATAAGGCAAGATTATGAAACCCATTTTCTTTTTGTGGGTAATTCTTATGTTTATACCTTATGAATGATTTCCTTTTTTAGTGCACATAAATCATGAACATATTAATATGGTTGTGCCCATATGGTACTCTAATGTATTGGGTAATGTTTTTAGTTTCATGAGATATCATATATGGGATTAGGGAGTAAACCTAATCTGTTATGGTACTTTGTCCACCATGTGATATTGTCCAGGTAGTTAGCATTGACTCATGTTTATGTCATTTTTTATGTTTCTGTCACATTTCCTATGTTACCATGATCTTATGATACCATGTTATTTATGTTATGATTCCATGTGATTATTCATGAGCCTTCTATTTTATTATATCATGTTATACCTTTGACTCACTTGTTATGTTTCTTTATCATGTTTATTCCCTTACTGGGATTTTTATCTCACCCATTTCTTTATGTATTTCTCATGTTATCCCATGTATTTTTAGAAGTTCAAATGGATTTTAAGAGCTCATTATTAATAATAAAATAAGTATTTCATGTTTTAAGTTTCTTTTGATGTAATATGAACCTAGTCTTACAAAGACACTAGGCCTCACAATCTTTAGGGTTGAACTTATTAGATATTTTTTATTAAAAATCATGAAATAATATGTGTAAAATGCATTGGTCACTATAGTTTATATCAGAGTGAATGTTTATGTCACGACCCATCCTCGGGGCCCATGCCGTGACTACCCCAAGCCCGCCTTCCATAGGCCAGGGGTTGGTGACTAGCACCAAAGGCGTAAATCCCGATAACTGGGAAGGCATTGCCTTTATAAAAGTAAACAAAACACCACAGAGTACAAGAGGAAGTAAAACACTAAGTACAAAGAGAAGTGCTGAAAGGTAAATGGGCCAGAATACAAACCCAAAAGAAAGTACAACTACAACTGAACAAGTACAATAGAAAAAGACAACAGCTGGAAGGACTGAAGCGGCTCCTGGTCGTCCTCCTCGGATCCTACCTGAAGGGTAGGTACAGATGGCGCAGCTCCTGGATCATCCACCACGGATCCTACCTGAAGGGTAGGTACAGATAGCCTCCACAACGCTCTTGCCCGTCAACCTCCTCCGAGTGTCGTCTCGCCGTGAATTCCACCTCCGGATACTGACTCGTCGTGTAGTCCACCTCCGAGTACTGACTCGTCGTGTAGTCCACCTCCGGGTACCATCCAGTCCTCGAACACTTGGCCTCCATCAGCACTGCCCGTCGTCTGCAACCAACACAACAAGGTGCGGGCATAGCCCGTGTAGGGGTGAGTATAACGATACTCAGTAGGGACCCTGATACCCTCAAGGTCTCACTAAAACCAACAAGGATAACCACAAAGAAGATTTCAATAGATAACCAATACCCAGGTATATGCCCATACATATACCTAAGTTATCAAGTGACCCATCTCAATCATGAGGTAAACACAAAGGTCAAAAGTCTCAGCTCAAACCAGGATTTTCATTATCTAAACCGTAAATGCTGAAGAGCCCGTCTCTGGAGTGTACAGTGGTCCTGTCACGACTCCGAGGTACTGCTCACTAACCTAAGACTGCTGAGGTACTCCTCCTGTCGAGTACTGTGGGCCTGCTGCTACAACCAAGCACTTCCCACAATGGGTCTGCCACTACAACCAAGTGCTCTCCCTCATAGCCTCAAGAGGTTCTCCTTCTGTTGAGTACCGCGGGTCTGCCGCTACAACCAAGCGCTCCTCCGCCGTGGGTCTGCCACTACAACCAAGCGCTCCCCCTCATAGCCTCTAGAGGTACTCCTTCTGTTGAATACCGCGGGTCTGCCGCTACAACCAAGCGCTCCTCCGCCGTGGGTCTACCGCTACAACCAAGCGCTCCCCACTGGGCTATCCGAAACACACCGAGTCGATCGGTCAAGAAGTCGTTAGGTCTCAGCCGGCTACACGGTCTCCGTACTCCACACGCTCATCTTCGGGAGGGTCTGCTCCATGAGCTGTTGTTCGATACTATAAGTATCACAAAGTTCCATGAAGAAGTATCTCAAAGGACAGCTTCGTTAGAGGGGTCTCAACGCAACAGACGGCGCGTCAATCGGACTCCCGGTCTGTGAGTTACTAGCCTTTTTGTCCCAGGGGCCCCGTTGGTTTCGTGAGCAAACCAACCCGGCCATATATCAACTGTACCCCGAACTCTCATAGGGTATACTCATAGGGACCGTTTCTCAACTTGATCACCAACGCCGTTGACGGTTCGTCAAACGGACGTTCGGTCTGCAAGATATCAGCTTTTCCGTTCCAGGGGCCCGGTTGGATTTCGAGTACAATCCAACTCGCCCAAACTCCAACTGCATCCAAACCCCGGGCGAAGTATGCCAAAATTTCCATCCCGTCAAGAGGAAATCATTGAGACAGATGGTGCGTCAATCGGACGCTCGGTCTGTGAGTTATTGGCTTTTTCGTTCTAGGGGCCCGGTTGGCTTCGTGAGCGAACCAACCCGACCGCACACCGATGGCATCCAAACCTCGAGTGGAGTAATCCAAAGGATCTGTCTCACTTAGAGGAAATCATCAAAGTCGACGGCACGTCAATCGGACGTCCGGAGCTCAAGATATGAGCGTTTCTGCTCCGAGAGGGCCCGGTTGGTTTCGTGTACGAACCAACCCGGTCGAACCCAAAGTATTCCGACACCTTGAGTGTGATATACCGAAACGACCGTATTGATCCAAGGATGGCATCGCCGCTGACGGCGTGTCGTTCGGAGGCCCGTAGCTCATGATACGAGCAAAAGACCGAAAACGGTCCGAAGACGGGGGGTCTGGGCCCGGACCGACCCGGCCCGACCCCCCCTGGGTCGGCCCGAACCGGGTCGACCCAACCCAGGTCGGGGGCCGACCCAGTTGGGCGCGACCCGGCCGGCGGGTTGGCTCGGCTCGGCCGAGCGGCCGAGCGACCGGAGTCCGGGGGCGGGGGCGCACTGCCCCCGCGTGTGAACACCCCCCCCCCCCCCCGTGGGGGCCGCCCTTGCTCAGCGAATGCGGAATTTCCGCGTCCCGTGTGCGCCGGACCCGCGCGGCCGCGGGTCCGCTGGTGCCGCCGCCGCCGCCTCCAGCCGCCGGTGGTTTCCGCGGGCCACCGAAGTTGCTCCGGTCGTCCAATTCCACTCTCGTCTGCGCCGTAGCTCCTCCCGGGTCCCGTTCTTCACTGCGGAATCAACGAATCACCCCTGCGGCATGTTTTGTCATCGCCTGCCAATCCTCACATCAACGAAGAACTGCGGAGAGTTGTCGGCCCGTGTTTGTTTGGCCCGCACCCTCCGTGTTAGGTGATAACAATCGGGAAGAAAATAATCCACACATAGAAAACAAAACAATATACAATTTTAATAAATTAAAATTGCTCTTGATCCAGGTTCTTTGTTTTTAGGAGGAAACAACCACGGAAATAAAGATTGTTCTCAAATAAAACCCCTACCTTAACGTCGTCGTCGGATGCGAGATCGACCGTTGCGGAAGAAAGGGTCGCCGCGTCGCGGAAGGGCGTCACTGTCATGCGGTACTCGGCATCGTGTCGACAAACTCCGAGGATTGAGAACATACGGATTTAATTATAATAATTAAATCCATGTTGATGTTATAAACCAAAGAGAATTAAAAAGGAGCGCTACCCCCTACCTTGTCGTTGTCGATCGAAGGTTGTCGCGGGGTTGGATCGTCGTGGAAGAAGCGTCGCGGAGGGAGAATCGCAGAAGAAGCGTCGTTGACGTCGCGGTACACGGCGTCGCGTCGTCGATCTCCGAGGGTTTGGCGTTCTTCATCGGAGGTCGGAGCGTTCTTCGCGTTCTTCGCGTTCTTCATCGAAGAAGAACGCTTTCCTCCCAAATTCTCTCCATGCCACAAGTCCAACTAAATAAAATAAGTTCAACCCTTATTTTATTATTGACCTATGATTTTGAAATTCAAAAGATAAGAAACGAACAATTAATTCATTGAATTAATTGTAACGATTTAACTGCCCAATTAATTGGGGCGTTTCTTAACCAGAAAAACGCACGATTGACTTTCATTAAAGAGGGGTTTTTGCAGGTGCGTTAATTAGAGGAAAAAATGGTAGGACTCGTGCGGGCCCCACCTCACAAATATCCTACCAATAGGGTAGGATATTTTGGATTGCACCCTATCCGCTTTAACTTAGCTCAAGTGGCTTTAAGTGGCATTAAGTGGCTTTAAGTGAAACAAAATAAAGTTTTCGCACCACTTTATTTTATTTTCTTCACTTAACCCCCAAAAATTAAAAACCACACTTGAGAAAATGCAACTACAGAAAAGGCGTTTCTAAGCAAATACCGGAACTGCGATTCCATCGGTGCCCTCGAAATTCGATTCCGAGCATCGGTTCAGAAGTTACAAAAACCTGCTCATTCGTTCACTGAACGTACCCGAGCTAAACTTCGGAAATTGATTCTGGGCACACCGGGCCTCGGAATCAGGCGCCGTCAGAAACTGCATTCTTCTAAAATTCCAAAGAAAATTAAAAAAAAATTCCTTGAAATTTACGGGTCTTTACATCACTCCCACCTCAGGGCTTTATGTCCTCGTAAAGCTTTAACACAAACTAGGGTTACAAAAGCGGTACTGAGCACGCATCTGAGCCTTCCGCTCTCATGTGCTCACCTGGAGGTTCCCGTGCTGCTAAAGAAAGTGCACAAGAGGAATCGACCATCCTCCTAGGATCCGCTCCTGTCGATCCTCGATCCCCACGGGAACCTCCGTGGAAGTCACCTCATCGCCATTGTCCAGCTCCTCATGGTCGAGGATATGCGAAGGGTCGAGCGCATATCTCCTCAGTTGAGATACGTGGAAGTCGTCGTGAACCTGTTGCAACTGAGGCGGATGGGTCAAGTGGTAAACCACCCCGCCTACCCAGCTGAGGACCTAGAAAGGTCCGTTGAACCTCGGAGATAACTTTCCGCCTTGGCCACATCTCTGTAAACCTCGTCGAGGTGAGACCCGTATAAGGACGTGATCGTCATTCTCGAACTCAGAGGTCTCCAACTCCTATTTAGAACAAAAACTTAAAAAGACTGCTACCACGAGGGTAAGGTTGACCGACTCAAGAGTGTTCGGTTGCACCCCCCCTGTGCATGAGTTATCCTATGCTGCCTGGGGTTCCCTTTTCGCCGACCAAGGAAAACCCAACCTGACGTCGTAGTTAAACCACAACCTTTTTGCCTAATACCGTCAATTTGTATATGAACTGTGATTGCCCAGTCCATACTCAAACCAACGTCAAAAGGGATCGACGCTGCCACCAATAGATTCCAACCGAAACTCTCGCATCGAGGGTCTGACCACACCATCGGCGTAAGTGTGATTATCGAGTCTTCTCCCAAGGTATCTCCAGACGTGAGGGTCAAGTCTACGGCTTACCGGAAACTCTAGGTCTGGGACAAGATTTGTAGAAGGAAGGAATGATTCATATCAACGTCTGTTACTACAGCAGCTAGTAGTGGACACAGACTTTCCCTTGAATCATTTTTAGAGCCATTGGGTCACACTCCTTGACCACATGCAGCCGCACTCTTCCTCCGACCTCTAGCTCCCTGAGCCTGGCGGGGATAACTAAGGCGGGTGGTTGTAGCATGTTAAGATGTACACCACCTCATGCTGTTCTCCTAGCTCTGCCTCCACGTCTGCCGCTTCCCAGACTCATCTCTCTTTAAATCTTCCTCTTCTTGAAACATTAAACATGCTCGAGTCTCTAATACTGGCACCGGTTTCCTGTTTCTTACTGCACTGTGCAGTCTTCATCCGCTCCTGGATGATCTGCACCTTCTTTGCCTACGATGTGAAAGAGCTGCTAAAATTTATACTTTTCCGAAAAGAGAAATCCGGTCTCATCCCCTGGATGAACCACTCCCATTGCCTAATACAGTCAATCCTGACATGAATGATGTATTCATGCCATGGATGACGTCGTAAGGCCTCGACGTAACTACCAAGAGATCCAACTCTCACTCTCGCCTCCAAGGGTAGAGTCATAGTGTCGGCAACAGTGTGAGGTCACTGGGTCTCCTCTAGTAGAATCTCGAAAGTGAGGGTCAAGTCAACAGTCTTAACTAGGACCACTCAGTATCAACCAAACAAAAGGACAGGAAAGCAAACTTCACAAAGATAAGTGTCCTTTTATTATTGTAGCTCATAGTACAAAGACATGAATACAACAGCAACATGGAACTAGAAGTACAAGGAATTCATCCACTAGTTCCTCTCCTGTCCACCTGCTCCCGGAGCTCTACTGCCTTGTCCACTGCTCGGCCGTGGCTCAAGCACATGCCGCTGCTTCTGCCTCGGTGGCTCCTCCAAAGCCTATGGATAATCTGTACGAGGAGTCGGACAGTCACGTGCCAGGTGATCCTTCCTGCCGCATTCATAACACTTCCTAATCCTCGTACGGCTGGCTCTAGTCCTCTTGGACCTCTGCATCATCTGTCTACTTCCCACAGATGACTCGGCTACTGATCTAAAACCCGGCGGAAAAGGCAGAATCTCATGTACACGCTCGGGGTGTAGAGCTACTAGCACAAACTCCACCCTGAAGAAGGTCTCGAAGTCTTCCCATGTGAAGATCATCCCGTCGCAAAACTGGAACAAGTGGCTCCACCACCTGCCTGTTGCTGCCTGAAGAAGGCTGGCAGCAAAGATCACCATGAGTTCTGCCCGCGTCCCCACTAGCCTGAAGACTCTCACCACAGCCTCCAGCCAATCCTCAGCCGCCTGCGGGTCCGTCTCTCCCTGGAACCTGGGTGGTCTCTAGCGCTAGAACTCGTGCAGCGCGCTCAAGTGGCGTGCATCGCCTACTGCTGGGGCTGGTGGCATCAGTGGCCCAACGTATGGTAGTACCGTTGGTGCCTCCGCCAGTGCCTCAATTACAATAGGGCCCTGTACCGAAGCCTCGTCCCTCGATAGGCTGTCAGTACGCACATCCCTCTGGGCTCTAGCTAGTCGTCTGAGAAAAGGCATCCTGAAAGAAACAATGTGACATGGTCAAATGATTATACCTGGTGAGCTGACCTGGTTTGAGCTGAGATTTAAAAAAACTTCAGGAAATACACACGCAATCAGTGTTTTCGTGAATAAAGTCGGAAATTAGTTGTCAGGGTCCTGGTGTATGGATATGTCGGCCGCCCGCACCAACACTCGACTCCCTAAACTGAAAACCACACTCGGTACTCTTAACAATATCACTTCACAGAAAGAAAATATCAGAGTTATAAGTTCTGCGGTAGAACCGACTCCTATGATACCAATTTGTCACGACCCGTCCTCGGGGCCCGTGTCGTGACTACCCCAAGCCCGCCTTCCATAGGCCAGGGGCTGGTGACTAGCATCAAAGGCGTAAATCCCGATAATTGGGAAGGCATTGCCTTTATAAAAGTAAACAAAACACCACAGAGTACAAGAGGAAGTAAAACACTAAGTACAAAGAGAAGTGCTGAAAGGTAAATGGGCTAGAATACAAACCCAAAAGAAAGTACAACTACAACTGAACAAGTACAACAGAAAAAGACAACAGCTGGAAGGACTAAAGTGGCTCCTGGTCATCCTCCTCGGATCCTACCTGAAGGGTAGGTACAGATAGCGCAGCTCCTGGATCGTCCACCATGGATCCTACCTGAAGGGTAGGTACAAATAGCCTCCACAATGCTCTCACCCGTCAACCTCCTCCGAGTGTCGTCTCGCCGTGAAGTCCACCTCTGGATACTGACTCGTCATGTAGTCCACCTCCGGGTACTGACTCGTCGTGTAGTCCACCTCCGGGTACCGTCCAGTCCTCGAACACTTGGCCTCCATCAGCACTGCCCATCGTCTTCAACCAACACAACGAGGTGCGGGCATAGCCCGTGCAGGGGTGAGTATAACGATACTCAGTAGGGACCCCGAGACACTCAAGGTCTCACTAAAACCAACAAGGATAACCACAAATAAGATTTCAAAAGATAACCATTACCCAGTTATATGCCCATACATATACCTAAGTTATCAAGTGACCCATCTCAATCATGAGGTAAACACAAAGGTCAAAAGTCTCATCTCAAACCAGGATTTTCATTATCGAAACCGTAACTGCTGAAGAGCCCGTCTCTGGAGTGTACAGTGGTCCTCTCACAACTCCGAGGTACTGATCACTAACCTAAGACTGCTGAGGTACTCCTCCTATCGAGTACTGTGGTCCTGCTGCTACAACCAAGCACTTCCCACCATGGGTCTGCCGCTACAACCAAGCGCCCCCCCTCATAGCCTCAAGAGGTACTCCTTCTATTGAGTACCGCGGGTCTGCCACTACAACCAAGCACTCCTCCACCGTGGGTCTGCCGCTACAACCAAGCGCTCCTCTGCCGTGGGTCTGCCTCTACAACCAAGCGCTCCCCACTGGGCTATCCGAAACACACCGAGTCGATCAGTCAAGCAGTCGTCAGGTCTCAGCTAGCTACATGGTCTCCGTACTCCACACGCTCGTCTCCGGGAAGGTCCGCTCCACGAGCTGCTGGTCGATACTACAAGTATCACAAAGTTCCACGAAGAATTATCTCAAAGGACCGCTTTGTCATAGGGGTCTCAACGCAATAGGCGGCGCGTCAATCGGACGCCCAGTCTGTGAGTTACTATCCTTTTCGTTCCAGGGGGCCCGTTGGTTTCGTGAGAGAACCAACCTGGACGTATCTCAACTGTACCCCGAACTCTCATAGGGTATACTCATAGGGACCGTTTCTCAACGTGATCACCAACGCCGCTGACGGTTCGTCAAACGGACGTCTGGTCTGAAAGATATCATCTTTTCTGTTCCAGGGGCCCGGTTGGATTTCGAGTACAATCCAACTCGCCCAAACTCCAACTGCATCCAAACCCGGGGCGAAGTATTCCAAAAGTTCCATCCCATCAAAAGGAAATCATTGAGACAGACGGTGCGTCAATCGGACGTCCGGTCTGTGAGTTATTGGCTTTTTCGTTCCAGGGGCCCGGTTGGCTTCGTGAGCGAACCAACCCAACCACACACCGATGGCATCCAAACCTCGAGTGGAGTAAGACAAAGGATCCTTCTCACTTATAGGAAAGCATCAAAGTCGATGGAACGTCAATCGGATGTCCGGAGCTCAAGATATGAGCGTTTCCGCTCTGAGGGCCCGGTGGGTTTCGTGTACGAACCAACCCGGCCAAACCCAAAGTATTCCGAAACCTTGAGTGTGATATACTGAAACGACCGTCTTGATCTAAGGATCGCATCGCCGTAGATAGCGCGTCGTTCGGAGGCCCGTATCTCATGATACGAGTAGAAGACCGAAAATGGTCCGAAGACGGGGGGTCTGGGCCCGGACCGACCCGGCCCGACCCCCCCTGGGTCGGCCTGAACCAGGTCGACCCGACCCGAGTCCGGGGCCGACCCGGTTGGGCGCGACCCGGCCGGCGGGTCGCCTCGGCCCGGCTCGGCTCGGCCGAGCGACCGAACGAGCGGAGTCCGGGGGCGGGGGCGCGCTTCCCCCGCTTGTGAACACCCCCCCCCCCCCCCGCGGGGGCCACCCTTGGTCAGCGGACGCGACATTGTCATGTCCCGTGTGCGCCAGACCCGTGTGGCCCTGGGTCTGCTGGTGCCGCCGCCGCTGCGGCGGCTCTGTCCGGCGGCGCGCCGGGGCGCCGCCGGTGGTTTCCACGGGCCACCGAACTTGCACCGGTGGTCCGATTCCACTCCCGTCTATGCCGTAGCTCCTCCCGGGTCCCGTTCTTCATTGTGGAATCAACAAATCACCCCTGTGGAATGTTTTCTCATCGCCTACCAATCCGCGCATCAACGAAGAACTACGGAGAGTTGTCAGGCCGTGTTTGTTTGGCCCGCACCCTCCGCGTTAGGTGATAAAAATCGGGAAGAAAATAATCCACACATAGAAAACAAAACAATATAAAATTTTAATAAATTAAAATTTCTCTTGATCCAGGTTCTTTGTTTTTAGGAGGAAACAACCATGGAAATAAAGATTGTTATCAAATAAAACCCCTACCTTAACTTCGTCGTCGGACGCGAGATCGACCGTCGCAGAAGAAAGGTTCGTCGCGTCGCGGAAGGGCGTCGCTGTCGTGCGGTACTCGGCGTCGCGTCGACGAACTCCGAGGATCGAGAACATACAGATTTAATTATAATAATTAAATCCATGTTGATGTTATAAACCAAAGAGAATTAAAAAGGAGCACTACCCCCTACCTTGTCGTTGTCGATCGAAGGTTGTCGTGGGGTTGGATCGTCGTGGAAGAAGCGTCGCGGAGGGAGAATCATGGAAGAAGCATCGTTGACGTCGCGGTACATGGCGTCGCATCGTCGATCTCCGAGGGTTTGGCGTTCTTCGTCGGTGGTCGAAGCGTTCTTCGCGTTCTTCGCATTCTTCATCGAAGAAGAACGCTTTCCTCCCAAATTCTCTCCACGCCACAAGTCCAACTAAATAAAATAAGTTCAACCCTTATTTTATTATTGACCTAAGCTTTTGAAATTCAAAAGATAAGAAACGAGCAAAAAATTCTTTGAATTAATTGTAATGATTTAACTGTCCAATTAATTGGGGCGTTTCTTAACCAGAAAAACACACGGTTGACTTTCATTAAAGAGGGGTTTTCGCGGGTGCGTTACTTAGAGGAAAAAAAATGGTAGGGATCGTGCGGGCCCCACCTCAAAAATATCCTACCAAGAGGGTAGGATATTTTGGATTGCACCCTATTCGATTTAAATTAGCTCAATTGGTTTTAAGTGTCTTTAAGTGAAATAAAATAAAGTTGTCGCACCACTTTATTTTATTTTCTTCACTTAACCCCCAAAAATTAAAAACCACACCCGAGAAAACGCAACTCTGGAAAAGGCGTTTCTAAGCAAATATCGGTGTTTCGATTCCATCGGTGCCCTCGGAATTCGATTCTGAGCACCGGTTCAGAAGTTAGAAAAACCCGCTCGTTCGTTCACTGAATGTACCCGAGCTAAACTTCAGAAATTGATTCCGGGCACACCAGGTCGCGGAATCAGGCGCCGTCAGAAACTAGGTTCTTGTAAAATTCCAAATAAAATTAAAAAAAAATCCTTGAAATTTACGGGTCTTTACATCACTCCCACCTCAGGGCTTTACGTCCTCTTAACGCTTTAACACAAACTAGGGTTACAAAAGCGGTACTGAGCACGCATCTGAGCCTTCCGCTCCCATGTGCTCACCTGGAGGTTCCCATGCTGCCAAAGAAAGTGCACAAGAGGAATCGACCGTCCTCCTAGGATCCGCTCCTGTCGATCCTCGATCCCCACAGGAACCTCTGTGGAAGTCACCTCATCGCCATCGTCCAGGTCCTCATGGTCGAGGATATGCGAAGGTTCGAGGGCGTATCTCCTCAGTTGAGATACGTGGAAGTCGTCGTGCACCTGGTGAAACTGAGGTGGATGGGTCAAGCGGTAAACCACCCCGCCTACCCAGTTGAGGACCTTGAAAGGTCCGTTGAACCTCGGAGATAACTTGCAGCCTTGGCCACATCTCCTTAAACCTCGTCAAGGTGAGACCCACATAAGGACGTGATCGTCATTCTCGAACTTAGAGGTCTCCAACTCCTGTTTAGAACAGAAACTTAAAACGACTGCTACCACAAGGGTAAGGTTGATCGACTCAAGAGTGTTCAGTCTCACCCCCCCTGTGCATGAGTTATCATGTGCTGCCTGGGGTTCCCTTTTCGCCGACCAAGGAAAACCCAACCTGACGTCGTAGTTAAACCACAAACTTTTTTCCTAATACCGTCAATTTGTGTATGAACTGTGATGGCCCAGTCCATACTCAAACCAACGTCGTAAGGCCTCGACGCTGCTACTAAGAGATTCCAACCGAAACTCTCGCCTTGAGGGTCTGACCACACCGTCGGCGTAAGTGTGATTATCGAGTCTTCTCCCAAGGTATCTCCAAAGGTGAGGGTCAAGTCTACGGCTTACCAAAAACTCTAGGTCTAGGACAAGATTTGTAGAATGAAGGAATGATTCGTATCAACGTCCGTTACTACAGCAGCTAGTAGTGGACACAGAATGTCCCTTGAATCATTTTTAGAGCCATTGGGTCACACTCCTTGACCACATGCAGCCGCACTCTTCCTCCGACCTCTAGCTCCCTGAGCCTGGCGGGGATAACTAAGGCGGGTGGTTGTAGCATGTTAAGATGTACACCACCTCATGCTGCTCTCCTAGCTCTGCCTCCATGTCTGCCGCTTCGCAGACTCATCTCTCTTTAAAGATTCCTCTTCTTGAAACATTAAACACACCCGAGTCTCTAAGACTGGCACCGGTTTCCTGTTTCTTACTGCATTGTGCAGTCTTCATCCGCTCCTGGATGATCTGCACCTTCTTTGCCTACGATCTGAAAGAGCTGCTAAAATTTCTCCTTTTACAAAAAGAGAAATTCGGTCTCATCCCCTGGATGAACCACACCCATTTCCTAATACAGTAAATCCTGACATGAATGATGTATTCATGTCATGGATGACATCGTAAGGCCTCGACGTAACTACCAAGAGATCCAACTGTCACTCTCACCTCCAAGGGTCGAGTCACACTGTCGGAATCAGTGTGAGGTCACTGGGTCTCCTCCAGTAGAATCTCGAAAGTGAGGGTCAAGTCAAAAGTCTTAACCAGGACCACTCAGTATCAACCAAACAAAAGGACAGGAAATCAAACATCACAAAGATAAGTGTCTTTTTATTATTGCAGCTCATAGTACAAAGACCCAAATACAACAGCAACATGGAACTAGAAGTACAAGGAACGTATCCACTAGTTCCTCTCCTGTCCACCTACTCCCAGAGCTCTACTTCCTTGTCCACTGGTCGGTTGTGGCTCAAGCACCCGCCGCTGCTTCTGCCTCGGTGGCTCCTCCAAAGCCTGCGGATCATCTGTACGAGGAGTCGGACAGTCACGTGCCAGGTGACCCTTCCTCCCGCATTCATAACACTTCCCACTCCTCGTACGGCTAGATCTAGTCCTCTTGGACCTCTGCATCATCTGTCTACTGCCCACAGATGACTCGGCTACTGATCCAAAACCCTGCGGCAAAGGCATACGCTCCTGTACATGCTCGGGGTGTAGAGTTATTGGCATAAACTCCACCCTGAAGAAGGTCTCGAAGTCTTCCCATGTGAAGATCATCCCGTCGCAAAACTGGAACAAGTGGCTCCACCACCAGCCTGCTGCTGCCTGAAGAAGGCTAGCAGAAAAGATCACCATGAGGTATGTCAGCATCCCCACTAGCCTGAAGACTCTCACCACAGCCTCCAGCCAATCCTCAGCCGTCTGCGGGTCCGTCTCTCCCCGGAACCTGGGTGGTCTCTGGTACTGGAACACGTGCAGCGTGCTCAAGTGGTGTGCATCGCCTACTGCTGGGGATGGTGGCATCAGTGGCCCAACGTATGGTTCTACCCCTGGTGCCTCCACGGGTGCCTCAACTGCAAGAGGGCCCTGTACCGAAGCCTCGTCGCTCGACAGGCTGTCAGTACGCACATCCCTCTGGGCTCTAGCTGGTTGTCCGAGAAAAGGCATCCTGAAAGAAACAACGTGACATGGTCAAACGATTATACCTGGTGATCTGACCTGGTTTGAGCTGATATTTAAAAAAAACTTTTGGAAATACACACGCAATCAGTGTTTTCGTGCACAAAGTCGGAAATTAGTTGTCAGGGTTCTGGTGTATGGATACGTCGGCCGCCCGCACCAACACTCGACTCCCTAAACTGAAAACCACACTCGGTACTCTTAACACTATCACTTCACAGAAAGAAAATATCAGAGTTATAAGTTCTACGGTAGAACCGACTCCTCTGATACCAATTTGTCACGACCCGTCCTCAGGTCTCGTGCCGTGACTACCCCAAGCCAGCCTTCTATAGGCCAGGGGCTGGTGACTAGCACCAAAGGCGTAAATCCCGATAACTGGGAAGGCATTGCCTTTATAAAAGTAAACAAAACACCATAGAGTACAGGAGGAAGTAAAACACTAAGTACAAATAGAAGTGCTGAAAGGTAAATGGGCCAGAATACAAACCCAAAAGAAAGTACAACTACAACTGAACAAGTACAACAGAAAAAGACAACATCTGGAAGGACTGAAGTGGCTCCTGGTCTTCCTCCTCGGATCCTACCTGAAGGGTAGGTACAGATGGCGCAGCTCCAGGATCGTCCACCACGGATCCTACCTGAAGGGTAGGTACAGATAGCCT
Organism: Viscum album; assembly: GCA_963277665.1. NCBI lineage: Eukaryota > Viridiplantae > Streptophyta > Magnoliopsida > Santalales > Viscaceae > Viscum > Viscum album. The sequence goes on from OY728161.1 coordinate 1,565,106,053, forward strand.
CCACAACGCTCTCGCCCGTCAACCTCCTCTGAGTGTCGTCTCACCGTGAAGTCCACCTCTGGATACTGACTCGTCGTGTATTCCACCTCCGGGTACTGACTCGTCATGTAGTCCACCTCTGGGTACCGTCAAGTCCTCGAACACTTGGCCTCCGTCAGCACTGCCCGTCGTCTGCAACCAACACAATGAGGTACGGACATAGCCCGTGCAGGGGTGAGTATAATGATACTCAGTAGGGACCCATAGACCCTCAAGGTCTCACTAAATCTAACAAGGATAACCACAAAGAAGATTTCAATAGATAACCATTACCCAGGTATATGCCCATACATATACCTAAGTTATCAAGTGACTCATCTCAATCATGAGGTAAACACAAAGGTCAAAAGTCTCAGCTCAAACTAGGATTTTCATTATCGAAACCATAACTGCTAAAGAGCCCGTCTTTGGAGTGTACAGTGGTCCTATCACGACTCTGAGGTACTGCTCACTAACCTAAGACTACTGAGGTACTCCTCCTGTCGAGTACTGTGGGCCTGCTGCTACAACCAAGCGCTTCCCACCATGGTTATACCGCTACAACCAAGCGCTCCCCCTCATAGCCTCAATAGGTACTCCTTTTGTTGAGTACCGCGGGTCTGCCGCTACAACCAAGCGCTCCTCCGCCGTGGGTCTGCCGCTAAAACCAAGCACTCCCCCTCATAGCCTCCAGAGGTACTAATTCTGTTGAGTACCACAGGTCTGCCGCTACAACCAAGCGCTCCTCCGCCGTGGGTCTGCCGCTACAACCAAGTGCTCCCCACTGGGCTATCCGAAACACACCGAGTCGATCGGTCAAGCAGTCGTCAGGTCTCAGCCGGCTACACGGTCTCCGTACTCCACACGCTCATCTCCGGGAGGGTCCGCTCCACGAGCTGCTGGTTGATACTAAAAGTATCACAAAGTTCCACGAAGAAGTATCTCAAAGGACCGCCTCATCACATGGTTCTCAACGCAATAGACGGCGCGTCAATCGGACGCCCGGTCTGTGAGTTACTAACCTTTTCGCCCTAGGGGCCCCGTTGGTTTCGTGAGCGACCCAACCCGGCCGTATCTCAACTGTACCCTGAACTCTCATAGGGTATACTCATAGGGACTGTTTCTCAACGTGATCACCAACTCCGCTGACGGTTCGTCAAACGGACGTCTGGTCTGAAAGATATCAGTTTTTCCGTTCCAGGGGCCCGGTTGGATTTTCAGTACAATCCAACTCGCCCAAACTCCAACTACATCCAAACCCCAGGCGAAGTATGCCAAAAGTTCCGTCCCATCAAGAGGAAATCATTGAGATAGACGGTGCGTCAATCAGACGCCCGGTCTGTGAGTTATTGGCTTTTTCGTTCTAGGGGCCCGGTTGGCTTCGTGAGCGAACCAACCCGACCGCACACCAATGGTATCCAAACCTCGAGTGGAGTAATCCAAAGGATCCGTCTCACTTAGAGGAAAGCATCAAAGTTGACGGCACGTCAATCGGACGTCCGAAGCTCAAGATATGAGCGTTTCCGCTCCGAGGGCCCGGTTGGATTCGTGTACGAACCAACCCGGCCGAACACAAAGTATTCCGAAACCTTGAGTGTGATATACCGAAACGACCGTATTGATCCAAGGATCGCATCACCGCTGACGGCGCGTCGTTCGGAGGCCCATAGATCATGATACAAGCAAAAAACCGAAAATGGTCCGAAGACGGGGGGTCTGGGCCCGGCCCGAACCGGGTCGACCCGACCTGGGTCCGGGGCCGACCTGGTTGGGCACGACCTGGCCGGCGGGTAGGCTCGGCCCGACTCGGCTCGGCCGAGTGAGCGGAGTCCAGGGGCGGGGGCGCGCTGCCCCCGTGGGGGCCGCCCTTGGTCAGCGGACGTGGAATTGCCGCGTCCTGTGTGCGTCGAACCCGTGCGGCCGCGGGTCCGCTGGTGCTGTCGCCGCCGCGGCGGCTTTGTCCGGCAGCGCTCCAGGGCGCCGCCAGTGGTTTCCGCGGGCCACCGAAGTTGCTCCGGTGGTCCGATTCCACTCCCATCTGCGCCGTAGCTCCTCTCGGGTCCCATTCTTCACTGCAGAATCAACGAATCACCCCTACGGCATGTTTTGTCATCGCCTGCCAATCCACGCATCAACAAAGAACTGCGGAGAGTTGTCGGGCCGTGTTTGTTTGGCCCGCACCCTCCGCGTTATGTGATAACAATCGGGAATAAAATAATCTACACATGGAAAACAAAACAATATACAATTTTAATAAATTAAAATTTCTCTTGATCCAGGTTCTTTGTTTTTAGGAGGAAACAACCACGGAAATAAAGATTGTTCTCAAATAAAACCCCTACCATAACTTCGTCGTCGGACGTGAGATCGACCGTTGCGGAAGAAAGGGTCGCCACGTAGGGGAAGGGCGTCGCTATCCTGCGGTACTCGGCGTCGCGTCGACGAACTCCGAGGATCGAGAACATACAGATTTAATTATAATAATTAAATCCATGTTGATGTTATAAACCAAAGAGAATTAAAAAGGAGCGCTACCCCCTACCTTGTCATTGTCGATCGAAGGTTGTCGCGGGGTTGGATCGTCGTGTAAGAAGCGTCGTAGAGGGAAAATCGTGGAAGAAGCGTCGTTGACATCGCGGTACACGACGTCGCATCGTCGATCTCCGAGGGTTTGGCATTCTTTGTCGGAGGTCGGAGCGTTCTTCGCGTTCTTTGCGTTTTTCGTCGAAGAAGAACGCTTTCCTCCCAAATTCTCTCCACGCCACAAGTCCAACTAAATAAAATAAGTTCAACCCTTATTTTATTATTGACCTAAGCTTTTTAAATTCAAAAGATAAGAAACGAACAATTAATTCGTTGAATTAATTGTAACGATTTAACTACCCAATTAATTGGGGTGTTTCTTAACCAGAAAAACGCACGGTTGACTTTCATTAAAGAGGGTTTTTCGTGGGTGCGTTACTTAGAGGGAAAAAAACAGCAGGGCTCGTGCGGGCCCCACCTTACAAATATCCTACCAAGAGGGTAGGATATTTTGGATTTCACCCTATCCGCTTTAACTTAGCTCAAGTGGCTTTAAGTGGCTTTAAGTGGCTTTAAGTGAAATAAAATAAAGTTCTTGCACCACTTTATTTTATTTTCTTCACTTAACCCCCAAAAATTAAAAACCACACCCAAGCAAATGCAACTCCGGAAAAGGCATTTCTAAGCAAATACCGGCACTGTGATTCCATCGGTGCCCTCGGAATTCGATTCCGAGCACCGGTTAAGAAGTTAGAAAAACTCGCTCGTTCGTTCACTGAACGTACCCGAGCTAAACTTCGGAAATTGATTCCGGGCACACCGGGCCTCGGAATCAGGCGCTGTCAGAAACTGCGTTCTTGTAAAATTCCAAAGAAAATTTCCTTGTAATTTACGGGTCTTTACATAACTCCCACCTCAGGGCTTTACGTCCTCCTAAAGATTTAACACAAACTAGGGTTACAAAAGCAGTACTGAGCATGCATCTGAGCCTTCCGCTCCCATGTGTTCACCTGGAGGTTCCCGTGCTGCCAAAGAAAGTGCACAAGAGGAATCGACCATCCTCCTAGGATCTGCTCCTGTCGATCCTCGATCCCCATAGAAACCTCCGTGGAAGTCACCTCATCGTCATCATCCATCTCCTCATGGTCGAGGATATGTGAAGGGTCGAGCGCCTATCTCCTCAGTTGAGATACGTGGAAGTCTTCGTGCACCTGGTGCAACTGCGGTGGATGGGTCAAGTGGTAAACCACCCTGCCTACCCAGTTGAGGACCTAGAAAGGTCCGTTGAACCTCGGAGATAACTTGCCGCCTTGGCCACATCTCCGTAAACCTCGTCGAGGTGAGACCCGTATAAGGATGTGATCGTCATTCTCGAACTCAGAGGTCTCCAACTCCTATTTAGAACAGAAACTTAAAATGACTGCTACCACGAGGGTAAGGTTGACCAACTCAAGAGTGTTTGGTTGCACCCCCCCTGTGCATGAGTTATCCTGTGGTGCCTGGGGTTCCCATTTCGCCGACCAAGGAAAACCCAACCTGACGTCATAGTTAAACCACAACCTTTTTGCCTAATACCGTCAATTTGTGTATGAACTGTGATTGCCCAGTCCATACTCAAACCAACGTCGTAAAGCCTTGACGCTGCCACCAATAGATTCCAACTGAAACTCTCGCCTCGAGGTTCTGACCACACCGTCGGCGTAAGTGTGATTATCGAGTCTTCTCCCAAGGTATCTCCAGATGTGAGGGTCAAGTCTACAGCTTACTGGAAACTCTAGGTCTGGGATAATATTTGTGGAAGGAAGGAATGATTCATATCAACGTATGTTACTACAGCAGCTAGTAGTGGACACAGACTGTCCCTTGAATCATTTTTAGAGCTATTGGGTCACACTCCTTGACCGCATGCAGCCGCACTCTTCCTCCGACCTCTAGCTCCCTGAGCCTGGCGGGGATAACTAAGGCGGGTGGTTGTAGCATGTTAAGATGTACACCACCTCACGCTGCTCTCCTAGCTCTGCCTCCATGTCTGCCACTTCGCAGACTCATCTCTCTTTAAAGATTCCCCTTCTTGAAACATTAAACACGCCCGAGTCTCTAAGACTGGAACTGGTTTCCTATTTCTTACTGCACTGTGCAGTCTCCATCTGCTCCTGGATGATCTGCACCTTCTTTGCCAACGATCTGAAAGAGATGCTAAAATTTCTCCTTTGCCAAAAAGAGAAATTTGGTCTCATCCCCTGGATGAACCACGCCCATTGCCTAATATAGTCAATCCTGACATGAATGATGTATTCATGCCATGGATGACGTCGTAAGGCCTCGACGTAACTACCAAGAGATCCAACTGTCACTCTCGCCTCCAAGGGTCGAGTCACACTATCGGCATCAGTGTGAGGTCACTGGGTCTCCTCCAGTAGAATCTCAAAAGTGAGGGTCAAGCCAACAGTCTTAACCAGGACCACTCAGTATCAACCAAACAAAAGGACAGGAAAGCAAACATCACAAAGATAAGTGTCTTTTTATTATTGAAACTCATAGTACAAAGACACGAATACAGCAGCAACATGGAACTAGGAGTACAAGGAACGTATCCACTAGTTCCTCTCCTGTCCACCTTCTCCCAGAGCTCTACTACCTTGTCCACTGCTCGGTTGTGGCTCAAGCACCCGCCGCTGCTTCTGCCTCGGTGGCTCCTCCAAAGCCTGCAGATCATCTGTACAAGGAGTCGGACAGTCACGTGCCAGGTGACCCTTCCTGCCGCATTCATAACACTTCCTACTCCTCGTACGGATGGCTCTAGTCCTCTTGGACCTCTACATCATCTGTCTACTACCCACAGATGACTCGGCTACTGATCAAAAACCCTGCGGCAAAGGCAGAAGCTCCTGTACATGCTCGGGGTGTAGAGCTACTGGCACAAACTCCGCCATGAAGAAGGTCTCGAAGTCTTCCCATGTGAAGATCATCCCATCACAAAACTGGAACAAGTGGCTCCACCACCTGCCTGCTGCTGCCTGAAGAAGGCTGGCAGAAAAGATCACCATGAGGTCTGTCGGCGTCCCCACTAGCCTGAAGACTCTCACCACAGCCTCCAGCCAATCCTCAGCCACCTGCAGGTCCATCTCTCCCCGAAACCTGGGTGGTCTCTGGCACTGGAACTAATGCAGCGCGCTCAAGTGACGTGCATCGCCTACTACTGGGGCCGGTGGCATCGGTGGCCCAACGTATGGTAGTACTGCTGGTGCCTCCGCTGGTGCCTCAACTGCAAGAGGGCCCTGTAACGAAGCCTCGTCGCTCGACAGGCTGTCAGTACGCACATCCCTCTGGGCTCTAGCTGGTCGTCCGAGAAAAGTCATCCTGAAAGAAACAATGTGACATGGTCAAACAATTATACCTGGTGAGCTGACCTGGTTTGAGCTGATATTTAAAAAAAACTTCTAGAAATACACACGCAATCAGTGTTTTCATGCACAAAGTCAGAAATTAGTTGTCAGGGTCCTGGTGTATGGATACGTCGGCCGCCCGCACCAACACTCGACTCCCTGAATTGAAAACCACACTCGGTACTCTTAACACTATCACTTCACAGAAAGAAAATATCAGAGTTATAAGTTCTGCGGTAGAACCGACTCCTCTGATACCAATTTGTCACGACCCGTCCTCAGGGCCCGTGTCGTGACTACCCCAAGCCCGCCTTCCATAGGCCAGGGGCTGGTGACTAGCACCAAAGGTGTAAATCCCGATAACTAGGAAGGCATTGCCTTTATAAAAGTAAACAAAACACCACAGAGTACAAGAGGAAGTAAAAAACTAAGTACAAAGAGAAGTGCTGAAAGGTAAATGGGCCAGAATACAAACCCAAAAGAAAGTACAACTACAACTGAACAAGTACAATAGAAAAATACAACAATTGGAAGGACTGAAGCGGCTCCTGGTCGTCCTCCTCGGATCCTACCTGAAGGGTAGGTACAGATGGCGCAGCTCCTGGATCATCCACCACGGATCCTACCTGAAGGGTAGGTACAGATAACCTCCACAATGCTCTCGCCCGTCAACCTCCTCCGAGTGTCGTCTCGTCGTGTAGTCCACCTCCGGATACTGACTCGTCGTGTAGTCCACCTCCGGGTACCGTCCAGTCCTCGAACACTTGGCCTCCATCAGCACTGCCCGTCGTCTGCAACCAACACAACGAGGTGCGGGCATAGCCCGTGCAGGGGTGAGTATAACGATACTCAGTAGGGACGCCGAGACCCTCAAGGTCTCACTAAAACCAACAAGGATAACCACAAAGAAGATTTAAACAGATAACCATTACCCAGGTATATGCCCATACATATACCTAAGTTATCAAGTGACCCATCTCAATCATGAGGTAAACACAAAGGTCAAAAGTCTCAACTCAAACCAGGATTTTCATTATCAAAACCGTAACTGCTGAAGAGCCCGTCTCTAGAGTGTACAGTGGTCCTGTCATGACTCTGAGGTACTGCTTACTAACCTAAGACTACTGAGGTACTCCTCCTGTCGAGTACTGTGGGCCTGCTGCTACAAACAAGCGCTTCCCACCATGGGTTTTCCGCTACAACCAAGCGCTCCCCCTCACAGCCTCAAGAGGTACTCCTTCTGTTGAGTACCGCGGGTCTGCCGCTACAACCAAGCGCTCCTCCGCCGTGGGTCTGCCGCTACAACCAAGCGCTCCCCCTCATAGCCTCCAGAGGTACTCCTTCTGTTGAGTACCGCGGGTCTGCCGCTACAACCAAGCGCTCCTCCGCCGTGGGTCTTCCGCTACAACCAAGCGCTCCCCACTGGGTTATCTGAAACACACCGAGTCGATCGGTCAAGTAGTCGTCAGGTCTCAGCCGGCTACACGGTCTCCGTACTCCACACGCTCGTCTCTGGGAGGGTCTACTCCATGAGCTTCTGGTCGATACTACAAGTATCACAAAGTTCCACGAAGAAGTATCTCAAAGGACCGCCTCATCACAGGGGTCTCAACGCAACAGACGGCGTGTCAATCGGACGCCCGGTCTGTGAGTTACTAGCCTTTTCATCCCAGGGGCCCCATTGGTTTCGTGAGAGAACCAAACCGGTCGTATCTCAACTGTACCCCGAAATCTCATAGGGTATACTCATTGGGACCGTTTCTCAACGTGATCACCAACGCTGCTGATGGTTCGTCAAACGGACGTCTGGTCTGAAAGATATTAGTTTTTTCGTTCCAAGGGCCCGGTTGGATTTCGAGTACAATCCAACTCGCCCAAACTCCAACTACATCCAAACCCCGAGCGAATTATGCCAAAAGTTCAGTCCCATCAAGAGGAAATCATTGAGACAGACAGTGCATCAATCGGACGCCCGGTCTGTGAGTTATTGGCTTTTTCGTTCCAGGGGCCCGGTTGGCTTCGTGAGCGAACCAACCCGACCACACACTGATAGAATCCAAACCTCGAGTGGAGTAAGCCAAAGAATCCGTCTCACTTAGAGGAAATCATCAAAGTCGACGGCACGTCAATCGGACGTCCGGAGCTCAAGATATGAGTGTTTCCACTCCGAGGGCCCGGTTGGTTTCGTGTACGAACCAACCCGGCCGAACCCAAAGTATTCCAAAACCTTGAGTGTGATATACCAAAATGACCGTCTTGATCCAAGGATCGCATCGCCACTGAAGGCACATCGTTCGGAGGCCCGTAGCTCATGATACGAGCAAAAGACCGAAAACGGTCCGAAGACGGGGGGTCTGGGCCCGGACCGACCCGGCCCGACCCCCCGTGGGTCGGACCGAACCGGGTCGACCTGACCCGGTTGGGCGTGACCCGGCCGGCAGGTCGGCTCAGCTCGGCTCGGCCGAGCGGCCGAGCGAGCAGAGTCCGGGGGCGGGGGCGCGCTGCCCCCGCGTGTGAACACCCCCCCCCCCCCCCCCCCCCGCGGGGGCCGCCCTTGGTCAGCGGATGCAGCATTGCCGCGTCCCGTGTGCGCCTTACCCGTGCGGCCGCGGGTCCGCTGGTGCCGCCGCCGGCGCCGCCGGTGGTTTCCGCGGGCCACCGAAGTTGCTCCGATGGTCCGATTCCACTCCCGTCTGCGCCGTAGCTCCTCCCGGGTCCCGTTCTTCACTGCGGAATCAACGAATCACCCATGCGGCATGTTTTGTCATCGCCTACCAATCCACGCATCAACGAAGAACTACAGAGAGTTGTTGGGATGTGTTTGTTTGGCCCGCACCCTCCGCGTTAGGTGATAACAATCGGGAAGAAAATAATCCACACATGGAAAACAAAACAATATACAATTTTAATAAATTAAAATTGCTCTTGATCCAGGTTCTTTGTTTTTAGGAGGAAACAACCACGGAAATAAAGATTGTTCTCAAATAAAACCTCTACCTTAACTTCGTCGTCGGACGCGAGATCGACCGTCGCGGAAGAAAGGGTCGCCGCGTCGCGAAAGGGCGTCACTGTCGTGCGGTACTCGGCGTCGCGTCGACGAACTCCGAGGATCAAGAACATGCAGATTTAATTATAATAATTAAATCCATTTTGATGTTATAAACCAAAGAGAATTAAAAAGGAGCGCTACCCCCTACCTTGTCGTTGTCAATCGAAGGTTGTCGCGGGGTTGGATCGTCGTGGAAGAAGCGTCGCGGAGGGAGAATCGCAGAAGAAGCGTCGTTGACGTCACGGTACACAGCGTCGCGTCGTTGATCTCTGAGGGTTTGGCGTTCTTCATCGGAGGTCGGAGCATTCTTCGCATTCTTCGCGTTCTTCGTTGAAGAAGAACGCTTTCCTCCCAAATTATCTCCATGCCACAAGTCCAACTAAATAAAATAAGTTCAACCCTTATTTTATTATTGACCTAAGCTTTTGAAATTCAAAAGATAAGAAACAAACAATTAATTCGTTGAATTAATTGTAATGATTTAACTTCCCAATTAATTGGGGCGTTTCTTAACCAGAAAAATGCACGGTTGACTTTCATTAAAGTGGGGTTTTCGCGGGTGCGTTACTTAGAGGAAAAAAAATGGTAGGGCTTGTGTGGGCCCCACCTCACAAATATCCTACCAAGAGGGTAGGATGTTTTGGATTGCACCCTATCCACTTTAACTTAGCTCAAGTGGCTTTAAGTGGATTTAAGTGGCTTTAAGTGAAATAAAATAAAGTTGTCGCACCACTTTATTTTATTTTCTTCACTTAACCCCCAAAAATTAAAAACCATACCCGAGAAAACGCAACTCCAGAAAAGGAATTTCTAAGCAAATACCAGCACTGCGATTCCATCGGTGCCCTCGGAATTCGATGTCGAGCACCGGTTCAGAAGTTAGAAAAACCCACTCGTTCGTTCACTGAATGTACCCGAGCTAAACTTTGGAAATTGATTCCGGGCACACCGGGCCTCAGAATCAGGTGCCGTCAGAAACTGCGTTCTTGTAAAATTCCAAAGAAAATTAAAAAAAATCCTTGAAATTTACGGGTCTTTACAGTTTAGTTAAAATTTTGAAACTAGGATGAGAAAACTTTAGTGAGAACCCTAGGTATAAGTTTAAGTATAGGAAAATGTCCTAGAATTTTAGAGAAGTTTAAAGTGAGTAGTTTCTATAATTGTTTATGCTTTTCTTCCCTTTTCTTATTTTCATTTCCCATCAATGTTGTCCTACTTGGAAACCTAGTTATGTTTTATTCCAGATGAGCTTCATATTTCCTTTTCCCTCTTTTTTATTAACCCTTATTATGATGTGGGTTTTCTAAAAAGGGAATTTTCAAATTTCAAACCCTTTATTACTAAGAAAAAGTTCAAATTTATAGGATATAATTTATTTAAGAGTAGTAGAATGTAACACCCTGAATTTTTAAAAGGGAAAACTATGTTTGATAGCATATGTGATATGCAACACTGAACCCAAGTGAACCATTATTATTTAAATGTGATTATAATAACATAGCAATTAAATTAGCAAGTATGAATAGGATTAAATAATTAATTAAATAGATATATATTTTCTAATAAATTTATAAATTCTTAGGAAATAAGTGCATAATTTTTAATAAATACAATTACTCTTCAAAAAAATAGGTTTTCTTCAAAAATGATCTTTATTGATTTTTTATGAGAAAGTATTATAATTATTTTTTGAAAGTTTTAGAAATTTTATTTTATAAAATTAACATAATTTTTTAAATCATAATATTGATATTAACTTAGGGTAAAATTTTGATATTTTTTGGAAAATATTAATTTTTCAGTGAATATTGAAAAATATTGATTTTTGATAAAAATATCATTTCTTTTTAATAAATTAAGTAATTTAGTAGTATAATTATTATATTAATATGATTTAAAATTAAAATACGTATTATTTAGTTATATTTAATCCAATTATTTACATTTAAATCATCTTTATATTGGATTTTAATATAATTTTATTTTCAGGCATTAAAACTCATTTTTTGAAAACTATTTTAAAGTGTATAATGTTTCTCTATTTTAAATAATTAATATAACCCATAATTAGGAATTATTTAAATTAAATTTATATTATATATATTTTTTTATGTGTAAATTTAAATTCATTTAATTATGATTACTTTTCATATAGTTATTATAAGATCGTCTTATGAATGGAAAACACATTTCTTGAAAAAACGCTTTTTTGACACGTCTACATGTTTAATTTTAAATTAAATTATGTCACATCTATGAATTTAATTTGATAAAATGGATTAAATATTTTTAATCATAATAACTTATATTATATAATAATTTTAACTTAATTTTGTGTTATAATGAATAGTAAAAATAGTAAAAATTTGTCACCACAATTAATGTTAAAACCAGTTTACCGAGGGTTAAACTAATGAGGTAAATAGAATAACATGTTTAAAACATGTTTATTTTAAATTTTAGAGGTTTTTATATGAATTATATCTACACTCATATATTTTTAAATTTTTTAGTCACTTGGATTGAGAGTGACTTCTCATTATTGAATAGTTTTGGGTATTTGCAAGAATGTCACTCCTTCTCCCTTACAAAAGGGCATTGCCTCTCCCCTATTTTACACACATAAAAACCCCATTTTTTAGGCAAATAAATACCCAAATACCTTCCTTACTTACCTTACAATGTCTTATACTCCTTTTTTATCATAAATTCAATCTGGGAAATCTTTAGGTATAATTCTAAAGAGGTGGTCTAAAGAAGAGGTATCATTCTTAACTAAGCATCTTTGTTTTATTTCTTCTTCCACCTCCTTAAAATATTTATAAAACATTATGATATAATAAATTAATTATATATCATATACTAATATTTTATTATGTTAATTTCATAACCTAATTCAATCTCCACTTCCATCAAATGGGAAAAAACCATCATTTGTGTGTGCGGGGGACTACCGCCTCATGAACCAATATAATTCATTTTCTGTCATCGCCTCTCACAAATGTTTATTATGATGGATATAATTTTTTATATGATATTAATTACATATTAATAATTATATAAAATTAATATATCATATACTTTCTTACCTTACCATCCATTAAAAATGATAACGTCGTTCGTGTGTACAGCGGAATATCACCTCGCGAAGTGATGTGATTCATTTTTTATTAACATGTCACATGGATGGAATAAGTAAGTGTGATTAACAAAATAATATGATATTTATGATATAATTATAATTATATAATGATAAAATAACACTCAAATTCTCTCCATCATGATCATTGAAAAATGGAAACGTTACTCATGCGTACGTAAAACTTACATTCTTTGTGATTGTAACGTAATTTTTTTTCATAACCATCCTTCGTGATTGATTTTAAAATTATAATTGATGTATAAAAATTATAATTATTTATTTATTGTTATTCTATAGATGATAAATTAATAATATATTTAACCATATTAAACTTTCTAAAGTGATTTTGGACATATGATCCGAACAACGTCAAAATGTATGACTTGAACCTAAACGAATAAGTAATTGAATATAACCTGATAATAAATAAAATAAAAGGAATAATAAACTTTAAAAAAGTTATTAATAAATTTAATAATTAACATAATTTTATTCTTCAATAAGATAAAGAACACACATGATAAATCTTTCTCAAGGTAAGGGATCTTTCTAACCAACCATTTTCTTTGAGTTATGAAAATTCTCTCTCTAACTTGATTTATCTCTATTTAAAGATATAGAATGATTATAAATTATGTATATATTTTTATCACATATATACCAATATTATTCTCCATTAATTTTATGGGATAATATATGTCTTATGTTCATTTCTTAAATGATTCATTATAAAATCTCCTTTGATTATGATATAAGACAAGATTATGCAACCCATTTTCTTTCCATGGGTAATTATTATGTTTATACCTTATAAATGATTTTAGTTTTTTAGAACACATAAATCATGAAAATATTATGATTGGTTTGTCTATATAGTTCTCTAATCCAATGGGTAATCTTTTTAGTCTCATGAGATGTCATGTATGGGATTAGTGAGTAAACCTAATCTGTTATGGGACTTTGTACACCATGTGATATTGTATAGAAAGTTATCCTTGAATCATTTTTATGTCATGTTTTATGTTTTTTACACATTTCATATGTTACTAAGATATTATGATACCATGTTCTTTATATTATTCTTCTGTGTTATTACTCATGGGCCTTATATTTTATGATATCATGTTATACCTTTGACTCACATGTTATGTTTACTTATCATGTTTATTACCTTACTATGATTTTTAGCTCACCCCTTTATTTATATATTCCTCAGGTTATCTCATGGAGTTTTAGAAGACCAAATGGATTTTAGGATCTCATTATGGAGGATAAAATAAGGATGTTGTGTTTTAAGTTCCTTTTGATGTAATATGAACTTAGTCTTCCAAATTAACTAGGAATAACGATCTTTGGGGTTATAATTGTTGGATATTTATAATTAAAAAACATGTAATAATATTAGAAAAAGGAATGTATCTATATTTCCCATGATTTATTGACTAATTGATTGAATTACATGTGATAATGAGTAGTTAGTGGGTGATTAGGACAAGCATGCTAGGGATATGACACCCTAGAAATGTACTGATGATGATGAATCTAACTAAACCTAGTTTGGAATGATTATCCCTAATGAGATATTGATTGGTTGGTCCCATTTTACTGAGCCTAAGTACGTGTTCACACATTCTTGAGTCATTATTGATGATTTATTAGTGTGAGGATCCAAGAGCCTAGAACTAATGTGGCTCAAGGCATATTACTATGGTTCTTTGTTTTGACTTAATTATGCATGTCATTGTTTAAAGAAATGTTTTATTCATTCTAGATATTATATATAAATTTTTTATATAAAATATTTATTTAATCATGTTTTGATATATCTTCCATATACTTTATTTGAAATCATGTATTGATTTAAAATATTTAAATTCTATTCCATGCCTTTTTTATTTAAATTGAAAGCATAAATAGTCTAGTTGTTATGGAATTTTTTATAAAATGCTTGGTGAGACCCTAATGGGATGTTTATATCACACCCTACCTTTTCCTTTAGGAATTTATAGATCTTGTTATGTCAGGTCTAGGTAAATGGAAAGTACCACTTGGAGTTAGTGGTTGTGCTTGATCTGTGGAGCTCTGGAATGATGGAGGTGACTGATGGAGCTATGATCCACTTGTTTCATGGAGATTAGGAGGCTATGTCTTGATGTATTTTGTTTTTTCATCTGGTTTATGATTTACCTTGGGATGTTTATCTATATTCTTGAGGTAATTTTCTCCTTGAGGAGTGTTTGGCATATCGAGTGGTTTTTTTTTCATTTTTTATCATGATAGTTTATTTTTTGGAAATATTGTTCCCTTCAATGTTTTATATGATGTCAGGTGCTAGTCATCAACCCATGGGGATTGGGAATTCCCATTGGTGCATGTTATTATTAGCTTGGGTATTAGTGTACCAAGGTATCCTGGCTAGTTTGTGACATATTAATTCCATATAATATGAATAATTCAAGAAAATATTTTTCAATAAATATTTTCCCAAAACTCTTTATCTTAAAATAGATAGTGAATTCCTAAAACTAAAGAAAAATGAAGATGAGTCTATTAGGGTGTGTGAGAAAAACTTCACAAGTATTTCATGGTATACTTTCATATTTTTCATCAATATCGAAATTAAGGTGGACCAATTATTTATTGAATTAAATCAAAGTCTATGAAAAACTTTGGAAATTTGAGGATTTGACATATATAAAGAGATTTTTTATTGTGCCCTCAAGGTTAAGATGGATATTGGATACTCTCAGTGGTCTCATGATCCTAGAGATAAAAATCATAAAATGGAGTTTTCTTTAGGAAGATCAATAGATAAATCTCATGGAGGAAAGAAAACCCAACATCCTATGTATAAAAAGTGAGGTAAGAAGCATCTCAGAAACTATTTGAAGGGAATTGATAGATGATTCAAGTGTATAAAATAAGGGTATTGGGATAATCAATGTCGAAGAGAGATAAAGAAACCCACTAATTCAATGGTGTAAAATATGGATTAGATCAACACTTAGTGTGAAATATAGTGATTAAACTTCAAGGAACATGGGCATTATGCAAGTCAATTCCCCAAGCCAATGGTTCTCAAATACTATCAACAACAACAACCTCCAAGGCCTGGAGAGAAAGGAAGGGAATATGCTTTCACTACTACTAAGGTGGATCTCAAAATGGTGTGGTGATAGGTATTATAGTTATTCATTTAAGAATAGATAATATAATTTTTTATTATATTTCTATAAATTATTTCATATCTTGAAAGTTTAGTAAAACTATTCAAACACCACCTCAAAACATGGGGGTTAATCTATCTATGAGAGAAAAAAATTGAGAAATTGTTGCATCCTGAATATATAACTACTCCCCGACTAATTTCTTGGGATTTAATCTTCTAGAAAATATCATCTTACTTCCTTTAGTATATTTTTATGCTATTTTAGACATGGATTGGTCAACCTTATATAAATACATCATCAACTATCGGGAGAGGGAGATCACTCTTCACATTCTAAGTCATCCTATGATTCTGTACACATATTGGGAGGAGGATGAATCTCCCTTATAATATTCTACTCGAGCATAGATATTATTTTCTTATGAGAAATCATGAATATCTCAAATTATTGAGATAAAGGAGAGAATCATGCTTAAATACATGACCATTGTGAGGGATTATACTGATATATTCCCTAAAGAGATGTCTGGACTTCCTCAGGACCAAGAGGTTAAATTATAAATAAAACTTATACCTTTATCTCTACCTATATCCAAGGTTCCTTAAAAAATGTCCACCATTGAGTTATAGAAACTAAAAAAGAAGTTACAAGAGAATCTAGAAAAGGGTTTTATACACTCGAGTTCTTTATTGTGGGGTGATTCGGTCCTCTTCATCAAGAATAAGGATAGGTCAATGTTCCATTGTATTAATTATCATAAACTCGATAAAATCATGATAAAGAACAATTATCCCCTACCATAGATATATGACTTGTTTGATCAACTACATAGGGCCCAATATTTCTCTAAGGTGGACCTTCAGTTGGGATATCACTAATTAAAAATTAAGAAAAGATATATTCCCAAGAATTCATTTCGAATAAGGTATAGCTACTATGAGTTCATAGTGATGTCCTTAAGACTCACTAATGATCTAAAAATATTTATGGATTTAATGAATAGATTCTATATATATTACCTTGAAAATTTTTTGGTAGTATTTATAGATGATATTCTAATATAATCCAAAAGAAAAGAGGAGCATGAGAAGCATTTGTATACAATGATAAAGACTTTTTGAAAGGATAAGATATATGAAAATTACAATATATGTGAGTTATGGATTAAGGAAGTATCATTCTTGGGGCATGTTATCTCCAAAAAAAGGATATTTATAGACCCTTCTAAGATAAAGGAAATTGAGGAATGGCCTAGACCATCATCTATAATAGAGATCTATAGTTTATTTAGACTAGCTGGATATTGCTAATGATTTGTGAGAAACTTATCACAATTTTCAAACCTGCTAACCAAGCTAACTTTGAAGGGATTAAAGTTTTTTTTAACCATTAAATGTGAAGAGAGATTTAAGGAATTTAAAGATAGGATTATCACTACACTAGTCCTCATGCTTCCCTCAAGTGGGGAACTTTTCATGGTATATAGTGATGCTTAAAAGAAGGTTTTGGTCTATATACTAATGAAAAATGAAAAACTAATAGCATGAACCTCAATGAAGTTGAACATTCATGAGTGAAACTATAAAACATGTGATCTGGATTTGGTTTCAGTGATCTTTGCATTAAAAATCTAGGGGCATTATCTTTATAGGAGAAGTATGAAATATGTACGAATCATAAGAGCCTAAAATATATATTTACACAGAATGAGATTAATATGCATAAGAAAATATGGTTAGAGATGATCAAGGATTATGAATTCTCAATCCATTACCATCCTAGGAAAGCAAAAAAGTGGCATATGATCTAAGTAGAAAGGATTCAACAACTTTATCAATGATGAGAATTAAAAAGGATCCAATATTCTAAGAATTGAAGAGGATGTACATGGGAATCGTAAAGGAAGGAATATCATCATTCTTTTCTAAAATTAATGCTCAATTATCCCTTATGGAGAAGATAAAGTATTCTCAAAGAGATTATATGGAAATTTAGAAGAAGGTAGAAGCTATAAGAAAAGAGAAATCCTTAGAGTTCAAAATTGATGAAGGAGTTATAAGATTTTTTTCATGGTTATGTGTACTATCAAATACTGAGATAAAGGAGTTGTTAAATTATGCACATAGATTAACCTTATCTATACACCCAAGGAGCACAAAGATGTATCAAGATCTTCAAGAACACTATTAGTGGGAAAATATAAAGAAGGATATCGTGAAATATACATCAAAGTGTTTGGTATGTTAGTAAGTGAAGGGTGAAAGGAAAAAATTATAAGGGGATGATTCAACCATTACCCATACCAACATGAAAATGGGAAAACATCACTATGGACTTTTTTACTAGTCTTCTAAAGGAATCAAGAGGAAATATTGTTATATGGGTTGTAGTCAATCTTCTTACAAAGATAGATCACTTCATTATAGTTTGAGAGGAATTCTTACTCAATCAACTTGAAAGGATATACATCAGAGAGGTCATGAGGCTGCCTGGAACACCGCTATCGGTTGTATTTGATCAAGTTTCAAGATTTACCTTCAAAATCTAGAAGATTCTCTAACATGCTCTAAATACTGAGTTGAACTTTAGTACGGATTATCACCCCAAAACTGATATCCAATATGAGAATACTATCCAAACACTAGAATACATTTTGAGAGCATGCTCGATGGACTTAAAAGGATGGTGGGATCAACATCTTCCTCTAGTTAAGTTCTCATATAATAATAGATTTTACTCAAGAATATAAATGGATCCTTATAAACCCCTTTATAGGAAAATATATATAACACATCTGTGTTGGGTTGAATCTATTGAACACAAGTTTTTGGGACCTAAAATGTTTGAGGAAATAGTAAAAAAGGTCAAGAGCATTCAGCAGTACATCAGGGCTACTCAGAGTTAATAGAATTGGTATGCCAATAATCATCAACAAGACCTAGACTTTGAGGCCGAAGATAAATTTTTTCTCTGGATATCACCATGGAAGAGAATAATGATATTTTGGAAGAAGGGTAAGCTAAGACCTAGGTAAATTGGCCCCTTTGAGATTCTTTATCACATTGGAGTTGTGTTTAATTGACTAGAACTCCCACCAACCCAATCTCAAGTAAACGATGTATTCCACATATCCCTCTAGAGGAAGTACATACTAGATCCCTAACATGTACTAAATTCATTGATGATACATATGAAAAATGATCTCTCTTATGAGTATAAGCTGGTTAATATCTTTCACTATAGAGATAAAGTTCTACCCAATAATACAACTCACTTAGTCAAAGTACTATAGTGAAACCATAAATATGAGGAGGAAACATGGGAGCTGAAGAAATATATGAAAGAGAATTACCCTCACCTATTTTTACCTTAGTATATAACAAAAAAAATCTTGAGGGTGAAATTTCTTATTGGTGTAAAATGTAACACTCTAAGATTTTAAAATAAAAATATGTTTGATGGCATATACAACACGCAACACTGATCCCAAACAAACCATGAAATACTATTATTTAAATATGATCGATATAACCTAGATCTTAAATTAGCAGGTATGAATAAGATAAATTATTTATGAAATATATATAAAGTTCCCACTCAATATAAATGTATTGATAATTTCTTATTAAATAAACACTCAATTTTTAGTAAAGTTATTTTATTATTTAAAAATATTTTTTCTTCAAAAAAAGTTTTTATTGATTTTTGTGAGAAAATATTATAATTAATTACTATAAATTTTAGGATTTTTATTTGATAAAAAGATAAATTTTTTGAAATCAACATATCAAAATTATCTTATGGTGAAATTTTGAGATTTTTCTGAAAAGTCTGATTTTTCAATGAATGGTGAAAATACTGATTTTTAATGAAAACTGCATTTTCTTTTAATGTATTTAAAAAATAAAATTATATTTTATAGTAGTTTTAAAATTTAATTATTTAGTTTTGATTAAAATTAATCCAATTATTTTTTTTGAATGAATTTTATACTTGAATTTGGTATTAAAACATTTTTATACTTAAAAGGGAATTTTTCTAAAAAACTATTTTTCGTTGTGTTTTGCATTTTAATCTTAAATTAATTTATGCCACTTATATAAATTGAATCCTAAAAAATGGATTTCATATTTTCAAATCAATTATTTTAAATTTGGTAAATAGGTCTCTTTTATTTTCTATCATTATTAATAATGACCATAGTAAATAATCATCACCGCGATAAGGGTAAATCAGGTAATTAAGGTTAAAAATAATATGATTAGGACTAAAAATGATCCTAACACTTTAATTTATCCTATTGGATGAGTGTATTTTTCCCATGTTCATCCAAGTTTTAAAAATATGGCAACTTGGTTTCATATTTCTTTGATTTTGACCTTTATATTATTCTATGTAAAGAAAAGTCAAAATGGAATTCTCTTTGTTTTATTTTCTCTAAATTTTTTAAATAGGGATAAACGAAGTCTATGTTCGATTATAAAAGTGTTATTTGAAAGATAAATAATTTTTTTATCGTGTTAATTTATTTATAGTTTTTAGTAATGAAATAATTACCTTAAATACTTATGCAATGCCAACACAGTATTTATTCAATTGATAGAAAAATAAAATAAATGATTTTAAAAATGTGAAAAGAAATATAATTTGAATGAATTATTATATTACATTAATTTTTAGATAAAAATAACATATTAGATAGGTTTTAATGTTTCAAATTCAAATTAAATGAATAGTTCCAAAAATTACATTAATATTCTTATATAATAAATAATATTTTATTAAATGATTTAAAATTACTAAAAATATCATCTTCATCCAAGTGATTTTTATATATTTAAAAATATAAACTATGTTCCATTTATGCACTAATTTTACCTTTATAGTAACCACATTATCCCTTAAAGATAAAAAAATTGTGTTATCATGATAATTGTCAAAAAGGGTAAATAACTGGTTTAAACAAATAGATAAGGGTAAAAACCTAGTCTAAACTTGTCCAAATTTTATTATATGATAGGATATTCACCCATAATAATACTATATTCAAATTATATTAGTTGGGATCCTTTTTTCCATGAAAATAAATTTATATTAATTTAATATTTTATGTAATTCTAAGAGTGTTCCTCCCCTCACTTATAAAAGGGTACCTCCTCTCCTATTTTATTCACATTTCAAAATCCTTTTAGTTCAGACAATCCCTACCCAAATACCTTTCTAACATCCCTCTTCACACTCTAATGGTCTTAATTTGGGAATAATACCAACCTTATAGGATTTAAGGTGCAAATAGAATAAATTTTCCCAAAGAATAGGTATAATATTTAACTAAATGTTTTAGTTTTATTTCTTCTTCTACAACCTTCAAATATTCTTTAGGTTATGACCATTATCTCTTTAACTAATCCCTTTATCTCTCAATTTTATTTATGAATTTATTATAAATTATATATATATTTATCTTACATATATACCTATCTCATTATCCCTTCCTTTGATGGGGTAATACATTTCATAAATTCATTTCTCAAATTATTTCATTAAAATAAAACCTGATTAAGGGAAACTTTTCTATTTCTTAATCCTTTTGTGTAACACTTGTTTAAAGTTTTTTTCCAAATTAATACCTTATTTTGAGACATATGATTATATACTAATATATGAACTTTCATAATATTTAATTTCTTATTCTTTTTAGAATATTTATGAAATTTTCATAGATTATAATATGAGTAAAGATTATGAAACCCATTTCTTTCCATGGGTAATTATTATGATTATGATTTATGATTGATTTACCTTTGTGGAACACATAATCATGAACATGTTATGATGGGTTCACCAAGATAGAGCTCTAATGCATTGGGTAAAGTTTTTTTGTTTCATGAGATGTTATGTATGAGATTAGAGAGTAAAACTAATCTACGATGGGACTCTGTCCACCATGTGATATTACCTTATCAGTTAGCCTTAACTTATGATTATGTAATGTTTTGTGTTGCTGTTGAATTTACTATGTTTCCATGATCCTATAATACCATGTTCTTTATGTTATTCCCTCATGTGATTACTCGTGAGCCTTCTCTTTTATGATATCATGTTATACCTTTAACTCACATTTTATACTTCCTTATCATGTTTATTCCCTTACTAGGATTTTTAGCTCACCCCTTTTTTCTATATATTCCCCAGGTTATCCCATGTGGTTTTAGGACCTCAAAGGGATTTAGGAGCTCATTGTGGGTATTAAAATAAAGATTTTTTATTTTCATATTGATTTTTTATGTACCTAGTCTTCTAAAGACATTATGATTTTCAATCCTTTGATTTTATTTTAATAGATATTTATGTTAGAAATCATTTAATGATATGTGTAAAAGGATTTGGTCACTATACTCAATTTTCAAACAACCTTAACTGGTTTTGTAAAGAAATATTATTGGACTTTCCAACTTTATCTCTTCTAGTTTTGAACTTTTACCTCCTTTTACTATCTGTATAGTACCAGAATTTAGAAAACATATGATTCATTCATCTATTCTCAACACATTAAGAATATCAGATAATTTTTTATTTAATTCATCTCACTTGATGTAACATTTACATAGATGAAAATATAATTAATTCCTTAACTAGAATAATCCTTATAGGAATTCTTTAGTCTCTCCAAACATATTCATCCATATTTAATATCATTTACATACCTAATTATATTGATTATATGAGACTATAATTCCTTAATTCAATTAGCGTCTAGTGCCTTTGAAACATTAAATGAATCATTCCATGATTCTATAAGAATCTTGATTTTCTTTTTGAACAATTTCAACTATTGGTTACTCATGAAGGAACTATTCTAACACATAGAATATTTATCTTTCTCAATAAATTTTTCTTAAGCTACCAATCTTAGGAGTTTCTTGCATTAAGATTATCATTTAAAGTATTAATATCAAATTTTATTTTGATGATGATGATGCATTTATCTACAATAGAAGTTTTTATCATATGAATATCATGTCTTATGTCTATTCATTAAGGACTTTTAATGATGGTGATACCACTAAAATTGATAACCCCATACATCATATTCATTTAGTGATCCAAGATCCATATTTCACTAAGTAATGAGTCTACTAGGTAATTCCTATAATCACTTAATTTTTTAGGTAGGGAGTCATCTCAATCAAAACAGTTTTGAATCTTAGATAGTTGATATGATAATTCTTTATCCAAATCCATCATATAGATAAACTAAACTATATTCCTCTAGTATCATTCCCAAGTGTTTCCCAGTTAATTTTAACCCAAAACAAGAACCAAGAATATACTAACAAAATACAATCCAAGGGCACGTTGTTAGGCAAGAACCTACCCAAGGATGATCTAGTATTATCTATCACTTTTTTTTCTTTATTCAAGATAATTCAAGGGCACCCTGCTAAGGAAGAACCTACCCGATTGAATGATCGAGGTCTTAAAAAGTTCCTTTTTGGAAGGAATCTCACACTTGGTATTTGAGGGGTTTTTAGTCTCACCCATTTAATATACATCATATGAATATTTAATTAAAAAATATTACATCCTATGTAATTATTATCTTATCATGTTTTATTCCTTTTTTTTATATTCATTTTTCTAACAAATTGGTTTTGGAAATCCCTATTCCAACCACCAAATTAATGTTTTCACACCACATTAATGTGTAGCTCTTTATACAACCCACAAGTATTTGTTAATCACTAAAAACAAAAGTTAATCATATTCATACATATCTAAATGAATCATATTCATAAGGTACGTGAATTCTTCATGTAAAGGCATAGAGTTATATGAGATTGAAAAACTCTACTTGAATAAGCCTAAAGAAATAGATAGCCAACCTCATTCACTAATCCTTAGACAAGGCATAAACCTCCATGTAAGTTGGTGGTCTGAACCCAAGTCCCCCTACCCAGAGAGACTTTACTCAATAGAGAATTCAATTCATGAAAAAACTCTAACACTTAATATGCACAAACTATGCCCAACAACTATTCTCTAACTCATAACTAAAATTAAAAACCAAGGCCAAGGCAGATGAAAAACAAAATTTTATGATATAAAACCTAGTATGATATGAAAGACTCTATCCTATAATAAATTTATCATATAAATGGACATATATGATATTTATATTTTATAATCATGTGACATGACCATGCGATGGGGGGTCTTGAGGTAGTGATGGGCGCACAGTTGGCGCACGATTTGTCCAACCATGCGGTCAAACCATGTGAACCCTTAAATGATGGGTAAATGACCTTTTCCCTTAAGATATTTAAATATTTAAACCCCTATTTCTTTTTTGTTTTCCTCCAGTAGCCAATCCCACTTTCTCCCATTTGAACTCTCCTCCAAGCTTCTTTTAGGGATTAAAGGAACTTCTCTATTCAAACTATGAATCTCTCATCATAGGTCTTATTGGATAGCCATTGGTGAGTTCTTCATTCCTTAGGATCATTTTTTCATTTATCTTCTCCTCGATAGAGTTATTTTGGTGTGGGATCTTATGCCTTATTTTTTTGGTGTTCGTCTATTCTTCCATTTTCTTTTGATCTAGACCAAATCAGATGCTGAGACTGGATGAGTGTTCCTCTACAGGCATATGGTAGGCGGTTTATACCTTTTACCTTAAAGTTTGGTTGTATATACCTTGTTTCTATTTTTACGCATGCCGAAATTTCCAGGTGTTGCATCCTAAATTGATAAATCCATAAATTAAATGTTTAAATTGTGTTTGAGACATGCCATCACACCTTTCTTCAAGGCTGGAGATTGTCGTTCTCAATCTGAACCACCCATGGGGTGGGTTTTTCTCTTTGACTATGATTATTCCACCTTTGGGGTGTGTTGATATCGCCTTATGTTATTGAGAATTGAATATGTCAATAAAGTGAATTGTTAAAGGCTGTAAGAACCTTATAGCACCTTGTCAATTATATATGAAAGGAAAGAAATGGATGATCCCTTAGCTTGTATATGATTATGAAGGGATTAATGAATTGATTAATGAATGGTTTATAAAATGGTGAATTAATTGGTTATTATGATAATGGAGGGTTCACAGTATGGCACCATTGACCCACTAGGATTCCATGGAAATTTCTACTCCACATATCTAGATTTCTAGGATGATTTGGACATTTCTAATCCTTGGATATAGTTTAATGAGCACCCTGGGATGCCTTGGAAATTTCTAATCATTGGATCCAATTTATTTAACTCGCTAGGATGCCTCAAACATTTCTATTCCTTGGATATAGCTATTCAACATACTAGGATTCCATGGACATTTCTACTCCATGGATCTAGATTACTAGGATGCCTCAGAAATTTATACTCCTTAGATCCAACCCACTAGGATGCCTTGTAAATTTATACTCCTTAGATCTGGTTTACTTAACTTATTTGGAGACCTTGGATATTTATAATCCTTGGATTCAGTTCACTTAGCATATTTTGATGCCTTGGACTTTCTTACTCCTTGGATCCCAGCCTTGATGGTAAGATACTTGATTACATAGTGTAGGTTGTTAGTAATGTTTATTCATGATTTAAAGTTGTCCCATTTTTATGGTTTTCTAGTCAAATTGAGTTATGGTAGACTGGACAGTGTCACTTTACTTGTATTAATTTTACTCTCATTTTATATGCACACTACTTCAGCTTATATTCAAAGACTGGACTTGTTATAGACACTATTGGTGGTGTCCTACTGAGTGTTATCTCACACACTATTCAAGCTGTTGTTTGGTACCCGGATAGACTTCATGGATGTAGGTAGGGATAGGGGAAATTTCCCACTTGGTGATACTTGATTGATTGTTTCATAGGATTAGGGGAGTACAAGATTGGGTTATGGATCATGCTGCAATCTAGGATAGTTTCTTTTTGGGATTTTTTTACTTTTGATACATGTATTGTACTAGATGCATGTTGAAATGTATTTTCTATATTTTTTATAGCACTATGACATACACATCATTTTGTATATGATTTTTCCTTTAGCTTGATTATTTTTACTCCCGTATGGATTTTTTTTAAGGTTGGGGCCGAAGCCTCAATTTATTATTTAAAGCAAAGAACTCTTTAGTGTGGGTAGAGGGAGACCCATTACATAGCCCGAAGGCCCAAAGCCAAGTGGCCTGAACTTATGGATTTTTCAAAACTGTCTGTGGCCTTCGCCAAGGAAAACCGCTCTCTCCGAGTTTATTCATAATCATGCAAGACACAGTGAGCAAGATGATCAACAAGGGAGTCTGCGAAGGGGCTATTCTTCCTTACCGGAGGAAGTTCTGCCTCACCCCAGTATCCCATTTGATGTTTGATGATGACACGATTGTTTTCATGAATGGTGGGTGGAAGTCCCTTCGAGAGATGAACAGGATCCTCACGGAATACTACTTCTGGAGCGGACAAATCATCAACAGAGAGAATAGTAGCTTTTATGCCCCTTCATCATGCAACCCAAGCAGGGCGGCCAGGATGGGCAACGTGCTGGGAATGGGGAGAGGATCCTTTCCCATGGAGTACCTCAGTACCCCTATCTCGGTAGGATGGTTGAGGATCAGGGACTTCGACAGGGTGGTGAACAGGATTTCGGAACACATTTTGAATTGGAAAAACCACTTTCTATCCTTCGGAGGTCGAATCACTTTGGTGAATAGTGTGATATCTGTAATCCCAGTGCACGCTCTGGCCTCATCATGCATGCCGAAGGGGGTTATCAGGTTCATTGACAGGATGCTTGTGCACTTTATCTGGGACACAGCAGGAGAGGGGAAGAGGCAGTGGGTGTCGTGGGACAAGATGGCCTGACCCACTGGTGAAGGGGGAATCAATGTCAGGATTATGGTGGATACGATCCACTTCATGCATACGAAGCTTGTATGGGAGGCCATTGAGGATCGATCCTTGTGGGGGACGTAGATGTCTCAGAGATATAAGGCTGATACAGTTTATGGCACTGCAAGGGGGTCGGCGTTATGGTCCTCAGTGTTTAACATTATACTGACTCTTTTACCGTCCTTGAAATAGATCATCGGGGAAGGGAGCATCCTCTTCTGGCAACACAATTGGGCGGGCGAAGTGTTGGGCTACCTAAGATGTCTGACCCTGACTATCTCCTTCAGGGAGGCAAGTTTGTATCCCCTGTTCTTTAGACCGGTCCTTGACACCCCTCAGCAAGAAGTTTTTGACTCCGTGGTTTTGAATACAGAGAACAATAGATGCGTGTATACTCCTTCTACCTCAGGGAGGTTCAACTTAAAAGATTTCCGCAGCAAGAGCGCACCACAGGGGAAACTTGATAGGTGGCATAGTATGTCCTGGTGTAAAAAGATCCCGGCTAAACTCAACTTCCTCACTTGGAGGATCCTAAAGAAATCCATCTCCTCCGATGATCACATTAAACTGATTGGTATCAGTCTCGCGTCATGTTTCCAGTGTTGTGGGAATAAAAGCGAAGAGAGCATGAATCATATATTCTTTGAGGGAGAATGGGATCGGCACGTTTGGAGGTTCTTCATCTCTCATACAGGCTTCCTTCCTCAAGAGGGCAATGCTGAGATGGTTATGGAGCATTGGTTACAGGAGGTAAGTGGGACAAATGAGGATCTGAAGGTGCGAGCCATCATCTTCAATGCAGCCTGCTGGTGCCTTTGGCAAGCTAGGAACCGGGCCAAATATGAGAGGAGCAGCTTCACTGGTCGATCCGTGGTGGCGAATACCAGTTTCATGCTGATTGAATTGCTTGGAACCTCAGGCCTTGGGAGGGGGGCGCTCTCTCTTGGGGTGTTGCAAGATACCCCCAGGAGGGTCACTCGGAAAAGTGAGGAGGAGCAGGGCAGGTGGGTTCAGTGGACTCCCCCGCAAGTCGGTCTTAAACTCAATTCTAATGGATCTTGTGTATTGGGTGACATGCGAGGAGGAGGTGTCATTTGGGACTCCAAAGGGAGCCTGGTCCTGGCCTTCACAGCGCATTATGGCAGCGGATCCTCACTTCGGGCGGAAGCAATGGCGGTCCTGACTGGCCTTTCCTTAAGCAACTGCAGGGGCATTACCATTGACCACATTGAAACAGACTCAATGTCTATCCATGATTCTCTTCATGATAAAGGCACCATCCCCTGGTCTATTACCTACACGATTAGACAGTGCAAGGCTCTCATCAAGGATAATGTTATAATATCGCATACGTGCCACGAGGGGAACAAAGTGGTGGATCATATGGACTCAATAGCGGTACCTGGCTCTTAGATTTCGTGTTTTACTAATGTGTCCCAGCTTAAACCGGAGGGGGTGAATCTTATCTGGGGTGATGCCCTTGGGCTGCATTACTTCAGGCCCCCATAATATGGGTTTCCCTTTCTTTTTCTGGTCCTCTGGGGCCTCCTCTTTTCTATGAATAAAAATTTTAATGTTGGATGGATGCAGACTATACAGGGAGCCCCATGACCTGCCCTGAATATGGAAGATTTGATGTGTGAGTTTCAGCAGCAGCATTCGCCCGTGTTTTCAGGGGATGGTAGACCACATGCTACAGAGTCATGTCTAGAGGCCATGATATCAATTTTTGAGAATCTTGAGACACCTCCCAAGAGGATATTGAAGCCTAGTATGTATATTCTTCGGTATTCCACCAAGATATGGTGGGATTTTATTTCCCAGATGGATCATCATTAGGATATGGCCTAGAGGGATTTTTAGATGGCCTTTTACGATTACTTTTATCCTGAGACATTGAGGGCTGATAGTTCCAAAGAGTTTATACTCTTAGAGTAGCTCACTTTATCAGTCATGGACTATTCTCCCCATTTTATGAAGCTCTAGTGTTTCGTACCAATTATGGTAAGTGATGAGTTATTGAAATCTAGTTGATTCGAGGATGGTCTCAGGTATGAAATCCATCACAAGTAGATTTATTTCAAATTGATAGTATAATTGAGATAGTAAATCAAGTGTTGATTATTGAACGTAACCTAGGAGAATCTAGGGGCGCAAAGCAAGGCAGTTCAGATCCTCGAACCGGTGGCACAGTGTCAGGTGGTAGGAAGTGGCTCTTTGACACTACTTGTGAGGGGAATACCAGCTAGAGCATGATTGTTGGTAGTTTTTTTTTTGTCACCGGTGTGGGAGGAAGGGACACATGAGGAGATAATATGATAGAAAATCAGTAGAGTGTCAAGCTTGCAGCGGGATAGGCTATCTATAGCAATTTTGTAGGACCTTTGCTCCAACTGATGGTGAGAGAGAGTTTACACCGACTCCTCATTCAGGAGCGGGGTCAGTAGCTTCTCATCAGGCATGGAGATGGAGTGCGGTTAGCCAATTAGGTCAAGGTGGTGGTCATGGTCAGGGCTGCAAGACACCAAATTTCCAGCAGTAGTAGAGTGGACATGTTCAGGGTAGTCAGACTATATCTCAGGGTCATGGATCAGGCCAGATGTATACAGTACATCTGATACCTAAGGAGTAGAGTGTCGGACCTTCTACAGTGATAGGTACTATTTTGGTAGCCTCTATGTTAGTGTCTTCTCTTTTCAATATAGGTTCTTATCATTCCTTCATATTCATACCTATTGTGGAGATCCTTAGGCTTGATGTTCATTTTTCTTGTGGCTTGATGATACTCGATACTCCATTGTGGATACAATCGGAGAGTGTATACTAGTGCAGGGAATTCCCCTTAAGATAGGTGGGTGTTGCTTTGTACGGGGCCCCTTTTTCCTTGAGATGACAGGGTTTGACATCATTATTAGGATGGACCAGTTGCTTACCTTTCATTATTATGTTGACTGCTATCACCGAAGGGTGACCTTCACATCACCAGATGGCGGAGTTTTTATTCACAAGGGTAAATGGGATGTTCAGGAGAGTCGAGTTGGACCTAAGCATCATGGGTTGGGTGGGATGATATCCCGGATTTCTAACTTATATCTGGATGATCAAGGAACACATCAAGTAGATTCCCCTCTAGTTGTTGATCATTTTAGGGAAAATAACTTTTTGGGACTACCCACCAAGAGAGAGGTAGATTTTTTCACCAAGCTAGTGTCAGGATTTTCATCGGTATCCATTCCTCCTTATAAGATGGATAATACGGAGTTTCGGGTTCTCAAGAGGTATCTAGAGGAATTAAAATCAAAGGGGTTTATGTGGCCTAATATTTCTCTATGGGTTTATCTATCCCTTTTTACCAAGAAGGCAGAGGGAACCCTTCATTTATGTGTGGATTACCAAAAATTGAACCATTTTATGGTTAAGAATAGGTGTTTTTTGCCTCAAATAAATTATATATTCAACCAAATCTAAGGATCTCAAGTTTTCTTGAAGATTGATCTGAGATCAGGTTATCATCAAGTGCATGTTAGAACATCATATATACTACGTACAACATTCCATAGTAGGTATGGATTGTATGAGTATTTGGTCATGTCATTCGGTCTCATAAACGTGCCAACAATTTTCATGGCACTCATGAACCTAGTTTTCCATCTATATCTGGATTCATTTGTGGTGGTATTCATGGATGACATCTTGATGTATTCTCACACTCGACACGACCATGCCAAACATCTTGATATCGTACTAGATACACTAATATATCATCAATTATATAATAAGATCACAAAGTTTCACTTTTATATGGATAAGATTCACTTCCTGGGACATATTATCTCAGAGATAGAAGTATAAATTGACCCAAATAATGTGATAGTTGTAGTTTCCTAGGAGAATCCTATGAACATATTTGATATACAAAGTTTCTTGGGGATAGTTGGTTATTACAGGTGCTTTATTCGAGACTTCTTATGCCTGTAAGCACATCTTACAAGTTTGAATAAGAAGGGTGTGAAGTTATCATGGTCTAAATCATTAGAGACAGCCTTTCAGGAGCTAAAAGGGAGACTGACTTTAGTTTTGACCATAATTCTTCTAGAGTCTGTAATAATCTATAAAATATATTGTGATGCATCATGTATTAGGCTAGAATAAATTCTGATATAGGAGTAGTGATTCATGGAATACAAGTCTCATTAGTTGAGGCCACATGAGAGGAATTACTCGATGCACTAACTTGAGTTAGTTGTTTTTGTTCATGCCTTGCACTGTTGGAGGCATTATTTATTGGGAGAGAGTTTTGTGGTGTATATAGACCACAAAATCCTCAATCACATATTTACACAGCATGAATTGAACCTTAGGAAATGAAGGTGGATTTAATACCTATAGTCATTTGACTTTGAACTTTCCTATATTCTCAAAAATGGAAATGCAATTATTGATGCTCTGAGTAGGAGCACTCAGACACGGGCGGTTCAAGAGTCCAGTATCAAGTGGAATCTTATGGACTTGTTTTTTAAGATGCACTTAGAGGTACAGGATGGTCATGGGTATACTTTTCTCTTATCCTTGGTAGTGAATTACACTCTTTTGGGTAGGGTAAGGATGAGACAACTATCAGATTTTGAGGGCTTGGTCCTACGGGAGAGCGTGGTAGGTGAGGACCCACTGTCTGGTTAGACCATTGGTGAGGATGAAATTATCCAGATACATGGGTGTGTATGGGTTCCAACAGACATTCGATATGAGTTGATGTGGGAATTTCATGGCTCGGTTTGGGTAATACATCTCAGCATCACCAAGATGTATCAAGACTTACGTCGCTAGTATTGGTGGTCTGGTGTGAAATGGGAGATAGCCAGCTTTATTACTCAGTGTTCCACCTGTCAACAGGTGAAGGAGGAACATCAGCAACCGACAGGACTTTTATATCCATTGTAAATTCTCAAGTGGAAATGGGGAAATGTTACCATGGATTTTATAATAGGTTTTCCTAGAACACCTTGAGGCAACGATACAGTTTGGGTAGTTGTTGACAGATTGATGAAGGCCGCATACTTCTTACCTATTCAAGAGAATTTCTCAGTGGACAAGCTAGGGAGTCTATACATCAAGGAGGTCATATGCCTTTATGAAGATTCATGTTCTATCATATCTGATAGGGATTCTCATTTTATGTTAAGGTTCTGGTAGGGGTTGTAGAAGGATTTAGGTACACTGGTACTTCTAAGCATGGCCAATCACCATCAAACTGATGATTAGACAGAGTGTATGATTCGGGTGTTAGAGGATATACTCCATGAATGTGTCCTTGACTTTGGGTCTTCTTAGGAAAGACATATACCCATATTGATTAAGCTTACAATAACAGATTTTAGTCTACCATCCAGATGGCTCCTTAAAAGACCTTATATGGTAGTTCATGTCGATCAACTTTGTGTTGGTTGGAGGAAGGGGAGGAAACACTGCTTGGAAGCTTGAACCACATCTCATTTAGGAGACTACATAGTAGGTGTAGTTGATTAGGAAGCACATGATGACCGCTCAGTCTACATAGTAGTCATATACCAACCATCATCGATGAACTCTCGAGTTTGAGGATAGGGATTAAGTTTTCTTGCAAGTTTCACCTAGACTAGGGAATAGACAAATAAAGAGGCAAGGGAAGTTATCACCTCATTTTTTCAAGGATTTTGAGATTATGGAAAGAGTAGGGCCGATAGCCTATCGGTTACAGTTACCTCAGAGGTACCAGGTCATGCACGATTTCTTCCATGTATGTCAGCTTTGTCGATATCATTATGATCTTTCATATATTCTTCAGCCCGAGGAGGTTGAGTTGGAGATTGGCACATCCTTTGAGAAGCATACTATCTGTATTATTGATCATAGCACGAAGGATCTTTGAGGTAGGTCAATTTCTTTAGTGCGGGTGTTATGGACGCACGACCATGTACAAGATAAGACTTAGGAGTGGGAGGTTGATGTACATGCTCAGTGGTCGAGGCCTTTCTCATATGATTGCTTACTACCCCCAGAAGGCCAACTTAGGAACTAGTTGCTTTAAGGAGGGGAGGTTGTAACGACCAGACTTTTTACAAAGGTATGGATCTTTTTTTTAATTTTTGGTTTTGACCTAATATGAATGTCTAGTGAGGTTATGGAGGAAACGAGGGTGTTTGGGGCTTGTTTGGATACCAGAGCCCCACTTTTTAGAGAAAACAGCTTGGTTTCATGGTTAGTAGAAACCATACAACCCAGTATGCATGGTTAGAGTAAACCATGATGGGAGTCCCAGTGCACAGCATAGGGTGCACGGTTTTCCCTAACAGTGAAACCTAGGTCGCACACCCATGCGTTCTTAATTCCTTAGGCTCCTTTCACCATTTCTCTTATCCTCGATAGAGTTATTTTGGTGCAGGATCTTATGCCCTATTTTCAGGGCATTCGTCTATTCTTCTATTTTCTTCTGATCTGAACTGAATCAAAGTATGATACTAGATGAGTGTTCCTCTACAAGCATAAGGTAGGTGTTCTATACCATTTTCCTTAAAGTTTGGTTGTATATACCTTGTTGTTGTTGTGCCGCATGCCGGGCTTTCTGGGTGTTGCATCCTAAATTGATAAATCCCTAAATTAAATGTTGAAATCGTGTTTGAGACAATCCATGACACCTTTCTTCAAGGTTGTAGGTTTTCGACCTCAACCCAAACCACCCATGGGGTGGGATCTTACCTTTGACCATGATTATTCCACCCTTGGGGTGTGTTGAGATCGCCTTACGTTATTGAGAATTGAATATGTTAATAAAGTTAATTGTTAAATGTTATAAGCACCTTATAGCACCTTGTCATTTGTATATGAAAGGTAAGAAATGGATACTCCCTTGACTTGTATATGATTATGAATGGATTAGTGAATTGATTGATGAATGGGTTATGAAATGGTGAATGAATTGCTTATGATGATATGGAGGGTTCACAGTATAGCACCGACGACCCACTAGGATTTCATGGACATTTCTACTCCATGGATCTGGATTACTAGGATGCCTCAGACATTTCTACTCCATGGATCTAGTTTACTAAGCACCCTGGGATGCCTTGGACATTTCTACTCATTGGATCTGATTTATTTAACTCGCTAAGATGCCTCAGACATTTATACTCCTTATATCTAGCTATTCAACATACTAGGATTCCATGGACATTTCTACTCCATGAATCTGAATTACTAGGATGCCTCGGACATTTCTACTCCTTGGATCTGACCCACTAGGATGCCTTGGACATTTTTACTTCTTAAATCTGGTTCACTTAACTTATTTGGATGTCTTAGACATTTCTACTCCTTGGATCTGGTTCACTTGGCATATTTGGATGCCTTGGACTTTCTTATTCCATGGATCCTAGCCTTGATGGTTTGATACTTGATTACATGGCGTAGGATACTGATAATTCTTATCCATGCTTTACAGTTAGCCCATGTTTATGGTTTCCTAATCACAATGAGTTATGGTAGACTAGACAATGTCACTTTACATGTATTACTTTTTACTTCTGTTTTATATGCACACTCCTTCAACTTATATTCACAAACTAAACTTGTCATAGACACCATTGGTGGTGGACTACTGAGAGTTATCCCACACCCTATTCGGGTTGCCGTTTGGTACCCAGACAGACTTCATGGATGCAGGTAGGGACATGGGAAAGTGCCCTCTTGGTGATACTTGATTGATTGTTGCATATAAGCAGAGGAACACAGGACCGGGCTATGGATCGTGATGCTATCTAGGATAGTTTCTTTTTTTCTTTTTGCACTTTTGATACATGTATTGTACTGGATGCTTATTATCATGTATTACCTATCTTTTGTATAACTCCATGACATACACATCATTTTGCATATGTTGCTGCCTTTGGCTTGATTATTATTATTGTTTTCTAGATGATATTTTTTTTATATTATGCTTCTGCTTTGTATTCATTTATGATACTATTTCATTAATTTGATCATCATGCTATAGTCTCCCCACCATACCATTATAGACCTTCGGTGCTAGTCGACAGCCTTTGGTGTACGGGGAGGTGCACTTGAGGTCATGTGACCCACCAGCTCGGGGCACCATTTAGTGGCTCTCGGGTCGTGATGTTACATAATACCTTCATGCGTAAAGGTAAAGTGTCGATGACCCTTACGTAAACCCATTTGCGTAAGGGTACTACCTTTACGCAACTTATCCGCATAAAGGTAACAAAGATGTTTCCCTTACAAAAACCTTCTGTGTAAGGGCATCACATAAGGGTAAAAGAATATCTACCTTTACATAATGCCTCATGTAAGGGTATAACCTTTACACATCCTACCTACGTAAGGGTAAATCATATCTACCCTTACGCAGCTCATGGAAGAGTCTGAAACCTACATATGTTTTGAAAAAACATAGTTCTTCATTTTTCTTTGAGAACCAGTGATTAAAACACATTTAATTCTTGAATAACATGCCTCTAATACCATTGATGGGTTTTGTATAATCATTTAATGATCATATGTAGTGGACGACAACCCAAAACACAAGCGATCTATCTTTAAGAAATCAATATGCAAATAATACGAAAAATAGAGTACCTGGAATTCATGAATAGAAACAATTTCCATCTTCCTTCTGTAGAGAGTGTTTAAGGAAGATCATGAAGAGTAGTGAACAAAAGCACTCTGCCTTCGAGAGAGTACATCGGCCAATGGATCTGCGGTTGTATCGTAAGGATTCTCAAAATCCGAAGGGGTGTGTCAACACCTTCTCAAATGAGATAAACATAGTTTCGAGAGGAAGAGAGATTAGCAGAGGCTCGTACACGTCGCACATTGCACACCCAATAGGAGATGATTTCATCCTCTTATATAGCCGAAGCCTGAGGTATCACGTATTCATAACGCATCGAATGCGTTTCTGACTATTGGAGTATTTATTTATTGAATTCATTACAATAAATAAATGCAAAGCAATTAATCCATTCATAATGGATTGTAACTGATGAATAAGTCATTCGATAGAAATAAATAAATAATATATATATATATATGCATATATATATTCTCTATGCATCATATGCATATGCACATGCATCTCATGCATGAACATTTTTTTTCACATCCAACAATGTCATCAAAGTTTTCATGCATGCATCAAAGTACGTGATTCATGATATACATTAATAATAATTTCAAGACTAAGGACCAATACACACGTTTGTAGATAGAAATATTCAATGACACATAATCATGTGGAATTCCTATTTGCCTGTATATCCTTATAACCTCTCTTCTTGGAGATCACTGAGTGCAAACTTCATAAGAAGAAGTCACAGTGTCTTATGAGCCTCCAACACTTGATAGGCATACATCATATGTGCCCCGTATGATAGATGTATCTAGACCATAAAACATATGTTTAAGAATATTGACATTGCATCTCTAGGTTCTCATTATAACGGGTAATTGTCATAACTCTTCGATGCGATAACTACTCTAAAGATATTATCACATTAATGATACGTGAAAGAATAATCATAATGTGATAAGATATTTATTAATATAGTGGTAATCGAAAGTATAAAGTTGGTTGGTTCTCAGGAACCAATTTCAATAGGTCACGTCCACTTATAGGAGTCTTACCTTTAGAATGATATAATTGAACCTAGTCCATTCAACAAATGTATACAAGGCCAACCAAATTGAGCACTCCAAATAAGGGTGTAATTTTGGCCCAAAAGCCCGAGCTGGGCTCGGGCCGATGGTTCATTGGGCCGGGCCTGGAGCTATGCAAGCAAGCCCACAGGTCGGGTCGGCCCGTAAAAGTCCAGCCCACGGGCCCGTATGAAGCTCGTCCGCTCTAAAAAAATTACCGGGGAACTGTTGGTAGGGAGACTTGAACCTCCTACCACAAGTTTCTAAGGGTGTGTTTGGACCAACTGGTATAGGCGATGCGCCTAGTTAAGAATTAACAGCCTACACACACACACAAAGCTATTAATAATATATATATATATATATATATATATATATATATCAAGCTATTAATAATATATATAATCATATATCAACGATTTAACATGATATATATATATATAATAAGTCGTATATTAACAAAAAAAACTCACCCACTCATGTCCCCCCCCCACCAACCTCGTTGTTTTTTTAAGTATCTTGCAACTTGCATGTATTATATATATTATATATACTGTATATTCATATATAAATCTATTTAGAAAAAAAAATTAACTCGCCATTGGTGAGCACCCGCAACCCCTCGTTAATTTTTTTTACAACTTACACATATTTATATATATTTACATATATAAATCTATTTAGAAAAAAAAATGACACACTCACCCACTGATGTGCACCCCTCAACCTCGTGTTAATTTTTTTTACAACTTGCACATATTATATATACATTCACATATATAAATCTATTTTGAAAAAAAATTAACAAACTCAGTCACTGATGCACATCCCCCAACCCCTCGTTAATTTTCTTTTTACAACTTGTACATTTTATTATGAATATTATTTAGTACGATGATTGATATTTATTTAAACATGACAATCACCGTAGATTCATTTTTTTTAATTGCACATTTTCAAATAAATTATTTGAACTTTAATTGTTTTCCGAATTGGTTTAGATTTTAGATTTTTATTAAATTAAAGAAAATATTACAATTATAATAGACATGTGAAACCATCTCCAACACAGCGGTATAAACGTTATTTTAGCGTAAAAAACCCCTCCAACCCAGTGCTATTCTTTGCGTTAAATTGAATATTTGCTACATTGCAACGCCATATTTGGCGCTGCACTGTTCATGCACTATCCGTTTTTTACTTTATGGTCATTTTATCAACATAATCAATGATTTATATTTATTTTAATATATAAAAATTAAGGATATCCAAAGAATATTCTTTTTAGAGTGGGAAATGACGTGAATGAGTTGGAGTTAATTTCACAGTTCATACTCCATTTTAGAGTAACCTTACTTCAAAATGAAGTAATGGGTTGGAGTTGCCCTGAAGTTGGGGTTGAGAGTTTTTGTGAAACGTGTGAAGTGACCAATTTAAAACATGTCAAATGATTGACCGTTGAAATAAAAAAAATTGATTCACCATTATAAAATAAAAAATAAATTCATCGTTAGAAAATAAAAAATTAATTGATGGTTTTAAAAAATAAGTGATGATTTTAAAAAATGATGCTTAAAAAAATAATTGACACTTTAAAAAAATGATTATGCTCTAAAAAATTGATGGATAGTGCATCATTTCATGTACAAACTGAACACACAAACTTTGATGAATTTTTTAGCGATATGAACAACTGAATTAGAAGTTCATCCAATAGACTTAAATGGATAGAATTTCAAGATCTTTCTAACTAATCAAGAAGTGTTTAATTTCAATAAGTATTGAATGAGATATGATCAAAATACTGTGAAAACATGAAATAGAAACTGTAAAAAAAACGGTAACAGTCGGATATTTTTTAAGGTAGGTAAATGACATTTTCAGAGTTTCACGTAGTTAATGAAATGAAGAAAAACTAGTTAGATTTCTAACCAAACAAACGCCGAGTGATTCTGATTAAAAAAGAATGAGATGTCAAAAAAACAAAAAAAGATTTTCAATTTTGGAAAATTTATAAATGCAGATCTCTTGCAAGATCTTCAGATATACAACGCACCCCTTAAACAATAAAATTAGACCTTCATTTATTCTAATAAAATTAATATAAATGAGTTGGCTTTCAAACGGGATAAGTTTCGAAAGAATCTGATCAGTATAGTGTATGTAATAAATAAAATATAGAAGAAAACTTTAAAGCGGTTTATACTGAAAATATTATTTGAGATAAAAAACATGAATCATGTTCGTGTTGGGCGCCTTCCTGGTTGGCGCACTGGGCAACGCCTCCTCAAATGGTGCACATGCGGTATCTGTTTTAATGTGGTGTTTTAATGCGGGCCAAGACCGCGTGAATTAATTCACGCGGTGACACTCTTTTGACGCGGCGACATTATTTGGACGCTGATTCTTTTCCTATATAAGGAGGCAGAGGCAAGGCATTTCATCATCACCGGCAGCAACAACACCGAGAGCAAATCCCATTTGGTGATCGTCTTTCTTTGACGATCATCTTTCTTGCTCTCCACCTTTTGATCCATACTTTTATTCTTGAGTATTACTTTTGAGATCCCTTCCATTTTGGGGAGTCTCTACCGTGTACTTCTTGATTTTAGTGGATCCCTCTTTCTGGACTAGGTCCCGTGGTTTTTCCCTTTCGGGTTTTCCACGTAAAAATTTCCGGTGTCAAATTTATTTTTCTGCACATTTAATTTTGTCGCTGCACATCCGCTTCTATTTGGGGGGAAAGATTCAATTTCCACTGCGCGTTCGCTTTTTCTTTTGTTTGCGCGTTCGTCGCTTTCCCGTCTTTCCCAACATCTGGTATCAGAGGAAGGTTTGGTTCTTTTCTTTTCATATTTATTATGGAGGCCAACTACAGTCGGATGATTTTGTTAAATGGTACCAACTACCATATGTGGCGACTTAAAATGAAGGATCTGCTTTTTGTCAAGCGAATGCATCTTCCAGTGTTTAGTACCCAGAAGCCAGAGAGAATGTCAGACGAAGAATGGGCGTTCGAGCATGAGATGGTTTGCGGCTTCATTCGTCAATGGGTCGAAGACAACGTGATGAACCACATTGTCAATATCTCTCACGCCAGAACTTTGTGGGAGAAGCTTGAGACGACATACGCTTCGAAGACGGGAAACAATAAACTGTTTCTTCTCAAGCAAATGATGAACTTGAGGTACAGAGAAGGTACGTCTATTTCTGATTATTTAAGTGAATATCAAGGATGTTTTGATCAGTTGTCTAGCATGGGTATCAATTTTGAAGATGAGGTTTTAGCTCTTTTGCTTCTTAACACTTTACCCGATTCATGGGAAAATTTACGTGTTACTCTAACCGGTTCTGCTCCTAATGGTGCTGTGACATTTAGTTTTGTCAAGTCTGCTATTTTAAATGAAGAGGTCAGGAGACGTACTCAGGAGAAATCTTCTTCCGAGCTTTTGGTCACAGAGAACAGGGGGAGAAGCCAGGACCGGGGGCAGAGCAGTCGAGATAAGAGCAGAGGCAGAAGCAAATCCAGACTGAAGCAGAGAGATTTTGAATGTCATCATTGTGGTAAGAAGGGGCATGTTAAGAAGTTTTGTTATCAGCTGAAAAGAGAGAACATATTGAAGGAAAATCAACAGAAGAAAAATGGCGATGGAGAGGATCATGTTGCCGCTGCTATAGGGGGTGATCTTGTTATTGTTTATGATTCCATTAACATTGCTTCTGATGATTCTTGCTGGG
The DNA here is from genome assembly GCA_963277665.1 of Viscum album. Taxonomy (NCBI): domain Eukaryota; kingdom Viridiplantae; phylum Streptophyta; class Magnoliopsida; order Santalales; family Viscaceae; genus Viscum; species Viscum album. Next base: position 1,565,145,659 of record OY728161.1, read on the forward strand.
TTGTTGACAGTGGTGCCTGTTTTCATGTGACATCGAAGAAGGAGTTCTTTACATCTTACAGCCCAGGTAATTTTGGGATTTTGAAGATGGGAAATGATGGACATGCTGACGTTGTAGGCATCGGGACTGTTTGTTTAAAGACCAGTACAGGAAGTAAGCTGATTTTGAAGAATGTCCGACATGCACCCGAGGTTCGTTTGAATCTTATCTCTACCAGCGTTCTTGATGATGAAGGGTTTATCAGCACTTTCGGTGATTGCCAATGGAAGCTTTCCAAGGGATCTTTGATTGTGGCTAGAGGGAAGAAGCAATCAGGTTTGTACTGGACTAGAGCTTCTATTTCTTGTGATACTGCTTGTGTTGTTGAGTGCAGTGTTTCGTCCAAGTTGTGGCATAAGAGGCTCAGTCACATCAGTGAGAAAGGTCTCGGTTGTTTGGCCAAGAGAAATCTTCTTCCAGATTTAAAGAGTGTCAAGTTGGACACATGTGATCATTGCATGGCTGGAAAACAGAGCAGAGTGAGTTTCAGCAGTCATCCTCCACACAGGAAGTCACAGGTACTTGAATTGGTACATTCTGACGTTTGTGGTCCTTTGAAATCGAAGACCTTTAGTGGTGGTCTTTATTTTGTTACATTTATTGATGACTACTCACGAAAGCTCTGGGTTTATGTTTTGAAAGCCAAAAGTCAGGTGCTCAGTGTTTTTAAGCAATTTCATGTTTCTGCTGAGAGAGAATCAGGAAAGAAATTAAAATGTATTCGCACTGACAATGGAGGAGAGTATTGTGGTCCGTTTGATCAGTATTGCAGGCAGGAAGGTATTCGGCATCAGAAGACGCCGCCCAAGACACCTCAGCTGAATGGTGTAGCTGAGCGGATGAACAGAACTTTGTTGGAAAGAGTTCGTTGTTTGCTTTCAGAAGCAAAGTTGCCTGGACATTTTTGGGGTGAGGCTTTACTTACTGCTGCTTATATTATCAATTTGTCACCTGCGGTTGCTTTGCAGACAGACACTCCCGGCAAATTTTGGTATGGCAAAGAGATCAGGTACGATCACTTGCGTGTTTTTGGTTGCAAGGCTTTTGTTCATGTGCCTAGAGATGAGAGATCCAAGCTGGATGGTAAGACACGCCAGTGTATTTTTATTGGCTATGGACACGATGAGTTTGGGTACATGTTCTATGATCCTGTTTTGAAGAAACTTGTCAGAAGCCACGATGCAGTGTTTAAGGAGGATCAGACTATTGCAGACATTGATAAGGGAGAAAAAGATGTTTCTCCAACTTCTGATGGTTTTGTCAGTCTTGAGCCAGGTTCTAATTCACATTTACCTCATGTTGTTGATTCTGATGATCATGTTGATGTACAGAATGATGCTCAAGGTGAACAGGTTGGAGTTGAAGTTTCCGATGCACCTTTTGTTTCTGATGATCCGGTTCCAGGGGTTATTAATGAACCAGCAGTTCCACTCCGGAGGTCATCTCGGCATCGCACCGTTTCTACTCGATATTCACCTGATGAGTATGTGCTCCTCGCTGAAGGGGGAGAACCAGAATCGTTTGATGAGGCAATGGAGAGTGAACAGAAGGACAGATGGGTTGCGGCAATGGATGACGAGATGAAATCATTGCACGACAACCACACTTTTGAGCTGGTGAAGTTACCGACAGGGAAGAGAGCTTTGCAAAATCGGTGGATTTATCGGATTAAGAATGAAGAATCCAGTTCTGTTCCACGATACAAGGCAAGGTTAGTTGTCAAAGGCTTCCGTCAGAAGAAAGGTATTGATTTTGATGAGATTTTCTCACCTGTTGTCAAAATGTCTTCCATTCGGGTTGTTCTTGGTTTGGCTGCCAGTTTAGATCTGCAGATTCAGCAGATGGATGTGAAGACAGCTTTCCTCCATGGAGATTTAGAGGAGGAGATTTATATGGAGCAACCAGAGGGTTTTGTTGAAACAGGTAAAGAAAATCATGTCTGCAAGTTGAAGAAGAGCTTGTATGGTTTGAAACAAGCTCCGAGGCAGTGGTATAAGAAGTTTGAATCTGTCATTTCTCATCAGGGTTTCAGGAAGACATCTTCTGATCATTGTGTTTTTGTTCAGAGATTTACTGATGATGATTTTATTATACTGTTGCTTTATGTTGATGATATGCTCATTGTTGGCCATGATACTTCTAGAATTGACAGATTGAAGAAGGATCTTTGTCAGTCTTTTGCGATGAAAGACTTGGGGCCAGCACAACAGATTCTTGGCATGACGATCTCCCGTGACAGGAAGGCCAAGAAGTTGTGGTTATCTCAGGAGAGATACATTGAGAAGGTTCTTCAGAGATTTTCTATGGATAGAGCGAAAGTGGTTAGTACTCCTCTTGCTTTACATTTTAAGCTCAGTTCCAGTCAGTCACCTTCTACTGATGAAGAGAGAGAGGAGATGCAACACATACCTTATTCATCTGTTGTTGGATGTTTGATGTATGCAATGGTATGTACTAGACCTGATATAGCTCATGCAGTTGGTGTGGTCAGTCGTTTTCTATCAAATCCAGGTAGAGAGCATTGGAGAGCATTGAAGTACATTTTTCGTTATCTTCGTGGTACTTCTGATCCGAGATTGTGTTTTGGCAAAGGGGAACCTATGCTTTGTGGCTTTACAGATTCAGATATGGCAGGAGATATCGATTCGAGGAAGTCTACTTCAGGCTATTTGATCACTTTTGCAGGGGGAGTTGTATCTTGGCAGTCTAGATTGCAGAGATGTGTTGCTTTATCTACCACAGAGTCAAAGTTTATTGCAGCTACTGAGGCGTGCAAAGAATTGTTGTGGATGAAAACATTTATTCGAGAGCTCAATTTAAATCAGGACAGGTATGTTTTATTTTGTGATAGTCAGAGTGCTATTTGTTTGGGAAAGAATTCTACTTTTCATGGCAGGTCGAAACATATCGATGTTCGATATCATTGGATTCGCAACGTCCTTGATTCGAGACAGTTAGAGCTTGAGAAGATCCACACTGATGACAACGGGTCAGACATGTTGACCAAGAGTTTACCCAGAGGAAAATTTGAGACTTGCCGACAGATTGCAGGGTTGGCGGTGATCCCCACTTGAGTCGGAGGGGGAGATTGTTGGGCGCCTTCCTGGTTGGCGCACTGGGCAACGCCTCCTCAAATGGTGCACATGCGGTATCTGTTTTAATGTGGTGTTTTAATGTGGGCCAAGACCGCGTGAATTAATTCACGCGGTGACACTCTTTTGACGCGGCGACATTATTTGGACGCTGATTCTTTTCCTATATAAGGAGGCAGAGGCAAGACATTTCATCATCACCGGCAGCAACAACACCGAGAGCAAATCCCATTTGGTGATCGCCTTTCTTTGACGATCATCTTTCTTGCTCTCCACCTTTTGATCCATACTTTTATTCTTGAGTATTACTTTTGAGATCTCTTCCATTTTGGGGAGTCTCTACCGTGTACTTCTTGATTTTAGTGGATCCCTCTTTCTGGACTAGGTCCCGTGGTTTTTCCCTTTCGGGTTTTCCACGTAAAAATTTCCGGTGTCAAATTTATTTTTCTGCACATTTAATTTTGTCGCTGCACATCCGCTTCTATTTGGGGGGAAAGATTCAATTTCCGCTGCGCGTTCGCTTTTTCTTTTGTTTGCGCGTTCGTCGCTTTCCCGTCTTTCCCAACAGTTCGGACTTAAATGCGAACATGTTAGATAAAAAATTAGACAACGTTGTAGTTTAATAAAAGTTAGATAAACTTATTATATTTCATATGAAATAAGAATTATAAAATTCTGATCACTACAACACAAATTATAACTAAAATACATAAAAGTTTTAAAAATGGGTTTTCACATAAAATAATAAAAGGGTTTTGAGATATTTAAAAACATAAACTAATATGTAATCAAACAAAACAAGAATACATACATGTACATGCACAAACAAAAAAAACATTAAAAAAACGTTTTAAAAAAAATAGATGTTTTAAAAAAAGGGGTTTTTAAAAAGTTGCTTTAAAAAAGATGTTTTAAAAAATCATTAAAAATGTTTTAAAAACCCATTTAAAATAAGTTAAAAAAATTAAAATAAATGTTTTAAAAAAAACTTATAAAAATAAACATTTTAAAATTAATGTTTAGGAAAAGACGTTTTAAAATAAACCTTTTAAAAACGTTTAAAAAAACATTAAAAAAATGTTTTTAATTTGTTAAATGTTTTATTTTAAAAATAATAAAAGCCCGCAAAGGCCTACCCATGGCCTAGTCTGACAAGCCCGGCCCGAGCCTGGCCTCGGGCCACGTCATGGGGTTGTTCGAATTGGACCAAAATTACACCCTCGACTCCCAAACATACATGGGAAATATGGTTTAATAATTGAAAAACTCTTCACTCAAATATCAAATATATCAAAGACCAAAGAATAGTCATAGTGGAAGAAACCCACAGAGAAAATGATTTCGTCCTTTGAATTTGAAAAACAAAGGTTAAAATTTGAAGAAGGTTGAGGGAGATGCAGCCTCTATTAGCTTGCTTAAAGAGGATGAACCGAAGGGGTATGTGCATTTTTCCCTTTCTATATCTCATTGTGTGTACATCTTTGATTAAAATAATTAATCCACATAACCTTAAAAGTTTTCAATTAATAAAATATGAGAATTTTAGACATATCCTCACAAAGATCTATCGGTATATTTAAATACATAAAAAAAGATTTGGTTAAATAAAGGCATGCATGGCCAGTTTCGATCGGTTAAGTGCATGGATTTGAACAGATTGACTGAGAACCGATTACCATGAGAGAAAATTTGAAATTGAACCAATGATCAATCAAATAAAAAATCACATCAAATTGAACAAATCAAATTATATCTGCTATAGTTGGTTTTAGAAATAAGCCTCAACTAAACACTGAAATCAAACTAAGTTATTCAGAGAATACATGGTATCGAAAAATTCTTGTACCACATAAATAAAGAATTGGTAAAAGAATCTAGTGATCCCCCCCAAAAAAACCCAGCAATTAAAAATATATATATATATAAACAAGGATGAGTCATACAAAGGAAAAAAGTTGGCAAATAGGAGAAAGAAAGTCATTAACTTACTATTTAATGTATAATGGAAAAAATAAAATTCGATCTTAAACTAATCAAATCAAACCAAACATGGGATTTGCACTTTATAATGGAATTTGATAAATTGTTTTCACACTTTGCATTAGTTCATCATATTTCACTCAAGTGGTGGTACTAGTGATCCCATTTTCTCAATAATTCACTCAAAGTGATGGGAACCCCATGCATTCCAAACACCAGGCATCATTCATATGCAGTCCTCAATATCAAAAGATGCTTTCAAGCCAAGAATTTAATCATAACTTTGATACCCCATTACAATATCAAACACAAAGCAAAGAATATCAGAAAAAACAAATGAGAAGAATGACTGCACCAAAGAGAGAACAACAAGCCCCAACTAAAATGCCCCTCCCAACATGACATGTATCACACAGTGAATCACCAATGCTGCCAAGAAAAAGATGAGAGGATCATTATCTGCAGGTTTCGGGTTCAGAATCGCAATCGGGTTCGATGACATGAAGGCCAGACAGTTCAGAATTTGTGGAGAATTTGAACCATCGCTTCTTCTCGGCGTGCACGAGAAACGGGTGCAGCAGGAACCCAATCACCACTGCAACCATGCTTACCAGCATGACTTTGAGTGTGGAAAGAGCCAACACAACACAAATCAATACCGTCGGAGGCACGCACATGACAATCGCACCGATCAAACCCACAGGTATCCTGAATGGCCGTGAGGCCATTGGGCACTTCACCCTCAGCTGCACAAATGCAATGAACTCCAAAATCATTCCGATACAATACAAGAAGTTCTCAGCTGCCACGATCTCCTGAAAGCTCAGCCACGAAAGGAGCACCACGCCAAAAGCTGAGAAGAGGATGCCCATCAAAGGGGTCCCGTGTTGAGACCTCTGGCCAAAGAATTCCGGAAGCATCCCCCGCTCGGCCATGCCCAGGAGCTGGAACGAGTCACTGCTCATCTCGGCCACGAACATCCCCATGTTCGACAACGCAGCTGCCGCCTGGACCCACCACCTCAGCCAAGCTCCCCCGAGCATTTTCGCAATGTCCGAGAAATACCCATCCGTCCACAGCTCCCGATCAAGCGGAATTGCCCCAGTGCCAACCAACAAAGGAAGGAAATAGCCAAGCACGACGAGGATTAGAGCAAAAAACAAAGCCCTTGGGAGGGTCTTCTTTGGCCTATCCACCTCCCCGGCCAGCGTGCTTATCGAATCCCAGTAATTCAGATTCCAAAACAGGGTGTTCAAATACAAATTCCAATCCACGTGATGCAGATCGACAAACAACCATCTCGAAGGCTCCAGCTTCGGGACAGATACCAGTCCCATGACCACAAAAGGAAGGATTGAGAATACGCCTAAGAGGACGGCAGTCCATCCCACGATTGTTAATCCCCGGTAGTTCATGTAAGTGAGGCCTATGGTGATAGCCAGCACTGCTGCAACCCTAGGCAGGCCATTGCCCAAAACCGGGATTCCTGACTTCAGATAATCAAGAAACAAAACAGGGTAAAGCGCGTTATCGATAACCCCGCTGAGCCATTTCATCCAACCTTGCTGGAAACCCCAGAAGGGGCCCAATGCTGATGAAACCCACACAACATACCCGCCATTTTCAGGGAACATGGTGCCCATCTCGGCAGTGATTAGAGCTTCGGGAACACTCCATATCAATGGAAAGACAAGAAACCCTAAGAGGGCCAGAAGGGGTCCCCCGGCCCGAACACTGTCCTCGACTCCAAATGGACCTCCAGAAACCTCATAGAATATCAGAAATACTAGAGGTAGAACTGAAACTTTGCTGAAACTGTCTGTCTTGGGAGGAATTGGTGCCTGGCCAATCTCAACATATTCTGCCTCGCTGTGGTCACCCATCAAAGTATCAGTTTGTCTACGAGCCGTGCATCCCGAAATGCTGCAATCAACAATTTCCACGGATGACTACAACTTGAAATTTCCTCAATTGGAACAGTCAAGAAACAAGGAATAAAAGCGAAGCAGCGGCAGAACCAGGACAAACGAAACTGGAAAACTATACATTTATAGAAAGAAATGAGAATCAGCAAAGGTAAAGTTTATACGGATCGGAGAAAACGAATAAAACCCAAACCAAAACCCAGATCACAGAATCAACATAACAAAAAATGTTCCCCGCCAATTAAAAAATAGATACACTCTTAACAAAATCAAACGAAACAAGCCCTGGTTCAAATCCCGCCCATTGAAACTAAATGCAAATTCAAACAAAAAGAAAATCTGACCAGATCAGTTGCCAGTTGAACGTAAGCCAAACACATATGAGAGGAGGATGAGAGAAAAGCTCGAGAGTATACCGGCAAAGACTCCCTCGCCGCGGACTGGGAAAGGTCGGCTCCAGTGCTTTGGACTGCCTGAGACTGAGATGCCCAAGAGAATCCTCACCACACGAAAACCCACCGACGGAATCGAGATGATCTTAAAAAAAAGTTGTAATTTATAAAATCTTCAAATAACATTAACCACATACCTACATCTTTATGTCAGGTTCACCTACAGTGTGACCGAATCCAATCATTATGCACCTCAAGCACATATTCTCATATGTCAAAAATTGTCAACTAAAGGCTAAGATTGAAATAAATAGATGGGGAGACTGCCCCCGTGGTCGTCTCGGGTGGTGAGGGTGGGTTGTGGTTTGGGGTGTGGTCGTGGGGTTGAGTCCTCAAAGCAGCGGGTTTATTTGCAATTTCTTATAGCGTGTGTGAGTTGTTGTTGGCGGTTGTACCTCTTTAAATAAATAGGTGGGGAGACTATACTCTCGCATACAGATAACCATATCAACACCTTGTTATATCAAATTGAACTATGGTACATGTCACACAAGTCACACAACAACAATAGGATATCCTGTGGCAAATCATATACAATAGGGTCCAAAAGTAAACAAAAGAAAATGAGTCATCCTCATAACTTGTCCTAAGTCCTGACCTTATCCTGTCTCCAACAGGCTCCACCAGCTCAACCATCAATAGTTGTAGGGCCTTTGTCATTACCTGGGACACAAAACATGAAGCCAACTTGGGTACCAAAGTGTCCGATCAAGGTGTGGGTCCATTTAAAGACTTTGACCCCAGTAACCCGGAGCCTACTTTATTACATTGACACTAGATATAAGGAATCACATTCCGAATGACTGAATAGTTTAATAGTCTTGGTAAACTAGATACATATTTGAATTTCACATACATTTGAAAACATAAAATACACAAAGTGTTTTACTTGAGAACGTCATTACCCCCCTTAGCATATCCATGTATATTAATCACAAAACACTTCCTAATATATGGGGAAAAAATATAAGAAATGGGTCAGCTCAGATGCTCATTAAGGGTAAGCGTACAATAAAATCTATCATGAATAAATAAGCATAATCAATATAGAAAAGTAAAAAACTAAACACACATGTCATTTAAACAATAACTTGAGCATAATATGACAAGAATAAATGATGATCAAATAAAACCACACACATAATCGCATAAGCTTGAAACTTATTCATGGATATTTTAACTAATCGAATAATCAATGGATATCAATAACCGATCTCATAATGAGGGAATGCATAATGTCGAACATTTGAAACATATTGTCAAGACCTTTCACAAGACAGTTTAAATCTATGGTAAAAACTCATTTAATTTGGCCAACTGATTTGTCTCATGAGACCTATTGATGTATCAAGAAGGTATGTAATTTTGGGTCTCACCGATCACTTAATAAGTCAAATGCATTTCTCATATGAAAGAAGTGAAACATAATCAACATAAACATTCATATTAAAAAACTAACATGTGAAATGTTAATACTTACCCTAATCAATAAACATAACCATAAATCATCCAGCGTAAAATGATGAGTGGTGATAAGATTGTACATCCCCAGTCAAACTGATCATAAACCATCTAGATAAATAATAATAAAGATGATATTGATACAACATATCCCTAGTGGATTATAAGTAAAATAAAGGGTTGATGTCATTGATGAATATAAATACTATCAAAAGATCATTTAAAAGTTTTTTGAGGAAAATAATTTTTGCACTTTGAAAATCACCTTTTAAAACTAAAAGTTCACAAAACATTTTAAAAATACTTTTCTTTGAAAATGACCTTTGAAACTTATAAAAAAATCATTAAAACATTGAGCGGTCATGGCAGCGGGGAATTCCATACACCTCATACATGCTAAAACAAAGATTCCTTTCTTATTTTCAATAAAAGCCAAATATGCCCTGTTTGGAAAACGACATGAAGATTTTTTTTTTCAAAACATTTTGTAAAAAAAGTAAAAAATGGGTACAAATGTCTTTAATAAATCATTTGAAAAATGTTGAAAATATTTTTAAAAATATTTTTAGAAAACATGGTTTTGAAAGAAACACTACTACAAAACATATATTTAACAATGTTGACCTTTATCAGTGCTTTATTTGTAGCGTTGATAAAAGTCCCGAATAAAATAAAATAATTAAACAAATAAAAAGTAAAAATGAGTGATTTTTAAAAAATATTAACAATTTTATTAATTAAATAATTCTTGATAAAAATGAATAAATTTAATATACATATATATATAAATTATAAATATTAATAAATGGTATATATTAAATATAGTGATATGTAAAATGAATAAAATGAATAAAATGAAATAATTAAAAAAATAAAAAAATAAAAATGAGTAAATTAAGAAAAATATTAAATATTTTATTAATTAAATAATTATTGATAAAAATGAATAAATTGTAATAATCAAACAACAAAGTTAAAAATGAATAAATTATAGAATTATTAAAAAAATTATCAATGAAACAATTATTAATAAAAATGAATAAGTTTAATATATGTAAACATATATTAATTATAAATAGTAATAAATAATATATATTAAATATAAATATATAAAATGACAAATATGTAATAATTAAAAACATATTAACGTCTTATTCATTTTAACGGGTCTTATACAAAGTTATTCATTAATACATTTGATATAGAAATATATTCATACACACACACACACAAATATATATATATATATATATATATCAATGTATATAATATTTCATAAAATATGATTTATATAATAAAAAATATTTACGATTACATTAAGTAAGACATATATTTAGTGAAAAATGCTTTATAATTAAAAATTAATATTAATTAAAAACATTGACTCGTTGCATTGAGTAATGGACATAATTGAATATTGTTTGATTTTTCTATTTAATATATATCAAACGTGTGTTACATTGATTTCACATACATATACGTAATTAATGCATTTTTATATACAACACATACACACACAAATATTTATGCAATTAATGAAATCTTATATAGAAACACATACACCTAACATTTATATAATTTATTCAAATTTTAGTATTAATTTTATAATTTCATTATACCATGATACATTTAATATATTATGTTTTTAATCAGTAAATTTTATTTATTTATTTTTAATATTATCAATGTTATGTATTATTTATTCATTTTTAATATTTTTCTGGAATTTAATCATTTTCTATTATTTATATATATATATATATATATATATATATTTACTATGTTTCAATATTTTTAATATGTATTCATCTTTACTTCAAAATATATCCACATTTTTTAATAATTTATATTTAATTAATAAAACTTATCCATTTTTCAATATTTTTAAAGTGTACTCATTTTTAATTATTCAATTTCATTAATTTTTAAGATCCGAATTTAAGATTATATATTCATTAATAATGTTAAAAATATATTTTCAAATAAATATTTATAAATAAATATATTTATAAATGAATATTTAATATATTTATAAATTTATATATTTATAATTATAAATAAATAAATATTAATTTTTTAAAAAGTTTTTATATAATTATAAATAAATAATTATATATATTTAAATAACTATAAAATTATAATAAATTTATTTAAATAATGAATATATTTACTATATTTATATTTATATTATATATATATATAAATATATAAATATATAAATATATATAATGATATAAATATATAAATATATTTTTTTAAAAAGTATTTATATATTTATAAATACTTTGAATGTGATGGATGCGGTGGTGATGAACCAAATTCCAATGAGAAATGATAAGTCGGAGGTCGAAGAAGATGAGCCGAAAGGGACTTGGCAGTAAACCAAGACTTGGAGAATGGGACGTCATCCAAAAAATCTTGGAAGAGGGTGTAGGCATGTTGACTCGAATGCTAATAAGGAGGATGCACTCCCAGAGGATATGGTTCTAGATACTTATGAGTATTACACTAGGGGTCGTGGACGTGGTCGAAGTCGAGGGCGAGGCCGACAACTCACTCTAGAGTAGGAAAATCTCAAGGAGAAATACGATGTGATCTTCAACCATATGACCTCACAGTGAGAGTGGGAAACTGATGATGATGACGAGGACCCTGAACAAGATTAGGAGATTGGTCCTATTCTTGATTTGATGTTTTCTGACCCCGCCAATCTTTCTTTCGTCTTTCTGTTAACTTTTCTTTTCTAATAATTTTCTTAGGAGCAGTCTTGCCTGTCTTCTAAACTTTTAGGGTACAATAAATATATTTAAATAATGAATATATACACTATATTTGTATTTATTTATTATATATATATAATTATATAAATATATATACTTATTTAAATATATTTATAATTATAAAATTATAATAAATATATTTAAATAATGAATATATTTACTATATTTATATTTATATAATAAATAAATAATTATAAATATATTTAAAAATATATTTATTTATAAATGTATTTATAAATGTATATTTACTATATTTAAAAAATTATATATTTATAATTATAAATAAAAAAAATATTTTTTAAAATCATTTATGTAATTATAAATATATATATATATATATTTACATTTTTTTTATAATTATAATTATAAATCCTTTATTAACACTAAAAAACACTGATATAAAGATATTTTTTATCAATGCTTATTAATTTAGCGCTGATAAAAGGTATATTTATCAGTGTTTTTTGGAAGCATTGATAAAGGTCTCCCCGATCAGTTTAAAAGAACTCTAACTACGACTGATTCAATCGTGATTCTCAAGCTCTCACGGAACTCCCCTGCCGCTGACACTCCTCCTCTACGTTCTCTTAGATGAATCATGACTAGAATCCAAGGTATGTTATCTTCTTCTCCTCTTTCATTGATTGTTTTTTTGGTTTCTACAACTTGCGTTATTGCAGTGTTCTCAACCATGACGAACCCTACTTATCTTCTCCCATAACTCTAGTCATGATTGGTCTCTCTCATTCTTCCTCATTGTTGTCATTCTTATCGCCACCTTCACTCACGACTCTTGCCGTTATTAGCACTATCATTGTCACCATCACCACCATCTACATTTCTCCACCGAACATCCCCTTTTATCATTCCCTTGTGCTATATGGTCACTACATATCATAGATATCATATTGGACAATGATGGGTCTTTTACTGATTGAAAATAGAAATGAGATATGTGCTTCACATATAGTTTTGGGGACTCATTCTTTCCATCATTACAGTCTTTATAGCTTCCCACAGAGCGAGATCTTCTGTTATAAAGTAAAGGATGTTTGGTTCAAAAAATTATTTTTCATCGATAAGGGCATCATCCCATCAATTGCTATAATTGACTCTTCATTTTTCCAAACATGTTCATATCAAAAACTACAACCAATTGACCAATTACCTACTTAATATGTAGTTCAACGGTATTTATTATAATCATTTGAGTTTCCCCAAAAATATTATAAAACAAAATATAGATTCAGACATGCTATATTTAGTAGGAAGGACCGAGGCCTCCATGTATATTTTCCATGGTTTTAGGTCTCTGTGATTTATGTTAGTGATACAGGAGTCCTAATTCCCTCAAACTACACTATTATAGGCCACTATGATTTGTATTTCACATGTTCCTTAATTTTTTCAAAATAATTCTACATTAATAGGTATATTTATTTATATAAATATATTAATATTACATGCATTTCAATTTAATTTAATGTTTTTAATGAAAATTTGGTTCATACAATATTGATTGTCACCTTCTATTATTTGATTTTATGGTATTTTCTAAAATATTTTTTGATATTTTTATTAAAGTCATAAAAAATTAACACTCATGTTTAGAGAATTATATTTTTGAAATGTAATATGTTAGAATCCATTATTAAAATTTCATTTAGGTTATTTTTTGAATATGAGTGGGTTTAGAGTATACACGGGATAAACATATTTTTTTAAAATAATAAGTTCCAGGTTTTATTTTGTTTTTGAAACAAAATTGTCTTTAGTTTTTTGTTCTAATTAGATGTAACAAATAGTTTATAATTAAATATATAAATTACATCATGATTTCCTTTAAGGATAAGTTTATCTATATTAATTTCACAATATTTAGATCGTGCAGGATATGTAAGAGTTTATAATGTATGTCTTTAGATTATTTTTTGAAAATAGGGAATTTATTGTTTATTAACCATTAAAATATCTTATTCATGATTTAAATAACTTAATACTAAATAAATAACTCCATTGATTAGTGTTTTAGATTAGTTTTGAACATAATCAATAATATTGAATGGTTTTAATTATGTTAGATTTTAGAAAACATGGGTTATATAGAATATTGATAAGTTATTATGTATTACACATGCTATAATAGAAATATTTAAGTGATTATCATGTTTTATTATCTGATTAAGAAATTTGATGTTTATGATACCATATTAGTTATAGTTTTTATATATGTATTTAATATTTTATTTTTCAGATGAAATGGTTCATAATATATATATGCCAATATGATAAATATATTCTTTAAATTATTTTACTGTAATCATACAAAAATATGGTTTTAATAATATTTATATTGTAAAATGAACCAATAAACATTTATAAATAATTTTTTGACTAAGGTAACTATATGAATTATTATAAAATGTAACATGATTTTTTTAGACATTATAATTTTAGTAAATGGAAAATTTTTGCAACTTTTATTTAGTAAGTATTCATTTTTATCTTTGTATACATTTTTTACTGATTAGGTTTTTTGTTTACTTGTCTAATAATTTGTTCCCAAGAGTAATTTTTTTAAATTATTGTATTAAACATAATATGTCACTAATTTTTTGTTAAATTTTGATAAATATTGCCTTATAATATTTTCTTTGAATAATCACTTGATATTATTTGAAATGATTTTTAATATACCTCTCAATGTATGATTACAATATTTTTCTACAAGAAATACATGTGTGGATGTGATAAAAATAATTTTTATCTTATATTAGAATATGATGGGTATTATTTGAGGGATAGGTATGGTATGCTATAATGTGAGTTAATATACACATGTTAGTGATTCATTGAGGGATAGGGTGAGGGTGATGTGAAATTTTTGTTGTTGTTTGTTCTTCTTTATGGTTTTTCAGAAGTTATTTTTAACTAATGTATTGTGGAACCCATTGTGTGGTTCTTTCCTAAGGGAACTAATTATAAAATGAAGTAGGTACATTTTATTATAATAGTGTCCTGGTTTGTACAAAATGACTTGACTTACATGTGTATTTCGAGTGTTACTAATTTGAACATATACTCAAATATATGCATTGTTCTATATTTTAGGGGCCTTGTTAGTATTTACCTATTTTTTTAGTACTCACACCCTATATATGAACCTCAGTGTACATAGAGATCTTATATTTTAGATACAAGTGAGGGAAAAGGATTAGTAACATAGATTAGAGTCGATATAGCTTAGTGGGGATGAGTTGATGTTCTCATGGAAGTGTCAGGGACCTTTTAGCATTTTAAGATGATATTTGAAATTTTAAATTAAGATGTGGTAATTTAAAAATTTTTAAGGGGAAAACTGTCATCCTCACCGAATTCATCTCCTGAACAATTATTCTTGCATTTATTTCTTGAGACTCATCTCCCATCTCTTCTATGTTTCTTGAACTAATCTGAGTAATAATCATCCAAAATGATCACCGATATCCAGTATGAGATGACTACTACTTAGAGTAGTTCAAGACATATAGGTTTATGTCTAGAAGAGATGGAGGATGAGTCTCAAGCAACAAAACACCATAATAAGTGTTTAGGAGATGAAGCTAATGAGGATAACAATTGTCTATAACTTCAACATTTGGATGAATTCATAGGATAAAACCTACCATAGTTGAGTAATTATTTTCTTAAATTCAATTACCCATTTCCTTCAAAATGGAAGCACACTAATATTTAAAAAAAGATTATGAAGATGGAGTAAAATAGTTCATCAAGCTTTCAATAGAGAATGCATACAATGCTTATCAAATACCTTATTCATGTTTACATTGTTGTTATTCAAGATAAATTAAATATTTTACTACTCATGCAGACAATGTCTTATGCACATGATGATGTTACCAATCTTGAGAAAGAATAGACTATTGACACTGAAATTATAGAATTATCAAGGGATCAACATCATGTTTATGAAAAAACAACAATGACACATTATCACAATGTTGAATAAAATCATCAAGGAAAGAAGTAAGGGTATACAATTTGAGGTTGGTTGGAATCAACGCGGACAACCAGCTGACCCCAACAAGTTTATGTTTATTAGTTATGATGGGTTCACAACGAGGATGAATGCATAAATTGATATTGATTTGTGGCATAACTTCTAACTTGTAACAAATGAAATCCTTTGGAAATATATAACGGTAATGTTACGATATACTTTCTCTATTTTATTGAAAAATTGTATAATGAAACATTGATTTAATTTTCATTATTCATTATAGAGTTCATTTATGTTAGAATATTTCCATAATAAATTTATCTTAATGGCCACTAAAAAATCTTATAAAGGATTATATACTCTTCTTACCAAGTTATATATTAGGGATGCTGAGGGGAAAGTAAATCCTCACCCACCATTTAGTTATGCACACATTATAAATAAGTAAACATGGAATTATTTCATTAGTCATCATGATGAGAAATCATTTCAGGTGAATTGAAGTCAATAATATATTATTTTAAAGGATGGGGTATGCTTCAAAACCAATATACATCTATATCAAAGCAAGGATGGGGTATGCTTCACTAGAGAAGAAATTGGTATGTATTTCAAATCAAAAATAAAAGTTTTATGTGATATGAAATAACAAATGTTCCTTTGTTTATATGCAGGTTGATGATTCAAAATTCGAATCCCACTTCCACCCCATGTCATGTTCTATTAAAGGAGTCTCATGTAAATAAAGAGGGTAAACTAGTTGATGAAAACACAAAAGTAGTATGGGAAACATGTGTAAGTATGACATAATGTTAATTCATTATGATTTATAATAGTATTATATAAAAATATCTATTTATGTTCATATTTTTATAAGGTTTAGAAATAATAATCGGTAGCAACCATACTGGAAGAAAAACTACTTTCAGTAGCTTTGAAGCAGCCAAAAAAATATGGTTGCGTTAGAGGATTAGGTTTTAGAGTGTATCCTCAAACATATTTTGAGAAGATAAAACCACATTAAGATGCATATAATTTGGTGAAAGGATTATATACAAAAATAGATGATTTTTAACATATTATTGTCTGGTCTGGTTTGGAAAACCAATGTATGAGAAATGCTCAAAGCAAACCGGTGGTGGAACAAATATTTACACATGAAAAAAATGACCCACTAGTTTTGAGGCTAGTCATTCCCCTCAACCACATAAATTACTTGAGGTAATAAATTTTTTCATTACTCTTTCTTCTGAATGTGAATCAAACAAATTTTGATAACTTTATATTACTAAAATTATGTAGGGTGCAATTGTATGTGATTTGTATCTATCAACATCCACACACCTCCTTGTTGTAAGGGGTACAATGTATAATATACTGGGAGAAAAACTATACTAGGAAGAACTCACAAAAGATCGCATAAGAGTGGGGATTGAGGTAGATCATGAGCCGACTGTGAGTTGCCTGTTCTACTTGATGATCCAGATATTACAATGGTCAATAATTCTATTAGAACTTTCATAACATGGTAATCTAATATATTAAAGATAGATTAGGTATGTATTTAACAAATTTTTTCAAATTAAAACCTGTAACAGTTAATGAAAAAAGGTCTAAAGTGAGGTATGATATTAGAGATAAATAAAGTGATGGGGGAATGGAAGG
Organism: Viscum album; assembly: GCA_963277665.1. Taxonomy (NCBI): domain Eukaryota; kingdom Viridiplantae; phylum Streptophyta; class Magnoliopsida; order Santalales; family Viscaceae; genus Viscum; species Viscum album. The sequence continues at coordinate 1,565,163,053 of OY728161.1, forward strand.
TCTGATCAAGACAATCTAGTGAATTGACCAAGAAATCAAAATGACCTTCTGGGAGTACCTTCCCCCTGCCAGTTCTAGAGAAACATTTATTATCATTACAACTTCATTCATATACCACATTTAAATATGAAAATATGTCTTGAATTCCATATGAAAAAGAAATATATAGAACTTTCATGACATATGTAGTTGGTATCAAGATTATAAATGAGATTCACAAGCATGAATGGCTGAGAGTATCAGTTGTGAATACATATATAAGGTACATTTTTATAATACATCTATCCAAATAGTGAGCTAATATGTTTATTAATGTTAATAAATATTCATATTTTCTACAGGAATTTATATTACTACTATTGGAGCTGGTGTCCTAGAACCAACTACTTTGTACTTTATTCATTAAATAAACACCATATCACATCTTAATTATTCTTCTACGTGACAATACATGTGATAATGTCCTAAGGATAGCTATTGCATTAAAGGGTCATAGCCGATCCTTGCTATGATGAGAACCCAGAAGTGCCATAACACTGTTCTTGAATATATGTTCTATGGCCGGATGATGTTATTTGAGGGAAAAAAATAATACAGGCCATTAGGGGTGAGGACTCATAAAACTTTGAGGCACCTTCTCATGGTGTGCACCCTTGGTAATATCTAAGAGGATATTATAAGAACGAGACCCGCCAGTAGGAAATCCACATTTCATAGTGTCATTGGATGTTCCTATCTACGGACGTGTGTATTGGTCCTTAGACTTTAAGATTATTATTAATGGGTATTACAACTCACGCACTTATATGTATTGACGAAAACTGTGATGACACACTGTTTACAGCGAGGTAGGATACGTTGGGTGCGTTATGAGTAATACTACATTAATAGATAATGCAAGAAATGATTTGTCCCTTCTATTCCATAATGAAAGTAGATATCTCAGGCCCTTTTATGTAATTGATATAGCCTAAGTAAATCCATGGAAATGGTAAGGAATTGGAAAGTTCAATTCCAGAAAGTTAAAGAAAGAATAATCGAGCACATAGGTTAATGGCACTAGCATGAAACCCGCTTGATTGGAGATATCGTGACAAAGGGATTATATTACATGGTAAGAGTTCGTATGAGGTGACACGTCAATACGACATCAAATTCTTTCTCTTGAGTGCCTTGACCTATTTCTAGACAATAATCTTGGACTTTATGTAAGCCTGCCTAATGCCAATGAGAAAGAGGCCTAAAGGGTCACACACTAAGTGTGTCCATGTATCTCAATTAAATATTAATTTAACAAGTTAAATAAAGATTATTTTCGACTGTGGTCTAATAATTATTTAAGGATGCCTGATCGCATTTATTTCGACACTAGTTATTCAAGAGAATATATTGTGGGCGAAATAATATATATTTATTAGCGAGTAATGCAGTTACATTTATTTAAGAAATAAATAGCCATTATTCAAGGTCTAATAAATGTGGTGGAGGAAATAAAGGAAATAAAAAAAAGTACACGCCATGTATTAATGATTTCACACCGTGTAGTTTTTAGTCGGGATTTTGAGGAAATAATATTGTTTTATTAAATGATATTTATTATAATCAGCATGGGTACATGTCAAGGAATTAATCATTCGACATGGGGGTTTTCAATAAGAGTTAATGAAATAAATAAAATGCGTAATGTGTTTATTTATTGTCATAACTCTATAACCTCAAACCCGATTATAAATATCCTCACAACCCCAACACTTTTCCCCAATCATTGTGCACAACAATTCTGGAGAGTTCTCTCAAGGCCGAAAGAACTCCTTCCTCCAAGAACGCTCTTAAGACCGAGAGAGATCCACCACCACCAGATCAAGGTGATCGAAGGTGGATATCACAAGCAAAGGTTCTTCCGCGCTAGCACCTAGATATCCCTTTGGAGACGTCCAGAGATATGTGGAGCACATGTGAATCACCACTAGAGTAATCCTACACTTGGATTCTATGACACAATGATAGATCACATCAGATCATGACCATAGACATCAACGAAGAAATAATTCCATCAAGGTAATTCTTATCAATTAATTAAATTAATTATAACCAACATATTATGATCCTATCTCTATGGTTCTGAGACTCACTCTTTTGTTTTTCGTTCTTCGTTCTATTCCAAAGATCCGGCATTTTACATCGTGACGGATCTCGGATTGATCGTTGTTAACGCTAAAATTAAAGTTGGAAAAAAAACACCAACGCGCTTCCGCTGCACCCGGAACCTACAAGTGGTATCAGAGAGGTCATATCATTGATTATAATTATTTAGTTTTTGTTGGTGATTTATGCATTTAATAATTTAGTTGTTTCAATTCATGTTAATTGTTCTTGAAAATATGAATCTTGAGATATGTTCCTCCCCTCTTGTTTCTCATTCACCTTACAGAAACAAATTTTTCTTTTAATTTTGATTAAAATAAAATAAAGGAACTCATCCAGAGGTGCCAAACGCTCTTGTCCATACAACACCAGAATACACGGTGTGTATTCGGAAGTACACGCCATGTATTCTAGGTTCAATGTATTGACTGATCCGCCAAATCAGGCCGTGTATTGGATCCTATCTAAGTAATTCATGACACCATGTGTTAACCAGGAATAGGTGGCACACGGTTTCCAGATTATATGCCGTGTAGTATAACTGAACACGGCGTGTAGTCCCTTCAGGTTAGGGTTGGACCGTGTACCCCATACACGACTTGCCCGGTTGGAAACCATGTAATGTGGAAACTACACAGCGTGTGTACCACTGAACACGCTGTGTAATCCAAAAATTCTGAAGTACATCAACATGACATGTCCCCAGGCGTATACTTTGGATAGACAGTGAAAAAAAAGTACACACTGTGTAGTCGGAACTACACGCCGTGTACTCATCTAAATTAAACAGATTTATTAAAATTTATTATGATATTATAAAAACCCTTGAGATGTTTACCATAGTGCAGGCATAAAGATGAGGCACAACATGTGATAGGTGTTTTATATATATTTATTTAATTTAACATCTGCCTAATGAATGAAAATTCACCGGGTTGCCTCCAACGTACAAGTTACGTACAAGGATAATTTTAAATGAATTTATTTGTTTAAAATTATGATGGATGAGAATATCAAGGAAATTTAGAAAAGGGTTTAATATAAAAGGATTGATTAATTAAAGATAATTAATTGATTCGAGCATGATTTATCTTAAACAAAGAACGATTAAAGAATTGAATGCTAGTTTTATTTATGCGTAAATATCGTTGCATATATGGATGATCATGAGCTAGACCAAGAACTTTGTATGTGAATGGTTTCTTTTAATTTATTTATTTAAATTAAATTTTTTGGCCTGCGAGCCTTCTCCTCATTAATATATAGGGCCTACGCACCCAAAGATTCTTTTACGTAAAACCCCCTTTTTACCCCTCACCTGTGTGTTAGATAAATTCATATGTAATGGATAGAACTCCCAAGCTGGTGGAGGTGGCTCAAGTCAGGAGCCAAGGCGAAACCAATCCAAGGAGATACAAAGGTGGACAGGTGGAAAGCTGTAAACACAAACTCGAAAGGTTCAATGTGTTTCTCCCCTAGGTCTTGGGTTAGTTTATCAACCGCTAGATAAACTAACCAATAGAAAAAAAGCTCATGATCATACCATTTATTTTATTTCTGTCATTTTCATGGTTTATTTATTGTGGGTGTGTTGTCACGATCACACAATTAATGAATTAAATGAGCATGAAAAATGGAACTAAAATAAAACCAGCTTATACGTAAATATTATCTTAGACATGGTTAATCACTTAAGTATATCCAACTTAATATTAACAAGAATGTAATAAAAGATAATAAATTGAAAATTTACATATAAGGATAAAATCCCTCAAAGAAATATTAAGTCGGTATAGCCTTCCATAATCTTGGTTAGAATCAAACCCTAGTTCAAAGTGCTTGACCAAACCTAGTTGGGGTGCTTTCAATTATCAGGTAATTATAATTCAAGGTTTTGGGTTGAATTTAATTGGTTCAAATCAAGGGTTGACTGCCACAGTAGGACTTGGTGTGACTAAGAGACAAAGGTTGAGGAAATTCAAAATAAAAGGATTTCAGGATTGGGGAGTCCACTCAGCGGATCAAGGAGCTGCGAGTTAATGCAGTTGGAATTTGGAATGCCTACCTAAAACCCTTCAAGTTACTTGACCAACCCTAGTTGGGGTAATGAGAAGGTCAATATGGATCCTTTCCACTAGAATATTTAGGCAATAGAATATTCTGAAGTTAGTGGCGATGGCTATTGGATTTCGATAAAATAGTGGAAGACTAATAAGTATTAATTTATTTATTTGTCTCAGTTTTGTAATAAAGTACTAAAACTTTGCTCATATTAATTTATAGAAATGACAAGAAAAATGTCTTCAAACATATCATTGCAAACCATACTCGAGAAGGAAAACCTTCTCACCGGTACCAATTTACAAGAGTGGCAGATGTGTTTACGCATCATCCTTCACCACGAAAGGAAATTGTATGTGCTGGAAGAGCCTATTCCAGTTGCGCCTAGGAAAGAGGCTAGTGATGAGGAACTATCTCTCTATATGAAACACATGGATGATGACACAGATGTCCAGTGTTTCATGCTATCATCCATGTCTAATGAGCTCTTGAAGCAACATGAAAACATGGATGCATATAGCATGATGTCTCACCTTAAGGATCTCCACCAAGAGAAGGCAACATAGGAGAGATATGAGATCTCCAATGCTTTGTTTAAAACTAATCTTGGAGAGTCTATGACAACTGGGCCTCATGTAGTCAAGCTCATTGGCTACATTGAATTCCTGGACATCTTAGGGATTAAGTTCCCGGATGAGTTACATACATATCTCATCCTATCATCACTACCCAAGACCTTCTATAGATTTATTTTCAAATACAACATGAGCAATAATGAGAGGAGTCTATTGAAACTTCTGGCCTTTATTATCCAGGTAGATAAGGACATGGGGCGTGACAAACCTGCAGTCCTTATGGTGAATAAGAAAAAGAAGGACAAGGCAAAGGGGCCAAAGACTTATAAATGGCCTGAAGCCCCCGATTTCCATCCTTCCAAGAAGGGGAAGGTCTAGAGGCAGGGCAAGGAACGAGAGACGGTGTGTTTTTTATGTGGAAAGCAAGGCCACTGGAAGAGGAACTGCACCTAGAAGCGTGGAGATGCTAAAGGTGCATTTGTTATCAAGTGCAATCTTTCTATTTCTACTCATTGGGTATTAGATACAGCTTATGGGGATCATATATGTATTCAAATATAGTAACCAAGTATATTTAGAAAGATTACCAGAGGAGAGGTGGATCTTCGAGCTTCCAATGGTGCAAGGATGGCTACATTGGCTATTGGTGATTACCACCTCTCATTGCTGACTGGGATGATTTTGGTTTTACATAACTGTTATTATGTACCTAGTGTTACCAAGAACATAATTTCTATATCTTGTTTGGATATAGATGGATTTATTTTCAAGTTTGGAAATAAGGGTTGTATCTTTTATAAAAACAACATATGTTATGGTATGACACATTTAAATAATGGTTTTTATGTATTAAATTACAAAAACCAAGTGTTGGTAATCAATAACGAAACAAACTCACATGACTCATACATCACCCAGTTGTGGCATCACCGTCTTGGTCATGTAAATGAGAAGCGGTTGACAAAGATCTTCCAAGATGGTTATTTAGACTCTAATGAGATAAAACCACTTGATAGATGTCACTCTAGTTTACTAGGAAAAATGACCAAGCCGCCCTTCAGTGGACAAGGTGAAAGGGCCACATAGATTCTAGGATTGGTGCACATGGATGTGTGTGGACCATTTCCAGTAGAAGCTAGAGGTGGATATTCTTACTTCATTACTTTTACTGACGATTTGAGTAGATATGGATATGTCTACTTAATTAGGTATAAGTCATAAGCCTTAGAGAAATTTAAGGAATTCAAGAATGAAGTAGATAATCATCTTGGTAAGAAGATAAAGAAACTTCGATCGGATCAAGCTGGAGAATATCTGAACCAAGAGTTCATCAATCTTCTACGGGAGTCTGGGATTCTATCTTATCTCACTCCTCCTTATACACCATAGTGGAATGGTGTTAGTGAAAGGATGAACCACACCTTATTGGACATGGTGAGGTCGATGATGAATCATGTAGTTCTTCTATTATCCTTTTGGGGATATGCATTACAAACTGCAACATACACATTAAACTGAGTACCAACTAAGGCAAAAAATGGAATTCCTTTCAAGTTATGGAATGGAAAGAAACCTATTTTGTCACATACATGTGTATGGGGATGTGAGGAATTTGTTAAGGCCTTATCAGGCAACAAACTAGCACCCCGGGGCATGAGGTGTATCTTTATAGGATATCCTAAGGAAACGAAAGGATATTACCTATATAACCCTCAAGACAAGAAAGTGACTATTTCCAGATAAGCCGTCTTTCTTAAGAGAGAGAACATCCTCAAAAAGGATAGTGGGAGCAAGATTGACTTCGACGAAGTTGATGCTCAAGATACACAGGAGTTGGTACAGGAATAATTTCCACATGTCCCTATAGAAGAGGTTTCAAAAACACAAGTACTACGTAGGAGCTCAAGAGAGGTAAGGGAACCGGAGATATTTGGTTTCCTAGTCACCGAGGATAGTGAATCATTATTGTTGTACAATGATAAACCTATCTCTTACAAGGAAGCAGTAAAAAGCTTAGAAGCTACAAGATGGATAGAAGCTATGAATTCTGAGATGGATTCCATGCATCAGAACCAAGTCTGGGTTCTGGTAGATGAGCCGGTTGATATAAATCCTGTTGGATGCAAATGGGTATTCAAGAGAAAAATGGACATGGAAGGCCAAGTTAGCACCTATAAATCAAGGATAGTGGCTAAAAGATTCAGACAACATCAAAGAATTGACTATGATGAAACCTTCTCACCAGTTTCCATGTTTAAATCCATAATAATTATACTTGCCATAACAGCTTACCATGACTATGATATTTGGAAAATAGATGTCAAAACATCATTCCTTAATGAGAAACTTCAGGAAGATGTCTATATGACACAACCATAAGGGTTTGTGACACCAGGTGAAGCCAAACGGGTTTTCAAGTTGCAGAAATCCATTTGTGGATTAAAGAAAGCATCCAGGTCATGTAATATTTGATTTGATAAAGCCACAAAGGAATTTGGTTTCATTAAGAATGAATACGATCCATGTATTTATAAGTGGTTTAATGGGAATGAAATCGTTATCCTAGTAGTATATGTTGATGACATATTGCTTATTGGAAACGATATACCAGTCTTACAGTCAGTTAAGGACTGGTTGAACAAGTGTTTCTCCATGAAGGACTTGGGTGAAGCAACCTACATTATAGGGATCAAGATCATTCGTGATAGATCCAATAGGCTGCTTGGACTAAGCCAGTATACATACATTGACCAGGTACTAAAGAGATTTAGTATGGAACAATCCAATAGGGGATTGGTTCCAGTGTCACATGGACTACATCTTTCTAAGAAAATGTGTCCCCAGACACAATAGGAGAAAGATAGAATGAGTAATATCCCATATGCTTCGGCTATAGGATCTATCATGTATGCCATGTTATGTACCAAGCTTGATGTTTCCTATGCACTGAGCATGGTAGGTAGATAACATGCATATCCAGGAGAAAAACATTGTACTGCTGTTAAGACTATCCTTAAGTATCTGAGAAGAACTAAGGATATGTTCTTGGTGTATGGATGAGACGAGAAGCTTGTCATCAGAGGGTATGCCGATGCTGGTTTTCAAACAGATCAAAACGATCTGAAGTTTCAATTTGGACATGTTTTCTGTCTCAATGGAGGAGCTGTGAGTTGGAAGAGTTCAAAGCATCAAGTTTTCGCCGATTCTACAGTGGAGTCCGAATATATAGCGGCTTCTGATACAGCCAAGGCCGCCTGGATTCATAACTTTGTATAGGATCTTGATGTGGTTCCTAGAAGTAAAGATCCTATCACGTTGTATTGTGATAATACTGCAATGATGGCTCTTGCGAAAGAACCAAGGCCACATCAAAGGACAAAGCACATACTTCGAAAGTATCACCTCTTGAGGGATTTATATCAAAGGGGTAAAGTTGTAGTGAGCAGAGTGTCCATAGAAGAGAACATAGTGGACCCCATGAATAAAGGCCTATCTCAACAGAAGCATGAATATCACGTGAGAGCTAGCGGGTTAAAGGTTGTTAGTAGTTGGCTCTAGTCCAAGTGGGAGTCTGTTGGAGTTTGTGGACTAGAACCAACTAATTTGTAATTTATTCATTAAATAAACACCTTATCACATCTTGATTGTTCTTCTGCATGACAATGCATGTCATAATATCCTAATGATAGCTGTTGCATTAAAGGGTCAGAGCAGATCCTTGCTATGATGAGAACTCTGAAGTGCCATAACACTGTTCTTGAATATATGTTCTATGTTCAGATGATGTTATTTGAGGGACATAAATAATACAGGCCATTAGGGGTGATGACTCATAAAATTTTGAGGCACCTTCTCATGGTGTGCGCCCTTGGTAATATCTAAGAGGATATTATAAGAACGAGACCTGCCAGTAGGAAATCCAAATTTCATAGTGTCATTGGATTTTCCTATCTATGGACGTTTGTATTGGTACTTAGACTTTAAGATTATTATTAATGGGTATTACAACTCGCACACTTAGATGTATTGATGAAAACTGTAACAACACACTATTTGCAGCGAGGTAGGATACGTTGGGTGCGTCATGAGTAATACTACATTAATAGATAATGCGAGAAAGGATTTTTCCCTTCTATTCCATAATGGAAGTAGATATCTTAGGTCCTTTGATGGAATTGATATAGCCAAAGTAAATCCATGACCATGGTAAGGAATGGGAAATTTCAATTCTGAAAAGTCAAACAAAGAATAATCGAGCACATGGGTTGATGGCACTAGCATGGAACCCGCTTGATTCGAGATATCGTGACAAAGGGATTATATTATAGGGTAAATGTTCGTATGAGGTGACACGTCAATGCGGTGTCAAATTCTTTCTCTTGGGTGCCTTGACCCATTTCTAGACAGTAATATTGGACTTTAGGCAAGCCCGCCTAATGCCAATGAGAAAGAGGCCTAGAGGGTCACACACTAAGTGTGTCCATGTATCTCAGTTAAATATTAATTTAACAAGTTAAATAAAGATTATTCCCGAACATGGTTTAATAATTATTTAAGGATGTCTGATCACATTTATTTCGACACTATTTATTCGAGAGAATATATTGTGTGTGAAATAATATATATTTATTAGTGAGTAATGAAGTTACATTTATTTAAGAAATAAATAGCAATTATTCAAGGTCTAATAAATGTGGTGTAGGAAATAAAGGAAATAAAAACAAGTACATGCCATGTATTAATGATTACACGCTGTGTAGTTTTTAGTCGGGATTTTGTGGAAATAATATTTTTTATTAAATGATATTTATTATAATCAGCATGGGCGCATGTCAAGGAATTAATCATTTGACAATGGGGTTTTCAATAAGAGTAAATAAAATAAATATAACACGTAACACGTTTATTTATTATCATAAATCTATAACCTAAAACCCAATTATAAATATCCTCACAACCCCAACAATTTTCTCCAATCGTTGTGCACAACAATTCTGAAGAGTTATCTCAAGGACGAAAGAACTCCTTCCTCCAAGAATGATCTCAAGACCTAGAGAGATCCACCACCATCGGATCAAGGTGATCGAAGGCGGACATTGCAAGCAAAGGTTCTTCCACGCTAGCACCTGGATATACCTTCAATGACGTCCATAGATACGTGGAGCACATGTGGATCACTTCTAGAGGAATCCTACACTTGGATTCTATAACGCAACAACGGATCACATCAGATCATGACTGAAGACATCAACGAAGAAATAATTCCATCAAGGTAATTCTTATCAATTAATTAAATTAATTATAACCAACATATGATGATCCTATCTCTATGGTTCTGGGACTCCCTCTTTTGTTTTTCTTTCTTCGTTATATTCTGAAGATCTGGCATTTTACATCTTAACGGATCTCAGATTGATCATTGTTAATGCTAAAATTAAAGTTGGGAGAAAAACACCAATGCGCTTCCACTGCGCCCAGAACCTACAACTACTATATAAAAGGAAAAACGTGGGAATTATGATTTGGATTCATTAATCCCTATATCATTTCTATAGAAAAACTTACTTTGGATATTAAATAAATTAAGAAAAAAATGACAAGATAATCAAAGCGTTTAAGAAAAAAATAACATAAGACATACTATTTTTAATGACTACAATTTAGAAGTAAAACTATACAATCTAATCACATAATTTTTTTTTATTTTTTTCATTACTTATTTTTTTTTAGGCAGCACTGGATGCTGATCGCAATCAATCTGGATACCCCAAATATTTATTTTTTAGATCCAATGCATGTATATCCAACAAACTGACCACACACAACATGTATTATAAATTTGTAATACACTTAAATCAATATTTTATAGATAAAATTCAAATTATATTTTTCAATTTGTGTTTTAACAATATTTTTTTTATGATGGGGAGTTCACTAAATATAGGATAAATCATGGCATGAAGTCAGTGTTTGAACATTTAAATCCTATGGATGAATAAAAATGGAAATAGATTAAGTTATATATAGAAATATTTAACTATCAAAACATATTTCAAAACAATTTACTTATTATGGTCAATGTTTCTGTAGTGTCTGAAGCAAGATAATGAAAATGATTGTGAATATTATGTTTGAAAATTTATGAGAGAGATCATAAACCATGAAAATACCAACATCCCTGAATAGGTAATTTACAAATATAATTACAATTTCATTAAAAAATATTTCTTAATCATTTGTTTATCTATATTTTCTCAGTACTAACAATATTTTCGAAAACCTTCATAATAAAAAAAAGAAGTAAATTTGTTTAGAGATGAGTGGGAAACATACATGTTGTCAGAATGTTTTCTGAAAACAAATTCAGGTGATTTCCTATTATATTTGTTATCTAGTATGGTCTATAACCTTAGAAATATATTTTGTGGTGTGAAGAATTAGTTTCATAATGATTATATATTATTTTTTATCTGTTTATCAAGGAGAAGTATAATGGAGGAAATTAATTTTTTTAGAAGAACTGACCTAAAAAAAATAAAATTTTTAGGTAATGGTGGAGGTAGAGGTAGAGGTAGAGGTGAAGCCAGAGGTGTAGGAGGAGGAAGAGTTGGAGTTAGATACTGAGTTGGAGGAGGAGGAAGAGGTCGAGACCAAGGAGGAGGAGGAGATGAAGCACATGCTTTCAAATAATAAAATTTTTGGGCAATGGAGTAGAATAGGGATCATACCAAGGTTGTATTTGAGAACATTTTTTGAAAAGTGCACACAAAAATTTTCAATTAAGATAAGATCCATTGTGCAAGTATTTCAGGTTTCTTATTGATTTTTTTTCACCACTTGTTTAAGTGATTTTATACAGGAATTTAAGTGGAGGAATTTTTTTCAGAAACAAAATAAACACAAATTATTTTTTCAAACTGATTATCATATTCTACAATTTATATTAGAAAATTCCAAGTACTATAAAATATTAAAAAAGTGTAAAAGAAACCCCTAACGAAGAACAAACTAAACAAAAACAAAAAAATAGATTCAGTTGATTGCCCATGGATTCTCTAAACTACAAAGAAAGTGTCTTAGTAGTGGATCTAATAGTCACTTGAGAGTTATACAACACCAATCCAATCATCAAATAAGTATATAATCTAGCTCAAATATTTGAATAAATATGAGTGTAATCAACTAGTGAAGCTAGTAGGTGTATGATAGAACTATTTGAGGACAAGAAATATTGAGAGATCATGACCATTGAGGAGGGATTATACCAAAGAAAACACAAAATCAAATGAAAAGTGAAGAACCATTATGATTTTTTAACAAAGTTTTGTATTTTTTGGAAACTAAACTTTTTTTGAAAATAATTTTTTTGTTCTTCAGGATCAAAACCATGAAATCAGTATGGAAAATTGGACTTATCTCGCTAACATGAGTCACTAAAACCATGCAATTGGAATGGGAATTTAATGGAAAGTCATAAACTACTAGGAATCAGTCTTAGGAATAATCGGTCTTAGAAGATGTTGAGTGAGACTGAAAGGTTGGTAAGTAATATAAATTCTAAGTATTAAATCTAATGATTCTTTGATGATCATGAAATTATCATAAATCATGAAGAAGTTATGATACAAGATGGAGATGGTGGAAGAGATAAGAATACGATGTAAAGTATTCTGGCCACCGCACATTAGGGTGAGGAACACTGGACATAGAAGGATTCATATCATCTACATGAGAATCATCGGTGTGACATATCATAAGGCTGGAAGAATGATATTGTTGAGTGAAGAATTCATAATGTTACTGAATAGTTTTGAAAGAATATAGTGAAGTTAGAAGTTAGAAAGTTTTCATACTTTCTAACCTAAGTCAGATGATGCTTTACCAATATTTAAGTTCTCATAAATCATTAAAACTCTTATGATAAAATCTTTTGAAGAAATAGAGGAATCGTAAAGATTGTATCGTTTCTAGGAATAATTTTTTTTCATCAGATCCAGAAGTACCAAACATATAAGTTTTCAAAAGTCTGAAAGAATTGTGGTTGATGAGGTTTAAATAATTTCAAAGTTGAAGAGTGGAGTTTCCATCATAATGAGAATTACATTGTAATATTAATTTCATCGTAATGATAATTACATCATTATAAGTATTCCATCATACTAAATCTAAGGAGGAAAGATGATCAAACTGAATTTGATAAGGAAAGTCAATCAAACTAACTCTGATAAATATAGTTGGATCATAATAAGCTGGAGATAGTCAGATCGTAATGAGCAGAGTAAGTAAGTTTCATCACAATGAAGTTAAGGAAGTTACATAATACTGAATCTGATGAAGTTATATCATACTAAATAAAAGTTATTTTTTTTGAGAATACTGATTTCTGAGAAATATTGAGAAGGTTTGAAGCTGTGAAAGTTGAAGTTTAAATGTGAGTGATTTTTATAGATTTGAAATTTGGGTAAGTGGGAATTTTTTTGGGTTTCCTACCTTTACTATTTTGATTTTCTTATAAATAGAAGTATAATACATTCATATTTTTCAACTTTTTCTTGTACAAAAAAGGCAGATCACTTCATAATTATTGTCAAGTTTTTCTTTCTAGAATGTGATATCATAAGATGGTCAGACACCTGGAAGTTTTGTTTACTGGACTAAAGAAGATCGTATTGAGCATTTTAGAAGAGTTTGAGTTTTTGAAGATTGATAATGGGTTCATCGTAATAATTCCATAAAACTGAATTAATCAGACTATGGAAGTTCAGATTGAGTTTTGATTAGTTTATGAGAAGTGAATGTTTTGTTATCTAGATAGAACAGAAAGTTTCTTTAGGTGAATAATGAGAAAGTGATCATCATATTGAGTCAATCAAACTAAGTTAATCATACTAGATTCATTAGACTAAAGGTAATCAGGCTCAGGGTCATCGAACATAGGAACTTTTGTAGAGAAAATTGAATAGAGACTTTATTATTTTGTTTTGGATCAATTATTTTGTAAGCAACTTTGTAAAATGATGGGAGTCAGTATAATCATTCCTACCGGGAGATAAAATTTGTCTGATAGGATTTGACACAAGTTTTATTCACTTATTCATTATAGTGAAATTCTATAGACCCATGAGAGTTTCTATTGCAAGGGTGTAGGTTTTCATACTATATCCAAACCTTTTAAGTCTCGTGGGATTTAATTACTTTCCTACTTTTTCATGCATGTGTATTTACTAAAAGATGATAAGGATATTAACTTTAACAGGTTGTATGGGTTAAGTTTTAAAAGTATTGAAACTTACAAAAAGTGAACTATTGATTCAAACCCCCCTTCTCAGTTGTTATTTGATCCTTTGGAACTTCAATTGGTATTAGAGGGAGGTTCCCTTGTTGAATATTTATCATGGACAATTTCAATCCTTTCAATAGTATAGTAATTCATATATTTTATAGAAAAAATTATTATGGATGAAAAAATAGGATGATTCCTTATATCCTATATCTTGGCCTAGAATTTGTTGATGATGCTACAATTGGTTTTCCACCTATTAAGAAAGATGCTCCTATAGATTTTTCTGATAAGATAAATATATAAGTTGATGGAATGGATAGAAATTATATCCTTATGTACTTATCGGAAAACTTTTATATAAGGTGATGAGTCTCAAAAAATTTAAAGAGTATGCGGGACAATATGGAAAGTATTTTCGAAGGGAATACTAAATTGAAGGAAGTAAAACTACAAATCTAGTTTAGTAAGTATAAAGACATAAAAATGAGATATGAAGAAACTATTTATGAATACTTTACCAGATTAAATGAAATTGTCTACAACATTAGAGGATTCAGAGATGTCTTAGAAGATTATACAATTGTGAATAAACTTATGAGAAACTTTTTGGGCAGGTTTGATTCTAAAATTTCTTATTTAGAAGATATAGATTATTTATCTATTGATGAGTTTCATAACTTTATTGTTACTCATGAAATGATAAAAACTATAATGTTAAAAAAGAAGATGAAAAATGAAATGGATTTTGAAGCCATAAAAGAAATGAAAATACAATATACTGAAGTTGTTGATCCTTATGACTTTGAAGATAAATAGGATGATGTTTTGAATGATAAAATCATGTCTCTTATATCAAATAACTATTGAATAGAAAAAGGAAAGTATAAAGGTAAATTTATTCTCAAATGTTTTGAGTATGGTGGAATCAAACAATTTTCTATGAATTTCCCCAAGAATAAATTTGGTGAATATCCAGATTATTCTGAGGAAAATCCTCAATTTAATAAGTGGAACGAAAATGATAAAGAAGAAAATTCATCCAACAAATATAAGAAGAAGTTTATTGGGAACAAGAGAAGTATGTTGAGTAAGAAAGCTGAATCAAACTCAACCTAAAATAGTTCTTCAAGAGATGAAAGTTCATAAAAGGTTAGAACATTCATTACAAAAGTTGATAAAATAGAATACTCCTCAAATAGTGAAGAATAAGAAGGTGAAGAATCTTACAATGAGTATCAACACATAACAAAAATTCTTGCATTTCTTGAGCAAAAAAAATCTCTTAAGAAAGAAGTCAGAATGATAAAGAAAGATAGTGGAAAAGTTTTTGAAGGTGAAAAATATGTTTTCAAGAAATAAGAAGAATACATCCAAGAGATATTAAGTTACAAACTAAGAATTGATGAACATGGAAAGATGATTGAAGATCTTAGTAAGAAGCTATAAGATAAGTAAGAAGAAGTTAAAAAGTTTCAATCAAAACTTATTGAGTTTGAAAGTAAATTGAGGAATATGAATTAAAACTTCAAAAAATACTTGGAAGTAAAATTTTATACTTCTAAAGTTGATGAAAAAACTCAAATCAAGAATCAGGTGAAATTATCACCCTTGAAAAATAATGTTTCATATGATCTTTCTAACATTTCAGGTGATAAGAAAATTAATAATAAAGTTTGAATTGATAAGGTATGTGATAAACCTATCACATCTACAATATTTGAAAACTTCCTCAGTATGAAAGATGGTCCACATCCTAAGTATGATAGAGAAGAAATAAATTTTCAACCTCAACAAAATTTCTACCAAGAAAGATCTTACTTTAGTATAAAATCAAGATTTTATAGCTATTGATGGTGTTGTGGAATCTATGGGAATAAATATTATAATTTTTGGAATAAATTTTAACTTCTTAGAAGAAGGTTTGAATAAATAGAAAGCAATGGTGGAAAAAGGATGAGTAACTTTCCTAACCCACAAGAAGTTAGAAAAGAAAAAACTTAAGATATTAGAAACTTTCCAACAAAAAATAAATTTTAATTTCTAGAAGAAGTTTGTGGAAGATTTTATTAGGTTGATAATCATGATGAAATATATATAACAATCATTCTAGAATGAGTTTCTTATAATAGAAAAGAAAACAAAGTTATAAATAAGAAATTTAAGGAAATAGATTTTGTTGTTGAGAAAAATTTGAAAGTAAGTAAAATGAACAAACCATGGATAATTCATAGTGGTTATTATTCAAATATGAAAGGTGATTTAAATTTTTTAGAACATGTTGAAAGTCATGATGGAGGTGAAGTAACCTTTTTGTTATGACTGTTCCTTAAAAATTAGAGGAATCTGAATATATGAGATTAAAGAATAAAAGTTAAAATATAAAGAAGTTTTATTTGTTAATGGGATAAAATATAACTTAGTTAATTTAAGTAAAATTTGTGATTATTAAAAATAATTGATTTTTAGAAAATATTATTTTATCACCAGAAGTATGAAAGATGGAAAGGTTATTACAAAAGGAGAAAAAACTAGTGGTAATATGTTTTAACTTGGAGAGTTTAATAACTCATATTACTTGATTATTGAAGATGAAAAAAAAATATTGCATCAAAGACTTGGTAACCTTGGGTATAAAAAAAGCATGAAATTTTTTTCTAAAGTTTATATTGTCTGTTATTTTCCAGAATTGAAAATAAGAGATGAATATGTTTGTGTTACTTGTCAAAAAAGGTAAGATGACCAACAAAAGTCATAAGAGTGTTGAGATTCAGTCTACCAAAAATCTTGAACTTATTCATTAAAATTTATGTGATATGATGAGGAATCAATAAAAGAAAGGATATTTATAATTTATTACTTTTATTTGTGATTTCACTCAGATGAAAAACATCATGTTTATGAAACAGAAGTCAGAGGCTATAGAAATATTCAGGTTTTTCAGTAAAGAAGTTGATAAAGAAATGGAGGTTTATATAAATAATTTGAGAATAGATAATGATAATGATTTTACAATCAATAATTTTGAAACTTATCTAAAAAATCATGGTATCAAACATAATTATAGTGCTCTCTATACTCCATAGTAAAATGGAGTAGTAGAAATAAATAATAGAATTTTTGTGTAAATGTGAAGAAGTATGATAGGACAATGCAAACTTTCAAAGTTATATTAGAGAGAAGTTGTTAGTATTGTTGTAAATGTTAAAAATATATGATTTTTGAGACCAAAAACCAACATGAATTCTTATTAAATGTGTTATAACAAAAAACCTTTATTGAATTACTTCAATTTTTTTCAAATTCTATGTTTACTTAAAATAAAAAATACAGATCTGGGAAAGTTTGATGAGAAAGTTGAGGAAGAAAATTTTAAGGGTTATTCACCAAATGGAAGAAGTTAAAAATGTTGGAATAAAAATTTTCAAATGTTTATTGACTCACATGATTTTAAAGTTATTGAAAATAAAATTTCCTTAACAAAATTTGTTGAGAATGCTGAGGATAAACTGAAGTTTTCCAATAAAAGTGAGAATGATACAAAACAAACTTATCATGATTCAGAAGAATCATGTGATAAGGAAAGTTCAGCAGGGAATGAAACTTTGAAATTCCCTACCTTATAAAAACATGTTGAGACCGAAAATATTATTGGGAATCAGAAGGCTCTAG
Organism: Viscum album; assembly: GCA_963277665.1. Taxonomy (NCBI): domain Eukaryota; kingdom Viridiplantae; phylum Streptophyta; class Magnoliopsida; order Santalales; family Viscaceae; genus Viscum; species Viscum album. Next base: position 1,565,180,786 of record OY728161.1, read on the forward strand.
TTCAGATCATAAGGAAGTTGTGATTATAAGATCAAACTTCACTTATCTCAAAATTTGAACTGGAATCAGTTTCAAAAGATATTTAATACAAATAATGGGTGAATTATATGAATAAAGAGTTGGATAAAATTGAGAAAAATGAATCATGGGAACCTGTTCCACATTCCAAAGGTAAAAAATGTTATCATAAAAAAATGGGTTTACAAAAAAAAGTTGAATGAACATGGAGAAGATTCAAGAAAAAAAGCCAAACTTGTTTTTAAAGGCTATGCATAGGTGGAATGTGTGGGTTTTGTTGAAACCTTTTCCCCCATTGTAAGGTTAGAAACTATTCTAATGTTTCTAGTAGTGGATACTCATTATAATTACAAACTATATCATATGGATGTAAAGTCATAATTTCTCATTGGATAAATTGAATAAGAATTTTATATTGAACAACCTTGTGGGTTTCCATGTGATTAGGATGAAAAAAAGTTTATAAATTGAATAAATATTTTTATGGGTTGAAATAAGATTCACATGAATGATATTCTAAGCTTGAAAAGTGTTTGAGAATGTTGATTTTTTCTAAAGAAAAAGTTGGTATCAACTTATATGTGAAAGATGTTGACTCCTAAACTCTAATTATAATTGTTTATATAGATGATATAATTTTTTATGAGGATATATAATATTTTTTTGAAAAATTTGATGAATAAATAAAAAATAACTTTAAAATTTCAATTTTGGGAGAACTAACTTTCTTCTTTGGATTACAAGTTCAAAAAAAAAAAGAAAAATACATTTTTATATGTCAAGAAAAGTATGTTGGGGAATTGTTACAAAAGTTTGGCAAGGTATAATCCAAATAAGTTTATACTCTAATATGAGTGGGGATGAAGTTGAGTAAATATGAGTCCAGAAAAAGTGTGAATCAAAAATACTTTAAGAAGATGATAGGAATTTTAATTTACCTTACAACCTTAAGTCCTGATATTGTTTATGCTATGACTTTGTGTAAAAGGTATCAAAGTAATATGAAATAATCACATATGTTGGAAGAAAATAGAATTCTAAGATATATCAAAGGAAAAACTTCACATGGGTTTTTGTACAAAATAAGTTGTGAAATGAAGTTTCATGGTTATCCTGATACCGATTGGGTTGGAGATTGTAATGATAGAAAATCAACCTCAGGAGGAAATTTTTTCTTTGGAGAATGTTGTGTAATTTGGAATAGTAAGAATTTTTTTTAGTAACTTTGAGCACAGTGGAATCAAAATATGTTGCAGCTACTAAGGTTTGTACTAAGATCTTTTGGATGAAAGTTCAGATGGAATATTTGAAAGTAAACATTTATAAACCATTGAAGATACTTTGTGATAATCAAAGTGAAATTGATCTTTATAAAAATCCTATCCAAAATTTAAGATCAAAACAAATTGATATAAAGTTTCACTTTATAAAATCGAAAGTTGCTGCTGTATATATTTTTCTAGAATATATCTCAATAAAGTATAAAATTACTGATATCTTCACAAAGGCAATGCTAAAATAAATGTTTGTGGATTTGAGGATACAACTTCATGTTCATATTCCTCCAATGACTTCTTAAATCTCATAAGGATACCCCACCATGATTTGGATTATGTTGAAAAAGGGGGAGATAAAGTAACAAGTTTTAATATGTAAGAAGTTTTTACTTATCTTTATTAAATGAATATGAAGATGTAGTTATCATAAAATGGGGGAGAGAAAAATAAAAGTGAGAGGAAAAGATAAAAGCGAGGGAGAGTTTATATTAACATGGCCACAAAATTTTCTTGTCATATAAGGATGTAATTCCTTAAAAAACATTACTTTATCTAGTAGTTTGGTTTCAAGACACTCTCTTTTAAGAAGGGATATATTTTTGGTAAAAGTTAAGAAAAACTTGAGTTGTTTACAAAAGTTGAGTTGTGAAAATTTTCTGAGAGTTGAGAAAGTTGTTAACAAGTGTTGTCAAAAAATCAAAGGGGGAGATTTAATAAACTTTGTGATTTTTTTAAAAAAAGTTTTGTATTTTTTGAAAACTAGGATTTTTTGTAAAAGAATATTTTTGTTCTTTAGGATTATACCCAGACCATCAGTATGGGAAGTTGGACCTAGTTCATTGGTATGATTCAACAAAACTAGGTAGTCATAATGATAATTTGATGGAAATTCATAGATTGTTGGGAATTATTCTCAAGAAGAATCAACCTCAGAAGATGCCAAGTGAGATTAAAAGTTTGGGAATTAATATAACTTATAATTATTAAATATGAAGATGCTTTTTTGGTCATGGATTTATCATAAATCATAAATAATTTATGATACAATATGGATTTGGTGGAAGATATGAGAATAAGATGTAAAGTATTTTGGATAATGCTCACCAGTGTGAGGAACATCAGACACAAAATGATGCAGATCATCGGTATGAGAATCATCGATGTGACAATATCATAAGGCTGAAAAAATGATATTGTTGAGTGAAGAAGTCACAATGTTGATAAAGAGTTTTTAAAGAAGATAGTGAAGTTAGAAGTTAGAAAGTTTTCAGACTTTATAACCTAATTCAGACGATGTTTTAATAATCTTGAAGTTCACACAAATCATGAAAAATCTCATGATAAAATCTTTTGAAGAAATAAAGGAATCGTAAAAATTGTATGAGTTCCATGAATCAAAACAAAGTTTTCATTGAATCTAGAAGTACCGAACACATAAGTTTTTATAAATCTGAAAGAGTTACAGTTGATGATGTTTGAATATTTTAAAGTTGTAGAGTGGAGTTTCCATCGTAATGAGAATTCCATCATAATGAGAATTTCATTGTAATGAGAATTACATCATTATGAGGATTCCAGTGGACTAAATCTGAGAAGTAAAGATGATCAGACTGACTCTAATAAGGAAAGTAAATCAGACTAACTTTGATGAAGATAGTTAGATCATAATAAGCTGAAGATAGTCATCTCTTAATGAGCAGAGTAAGAAAGTTTCATCATAATGAAGCTAAGGAAGTTACATCAAACTTAAGGTTAGGAAGTTATATTGGACTAAAGAAAAGTTAGAATGTTTGAGAAGAATAATTTCTAAGAAATATTGAGAATGTTTGAAGTAATCAAAGCTAAAGTTTAAATGTGTGTTTTTCATAGATTTAAAATTTTTTAAGCAGGAAAAGTTTTTTAGTTTCTCGCATTTTCTATTATAATTTTTCTATAAATAGAAGCATAGTACACTCATACTTTTCAACTTTTTCTTATATGAAAAAAATATGAGTATTGCATAATTCTTGTCAATTTTTTATTTTCAGATTAAGATCTTAGAAGATATTCAGACACCTAAAAGTTTTGTTTACCAGGATAAGAAAGATCATATTGATCATTTGATAAGAGTTTGAGTTTTTGAATATTGATAACATGTTCATCGTACTAACTACATCAGATAAAATTCATTGGATTGTGGAAGTTAAGATTGAGTTTTCAGTAGTTTCTGAGAATCACAGGTTTTTTTTATCCAGATAGAACATAAAGTTTTTTCAAGAGCAGAATGAGAAAGGGAGCATTGTATTTAGTAGATCAGACTGAGTCAATCAAACTGATTCAATCATATTGGGTTCATCAGACTGAAGGCCATCGAATTCAGGGTCATCGAACCCACAAACTTTTGTAGAACAGATTAAACAAAGCCTTGATTATTTTGTTTTGGATCATTTTTTTGTAATAAACTTTGTAAAATAATGGGATTCATTATAATCATTCCTATCGGGAGATATAATGTGTTTAATGAGAGTTGTAATAAGTTTTATTCAATTATTCATAATAGTTAATTTCTATAGACCCAAAGGAGTGGCTATAGAAAGGATGTAGTTTCTCACACTAAGTATGAACATTTTAAATCTCTTTTCCTTAACTTACTTTCCTACTTTTTCATACACGAGTATTTACTAAAATATGATAAGGATATAAAATTTAACAGTTTTCAGGGGTTAAGTTTTAAAAGTATTAAAACTTACAAAAAGTGAACAACTGATTCAACCCCCCTTCCCAGTTCTTATTTGATCCTTTGGAACTTAAAAAAGAAACCACTTTATGAAGAAATCCCTAAAAATTAAAAACCTGCTTCAAATGAAATTGTGAATTACCAAAAATAAAAATGAATAACCCTTTTAAAAATAAGCTAGTAGCTTGATCCAAACCCTCTAAAAAAATAAATAAATACAAAATTTCATTGACTAAATCATGAATTTTTCAAAAGAACAATGCAGTGGTTTCACTTTGGTGGGTGGTGGAATTATTTGGTCTATTCAATCATCAATTAGATGCATGATATACTATCACAAATTCTTGTGAAATCCATATAAGTAACATTCATTATGAATGTTCATATTCATTATATAAAATGATCCATGTTCACATGCTCATTAATAAAAAACTCATCACCATTATCAATAAAAAATACATAAGAATAGGGATATTACCATTTTGATGAAAAAATAATTATGATGTTATGTTAGAGTTTATCATCACCCAGAGAATTGAAAAGGATATACTAATCTATATCAAAATCCAAGAATAAATAATGGATCCACTATATTTAAGTGTAATTTGGATTCTATAAAGGGCTATACTGATTTTTAATACTATAAAAAGGGGTAAAAAATTTACAATAGAGTTTAGTGTCTTCTAAAAATACATAATGGGTCACACTGAAGTTTTTTCCATCAAATAAGGTAAATAGTTTATCATGGAGTTTATACTATCTATGACGGTGAAAGGGAAATACAAATTTTATTATATTCCATAAAAACTCATATGTAAATATTTATTTTAGTTCAATCAATTAATGATAATAGTTTTACAGTAATATTTAATGTTTTATAGGAATAAATGACTTCATCAACAAGTAAGATTCACTCATGCACTATGATCACACACTCAATAAGGATGATCCACTCATGATGATGCAATTTTACTTTTATTATCTAATGCATTAAACATTCCAAGTTATCAAACTAAAATATTTTTAGATGAACTAGAGTGTTAAATTCAATTTAGGATAAAAAGACATAGTGGAATCAACCATAAATCAAAGCAATACACGATGTACTTAGTATGACTCAAATTGTGTGATTTCAGATTAAAATTGACATTTTATTAATGTATTATTTAATATTTATGTTTAATTTATTTCTTTATAGTATTAAAAACATAATAATTATTTTATTACACATCATATACTCAATCATACACACCTCAATATGATGCATGGGGTGACCGGTATGACTCAAACTGTATGTTTTTAGTTTATAATTTAAATTTTAGTTCAAAAAACACATCACAAACTAAAAACTAAGAAAAAACATTTGGATCATTTTTATACTTTAGTAAAATTATCCATAATTAATTTTTTACTTGTAGGAATCAACTTCACCACAATCCGATACATGATGTGCTTTTCATGACTCAAAGTACCCATTATCAGTTTAAAATTGACATTTAAGTTCAAAAAGTGTCATTCACTGAAAACAAAGAAAACGCTCTTAGATTATATTGATAATTTATGAAAATGATTTATAAGTAATTTTTTATGTGTAAGAATCAATATCATGTCAAGTCAATACACGATGTGACCAGTATGACTCAAAGTGCATATTTCCAGTTTAAAATGGAATTTTAGTAAAAAAACACAAGTGGTGTACTAAAAAAATGAGAAAACACATTAATATTGTTTTGATACTTTATTAAAATTATGCATAAGTCATTTGGGGAATGTAAGAATCATACTCAACTCAATATGATTCATGGTATGACTGATATGACTCCAAGTTCATCTTTTTATTTAAAATTGACATTAATTTTAGTAAAAAAGACAAATGTCATACTCAAAAATGAGAAAACGCATTTGGATTGTTTTTATACTTTATTAAAACAATACATAAGTCATTTGTGATGTGTAGAAATTATATTGATCTCAATCCAATACATGATGTGATCAGTATGACTCAAAGTGTCCGTTATCAGTTTAAAATTGACATTTAAGTTAAAAAAATTTCACTCACTAAAAACCAAGAAAATGAACTCTGGTTGTATTGATAATTTATAAAAATGTTTCTTAAGTAATTTTTTACATTTAGGAATCAATCTAATGTCAAACCAATACATGATGTGACTGTTATGACTCAAAGTGTATGTTTCCAGTTTAAAATGACATTTTAGTAAAAAACAAAAGGACATACTAAAAAAATGAGAAAACTCATTTGGATTTATTTTATAATTTATTAAAATGATCCATAATTAATTTTTTACATGTAGGAATCAACCTCAACTAAATCCAATGCACGATGTGACTGGTATGACTCCAAGTGTGTCTTTTTATTTAAAATTGGCATTAATTTTAGTAAAAAAGACAACTTATATACTAAAAACAGAGAAAAAACATTCATATTGTTTTGATAATTTATTAAAATGATCCATAATTCATTCTTGATTTTCAAGAATCATCCAAACCTCAATCTGATACACGATGTGTCTGACATGACACAAAGTGTCCATTATCAGTTTAAAATTGACATTTAAGTTCAAAAAGTGTCACTCAATGAAAACCAAGAAAACACAATAATATTTTATTGATAATTTATGAAAACAATTCATAAGTCATTTTTAATGTTTAAGAATCATTCTCACATCAAACCAACACATGATGTGTCCAGTATGACTCAAAGTGCATGTTTCGAGTTTAAAATTACATTTTAGTAAAACACACAAGTGACATACTCAAAACTATGAAAACACATTATTATTATTTTTATACTTTAGGAAAAAAATATACAAGTCATTTGAGACATATAGGAATCATCCTCACCGAAATACGATGCATGGTGTGACTGATATGACTCAAAGTGCATCTTTTTATTTAAAATTGACATTAATTTTAGTAAAAAAGATAACTGACATACTAAAAACCAAGAAAAACCATTTGGATTGTTTTGATACTTAATTAAAATGATCCATAAGTCATTTTATATATGTATGAATCAACCTCAAATCAATATGATAGACGATTTGACCGACATGACTCAAAGTATCTGTTATCAGTTTAAAATTGATATTTAAGTTCAAAAAGTGTCATTCAATAAAAAACTAGAAAACACATTTATATTATCTTGATAATTTATGAAAAAAATTCATAAGTAATTTTTGATATTTAGGAATTAGTATCATGTCAAACTGACACATAATGTGATCAATATGACTCAAAGTGCATGTTTCCAGTTTAAAATGACATTTTAGTAAAAACCATAAGCGACATACTCAAAATTGAGAAAAAGAATTCATATTATTTTTATAATTTAGGAAAATGATCCATAGGTCATTTGGTATGTGTAATAATCATACACGCCTCAATCTGACACATAGTGTGATGGTTATGACTCAATGTGTCTTTTTATTTAAAATTAGCATTAATTTTAGTAAAAAAGACAACTAACATACTCAAAACCAAGTAAACGCATTAATATTGTTTTTATACTTTAGGGAAACAATACATAAGTCATTTTTGAGATGTAGGAATCATCCAGACCTCGATCCAATACACCATGTGACCGTCACAACTCAAAGTGTTTGTTATCTGTTTAAAATTGACTTTTAAGTTCAGAAAGTGCCACTCACTAAAAATTGATAAAACATGCTTGGATTGTCTTGATAATTTATAAAAATAATTTATAAGTCATTTGTGATGTTTATAAATTAGAATCACTTCAAACCAATGCACTATGTGACCGGTTTGACTCAAAGTGTGTGTTTCCAGTTTAAAATGACATTTTAGTAAAAAACACAAGTGACGTACTCAAAACTGCGTAAACACATTCATATTATTTTGATATGTAAGGAAAATGTTCCATAAATCATTTGGAATGTGTAGGAATTATCCCAACCTTAATACAACTCACAGTGTGATCGGTATGACTCCAAGTGTGTCCTTTTAATATATAAGTGTCATTTTAGTTTAAATCGTGCATGACATCACCAAAACCGAGAAAATGAGACTATATTGTTTTCTCATCATTCTATATGCTAATAATTAATTAATTTTTTTTATCATTTTCATATTATACTTATTCAGTTAATTTTCATAGAGATAACGCTTGAAGACGAACAAGAAATGGTGTGATGTTCAAGAATCAACCGCAACTCAATCTGATACACAATATTCCTGGTATGAATCAAAGTTTAGTTTAAAATTAACACTTTATATTTAATTTATTCTTTATATTATTACTAATATAAGAATTTTTTTCTTATTAGGTGTGTTCTTTTTCTCAAGAAGTGTTTGTTTGTTCTTTTATATAGGTGTGTTCTTTTTCTCTATAATAGTGTTTTTTTTGTATTTGTGTTGTAAATTTTATTTCATTTAAATTCTGTATTTGTATTTGATTTTACTAATTTATGATGTTGTTTATAGTGCTTCAGTGTTTTATTACACCACACTATATTATTCCCCTTTATTAGTACTAATAAATACACCGATAAATGGTGTCTTTTATCAGTGTTTTTCTAGTGCTGATAAAAGCCTAGAACTTTTAATCACACTCTAGTAGTCAATGATTTTTAGTACTAATAATGGCCAATTCTAGTGCTATTAAAGTCCTATTTTCTTATAGTGAAAAAATATTTTTTAACTAAGAGAGAAATGAAGTCATATTTTATTAAAAACATTTTTCTCAATAATTTTAAGTACCAAAAAGAGGAATATGGTACTATTACTTGAAAACTTCAGGAATTACCGGAGGATAATAAAATAAAATGGGTTTATTAGATAATTATCCAATAATTTAATTTAATAGAAATTAAAGTATAAAAAATATAGATTAAAATGAGATTGAAACATAAATCTCTCACCACTTTGGTAATGTAACTACCCATGTTTTGAAATGAGGCAGAAATCCAAGGGAATTTGAATTTTGGCGTTTTCTAGACGGATAATTTTTTTAAAAAAGATTTAGAATATAATTATGAGAGTTAGAACACTTAAAAGTGTTATTTTTAGACTTGGTTAAAGGATCAAGAGGTTTTCTGGGTGTATCACTGAGTTTTGGGAGCATCGAGGTCTAGAAATCAAAGGTTTAGAGGGCCTATGTAGGGTGCACGGTTTGTCTAAAACCATGAAGCCCCTTAGTATCAAACCATGGGGCTGTAAAAAAGGGGAAGAAATTCCCAGCATAGGCTATAATGTACCGGTTCCAGAATCCTCCCAGATACGCCCCATACCTGGTTGGTCACATGGCCTCAAGAGCATTTCCCTGAACGCTAGAGGCTGCCGACTAGCAGCGAGGGCCTTGGGTGTAATAGTGGGGAAACTATTCCCTCATTGGCAGAGTAACACAATGGAAGTAAAATAGATATACAATAGTGGAAGCGGTAAACATATTAAACAACAGTAAACAGTGGAAGACTAATGAAGAAACAACTAGAGCACATATATAAAAATTATGCATGATACATATGTCTAGGAAAGTATCCAAACAAATCGAAATACTAGAATACAAAATAGTACTAAACCCAGGTACAAAAGAAAATAGATAAACAAATCCTCAGCATTTCAAGCCTCAGCTTGGTCCCATGCTCTCCAGATCTACAATAGTCAAGTACCTGAAGTAGAAGGGCACTTGACCTTATCTATACCTACAACAATATAATCTGTTTGGGCCCAAAAGCATGGCCCAAACAGCGTGTGATACTAAATCCCAGTAGGCAACCAGCACAAGATTTATGCCTAACAGTCAGTGAATATATGGTAGGTAATGAGTAAAGGAAGTAGTAAACAAGGAAGTACTCAGTAGTAACCAATCCACAGTTTCAATGCGTTCAGTTCATATATCAAGAAATAGCTAATCAAAGCAGGTAAACACAAATAGGTAACCCTCTAGGAAGTACTCACGACCTATCCCCTCTGGTCCTACCTCGTAGCACAAGCAACAAATAATAAAAGGTAACCCTCTAGAAAGTACTCACGGCCTATCCCCTCTGGTCCTACCTATCAGCACAAGAAACTCTCTGGGAAGCACACACAGTCTCACCCCTCTGGTTTAGCTCTAGAATAAACTCTATGAGGAAGCACTCACTGTTAATTCCTCCTATAGTCTTGTATCGGTAACTAAAGGCGTTTTGGGGAAGCACTTACGTCACATTCCTCCTATGGCCCGCGTCGAGGAACTACAAAAACTCTAAGGAAGCACTTACATAAATTCCCCCTGTAGTCTCACATAGTAAAAGTAAACAAACTCTCCGGAGAATCCCTTACGTCCATTCTCCCTATAGTCTACTACACCAGGTTCTCATAGCCCTATGTAAGTCAAGAAAGCATAGTAATGTGTATCGGCCAAAGTAACCCTCAAGAACTACTTGGCTAGAATTCTATATCATAACAGCATAGCATATGAACAATCACTCCATCCTAATAATACTAGGCATGGTAAGTAAACAACCTAACAGGAAAACAAGACCAAACGGTCAAAACAGGCAATCATTCATGGGAAACCACTTCCAAATCATAGAAATTAACCCTATTCTCATTCAATTTAACCTATATTCAAGCATACAAGCATAACAGGTAATCAATAGGGCTAAAACAGTAAACACGCAATACCCCATTCAAGGTTATTGTCTCATTTTCACATATAACTCAAAGACTTTCAACAGAATGGCACAAACCACCTACCTCAGTGTTATAGGATCGATATACGTGAACCCAAAGCCTTGAATCTCCCAAGAACACCATATTTCTACAAAATGATAAAAACACTCAACTGAAGATAACTTGAGAAAGAGGAGGAATCAGGAAACAAAGATCTAGTAGAAGGAATAGCTTACCGAGGCGATTCCAACACAATTGACAGTGGTCAATTCAGATAAAAGACGCTTGATCGGGAGATCAAAGGAAGATCAGTGTCGTTCTCTTGCTCTCAGAAGAACCAAACCTAGAAGGAGGTGGTTCTGTATGTCAGATGTGACCCCAATGTGTTTAATGAAAAAAAGAAAGTACACGATGTGTACTTTATAAGTACATGGTGTGTACTTTCCTTCACCGGCCCCCGAATTAGGCAGTCTTCAGGTCACCACACACGGCCATGTGCATGGTTGCTATATGACCAGCACCTGGCTACCCGCGGTAACCGAGTACACAGTTTGTACTCATAAAGTACACAGCATGTACTTAAGAAATTTCTAGAAACTCCTCTTTTCTCAAAAAAACCGAAAAAAGAAAAAACATACCTGAAAAGAAGATCCGGGTTCTTACAAACTTCCCACCTTAAAGAAATTCATCCCCGAATTTCCCTATCAATGTGGCGTAGAAGAAGAATCCTCAATAGCTTCGACCACTGTGATTATACATCAGCCTCCCTCTCCCAGGTCTCATCCTATACCTGCCCGTGCTTCCATAGCACTCATACCAGAGGGACATACCAGCCATAAAGAACCTTTGTACTGCGATCAAAAATCCAGATAGGATACTCCTCGAACAAGGTGTCCACCTCTAACTCAACCTCCTCAGGTTAAAAAACATGAGACGAGTCTGAGAAGTAATATTGAAGCTAAAAAATGTGGAAGATTTCGTGCATAGCCCGGTACCTCTGAGGTAACTACAATCGATAGGCAACTGGCCCAACTCTCTCTAACACATAAAATGGACCGACATACCTCGGTGAAAGCTTACCCTGTCTCCTTATCCTCATGTGCCCCAACCTCGGTGTGACACGCAGGAAAACCTGATCCCCGACCTCGAAATCCAGAGGCCGTCTTCATTGATCAGCATAAGACTTCTGTCGAGACTGTGTAGTATCCATCCTCTTCCTAAAAAACTCTATCTGCTCTATGGTCTCTTGGACAAGATAAGGTCCCAACATAGCTGCCTCTTCTGCCTCCAGTCAATATAAGTATGATCGGAATGGCCTACCATACAAAGCCCCATAAGGTGCCATCTGAATAGTTTCTTGAAAACTATTATTGTAGGAAAACTCCATAAGAGGTATGTGCTTCTCCCAAGAACCTCCAAAATCTAGGATGCATGCTCGAAGCATGTCCTAAAGCACCTGAATAAATGCTCAGACTTTCCATCTTTCTGGGGGTGGTAAGCTGTACTCAGAAGCACCTATGTACCCAAATCCTTCTAAAGCCCCTACCAGACCTAAGAAGTAAAACATGCATCCCTATCAGAAACAATGGAGTGTGGAACTCCATGCAAATGTATAATCTCCCAAATGTACAACTGTCCCAGCTCATCAACACTGAAAGTATCCTTGATCAGAAAAAAGTGAGAAACTTTCACGAGTCTATCAATGACAACCCAAACAACATCATTCCCTTGAGGAAACCTCAACAAACCTATCACAATGTCCATTTCAACATCATTCCATTTCCACTCAAGAATGGGTAACTACTACAAAATACCTGCTGTTCGCTGATGTTCTGCCTTCACCTGCTAACAGGTGGAACACCTCATCACAAAACCAGTAACATCTCTCTTCAGACCTGGCCACCAATACTGACAGTGTAGATCACGATACATCTTGGTGACACCAGGATGAACTGCCCAAACCGAGGAGTGAAATTCCCGCATCATCTCCTTGCGTATGTCTGCTGACACCCATATGCACCCATGAAAACACAAGATCTCATCCCCGCCTATGGTCCATCTAGGAATAGGGTCTTCTCCTGACATGCTTTTCTATATTACTAGTCCTTCTGAATCTGATAGATGCCTCATTCGCACTCGATCAAGAAGAGTAGAGGTAACATCTACAGAAGAAAGAAACGTTTTCCCCTGTCTGCCGTGCACCTCCAAATGCATCTCAGAGAATAGATCCACAAGCTTCCACTCACTGCTGACCTCCTAAACTGCCTATATCTGAGTCCTCCTGCTCAGCGCATCAGCCACCACATTGCCTTTCCCAAGTGTATAGGCAAGATCAAAGTCAAAATAATGAAGGTACTCAACCCACCTTTACTATCTCAAATTCAGATCACGCTGAGTGAAGATTTACTTGAGACTATTGTGGTAGGTGAAAACCACAAAATGATCTCCTAGAAGATAATGTCTCCAATAGCGTAAGGCATGAACAACTCCATCCAACTCAAGATCATGAGTTGGGTAATTCCTCTCATGTGGCCTCAACTACCGAGACCTGTACGCAATGACTCCTTCCCCTTGCATAAGAACTGCTCCAAGACTGATACCTAATGCATCACAGTACACATTATAACTCTTTCATGGATTTGGAAATACTAGTATCGGTGCTAAAGTCATCCTCCCTTTCAGCTCTTGAAAGGCTGACTCACAAGAATCTGATCACAAGAACTTTGCACCCTTTTTAGTCAGACCTGTCAGTGGTGCTGATAAGCTTGAAAATTCATGTATGAAATATATATAGTATCCATCCAGCCCTAGAAAACTCCACACCTCAAAGACATTCTTTGGATACTCTTAGGAAACTACTTCTCTCACTTTCTCTGGGTCTACTTATACTCTTATCTCTGAGATAACATGACCCAAGAAGTGAATCTGGTCCATCCAAAAGTGGAATTTTGAGAGATTAACATATAAATGATGCTCTCTCAGTGTACTCAAAACGATCTCAATATGGGTATCATGGTCATGTCGAGTGTGAGAGTACACAAAGATATCTTCCATGAAAACTACCATGAAAGAATCCAGGTATGGATGGAACACTCGGTTCATCAGTTCTATGAAAACTGCAGATGCGTACGTGAGACCGAACGGTATAACCACATATTCATATAGACCATACCTGCCCTGGAAAGCTGTAATAGGTATATTAGATGGTCTAACATGAAACTAATGATAACCAAATCTCAATTCAATCTTTGAGAATACCCGTGATCCTCGAATCTGATCACATACATCATCAATCCTTGGCAATGGATATCGGTTCTTGACCGTCAACTGGTTTAGATTCTGATAATCCACACAAAGTTTGAGGGTATTGTCTGCCTTCTTCACAAATAGGAAAGGTGAACCCCAAGGAGAAGTACTGGGTCAGATGAAACCCTTAGCTTGCAACTCCTCCAACTGCTTCTTGAGCTCTTGTAACTCTGGTGTAGCCATCCTGTAATGAGGAATGGACACCGGTTCCACTCCTAGCACGAGATCAATAGAAAAGTCTACCTCTCTCTCTAGAGGAAAACCTAAAAATTCCTCTAGAAATACATCACTGAAATGATCCACCACTGGAGGAAAGTCTATCTGTGAAGTTCCCTGGTCATCCAGATATAGACTAACAATATGGGTTGTAACTCCTTGCAACCCATGATGCTCGGGTCCCGCTCTGCTCACCTGGACATCCCACTCACCCTTATGAAGAAACAATCCACCCTATGGTGATGTGAAACTCACCCTATGATGATAAAAATCGACAACTACCTGGAATGGAACTAACCAGTCCATTTCAAGAATGAAATCATAGCCTATCATCTCTAGGACATAAAGTTCCCACAAGAAGTGACACCCACCAACCTCAAGAGGGAACTCCTTGCACTGACATACACTAGCCATTCTTGTCCCCAATGGTGTGTCCAACATCAATACATCAGCAGAAGTAAAGATACAGAGCCCAAGGCTCTCTACAAAAAAAATATAAATCTATGGGAATCCCCTATATAGAAAATAGAAGAAGCTAAAACTGAGGAAACTAAGATTGTACCTCGAACTGTAGAGGGTCCAGGATCTTTCTCCTACTGGGTTTTCTCCACCACAAAAGTCTGACCTGCACCGCGACCCTATGACCCAGCCTGCCCACTCTGAGCTAACCCACCCTACTGTCACTGGAAGCCTGGTGACTGACTACAATAACCATGACCTCCACCTCGTCCTGAACGGCCGGAAGAACTCTAGTTCCCAGACTAGTGAGAAACTGGTGGTCCTTCTTCTGAATGAGGAGTCATAGAAGAACCCCTGTCACCAGTTGCCGGTGAGAAGGTCTGATAGAAGCGTTGAAGATGACCCATCTTGCTACAAGATCGGCACTCAACTGGGTCTCTTAGGAAATATGGCCTCGTATGCCTGATCTTCCCGCACTGGTAGCACACCACCTAGCTACCAGAAGAAGTGTCTCACCTCCTTAGATCCCCACGCGTAGACTCTTTATGGTGCTTCCTGCTATCATTAGGAGGGATATTAACTCTGGATGTCGAACCGACCTGGCTCAAAACTCCAGAATCCCTCAAATTATGCTCTGTGATAATCACCTGGTTGACGATAGAAGTGATGGAAGTCAACATGAAGATATTTACTTGAGATCGGATGTCGTGCCTCAGACCATCCTTAAACTTCCTTGCCAGGAATAACTCATAACCTCATGGGATGGGCGTAAAGCGCTGCAGCTCTGTGAAGTGAGAAGAATACTCCATAACAGAAAGAGTACCCTGATCCAGACTCATAAACTCTCGGGCTTGATCATCCCTTAAAGTATATGGGTAAAAGTAGTCATAGAAGGCATGCTGGAACTCATCCAACACCATAACCTACTGGCGTACCGTCTGTGAGATCACATCCCACCATATCTTGGCGGAATCTCGAATCATATAAGTATAAAGCTTGACCCTACTCTCTAGAGGTGTCTCCAGATACTCGAAGATAGAAACCATGGCTTCTAAACATGACTCTGCAACCTGAGGTCCTCCTTCCCCTGTGAAGGTGGGAGGATTCTTCTACTGGAAAACCCACATCAACTCTGCCATAGAAGGGGCAGAATGCGGTACTCCTCAGAAGGTCTGCATAAACCTTATAAAGCCCTCTAGGAATTGTGCATCGACACCTGTGTCCAGAATGATGACTGGTGCCATGACTGGCACAACTGGAGGATCTGCAGGTAGTCCTTGATCAATCATGTCCGGTGTCTGATCGTTGCCCTATAACTAGCGTACAACCAGAGGACTTCTTGGTGGAATGACTCTGCAAGGTCAAGTGCACACCCTTGCTCAAGATTTTCAAGGACTAAAAACAAGAATAAAAGGAGGTAACAGGATAAAGAAAGCATTCAAGTTTTTCAAAACAAGGATACACAACATGTATACTTAACTACATGACGTGTTCCTATAATCCATTCACATGGGCATGTACTTCTGCCAACCCAGGTCATGTAACACACCATACACGACGTGTTGTCCTTACACACGGTGTGTACTTGAATCCTCTTCCCCTGCCTGAGTTCCCTTACATGGCTAGGCCACACAGTTCTCATAGAATAAGACTACACGGCGTGTTAGTGCCAGACACGGTGTGTACTAGACGATCTTCACCAACCAATGTTGTTAGAGACACAACCAGATACATGGATCACACTACACAACGTGTTTAAGACTAACATGGCGTGAATTAGAGAAGACTCAACCGACCCATGTTGTTAGTGACATGGCCTCCTACACGGTTCTACAACACGGCGTTTAGATCCGGTACATGGTGTGTCCTACCAAGGATTCCAAACCTCGTGTCCCTGCCCACAAAGTCTGTGACACGGTTAGAGACTACACGACGTGTACATGCAGTACATGACATTTACTCAAGAAAAACAGTTTCTTCCCAAACAAAAGAACACATGGCATGTATTCATCATTACACGGCGTGTATTCTATGTTTTTCTAGACAGTAAGCCTCAGAAACTACTCTAGAGCCCATAAAAACACTGAAATGATCATTTAAGTTCCAAATTCCAATCCGTGAGGGCCCATACTCCCCGCGAATCAAAGCATGGTATCTTACACATGTCATAAATAACAAATTCCAATCCATGAGGGTCCATAAAACCTCAAGAACCAAAGTTTGGTGTCCATTCAAACAAAACCTTACACCATCCAATACCCCATCAAAAAAATGAAATTTTTTTATCAAGGAATCTATCACAACAACATGCATATCTAGCACAACATCTATCACAACAACATGCAATTGCTAATGCACCCTAAATGGCATGGAAATAATGCATGACATGTGATTTCTAGAAAGTGACTACATGATGCATGAGATGGAATACTCTCATCTCATCGGGTTGCAACAGAAATAGAACCTCAATAACATCAATAATAACAACACAAAATATGTGAATCACTCAAGGTGAAATCAAATAAACTGTAATAATTGCAAAAAATAGAAAAATTACAATAAACGAGGTAGATTGGATTTTCCCTGTACACGGGTTAGCTACTCCCAGGCACACCTTATTACCAAGTACCTATTTCTTCCTATCCCTATCTATAGGCTCCAACCAGCAAGTTAAGAGAAAATAATCCCTTTGATACCACTTTGTAACGTCCCAGTTCCGGAAGCCACCAAAAGATGCCCCGTACCCGGTTGGTCACAGGCCTCAAGCACATTTCCCCAAACGCCAGATGCTACCGACTAGCAGTGAGGGCCTTGGGTGTGATATTGGGGAAAATATGCCTCCATTAGCAGAGTAACACAATAGAAGTAAAATATACATACAATATCGGAAGTGGTAAACATATTAAACAACAGTAAACAGTGGAAGACTGATGAAGAAACAATTGGATCACATAAATAAAAATGATGCATGATACATATGTCTAGAAAAGTAGCCAAACAAATCGCAATGCTAGAATAAAAAATAGTACTAAAACAAGGTACAAAAGAAAACAGATAAACAACTCCTCAACATCGCAAGCCTTAGTTTGGTCCCATGATCTCTAGCTCCACAACAGTCAAGTACCTGAAGTAGAAGGGCACTTACCCTTATCTATACATGCAATAATATAATCTGTTTGGGCCGAAAAGCATGGCCCAAACAAGGTGTGAGACTAAATCCCAGTAGGAAACCACCACAAGATTTGTGCCTAACAGTCAGTGAATATATGACAAGTAATGAGTAAAGGAAGTAGTAAATAAGGAAGTACTCAGTAGTAGCCAATCCACAGTTTCAACGCATTCAGTTCATATATCAAGCAACAACTAATCAAAGTAGGCAAACACAAACAGGTAACCCTCTGGGAAGTACTCACGACCTATCCCCTCTGGTCCTACCTCATAGCACAAACAACAGATAAACACAAAAGGTAACCCTCTGGGAATTACTCACGGCCTATCCCCTATGGTCCTACCTAGCAGCACAAGAAACCCTCTGGGAAGCACACACAGTCACACCCCTCTGGTTCAGCTCTATAATAGACTCTCTGAGGAATCACTCACCGTCAATTCCTCCTATAGTCTCATATCGGTAACTAAAGGTGCTCTAGGGAAGCACTTATGTCACATTCCCCCTATGGCCCATGTCAAGGAACTATAGACACTCTAAGGAAGCACTTACGTCAATCCCCCCTATGGTCTCGCATCATAAAATTAAATATAATCTTTGGAGAAGCCCTTACGTCCATTCTCCCTATGGTCTACTACACCAGGTTCTCACGGACCTGTGTAAGTCAATAAATCATAGTAACGCGTATCGGCCAAAGTAACCCTCAAGAACTACTTGGCTAGCAATCTACAACATAACAGCATGGAAGATGAACAATCACTCCATCCTAACAATACTAGGCATGGTAAGTAAACAACCTAACAGGAAAACAAGACCAAACAATCAAAACAGGTAATCATGCATGGGAAACCACTTCCAAATCATACCAATTAACCCTATTATCATTCAATTTAACCTCTATTCAAGCATAAAATCATAGCAGGAAATCAAAAGGGATAAAATAGTAAACACGCAATATCCCGTTCAAGGGTATTGGAACATTTTCACATATAACTCAAAGAATTTCAATGGAAATGCACAAACCACCTACCTCAGTGTTGTAGGATTGATATACGTGAAACTCAAGCCTTGAATCACCCAAGAACACCTTAGATCTACAGAATGCTAAAAACACTCAACTGAAGATAACTTGAGAAAGATGAGGAATCAGGAAACAAAGCTTTAGCAGAAGGAAGAGCTTACTGAGGTGATTATAATGCAATCGAAGATGGTCAATTCGGATAGCAGTCACTCGATCGAGAGATCGAAGGAATATCGAAACCATTATCTCACTCTCGGATGAACCAAACCTAGAAGGAGGTGGTTCTTTCCATTAGACATGACCCCAATGCGTTTAATGAAAAAAAGAAAGTTCACGGCATGTAATTTATAAGTACATGATGTGTACTTTATAAGTACATGGAGTGTACTTGCCTTCACTGACCCCCACATTAGGCGGTCTCCAGGTCACCACACATGGCTATGAGCATGGCCGCTACATGTACAACACTCGACTACCTGTGGTAACCGAGTACAAGGTGTGTACTCATAAAGTACACGACGTGTACTTAAGAAATTTCCAGGAACTCCCCTTTTCTCAACAACACCAAAAAAGGGAAAAACTGACCTGAAAAGAAGATCCGGGTTCTTACATAGGTTGTTCATGATTTACCCAAACCATGCACCTTTTTCACATAGGTATTTCCACTCAGGCAGTACCCTCATACTATTCATTACATGGTTAGTTCATGTTTAGCGTAACTGTGCGACACAAACCGTGCAAGGTGGTTTCTTAAGGAATGGATATCACACAGTTGTTGCATGGTTTGAACAAACCATGCAACCCCAATTTGAGGATGAAATTACTAAATTAAACTTAAAGAGTTTATTTACTTCTTTCCACCTTTCTTCTTCTTCAGCACCCGTATGATCTCCTCCTCCAGGTGCCTTTGGTTTCTCTTAAAGTATATTATAGGCATGCCTATAACTCCCCCGCCCATCATTTGATTCGATCGCCATCAGTATCTTTGGATATGAATCAGTAAGCTCCCAAGTCCTTTTGAATATTTCTTCATTTAATATCCTCTTGGCTGTTCTATTTTAGTGTGAGATCATTTTCCTTATTTACAGGGTAAAGGTCCGTTTCTTCAATTTCTTCCAAACTGAATCAAATCAGACCTCAATATTAGACGATTAGGTCATCCTAAGTATGAGGTAGGTGGTATATGATTTTTTCCCAAAGTTTTCATTGATTTATAAATGTTGTAATTGTGCCTTACACCGACTTTTTCTGTGTGCTGCCTTATAGTTGGTTTCTTCATATCAAATTGAACGTTGCACCATGATATTTGTCCTTTGATTCGTGTTTGGCATTTTAAAGGATGAAATTTTTTTATATGGACACCCCATGGGTGTGCCAATATATTTTTACCTTTAAATTAAATGTTTTAAATTACCAAAATTTCTTCTAAGCATTCAACTTGGATTGGAAATGGATTTTCCCATTGCAGGCTTTGGTTTAAGTTGTGTGAGCACCTCCTAAGTTCCAGGTTAAATCTTTATAAATTGATTTTCCTTGTTGGATGGTTATTACTTAATATATTCTTAAATTTAAAATTAGTTACACCTCTTGAATTCATGTTTTATTCCGTTAAATTAATATTTGTTGAATAATGTCATGTTTTTATAATAAAACCCATCTATGAGGTGCAATTTATTCTAAACTAAAAATTAGTGATTGAGTGTTTGAATAATGCTTAGCAGTTATGGATTTTGGTGTTATTTATTCTTTTTCTATTGTTATAATTATGGAATGTCTAGTAAATTACCTTTTTGATGTTATTAAATGAAGTTACTCTTATTTAGATGACCAATGAACCAAGCTCCTTTTAAGGGCTTGGATTTCTTTATAAATGGGAATTCCTATATAGGTATTTTCCTAATTGACCATAGTACCTTCTAAGTACCTCTTTGAACATTGTAATCAAATTTCCATGTTTTGTTTAATTTGATGGTATGTTTAAAATGTTAAGGCTTTATACATGATGGTTTTATTTATCTCAAATGAGATTAAATGGTTTAAATGAAATGGATCCCTTACAATGGTTATTAAGGGTGGTAAGGCCACACTTATTGCTTGTGCTTTGTAAATACTTATATGAATTGAAAGGTATTAATTTAATTGTGCTTGGATTTTTAATTCATAAGAGGTATTACCAAATGTATTATATTATAAATGTAATGATGCCTTTATATGGGCTTGATGAATGAAAATCATGAGAGGTATTGAATCATATCTTGTATTAAAAATATGATGATGCCTTTATATGGGCTTGATAAATGTAAGGCATGATAGGTATTACATCATGTATATTTATTATAAACATGATTACACCTTTATATAGAATATGTATAATGATAAGGGTTCTATTGATCATAGAGGCATCACGTACCCTTACATCGGGTGCGGAACATGATGACTTGCATCAGTGATACTATATGGGCATTGGGATTTATGCACCAAGTACCATGATTAGAGTGATTCCATAGAGGCTCACTCGCCACCCTGAGTGTTGTTTCATGACGTCTCTCAATCTATTGGGATATAGGTCATGTACCCTATTACTTGATCTTATAGGCTCATTCAGACTGGTTATGGATGACTGAGTTATACCCCAGTCTATCCAACACCTAGTATTATATGTATATGGCCACTTACATCCACATATACTTGGTTCAAATAGGTGGATCCGATATATAACTATATTATATACATATATATTATTACTATATATGTATGGTAACTAATCAAACATTCATCCCGGTCACAAGACAAAGTAGGTATAGCCGCCGAGTGTCCCTTAGGAACCTGGGTGGGTTGTTGTTTATTTATTCAGTTTTGTTTATCTTTCTGTTATACCTGTACAATGTGTTAATTTATATTCAAATATTAGATTTAGTTATAGACTCCATGGGTGGGAACCAACTGGGATTATTATCTCACACCCTGCTAGGGCCACCATTGCAATGGGGTACCCAAGTAAACCTTATGCTTGCAGGATTGTGGTTGATTGCTTGTGGTTTTTAGATTTTACCTGGGAGTTGGGAGCATAGGACCGAGCTGGAGCTCAGTATGCTCATGGAGATCGACCTTGGGGATTTTATTTTATTTCATTTTTTTATTCATGTATTATATTGTATCACTACCTACTAAATGTATTTTATTTTAGTTTATGTATCATCATCAGGACATACATGTATATGTTGTATATTGGAATTGGTTATTTTTTACTATTTAGTTGATTATTATCATTATTCCTCTACTCTATCATTATTTATTACTTTATTTTTTTTCTTTCATTTATTATATGATATTCCACTATTCTACTTTGACCATGAGGGTATATTCTCGCCACTATCACCTCCTTATACCCTCACTACTAGTTGGAAGCCTATGGCATACAGGGAGGCGCTTGAGGCCATGTGACCCACCGGTCCGACCACCGTATTAGTGGTCAGTTAGGTCGAGACATTACAAAGTGGTATCAGAGCCTTAATTTTTATTTTGTCTTACTATTTTGGGATGGTATATAGGGAAATAGAAATGTGTTGACACTTGGTAAATAGCCGTGTTTGGGACTGATCATCCCACCCAAGGGAAAAAATCCAAGTGTCCCAGGATGGGATTGATGTTTATGCTGTTTTCTATTACATTTGATATAATTTCACCTTGATTTATTGGTGTAATTTCTAATATATATTGATTTATGAATTTATGGTATTTTTACCTTAGCTTGGTATGTCAAGGATAAAGCATTACATGC
The DNA here is from genome assembly GCA_963277665.1 of Viscum album. Taxonomy (NCBI): domain Eukaryota; kingdom Viridiplantae; phylum Streptophyta; class Magnoliopsida; order Santalales; family Viscaceae; genus Viscum; species Viscum album. Next base: position 1,565,203,379 of record OY728161.1, read on the forward strand.
ATCATCATAGGAACATAGAATATTCACATGCCATGTATATTCCATGCCATGTAGTCGTATTTATTTATTGTCTACTAATTTTGATGTGCGCCTTGAGTGCTATGCCATGATTTTATTTTCTTTAGCATGCCTGATTATATGGCATGCTTTAGTGTTTATTTAGTATGTTCTTCGATGATTATATGCCATGATTTTGAGTTTATTAGCATGCTTTATGTGTTTACTACCTATAATAATATTCTAGTTTTGTTTTAATATATGTAATTGGTTTCATGGGATAAATTTTATTGGTTGAAATTAAATAGGAATATATTTTCAATTGTAAGGTGTATGGATGTATTATAATAGGTAAAATGTGACCCATATACTCAACCCATATTTAAGCTTCATACATGTTTAGAAACTGTTGGTAAAATGTAAAAGATGATAAAGACGAAATGTTAAAGTGAATTGGTTTTGATTAAATGGGAGCCAAATTCCAAACTAAAAAGTGTATGGGTGATTTATGTATTGGTATATGGCCACCCATATGATTGAAACATTATATATGAGCATGCTATATTTTGAAATGACATTGGTTTTGATAAAATGGGAGCTAGACTTCAGTCTATAAAGTGTATGGGTGTTTTATAGATTGGGGTGTTAGAAATCCATGTAATTGAACTTTTGTATGTGACCATGTTATATTTTGAAATTATTATAAATGTAAAATTAGTTTAATTTTAATCTAAAATGAATTAGTTAACTTATAAAATGAAGAAATGGACCCACATAGGTCAATTGTGTCATGTTTCTTATGAGATAACCCATTTGGGTGTTTAAAACTTTAATCAAGAAACTACTATTATACTGAATTCTAATGAACCTAGTTTTTTTAACGGCCCCTCATAGGTCGCCTTATATATTATAAAGGAATTTATATGATAAAATTCCTAATTTTTGATGGGATGTAAATAAATGTTAAATGTTTTAAAATAAAGTTTTATGAGAATTTCCTATTATGCTTGGTGATTTTTTTAAATCCTTTTTAAAAATTTTAAAAGGTTAAATGTGAAGTAATATAAGTGACCTAAAATAGAACCCTAGGAAGTTTCCTCTATTTAGAACCTTTTTTAAGGGTATTTTTAGTTTCTCCTTGAGTTTCCTTGGAATGTAAGCATGAGTGTTTTCCATAGGCATTATTTTTCTTCTAGCAATGGATTAAATGATAGTCTCTTAAGTCAGTGAATTCTGTTATCATGAACTAGTGATAGTTTCAATTATTTTTCTTCCATAAGGGGCTTTCCCGAGTTAGGTATCACCCTTATAGATTCCATACCTTGATTTTTTTGCTACGATTTTTCTAACACTTGGTTCCATTATCCCTAGTAGGACTTGTTTTTTTAAAATTACACCCTTATTCAAATGGGTGGTCTTGTTTTTATTAGCCTTGTTATGGGAGTTAGCATCAATTAATGCTCAGTTTCAGTAGGTTATACATGCCTCGGGCATGGTTGACCGATTCATAGGTTTCTTGACCCTTTCTTTTCCTCAGTGATGGATGACTTGGCATGTCGTCATCCAGGTTAAAGTTTATATGGGGCAGTGTGACTTTGGGTTAAATATCATGTACATGTGTTTCTTCTGGAAATGGGTATGACCTTGTTTGCTTAAGTTTCAAACTTTCCAATCGGTTTCTAACGAGTTTATTAGTAGAACCAGAAACACCCAATGATTCTATATCCATTTGGACCTACTTTCCAAAGGTATGTGCTCATTAGTTATGGACCGATGAGGCTTAAGAATTTGCATTGGTCGAGAGGATGGGAGGTCAGGCTCATCACCCCTTTTTTTGGGGAATTATTGCCTACTCCATGACTCTCTTATAGATTTAATTTATGTTCACGAATCCTTATTAATTTACCAAGCATGAAAATGAGTTTTCCTTTAGATTTGGAAATCAATGATTGATATTTATGAGATTTAGAAATTCTTTTATATATATTTGAGGTTCTTCATCGATGGAGAATCATCTATATGTATTATATATTCTTAGTCAATGGTATCCTTCAATACATTATATAGAAAATTCTTGGTCATTATGATGACCATACTGGTTTTAAAGCCACTCAGTGGGGCACTTGAAGTTTATTTTCATTCATAAAGACATGTATTATTTCAGAGTTGGGATTGTACCCGTAGATGAGCTAACTACGTATCCTCGTTAAAAAGGAATCAAAATTCATGTAGTTCTATAATAAGGATATAGTTTAACGTCATATGGGACATAAAATAATTAATGAAAGATGGAATTGAACCTTAGAAAGGCTTCCTACGTACTCTAATTTTAAGGCAGAGATCAAAGTCCACGTAGTTTGGGTGAAGAAATATGGGGCTTATGAATGGTTAACGACCCAAAAAGAGATTTCGTGATTACTTTTACACTCTAAGATCACGTGAGTCATGCTCGGTGTGAGAAACAAGAGGTATCAGTAAACCTGGAAATTGTGCCACGAAAGATGCAGTCACAAGAAATGATGCGGGGCTTATGTATGTATAACTGTTCAAGTAGATGAATACCATGACTTACATCAGGAAAGAAGCATAGGAGCAGGGTCCATAAAGGTATTTTTTACTTTATATGGAGATTTGGAGTTTTAACCCACGACTTACTCTTGAGAAGGAGGCCCAAATTAAAAGGGACTTATGATTGGGGCTTATTCTTGAGAAGGAGGCCCAAATCAAAAGAAATTAAGATTGGGGCTTACTCCTGAGGAGGATGCCCAAATTAAAGGGGACTTAGAACTTGGGGCTTACTCCTGAGAAGGAGGCCCAATTTTAAAGGAAATTATGACTGGGGATTACTCCTAAGAAGGAGGCCCAAGTTAAGGGGACTTGGGGATTACTCCTGAGGAGGATTCCCTAATTAAAGGAATTATGATTTAGGATTATTCCTGAGAAGGAGGCCTGAAATAAGGGAACTTGGGGCTTACTCCTGAGGAGGATTCCCTAATTAAAGGAATTATGATTGGGGCTTATTCCTGAGAAGGAGGCCCATACTAAGGGAACTTGGGGATTACTTATAAAGAGGATTCCCTAAATCAAAAGATCTTATCATCCTAAAGGATGAGGTTACATGGAGGAAACCTCTAACCGTGGTGACATAAAGATTCTAAGTCACGAGGTTTTGGGATAGGTTCTCACAGAATTACTTTAAGACAAGAAATCCAACAAAGGAACCATGCCATAAATGGATTTGAGGGATAATATCTTGAAGAGGAGAGGTGAATGAGAGAGAGGAACACAAATGAAGTTGGCGCCAAAGTCTTGGCCGCACAAGTGTACTTGCATGGAATGGGTTTACCTGGGAGATGAATAATCTTTAGGGTAATACTTGGGCGAGACTTAACTCAAGCCTTTAGTATTATCCTAAGATGTTTCCAAAAGGGCGGCGTGCAAGTTTCATCAAAAGGGTAGGGTGGCGCACAAGTGTTTCAAATTTTAAGGAGTTCTGGATACTTAGGCATAAAAGTGTTGATGAATTCTAAACATTTAGGCCTTATCCTACTCCTTCAAGTCTTCCATTCTATGTAAAAAGTTACCTTAGAAGATTTCAGAAGAGTTGAGTTGAAGACTTGGGCGACCAGAGATTGAATTTGACTTTGGAAAAATCCGTCATTGAAATGGGGGCCCACAAGGGCTATTTATAGGCCACCTTGCACCTTAGGCAAAAAATCAAATAGGGTGCGCAAGTGAGCTGCGCGACCCATAGGTGGCGCGCAAGTGACCTGCGCGGCGCGCAAGTGACCTACGCGGCGCGCAAGTAATTTGTGCACCTCACTCCAAATGGGATCCTAGTCCATGCCTTTGTCAATTTTTTTGATGTTCTTCAAAGGGTGAACCTCTTTGTGCTTAAGGTATTCCTTTTTCAATTTGTTGGACTCTGTGATGGAAAGGAGCGTCAAAAAAAGTTCCCCCACGAAGTTGGATCCAAAAAGGAAAGAGGTTCCAGCTCTGAGGTAAAGCCGGAGAAATCAAGGGTCTGTGGTGCACAAGTTCAGCGCACAGATGCTGGGGTGAGAAAGTATGGAATGCAGGTGGTCTGGATCGCCTATATATACCTACTCACTCCCGCGCAAACTCACTCAGATTCCAGAAACTTGAGCTCTCATCGCATAGGTGATTCCATCTTCGGCGAATCACCCTTTTGAATTTTTTCGTGCTTCTACAAAAGGTATTTGACTTGCGCGCCATGACTAGGGCGTAAAAACTTGAGTGACCGGTCTGACTTGAATGAAAAGTTTGGGGCTTGTATGCCATAATGCCTTTGCCATTTTTTTTGATTTCATTCATAAAAATTTCACAAAACAAACTTACTTAAAAGTTGTTTGTTTGATCTTTGTGCAGATTCAATGGCTCCCAGAAGAATTGGATCAGCTGATGAGTTGGCCAGCAAGAGAATAGATGACATGATGAATTTCATTGGCCATGAATATTATGTTATCTACGAAAAAACTCTCCTGGATTTGGCTAAGTACTTGAAGAAATATCATACCAATTTCCCACAGAGCATCTACTTGACTTTGTATGGCCATGGAAATATGCAAGGAGTCAATATTCTAGAGGCAAAGAATTATATCCCTAATTCTTGGTTTCAAACCTACACCAACTTCTCTTTGGAAAATGTCTCAATTGCAGGATCATTTTTCAATGCTGGGAAAATGGAGAAGGCATACATAATGAATCATAGACCATGTTCTTCAGATCTGAAACCTCACACGCCTGAGCTGTAGCCGCATTGTTATCCCTCTATTTTCTGAAATTATCAGATGGACCAATCTAAGGAATGGAAGAAGAGTTGGGATTTACATCCTAGAGGAGGTGTGAAGCTGACTTGGATGTGGGAATATTGGGTGCGACAAACCTATGTAGAGTTTTTCGATGATCTGAAGGGAGCTGCAATATATGAAGCTGTTTGGGTTGGGCAGACATATGTCTACAGGAATGACAATTTCGTGCCAGAGTTAATCAGCCGTTGGATCCCGGAAACAAATTCTTTCCATCTGACTCATGGAGAAGTAGGAATCAGTTTGTGGGACGTCTACAAGATTTCAGGGGCTCTAATTTTGGGAGATATTTATGATAAATTCATCCCCACAAGGTGACCTGGAATGATTTGGAGAAGACTTCAGCTTTGGCTCGAGAGTTAATGAAAATTTTCTACAAGCTTAAGAATATCACCACCACGAAAACCCACTCCAGAAAAGATATCCATCCAGAGGAGTGGATGGACATGTTTATGATTAAGAAGAGAGAGGAGGGACCTTCCTACACTTGTCCTACTAGTTTCCCTAGAGCAGCAAAGAGGGGTGCTCCAGGCACATTTTGGCCAACTCTGGAAGTAGAAGAGTTTGATAGGTGGGGGTATGAAGTGAACCAGAAAATTCCAGTGAAGACCTATCTGGAAGGCTTTTTGGACTTGTGGCTCAGTGTTTACCTTTTACCAGTTCGGGATTCTAAAGGAGGTGTGATGTCGGGGACCTTTTTCGTTGCATCCAAGCTGGCTGAAAGGAAGATGGTTGGGTTGGCCACCCCAGTTTTGGAAAAGATTCATAGGATATTACTTCATGTTTATATGGGTAAGTCTCCTCTAAGAATAGTGGGACCATTATAAGTTTTATGGGGATGGATCGCCACCCACTTCAGGACATATTCTGTACAAACTGGGGTACAGGTTCTTGGAAGTTCTTTCTAGCCGTCTGTTCAGGCCTTTTCTGGAATTTCTCCCTTATCCCTCAATGCTTATGACATCAAAATAAGGCTGAGCATGTTTAAGGAGTTTCACTTCTTTCCTTATGGAAATCCAACAACAGGGAGATTTGTTGATGATGGAACAACCATCCTGGAGTTAAGGGCATATATGCTAGCATGTAGAGATGGTACACTGGACACGAGGATTGACAGAGAAATTATATGCGAGGCCTCTGCTCCATACAGATTCACACGTCAATTCAAATGTCTGTAGTAAATTACCATATCCCCTTCGGTGTATGTCAGGTTAGAGCAGCATCCGATGGTTGTTCGTCAACTATGGTTACTGAAATCTATGTAGAATACTAGGGTGGTATTTAATCTACCAGCTGTTGAAGCGGAAAGTCGATTGACTACATGGTATGCTAAGAGCTGGGTAGCATCATACCCTGAAGGGGCACTAAATCAGCCGGTCCCTCAGGTGGGGATAAATAAGAGAACCATTAGGATAGAAGCTTTTCATTTGGAAGGTGACTCTTCCTCACCCGGGGTTGATTCACCGGATTCCTCACCTGGAGCTGATTCACCAGATTCCCAGGATGGGGATGATGAGGCTCGAAATGCATCAAAGTGGCCTCATGCCAGATATAATTCACCTTCCAGAGTCAAGAGACATACTCCATCGACTCCTGGTGAGTTACATCATTGAGGAAATTTAGTCACCATTATTTTAAAGAGAAACAAGTTTCATTTTCTTATCCTATATCTATGATTGCAATAGCTGGGAAGAAGTTGAAGTCCCAGATTGTAGGACCCTCATCACGACCTTCTGGTGTACATTCTGAATATTTATGACCAGAGGCTGTCTGGACATGGCGGAATTTATATTGTGATGTTGAAACCTCCTGGATGGACTTATGCAAAGGGCTGAATATCCCTGGAGTGGGGAATCTCCGGGCTTCCTCTGACATCCATTTTGAGGACAACCCCAAAGAAGTAAGGGATTACATCAAAGAGCTGGAAATGCTCATTTATGCCATTGATGAGTTAGTTTCTATCACCAAGCAGGTGAAGGAAATGATGGAATGTGGTACCACTGAGGGGATTGGTCCTTCATTAGAAGTAGAGTGACATGATTACGTGGCTCCTGAAGATGTAAGTTTCCTTTTTTTCATATTTCTATTTGATTTACAATTTGAATTTAGTAAAATCTTTGTTATTCAAGGAAATAATCTTCTTCATCCTGTAGCTTGTAAAGGAAAGAACCACTGATATCCCTTCCCCGCTGTATAGCCCTGGTGGTACCGCTCTTGGAGACACTGAATCTCATCGTGAGCCGAGAAAAGTATCTCCAGGCTATCAAGTCATGGATGAAGAGTTAAAAAGGGAGTTATTGTATTCAATACCTATTTTTGGAGATGATGACGCCAGTCCACCCAAAAAGTCCAAGAAGAAAAGGCATCAAAGAAAGAAGACCACAGTTAAACGCTTCATTAGTAGTGGTAAGTCTTTCTAGTAGTCATGAATCTTAACTTATGAAAAAGTTTTCAAATTTCTAGGGATTGTAGGGGCTTCTTAAGTTTTCACTTTAAGGGAAAGGACTGACCATTCTCAGAGCACAATGGAGGGTGCTGTAGAACGACCACAAGTTCCTGCTGAAATGGATGTTCCTGAAGAAATACTGAGAGCAGATGAGCTGACATCTGTTCCCAACACCACTCCTGTTTCTGATGCCAGGAGGGAAAAGAATTCTGGTAAATTAACAATACTTTATAGAACCTCAAATGAGACAAAAAATGACTTACATTCTGTGATTTTTTAGGTTCAACACACGCACCAGAACATTTGGAAACCACCAAAGTTGACCCCACAGCTGTCTCTGAAGAAGCTATCCGGGGTCAGAGATTGCTAGATGAAAGTCACAAAGAAGCCATGCCGAGTGCTCCCACCGGTGAGAATAACTTGGGATCTGGGACATCATTGGATAAAATGATGAATATTCGAATGTCCTTTGAAGAAATTTTAGAACATGTTAAATTACCACGTGATTTAGAAGATTTTGGAGATCTATTTATAAAATCAATTAGACGTGAGTTTCATCATTTTCCTGTTAATATTATCATGATTACACTTCTAACCATGTTTGTTTAAAAAATGTACAGTTACATCTAAAGAAACTGCTGAACCAAAAATGATTTAAAGAGGTGTAGACATTGATGTAAACCATATTATTGCATAAACACTGGCTCAGGTGGAACTTAGCACGGAAGACCCCCTGAAACCCATCCTGAAAATCCCATTGAAGTTAGGAAATATGGGGAGGAGTCTTCACAATTTGTTGATCTACCATTAGGTAAAATATGAGGATATTTTTGTCTTACTTAACCTACAATACAATCAATTAACTCTTACTATCCTTTGAAACTAACCATATTTTCAATTGACCAAACAGGGCTGTCAACTTCAATGGATAGATCTGGAGGTGAAGCCTTAGCCTCATCCCAAACAGTAGCATAAGGTGAAGTAACCAGGGTCAGGGAAGGAGAATAACATGACACTTCCTTAAGTGCATTAATCCCATACTATGTGCCTCCCTGTGATAGCGATGCCGAATCAGACCCAGAGGTGCAAAAGGCACTCCAATTCTCACGTCTTAAGGCATAACAAAATATATGGAAGATAATATCTAAGGTGCCTCTTAAAGAGCTACCTTTTAAAATTCCAATACTTTCATCCCTGTTCATCATGCTGGGACTTGGCAGTTTTGGATATCAAGAAATCCATGTCGTAGTGAAACAAGTCATTCGAAGGAGGGAGAAAGAGCAAAGGTGTCGTCAAGACTTAATCAGAGCTAGATTGCTGAAAAATATCAGTTAATTTCAGGCTGTAGTGTCCCGAGCTGAGGCTGATCATGCTGTAAAGCTAAAGGAGATGAAGAAAAAGATCAAGGAGAATATTGTCCAACAGTTTCACCTTCATCAAGAGCTAGATGTTGTTACTGGGGAGCTTGACCAGCTTCATAATTCATTGGAAGAAGTCCAAGAGGATGGTATAAAATCCATCAAAGATGCCAAATAAGCACTTCATCGAGCTGAAGAGAGTGAAGCTGGTCGAGTAAATGAACTTCAAGTGGCTGCTGATGAAGCTAGAGATACTATAAAAAAGATGAGAAATCATGTTGAAAGTCTTCTGTAACTTCTGAAAAAATAGAAGAGACTCTAGTCTGTGGATTTTCTTCTAATCTTGTTCATCAATGAAAAACAGTTCATCTTCAATCATCCATACCTTCATTTTCTTGATAATTTCTCTTATTTTTACCTAATACAATGAGCCTAGTAAACATAGTTTGATTTTGTACTATGGTTATATAAACAACCCCACAAAATTTATCTTTTAATTTCTCAATATTGCCTAAATCATACAAAATGTATGTTTAGTGAGCTGGGACTCAACTTTTGTTCAGAGTACCCTTTATAGGTTCCCAATTTAATGAGTACCATGTCTTTTGTTATTGGCAGTTTAAAGTCATGCATGTTGGACTATAAAAAGGATAATACTTAAGGTCGAATAGCTTTGACCGAATGGATGATATTGACTCAATTCTTGATAATTTGTTTGGAAACATATTACTAGAGTCAAGTATGGAGGGGTAAAATTGTAAACTATGACTTGATAAATTTTGAATCTGAGGAATGACATGGGAAAAGAGATAAAAGGCATTATAGGAAGTATTTTCTAAGAATGAAGTTACCACTACATGAAAAACCCGTTATGGGGGCTAAATTATGCAGGGCCAACTAGGGCATATTTTACATAGTCAAATAGTAGTATCTTTTGGCTGACATGTCCTCTATCTAGACAACTTATTCAAGGCCACCTAAGGGAACGTGCTGCATAGTCGGGCAAAAGAACTCTCAGAAATTTGACTTTTTATTGCTAAAATCCGAAGAAAGTTTTATGAAGATTCAAATTTTCCAAAGCATAGAGTCTGCTTTATGGAGAAAGGTACTTGAATACATAGAGGATATTTCCAATCAGAATTGTCAAATAATTGGAGGAATGTGACTTCTACGAAGGTTTGACCCAAACGCATGAAAAAAGGTATCTGTGGTTTTAAATCATATGAATAAAATTAGAGATAGAAACATTATACGACATATGGTCAAGTGGTCCAAGGTTATTTCATATTTATAT